>CM028134.1:983437500-984037500 GCA_016271365.2 Neoceratodus forsteri
CTGGAATGGCTTCCCCTGAAAAACACCGCACCTACATCCAAGGAAACTTCATTGACAATATAGTTCAAATGGCCACTCCTGCTTCAGCTCGCCCTACCCCTGAAACATGCCTCCGCTGTCTACCACCTCAGGTCGTGTGTGTCCCAGGCTCGCCTGGTCCCCAAGACCCGCCCTCGCTGGTGACCGGCATTCACCGTCCACACACCAAAACTGTGGAACTCTCTTCGGCCCTAGTTCGTGCCTCCCCTCCCATCCCTCCTTCAAAACATGCCTCTGGAACTTCCTAAAAGCTGGAGCTACCTGCCTGTGTGCCTCATAATGCCCAGTCTCATAGCCCTTTACCTTCACTGGTACCCCTACTAGGCACTTACTGCCCCACTGTTAGAGTTGTTTTTATTCTAATTTCTAGGCTATGTCTTGCTGTTCTAAATTCCTATGTAATGTCTTGATGTTTTTCTGCCTCCCCACGATGTTCTTTGAGCCTGTATGTACCTTATGCTGTTTTACCCACTGTTGGAGCATGTGGCTCGGTTTGTACCACGACTCTGTATTTGTTTCATGTATACTCTTAACTCTCCAGGTCGCACCTGAAAATAGGCACTTGGCTGTCTAGTGTGCTTACCTGGTTACCAAAAGCAAATAAATAAATAAACAACTGTTAATTAATGAATCCTAATGAACATTCAATAGCAGAACTTGTATGATTTACTTAAAGGTCTGATGGAGAATACTGGAAATAAAGACAAATTACAGTATGTGTATATATGTATATAAAGATGGACCGCTGACTTATTGCGTAAGGGGCGGGAGTGGATTGGGGTAGTTATGCAGGTCCTATGAAACAGTTTCAGAAAGATTTACATCGCTTAAGCTCATAGAGATAAGGATGGGACTCGGGCCTGTACAGCTGCCTCGCGCCCCAGCAGAGCCCCTACCCCCATGAAATGCATACTGTCTGGCGATCCCTTGTAGCCCAAGTGACTAAGTGTCTCTGCTGGCTCACTGAGATATAGGACACATGTACTAGGAATACAACCATGATGAGTGAAAAGTTACTCAAAGCAGTGATGTTGGGGGAGGGGAAGGTTACAGATTCAGATCTACAGAGGTGACATTTTCTCACCCTATCGCCTACCTGACGTGGAACAATTCAGAAGGTTGCAAAGCTACTTGCTCAACCTCTTCGATATCTCCTTATTAAAATAAGGGAAATAGTGCCTGAACAAGGCACGACCCAGACAGACGATACCTTCTGTCTGACCTGGAAGACCAAGACAGGACTACTCCTCAGTGGTTCTGTATGGGATTGCCATTATCTCTATTAACAGTTAAATGCGCCACCTACTGGTGGTTTAAGTGTAATGATTTTTGGTTTATTTGTACTATTACAGTATTTATGGTGTAATAGTTGGAAGTTAAATGTTTGCATTATCTTGCTGTTGAAAGGGTACAACCACACAGGTAATTTGAGCTCGGGGCAATGGTTACATAAATGTTGGAACAAAAGGGCAAACTTGCTATAAAACAAAATGGCCTCCACTAAAACAAAATTACTATCATATAATACAAACGGAATTAACAACCTGATTAAGAGAAAGCAGATTTTGAAGTATATCAGGGAACAGGGATGTGATATCAGCTGTTTGCAGGAGACCCATCTCAGCTCCACAGAAACTCAAAACTAAGGCATACCCTAAATTATATGTAGCCTTCCTCGAGAAGGGTAGGACAAGGGACTGGCTATCTTACTAGTGGCAAACTTCCCATTTGAAGAGGAGGAAATGGTGGTGGATCAGGGGCAAGATACATCACGGTCATGGGGAAGGTACAGGACTCCTGAGTACTCTTCTTAATATGTTACACCCCTCCCGGCCAGGCTCCCCATAACTTTCTATGCAGACCTAATAAAATTAACAGCGGAAAAGACCAGGGGCATGGTGCTGGGGGGACTAGAACCTGGTTATAAATATATCACTGGACTCCACCTCACAGATACCATCCCAAGGAACAGCATATCAAAAACCTTTGTTGAACTGTCGGTGGATGTGGGTTGGTGGATGTGTGGTAAGCCAAGTACTTCTAGCAAAGAATACACATGCTACTTGCCGAGGTTTCAGGCGTACTCCAGGACTGATATGTTCATCATATATGCAACAGACCTCTCCCTTGTAGGTTCAACGCAGGGACTGCAGCACACTCAGATCGCCAACCACTCTTTTCTTGAAGTGGACCTAAGGCTCCCCTAGGAAGACACAGTGAAGACTGAATGTCACCCTCCTAAGAGATAAAAGAAACAATTGCTAATATTCAAAAAGTAATAAAACAAACAATAGAATTAAACAGAGGCCCTAATATAACTCCCCAAATCCTGTGGGCACAGTCAAAGCGGTAGTGCAGAAAATTGATCTCTATAGTGGCGCATAAACAAAGACAGAGGAAGGCACAATTAGACCTCACCTCACAACTCAGAGCCTTAGAAACTCAACAAAAACAAAATGGGATAGACAGGTGGTGGAAGAACTTAAAAATACCAGATTCAAGATACAGGACATACAAAAGACAGAAACAGAGAAAGCCCTCTGTATCTTAAACAAAACTATTATGAGGAAGGCCCAAGAGTGACAAAATTCTCGTGACCGCTTAAAACAACAGGCGCAAATTGGCCATAATAAAATCAAACACCGAGATCAGGGCATATAACATATAAAAGAGACCAAATAGCAGATGCCTTCGTTAACTACTATAAAAGTTATACCAGCCCCAAAAGTAATTTCTACCGGAGGAAAAGGCCCACTACCTCCATACACTACAACTCCCAAAGCTAACAGATTTAACAAGACCAGGTCTTAACAAGACCAATCTCACAAGGAGAGGTAGTTGAAGCCATAAAAACTCAAATCAGGAAAATGCCCAGGCCCGGACGGGTTCAGAGGAGAATTCTACAAAAGGTTCCAGGGATAGTTACTACACTCCTTACTCCCACGTAATCGAGGTTTAGTTGGGCGATACATAAAGACAGCAAAGACCCACAGAATACAGCTCTTATCATCCGATATCACTCCTTAATACGATTACAAAATATTTACCTCTATTATTGCATCCTGCCTTAATAATATAATCACACACTTAATCCACCTAGACCAGACAGGATTTGTCCAGACAGGGCCCAGATAATGTTAGGTGGATGACTGACCTTACAGACATAAAAATAGAGAACAGATTCCAGCTTGCATCCTTAGTCCTCGATGCTGAGAAAGCACTTGATAAGGTGTCATGGAGTTTCCTCTTCCAAACTCTTGAAGACTTTGGATTCCACAGGTCTTCATTGGGAGCCTTAGGACACTATACTCAAACCCCAAGCATATGTAAAGGTGAATGGAGGGTATCAGACAGATTCTCGCTAGGCAGCACCAGCCAAGGCTGCCCATATCCCCTGTTATTCTTATTTATTTATTTATTTATTTTTGTATTGGAATTACAAACCTTTGAGTCAAGGACTCATTTACAAAGGCTCCTCGCCTCATATATTGAGCCCCTAGCTAAAGCCATCAGAGATGACACTCAGATGAAAGGAATAAAAGTTGAAGAGGTGGATCACAGAGTATCACTTTACACAGACGATGTTCATCTCTGCCTGTCAAACCCAAATGACTCCATCCCTCGGGCCTGGAAGATACTGGAAGAATTTGGCTTATATGCGGGCTACACTTTTAATAAAAATAAAACTTAAGTCCTTAGCTTCCATTATAAAC
Organism: Neoceratodus forsteri; assembly: GCA_016271365.2. Taxonomy (NCBI): domain Eukaryota; kingdom Metazoa; phylum Chordata; order Ceratodontiformes; family Ceratodontidae; genus Neoceratodus; species Neoceratodus forsteri. The sequence goes on from CM028134.1 coordinate 983,441,253, forward strand.
CTACAGCAGAAATTCTGGAAATACTCCCCTAAATTGGACTAAAACTAAACTTTAATATCTGGGAATCCAGATACCTGAGGCTCTCAAGAAATTATTTAAGGTCAATTTCATGCCCCTATCAACCCAGGCCCGACTGGACATAAACACATGGTCTCTGCTGAACCTACCATTATATTCCCGTATTCAGTCTATCTCCATGGACATCCTGCCTAGATATTTATACTTATTTCAATGCCTAGCTCTGAACATACCCAAGGCACAATTCCAGATATGGCAAGGAATGATCACAATACCTCTGGGCTCCAGGCAGGCCTAGAATAAAAGCGCCATTACTATCCAGGCAAACAGAAAAAAAGGGAGGGGGCTTACCAAATTTAGAAGAATATTACCTGGTTGTACAGCCTGCTCATCCCTGCTCTGGGCTACAACGGGATACCACCCCACTGGAAAAACAGTGAATGGGCAAATACAGAGGGTGCCCTTTAGCAGCCAGGATAATGGATCCTAATATATATAAAGAGAGAGGAAACTGTGCTCCTGACAGTCCAGAACACCTTGGAAACAACTCATAGGGCATGGAGAGGATGTGGAATACTAGAGGCCCTCTGGCCCTGGAGATGGTTTGGCTGGGATGTCTCCTTCTTGTCATGCTGCCTGGATCACAGGTTCCGAGGATGGTCGAGGAGGGCCTGAACTAGCTAAGACACCTGATGACAGGAGATAGAGTCTACAAGTTCAGCACTATCAGAGACACCTACCATCTTAAAACTCAGACCACTGCCGATTTCTCCAACTGAGGACATACGTAAACACCCGAAAACAGAGGGTCCACCACCCACAACACACTAGTTATCTGCTGACAACCATTCAAGCCATCTTAGATGGCACAAACAAGAAAGGTCTGATTTCAGCCTTATATAAGGCCATTAGGCATCTGCATAGCGATAGCACCCATCACATAAAAACTAAATAGGAGAAAGAGGCCCAACTCCCAAATTAGTAAAGAGGACTGGGATAAATCCTTATCTTATCCACTAAGACCACACAGTCCCCTTCTGGCAAGTCTTTGAATGGAAAGTCAAGACTAGATTTTTCTATACTATAATTCAAAACACATGGGGACCAGAAAACTCCCAAGAATGCTGGAGGGGTTGTACAGAGGAGATGGCACATCATACACATGTCTTCTGGCAATGCCCACTAATAAAAACATACCAGGCAAGTAAAGAAGCCCTTTTGAACATATTTTCCATCACTTCTCAGATGGAAATAGTTCGCCTGCTGCTGGGCCTACCACCCACCAACCTAAGATGAGTCACTGTTCTGTATCTCTGGAATGCCTTGATAGCAGCAGCACACAAAGGTATCAGGAGGAGCTGGATGAAGCCAAACCACCACATGAACACAATGGATAGCCATTGTAAAGAAATTCAAGATTCGGAGGAGTTGACTTTCAGGGTTAACTCTAGGCTGCATGCCTACACCAACAGAGATGGGCGAGGGGAGGTGAGGTTAGACACTGTTCCTGATGCAGATGAAAGGGAGAGGTGAGGGGCCAGTGTCTGGCCATGCCCTACCCAACACATCTCAGGCTAATGAGACATGCAGCAGGGAGTTGCAGATCAAACTGAAAGTGGAATCGCTTGAAAATGCCACGCTGGCTGGGAATGTCAGCATAGTGGGCATGCCAGAAGGTGATGAAGGAGTAAACCTCAGCTTTTGTGATCTTGGCTGGCAGATAATCTATCCATACCAGAGGACTTTGACTGGGTGGAGCTGCAACACGATATAGGATCAACACCAGGGTGAGGCCAGCAGACACCAATCAACCCAGGACCATCTTAGTTAAAACAATCAGTTCAGAAGTACAGGACATGCTGATTGCAGTGGCAAGGTCAGCCTACTCTCTGTTGCTCCAAGATCAGGACATTAAGCTGTTTCCTGACCTTTCATTCCAGACCAGGGCCAGACGTAAGCAGTTTGATGCCATTCGACAAAAGCTACAAAATTTGGGGATTGTGCATTCTTTCTTGCTCCCAGCCTGACTTCTGCATCACCTACGGAGGTAAAAGCTGGTAATTACAGATCCCAAGGATACTGGCAGATGGGTGAGAAGATGGCGGCTGAATTTCAAGCTCGGCCATCCCAAAGAATTAATGAATCATCATCTGATTCAGAAAAGGCTGAGTACTGTGTTTACAAGACTTTATAATCTCAAATGACTACTTTTCTTGTTTGTATGCTGTGTTACTACTGTTTAGCTGCCTAAATTGATGTTTTGCTCTGTTCTTGGGGGCACTCTTAGAGGGAGAAATAAGAGATACATTCATGATGCAATAAAGCTGTTATCTTTGATAAGTTGGGCTATAGTCTCCTTTAGGTTCCTCATATCCCCTGAACATTGTGTATGGTGGGAGCAATCCACTGTAACTTGCTGATATTCAGTATAGTGCCTTAATAGTTTTTATTAGATGTTTACTAAAATTGTTAAGGTAAAGTGGCAAGTAGTGAGAGGAAGAGAGGATTTTACCTCCTTAGAACATGGTCTATACACAGGTTAACAGCACTACTGGTTGGTGCGGATTGATCCCTACGACTCCTACCTGTGGACTTTAACAAGAGCCATGAAGTGGCTGGAATTTACTGAACTTATTGGGACTTTAGGTTATAAAGAACCTAAATATATAACTTTTCCCCCACTCCAGCTACTGTGAGAGCAAGTGTAAATCATGCTCTCTGGCCATAACAATCTGAAGTACTCATATACCCTCAATGGATATTGTCTTCAAACAACAACAGATGAGAAAGATCTAGGCATACTAGTAACTGATATATTAACATTCGATACACACAATAAGTTTAGTGTTCAAAATGCAACAAAGTTCTCGGATGCATATTAAGATCAATTAAGAGTAGAGAGCCAGAGGTTGTTGTTCCTTTATACTGTAGTTTGGTAAGACCTCATCTAGAGTATTGCTCACAGTTTAGTGCACCCCAAAACATTAGGAAAAAAAAACTTATTGAGAAAGTGCAGAGGAAAGCTACCAAAAAATTTAAAATATTCAGCATCTGAACTACTCTGAAATGATTACAAAATTGGACCTCTACTCTATGGAATATAGAAGAACTAGGGAGACCTATGTCTGGTATATAAAGTATTCAAGGATCAAGTATTTATGGAAACAATAGGATTAGTTAACTGTAAGACCAAATCAAAAACTAGGCTCATAACTTTGACATTCTGAAATATTTTGACCCCAGATTTTCAACACAGCTTTTATGGCCCCACTTCATGAACAAAGGCAGTGAAAATGTTCAAATCCTGCCTGAAAGGTGATTTCACCGAGTGATCCTGAAATTGCCTTTGGGCCTGAGTTACATAATTCCACCACCATTAGTCATAAGGGGTCCCAAAAGGCCATGGAAAATCTGGGGTCAAAATATGCAAAATGACAATGCTATGTATCAAAGTTCAAAACCCAATTGAAATACATTGAACCACACTTACCTTAGTTTTCCATATTGCTGTCGCTAATTGCAGCAGCAAGACACATCTTCGATCACAGAGTGAATCTTTGCTGTGGGATATGTTCTGTGAGAGAGGATGTGTGGCAGCTGTGGGGTGGGGTTGTGGGAGCTGGTGGGAGATTGTGGTGGGGTCCAACTGGCGAGACTGATTCTTTTACAGGTGCAAAAAAAAAATTGTGGGATGGTTTTCTTTATTTCAGCTGATCTTCCGACAATGGGACTGGGCACCCCAGTGTGAGCTACACTTTGGTGAATAGGGGCAGGAGACCTGGAGAGCAAAGGGGGTCCAAAGAAGCGATACTGAGGTACACACTAGTCTGCTTTTAGTGCAAAAAAAAAAGCACTGGGAAGGGTGGGCAACTTGGCAGGGAGGGGAGAAAGAAGCAATACTGGGGCGGGCACCCTGGTCTGTTTAATTAAAAATTAGATAGATAGATAGATAGATAGATAGATAGATAGATAGAGAAAGAGAGACAAAGACAGACAGAATAGGGATCAGTGGCTTACTCCTCATACTGCAGGCTATATCTTATCTCCATCTGCAGCTGCAGATGTCAAGAAAGTCCGTTGTTCTCATACAGAGAATGCAGATAAACAGCTCCTCTCAATAAGATGGGCACCCTGGATTTTGGAGTGCTCAGAAAAGGTGTTCTGGCAAACTCTGTGAAAAACAAACAGCAGAGTCTAGCTAAATAATGGATCCCATTTAGCTAGGTTCAGGTGTTTTTTAAATAGGTAAGTTTTATGTATTTTCAATGTTTGTGAGTTTCAAGTTCAATTTTATTGCAGGAAAGACTCTGTTGAGCAAGCTCATTCACAAGGAGGTCCTGAGGCACATACACATACAGTTCGCAATTACATAGACAGGAGATATAAAATGTAGAACAACAAAGATAAAAAATATATAATACAAGAGGTATACACAATAGAAGTCCTTATGCTATATATGCAGTACATTCCAGCTTTAACCTTGCCCTAAATTATGTAAACATTTCAGCTTAATAAGTAGAGGGCCAGTTGGTACCTAGGAAGTTGACTTGGCGTGAGGCCTAGAAGCACCTACATATGTCTTTTAATTTAGAGATAGCTAGTGTTTTGTAGGAGTTTAAAGGAAGGGGAAAAAATGGCAGCTTTCATGATTGGTATTTTTCTAAGCACAGAGGTAATTCAAGAAAATGAGCACTTTCAAAAGTTTTTTTTCCAGTCGAACTTGAATGTTAACTCAAAAATCGTTATAACTATAAAACGGTATATTTTTCACCAGACCTTCAAAAGGCATACCACTGTATATGCCCACTCAAACCTGAAATGTTCATGAAAAAAATTCACACTGTCTAGGCTGTAGGTGAGAGCAAAAATAAATTTTAAGTATAGGCGTTTTTTCCATTTGTTTGGCACTCTGTATCTCAAAACTGTGCAAGATGCCATCATGAAACTTTTCACGCCTTGAGAATTTAACAGCCTGACTATACATGCCAAATGTTGTGCTGTTTGTCAAATGACGCCAACATTATTACAGTACATAAATTGACATTTAACATCGAACAGCCAACTCAACATTAACAATAGAGGCACCAATGTGCACCTTTAACATGTAACATCCACACACAACTTAGGTAGGTTAGGTTGCTTTGTACTTGATTAGAAGACTGTGCTGCAGGCCAAAAACAGCTAGGCACTGGAAATAGTTATTTTGCTTATTGTTTTACTGGGAAAAGAAAACAGTTTTTGTCACGGGTTTTTAATGAATCTTTCTGATGTGAGATTGTGAATATGTACTAATCAGTTTCAGTGATGGAACTATACAACAATAATTAAAACCACATGAATTATGCTAGTATGCCCCAGGTCTTTTCCATAAAATACATGTGAAATACTCGTATTGTCTTATCTGAACTATAGTACTGGTAGCATCTGGTGTGAACACTTTGATAAAAACTTGGAAGTTAAAGCAGCAGTACTACGAAAAAATAAATTGCACTTTTGACAGTTTATTCCCTGTGCCCTGCTAATCATATACCTGGTACTCTTTCTCGCCGGTATTGTACTATCGCCGAGTAATTTGCTCAGTTATTCTCTGCTTTTGTTTACATTTCTGCCACTAAGCATGTTGCACTGGAACCCCTCTGCTGCCAACTGCACATGTTTATGACTTGAGGACATCGAATGGTCAGCAAAGGGTCCCTCTGCTGTTGTCAAAAGATTTGATGCGACCTGAAGAAAAGCGCTAGCTGAAATTAGTCAGTGCCATATTTGTTGTAGCGCTACAACACTTCAAATAAATTAAATATATCTAAAAACTAAAGACGACTGGAAAAACATTTACAGGTATGGAAACTGGAACTTTGGCCAGATGTTTACAGCTGAAAAACATAATTTTGATAGGTCACTTCCTGATTTTGTAGTACTGCTGCTTTAAACTGGACAGTTCATAGTTGAAGTGGTAGAATACGTTCTGAGTGCAAGGGTCCAGACAGACCCCAAAAACTGAGCAATGTTTAAACAGTTTTAGGTTTGCATATTACAACCCACCACCATTTGTGCTGCTGTTGTGTTGCCTGCCTTCAGGCAGACCTTGTACTTTATGAACAGCTCATATTAAATTAAATTGTTAAACTGGATTAATTAATTTGTAGGATAATGGCCTTTAGTGCAGTAGAGGAGTAAACAAAGCCAGAACATAGCAAGCTCGAGGGACTCTGCTAGACATTCCAGTCGATACTCTAGCCCCACCCCTATCCCCACCAGAAACTTCAGACCAAGCCATAGAGGTACCAAAAGCAACTACCACCCTTGCGTGGGGTGAAAGAAAAATTACTCACCTTAGTAATGTTGTTTCTTCTAATGGAGTCTTGCTATATTATGACAATTGCAGTTTGTCCCACCATTAGAACTGCTCCGAGGTGAAAGAGTTAACTCCCATTCTAAGAATGGAACTTGGAGCGCAAGCTCGTTAGAGAAGCTCTGTCTGTTATTTCAAACTTAAACTGTCAGATCTTTACGAGCAAAACTCACTAAGGTCTGTGTGGAAGCTGTAACCTACACTAGCCAACTGGCTACCTGACTATTAACACATATTCCTGGTCCCAACACAAAGACTCAAGTCAGGGGACCAGAAGTAATAATATAATATAAGCAATAATATGAGATAAAATAGAAACACCACCCCAAAACCCCAAGAAGGGTGGAAACATATAATGGGCATAACTAGCGCCACACTAGCCTGACCACCCCATACCCAAGTAGAAGTTCTGAGAGGGCAGGCTGGGAGGTCATAATATTGAAGACTCCATTAGAAGAAACAACATTACTAAGGTGAGTAATTTTCTTCAAACAACAAAGTCTTGCTATATTATGACAATTGCAGACTACACAGCAGTACCTCCATGGAGGAGGGACAGAACCTACTTAGGGAATAGGCTCTGAAGCACAGCTGTGCCAACCGAGCATCTCTCCTGGCCTGGACATCCAGGGAGTAATGCTTGGTGAAAGTGTGTACCGTTTTCCAGGTAGCTGCTTGACATATCTCTAAGATAGGGATGTCTCTGGCAGCAGCTAGAGGCAGGCTGTACCTCTGGTAGAATGAGCCCTCAGGCCTGAGGGGGAACTTTCCCCAGTTTCTGATAACAAAATTGGATACAAGAGACAATCCACCTGGCAATAGATCTCTTAGTGGCAGGTCTCCTTTTCCGACCTCACCATAAGTGAGAAAAGTTGGAGGATTCGAACCTGTGACCCTTGTACGTTCTATATAGTAACTTAGGGCCCTCTTAACATCTAAACTGTGCAATCTCCTCTCGCCAGAGGAGGAATGTTCAGTGAAAACACTGGAAGGAGATAGATTGATTAAGATGGAAATCTGAAACCACCTTAGGCAAAACTTCCTGTTAGTCCTGAGGACTACCTTATCCCTGTGGAAAGAAATAAAGTCAGTTTCTACTGACAAGGCTTGCAACTCACTTATGCGCCTGGCAGAAGTGATAGCCACTAGGAAAACAGTTTTCCAAGTTAAGTACTTAAGCTCTGCAGAAGACAGAGGTTCAAAAGGGTTGCATTAACTGGGCAATGCAAACATTAAGTCCCAGGCAGGGGCCGGATCCCTAAAAGGTGGATTAGTATGAAGTAATCCTTTAAAAACTTGGAAAATACAGGGTGAGCGGAAAGAGAGGAGGGCTTTCCTGCTGAAACAAAAGCAGAGACAGCTGCTAAATGTACTTTCAGGGTAGCTGGTCTCAGGCCCAAAGAATTAAGATGGACCATATAGTACAAAACAATGGGCAAATCAGCAGATTCTCGGAAATATTTTCCCAGAACACCAAATGGAAAACCTTTTCCACTTAGAATTATAAGTAGCCCTAGTGGAAGGCTTCCTAGAAGCCTTTAGGATTTCAAGAACACCCTGAGAAAGGTGTAGGTCAGCAATTCTAACTCCTCAAGAGCCAGGCCTTGAGGTTGAGGGATTTGAGGTTCGGATACCAAACTCTCCCTGGGCACAGGTTAACAGGTTGTGATTCCTGGGGAGACACAGGGAAGATGGACTGCTACGGACAGAAGGAGTGGGTACCAGGGCTGCCTGGCCCAATCTGGGGCAATCAGAATCACCCTGCAAGGCTGGGATCTGATTTTGACTAGCACCTTGAATAGGAGAGGGAAGGGGAAGGCATAAGAAACTTCCTTCCAATCGAGGAGAAAGGCATCCAGGGGACTGAGCCCAACACTGGGGGCCTGCAACAGAACAGTGGAAGTTGGTGATTGTCTGGGGCTGCAAAAGATCTATCTGAGGGTGCCCCATCTGGCAAAAACTATCCCAGTACTTGAGGATCCAGAGACCATTCGTGATGGCCCTGGGAAATCCTGCTGAGAGCATCTGCTAGGACATTGTCCTTTCCTGGAAGGTGAATTGCTATGAGGGAAGTGTTCAGGAATAGGCCAGAGACCACAACTTCATTGCCTCGGTGCACAAGGCAGGACCGAGTGCCCCTGCTTGTTGATGTACCACATTGTTGTGGTGTTGTCTGTTCTGACTTGTACCACTTTGTTCTGAACAGATGCAGAAAACACTTGAAGTGCTAAAAGACAGCTCTGAGTTCCAGCAAATTGATGTGGAACAGAGATTCCTGAGGGACCACACTCCCTGAGTGGAGAGGTCGCCCATGTGGGCTCCCCACCCCAAGAGGGAAGCATCCGTAGTGAGGGTCAAGGAGTGAGACAGAGGAATGAAGGGGACCCCAGTCTTAAATTGCTCTGATCCTGCCACCACTGGAGGGCCTGGATCAGGGTTCGGGTCACTGGGACCAACTTGGAAAGGGGTCTCTTCTCTGAGACCAAAGGCTCTCAAGTGAAACTGAATGTCCCTCATCTGAAATCTTGCTCCTTGCACTACAGCTGTGGATGCAGCCATGTGCCCCAGGAGCTGCAAAAGTGTCTTGCCTGTCGAGAGAGCTGCAGAGTGAGGAGGAGGCCAGAGCCACCAAGTTCCTTACCTCTCTAAGGGCAGGAAGGCTCTGGCCTGCTTGTGTCCAATTCTGCACCTATGAAGGTGAGCACATGAACTGGTTCCAGGAACTGACTTTGGAAGATTGAGCAAGAAGCCCAGGAGTGAGCAGCCGCTGGGTAACTTACAGGTGAGATTTTACTCTGTTCTGGGACTGGCCTACAATGAGCCAGTCGTCTAGATAGGGAAAGACAGCAATCCTTTGCCTTCTTAAATGAGCAACTGCTACTGCCAGACATTTTGTGAATACCCTTGGGGCAGAGGTGAGGCCAAGGGCATTGCTCTGAACTGGTAGTGACCTGAGGGCAGTTCGAATCTGAGGTACTTTCGGTGGGAGCTTCTAATTAGGACGTGAAAATAGGCATCCTTGAGGTCCAGGGAGGCTAGCCAGTCCCTGGCCTTAGAGAGGGTATAATCATTGCCAGAGTTACCATTCTGAACTTTGGTTTCAAAAGGTGTTTGTTCAGATATCTCAGGTCTAAAATGGGCCGCCATTCTCCTGTCTTTTTGGGGTAAGGAAATATCTGGAGTACAGACCCTTGCCCTGGTGTAGGGAGAAACCCTTTCTACAGCTCTGAGAGCCAGGAGGGTTGAGACTTCTGTTTCTAAAGTAAAGGTCTCTAAAGAGTTTGCAGGTGGGAAAGATCTGATTCTCATCTTTGGGAACTTTTGAAGCTGAGAACCAGACCCTGGCTTACTACTTCCAGGACCCACTTGTCTGAAGTTAGAGACACCCAGTTCTGAACGAAGTAAAGCCAACCTGCCCCTACAGGTAAAGGAGAATCGGCCCTGGGCACCCCATCAGGTGTCTGTTTGGCAGGTGCTTTAGGCTGAGGGGTGGGAGCAGGCCTGCCCACACCCCATCTGCCTCCTCCTCTGAATAACCCCTCTGAGCATAAGCAGAGGAGGCCTGGGTTTGTAAAAGGCCTGTGAAAAGGCCTACCTCTACCCCTGGGGGTCTGCCTCTGAGGAGTGACTTCGCCTCCTTAGCCTGAGCACTCTTATAGGTAGTCCATATTCATCCATTTTCTTCATATAATTCTCTGTCTGCTCCCCAAACAGAGAATTTCCAACCACAGGAAAATCCATAGCCTTAGTCTGGGTATCCTGTGACAAGCTAGTACACCTGAGCCAGGCCAACCTACAAAAGCTACAGACGTAGCCATGACTCTAGAGGATACATCATTAAAATCCACAGCAGCATGAAACTGCACCTTAGATGCCTCAATGCCATCAGCAGCCACCTGTTCCAGCTCATTAGCGAGCTGGCCAGAGGCCTGTTTGGCCAAAGCCATGACAATGTCCCATCTAGATTTTTGATACCTTGCTACATAAGCCATGTAATTTGCTTGCCTGAGTCCCAAGAATGCTGCCATGTATTGTTTTAGCCATGGCATCAATCTTCCTGGAATCCTTGTCAGGAGGATGTGAAGCCAAGGGAATATTAGCTTTTATCACAGGCTGCAGCCTGAACCACACCAACGTGACTGCATTGCTGTGTAAGGAATTCTGTATCAGGACTCAGAGTGTACCTCCTGTCCATCTTTTGTCCACAGGAGGCACAGAATTAGAAGTCTTTAAAATTTTTATTGTTTGTTTCCCAAATGATTTATGCAAGGAATAGACAATCCTAGACTCTGGAATATCCATCATTTCTACAAAATCAGGTTCCTCTTGCTCATCCACAGCTTCCTCCAATGGGAGCTGGAGGGTTTCAACAACTTTTTGTAAAACATAAAGTGAGAGGGGACTCAGAAAGCGAAGGGAGATTCTAAAGGTCTGTCTGGGAGATGTCCGTTCAATGGGCACACCCAGACCCTCCAAGTCACATTCATACTGTTCATAATCATCCTCCCCTCCTCTGGTTCATAAAACTCTTCAACATCATATTCTGAACCGGTGGAACCAACCGAACCGACCTTTACCAGACAGTGGTTCGACGGAACCGGAGAAAGTGACTGGACAATCTGAATAGCTCTTGCTATCTCTGCAGCAGTTGGAGAAGGAATTTTGGGCTCACACCTGCTGATTTTCTTGTTTTCTTTACTGGAACTGGCTCCTCGAGCCAGCTTCACGTTGCCCGAGGAAGTCTCCGCCTGGTCAGAGGGCACTCCCTCTGGTTCGGTTGGCACCGAACCGGGCTGGCCATCCGGTCAGCGGACTCTTTGCCCTCTCGCTCCCTGAGCCTGCCAACTCTTATCCAGGGTGGCTGCAGGAAATTTTACAAATCTGGCAGTCTGAATTGAGGTGGTCAAACCCCAGACAATATACACATGTGGTGTGTGGGTCAGCCTTGGCAAAGACTTCCCACAGACATCACAGTGTTGAAACCACGGGTCTTGGAAAAAACCGTAATGAAATCCGTTTTTTAGAACCGATAAGAACCGAGAACCGCACTCTAAAACCTTCAATTTCAAGTTTTAAAACAAGCTGATTGGTTCAAAACCGAACCGATAACATTTACAAGTTCCACACAGAAAATACACTGTAATTACTTACGATACCACAGACAGAGCTTGAACCGATCGTTTTGTGGTTAAAATAAAAATATTCTCGGTTGATTTGAACCAGAAAACACTGTTTAAACCGAGAAATGAACCGAGCAGTAGGAGAAATCTCCAGAGCGACTGTTCAGTGAGGCGGAGCAAAGAATCTGACAGTTTAAGTTTGAAATAACCCAGACAGAGTTTCTAACCGAGCTCAAGGCTCCAAGTTCCATTCTTAGAATGGGAGTTAACTCTTTCACCTCCGGAGCAGTTCTAATGGTGGGACAAACTGCAATTGTCATAATATAGCAAGACTTCATGTTGTTTGAATGATCAGTATCCTAATGAAGCATCTCTTAATAGATCACCCAGTTACTTTATCGCAAGAAAATTGGCTTTATTTTTATTAATTTTATTTAGTTTTGTTGACCGGTAAGTGCACTAGACAAATTCTGCCAATTTTCAGGCACAACCGGAAGAGGGGATACAGATGAATGCCAACTGACATTGAACCAGATTAAGCTGTTGGTATTTTTAATGAATGGGGGAAATTTGGCCAGGGCACGGGGAAATTCTCTTACTCTTTTCGAGAAGTGAGTGCCATGGGATCTTTAACATTTGACTTAACTACCACCAGAACAGGCAGAAGAGACCTCAGTTTAACATCTCATCCGAAAGACAGTACCTCAGGAGTGCAGCACCCCTCATGCTGCACTACAGTGTCAGTATTGGATTTAACCCAGTGCCTGGTGGGAATAGAACCCACAGCCTTCTGATCTTCCTCGCCTCAGAGGCAAGTGTGCTACCTGCTGAGCCACTGACACCTAAATTGTGGGACATGGTAGAAGGATAGCTAGAACTACACCGTTTTATTCAGTATGTGAATTATATGGGCTGGAAAATGTGGCTAGACAAGAACTGAATCACTCCAGGAAAAGACAAGAAGAGCAGACAAATAATTGTAGTAAGGTCTAAGAAGATTATAAGTCTCTACAGGACTCTCATAAACAGACACTTTTAACAATTAGAAAATTCAAACAGTGATGTTAGGAAGAATGTACAGGGAGAAACTACTAGTAATAAGACTACTAGTAATGAGACAGGTCCTATTTTAGGTGGGGAAGACTGGATGAGGCTTTTGGAGATTATCAGTAATGGTAAGACTTTACAAAGAAATGCATTTAGACTAAATTTAGACCCTGGAATTTCATAGGATCCCTGTAATACCCCCATGAACCCTCCTTTTCCCATAAATGAAAACAGTCTACCTAATAGCAATTCTACAAATCAAAACCTTCCCTTCCAGTCTCAGACTTCAGCCCAAGGAGAGCAACCTTACAACCCCCACCCCAGTCTCAGACCGCAGTTCAAGAGGAACACTCTGTACAGTTTTCAAGTAGAAGAACAACTATAATATTACCAACCAATAGCTCAATAGTGTACCCCTTGGGGCTTGAAGGCATGGTACTAAACCCACTCCAGCTAACATACTAACATGCTAACATACTAGGACGCCAGCAGAGTAGGCCTGTTGGTCTATCAAGTCTGCTCATGCTTCAGCACCCTGATTGGGTACCTAGAGCTCTATCTGTCCCCAAAGCTGACCCAAAGGATTTAGAGAGCATAGCAAAAATATTAAAAGGTTGGACAAAGCAGGACAGGTAGATCCTGACATGTGGAAATGGCAGTTTGCAAGAACTGGAAGACATTTCAGACTGGAGTGAAAAGATAAAATTAAAATGTATCCATTTTTATCAAACCAGAGGTATGGGATGAGACAGTAGAGACTGAGGGAAGGGCAGATCCCCAGAAGAGATGGCAGATCTAGTGGCCACCACTCTCACTACATATTGTACAAAGACAAAGCTTCCGAGCATATCGATGAAACAACAAAATGATGACTCCCTAAACGGTACTTTGAATATAGGCTCAAGTCAGCAGCATACCTTCAAAGGGCCAACAAGCCAGATATGAATGACAAAGAATTTAATATGTACTTTGTGACTTATAATGCCCTACACGAACAGGGTCTGTGCTATCTGCAAGAACTCCTGTGTCCTTATCGCCCCTCCACCCACTTCGCCGTAGCGAGGGACTCCTGAGATTCCCAGGATTCGACTGAAGACATCAGGTGCTAGGGCATTTTGTTTGTGGCCCCGACCCTGTGGCATTCTCTACCTCGTTCGTAAGGGAGTGCCTGACCGTGGAGAGCTTTATGTCAGCCTTGAAACCTATTTATTCAGGTTCGCCTTCCTGGAGTATAGATGACAGATTGTTAATGAAGTCTGTTGCTCTTCGTTTTAAACTGCTTATACCGTATCATGATGTTTTTATGCTGCGTCTTTTATCTTTTGTACAAACACTTTGGTATTTTGATTTGCGCTTTTACACAAAGAAGTTGAAGTTTATCAATGGCTGTAAGCCATACATCCAGAGGAAATTAATTTCCCAGCACATATGGGAAATACCTATTTTGCAGACCTAGGTAAAGCCACTCAGTTGATGGCTGATATAGGAAACCAGATGAAATGGCCCTAAAGCGAGTAAGGAGACACAGCTGCAAAGAACAGATCCTTAGTTGGATCAGGATCTGAACCTTCAGGTGCTCATAACAGTACTTTAACAATTCCTTCAGGATACTTCCTCCCTAACAAAATCAAGATAATTTCACAAGACCAAATTATAACCTATGTAACAGAGCCAACATTAGGTCAGCTACAAGGTTCTTGCATAGACCCAACCAGTCCCAACTGCGCAACCAACATGAGGACACAGGCAGCCCTGACATTAGACCCAGAGAAATAGTACTGCAGACTCAGAATACAAGGGTCCTGTAGGTACTGGGTCCACCTACTTTAGTTATTTTGCATGTAATATCAGGGATGCATGAATTTTTGAAGGGCCTCAGATTATAGGCATAAATGGAAATATGACCACCTTACAGACAGTCATTGTGATCATAACATCATGGTTTGGTTCTCATAACATGGAAGTGTTTTGGGTGAGCATGACTGAAGAAGTAATCCTGAGAATGGACGGGATACTGCAGGTCCAATTTCAGTTTACAGTGACCTGTTCAGTTGCTTTCCTGGTATGCTGCCAGATCCTCATGCACTGTTCACACACAGAACTTGACAAAATAAAGCTCAGGGGTCCGATTCGCAAAAGCGACTCACGCTGCCAAAGGCAGCTTACTCTCATCGCCGTGCACCAGGACCCCTGCACCTGATTCACTATCGGGTATGGTCCCAGCACCAAAGTCCTGCAGCTTGTGCCAAAGGTGGCTGGCAGCAAACAGACAGCACACCTGAGAGGACTGCCGCAAGCTGCGGGTGATTGGGCAGCACTCATGACAGGCAAGAAACCCATTGGGAGGCTGCTGGGGTCGTAGAGGATGAAGCTGTGCATGGGGAGGGCTGGTGGCACACAGATGGGTGCTGAGAGGGTGGCAACAGATGCCAAAGGAGCATCAGGGTGATGCTGCAATGCCAGTGTGTTTGGGGTGCCTCCATGCTGGGCACTGGGAGGCCGCTGCAGGCACTGCTACACAAAGGGCACTAGATCTTGTTTTGTTTCTGGTTGGTGCACTAGGCAAATACATTGCCAGTGCACATATCATACTGTTGTGGGGTGGGCATGTTCCTCCTGACCGAGAGGGCTGCTTTGAAGTGGCGCGGGCGTTGGACCAGCCCTGGCTGGTCCAACTGTACTTGGAAGTGTGTCCTGGAAGGGTTTGTGAGAATCCCAGTGTTGGGGATATGGCAGGTCTGCAGCTTCTGCAAGCCCCATAGCACCCTGGTGCACTGGGTCCCAGTTTGGTGCAGGGGCTTCGAGAATCCTGCAATCTGCAAGTTTTGATGCAAGGTACCTATTGCAATACTGCTGTGTGACGAGGCAATCCTACACATATTCAGGCTTGAGAATTGGGCACCAAGAATATACTGCAAAAATACAGCTCCGGAGAAGCACAACAAAAAAAACAGGCAGGACTGATTAAACACACCATAGAAGAAATCTGAGGAGGTACATAAACCACAGTGACAACACCCAATCCTAAATATGATGGAAGAGTCAGTTAGAATTACAAGCTGCAGAACTCTTTGATTTAGGGATTGTTAAAAAAGTAAGAGCTAAGATAAAACTCTCCTTTGCTACCTGTAAAGAAACCAGATTGCTCTACACAATTAGTGGTTGACTACAGGGCTTTACCTAGACAGGCTGAACCTTACACAGTACAAAACACTCACACCAAGCCACCCTAGACACACTGGAAGTAAAGAAATTTAAGACTACCTTAGTTCTAGCCAATGGATTTTGGTCAGTCCCCTTTGGGAGGAAGACCAAGAAAAACAGCCTTTTCCTTCGGAAGAAACAGTATGCAGGGACCAGACTACCCCAGTCTTCATGAATTCCCAGGAATATACTCAGAAGCAGTGGCAAAACCATTAAATTACATCCATGGTGTACTATTTTACGTGGATGACATATACTTTTCACATGACCTTGAATCAAAGTCAAAAGTCAAAGTCAAACTTATTTCTAAAAGGTGCTTTTAAAATGATCAAAGCACCTGTACAAGGAAATATTTAAAACAGGCATAATAATAAATGCAAGGCAATAATCAACAGTAGTCCAGCTAAAATATACAGCAATGCCCAATTAAAAATGAAAAAGCATCTAAAATGCTAATCTGAATAAATACGTTTTAGGGCAATCTTAAAGGTCTCAGTGGACAGGTACTCTTTAACCTGATGAGGTAGAGTTCCACAGGGTCAGGGCCATGAATGCGAAAGATCTCACCCCGAGGTCTTTGAGCGGACCTTGGTGCAGCAAATATTGCGATCTCTGTCCGTGTGGGTCATCAAACTAACCTTGAAGGTGATCCTCCACTGCACTGTCAGCCAGTGCAGCCCGTGGAGCACAGGCGTGATATGGCTAGATCTAGATAAGACTGTCAACAGCCTGGCTGCTGTATTCTGTACCAGCTGCAGGCGGCGAATGTCCATCCCCAAAGCCCTAGGTAGAGAGCATTGCAGTAGTCAAGGCATGAGGTCACAGAGGCATGGACCAAAATGGTAGGTCATCAGGCAAGACAAGATGTTTTACCGGGTGATATTCCTCAGATGGTAAAATGAGGACTTGACAACAGCTGACACCTGTGATTTAAGCATCAGCTCACCATCAAGAATAATGCCCAGACTCCGCACCAGTTCACAGGACCTCAGCTGATTGCCCCCAGCACAATCCCAAAGGACTGAACAGCAGAGGACCTCTACCTGACAACCCGGTCCACAACCAACACCTGTCTTATCTGGATTTAACCTTAACCAGCTGACACTCATCCAGTCCTGAATCTCGGTGAAGCAGTTGTTAAGGATCGAGACTGGATACTCCTGATCGGGTACAAGGACATGTATGGCTAGTGTCATCTGCATAACAGTGAAACCTCCACCCGTGCAACCTTATAGTATCCCAATAGGCCTGGTGGCACTGAGGGTTGAGGCGCTGGATGCCACACCTCACGCCCGCGTTGGTAACCTCGTTCCGAGAACAAGCATGGGTCGCCTGGGTTGGCAGGAAGGAGATGAATTGAGCATCCATGCACTGCTCTCCATCTCCGGGTGGGGTGACAAGTGGTCAGTGCACGCCTGACCCCTAGCAGAAGCTGGGGCTCGGCGATACTCCACTGCAAAGAACATGGGCTGATGCATGGCAGATGCTTGACAGGGCCACGCCGAAGGTGCGTGACCAGGCTGGCTGCAGACATCATTGCATACCATGCTCCTGAATGGGGAGCAGAAAATGGAAAAGAAAGACCCTGGTGGCTGGTCGCTATGCTTCATGGCCGCCCCTGCTCTGCTCTGGAGGTAACGACCCCAAACTGGATCCAAACCTGGTGGGTGAGTTAGAGGACTACCCACCACCTCGCCATGGATGGTAAGTCATGGGAGTTACTGGGGTGAGGGCCTGAAGAAGTGGAGCAATGGGATGGTGACCAGATGAGGAGCTGACCAGGGCCAAGAAGGGGGAGAAACAAATAAGCAAAAAAAATGTCCCCTAATGGCAGTATATACACTGTGAACAACATGGGAGAGAGCACAGAGCCTAGGGACCTCACTGGTCAGGGGAAAGGGGCGAGGAAAAATCCCTGACACCACTCTATGTGATCTGCCCGTGAGGAAAGAGTGGAACCATTTAGGATTGTACCATTTGGCATGCCTTGAACTGGCCCTTGCAAAGTTGCAATCTGATGGTTTTGAAATCAACCTTAAAAAGAGCCACACAGGGAGATTAGATGAGAAGTTTTAGGTACTACTACAGCCCCACAAGGCATAGGAGAACCACCTGCCTGCACTAAACTGACCAGGAGGCCCCCACCACTGCAGAGGTGAATCTCCACCTGTCACAATTCCTTGTTTATTGTGATAGCTCCAACCAAAAGTGTCAAGGAGGGCACAAGAGACCCAGCTTCCAGGCAGGATGCTTTCCTCTTAGGCTGCACCATCCGTGCCACTCTTTGCTATATAAATAACTAATTAAGGCACTCTTTAGATCTATGTTTGGTATCAGTGGTTTTCTGAGTTAAATAGCTTCTGAACGATACCAAATTTATAATGGGTCAAACGCAAAATATTGAGGCACAACCATCTGGATCCCAAAGGCCTTCTGCATCTCAGGCATAATCAACCCTGGGACTGGAGTTACGGGTCTATCTATAGGGACACCAGCCAAAGAACCACCATGGCAAGCTATACTGGAGTCTGTGAGAGCTATGGATGTGAAAATTGAAAGAACTTTAACTAAACTTGAAAGCCACGATGCAGTGATCGCAACACTGACGTCCTCGGTGGCTGAAGCCGATAAATGATCTTTGGCCACACAGGCTACAACAGCTCTCTTAACTAAGGAGAATCAACAGCTTAGGGGCCAGTTGAGTCACTTGAAAATGCCATGCGGGCTTGGAATGTCAGCATAGTGGGCATGCCAGAAGGTGTTGAAGGAGTAAACCTCAGCTTTTGTGATCCTGGCTGGCAGATAATCTATCAATACCAGAGGACTTTGACTGGATGGAGCTGCGACACGCATATAGGATCAACACCAGGGTGAGGTCGGCAGACGCCAATCAACCCAGGACCATCTTAGTTAAAACGATCGGTTCAGAAGTACAGGACATGCTGATTGCAGCGGCAAGGTCAGCCACCCTCTATTGCTCGAGATCAGGACATTAAGCTGTTTCCTGACCTTACATTTCAGACCAGGGCCAGGCGTAGGTTGTTTGATGCCATTCGACAAAAGCTACAAAATTTGGGGATTGTGCATTCTTTCTTGCTCCCAGCCTGACTCTGCATCACCCACGGAGGTAGTGCTGCACATCACAGATCCCAAGGATGCTGGCAGATGGGTCAAGAGGATGGTGGCTGAATTTCAAGCTCGGCCATCTCAAAGAATTAATGAATCAGCATCCGATTCAGAAGAAGGCCGAGTACTGTATTTACAAGACTTTATAATCTCAAATGACTACTTTTCTTATTTCTATGCTGCGTTGCTACTGTTTTGCTGCCTAAATTAATGTTTTGCCCTGTTCTTGGTGGGGGCTCTAAGGGAGAAATAAGAGATACGTTCATGATGCAATAAAACTGTTATCTTTAATAAGTCGGGAATATGTCTTCCTTAGGTTCCCCATCGTCCCTGAACATTGTATGCGGTGGAGCAATCCACTGTAACTTATCGATATTCAAAATAGTTTCTTAATAGTTAGTTTTTATTAGATCACTACTGAAAATTGTTAAGTAAAGTGGCGAGTGGTGAGAGGGAAGAGAGGATTTTACCTCCTTAGAACATGGTCTATACACAGGTTAACAGCACTACTGGTTGGTGTGGATTGATCCCTACTACTCCTACCTATGGACTTTAACAAGAGCCATGAGCGGCTGGCATTTGCTGAATTTATTGGGACCTTAGGTTATAAAGAACCTTAACATATAGCTTTTCCCCCACTCCTTCTGTAAAAGAATGCATGGATATGTATATGGAGATCAATTATCTCTCAGGCTTAATGTGAATTCTGTGCATGAGATCACGATGTATTATTGTTCTTTTGAAAACAATAAACAGAAAGTTAAAAAAAGGTCAAGGAAATGGCAGAGTAGGAACTGATATAGTGACGAGGAGATACCAAAATGGTAAGGTAGCCTTGAGCAGCAGTTTTCTCCGCCAGCTGCAGCATCTTGCACCACGAGCAGGGTCCTTGCCCTAGAATGGGCAATCTCCATGTTTGGTAGTCAACCTGAGGTACTAATACTCACTTGACTCAAATTATTGTCAAAAGTCTTCACTCACTATTTAGAGATTGGGTTAACAATGGCTTTACAGACTATAAGCATAAACCCACAGCCCACTGAAAGTGATGGAAAAAATTGCTGTTTTAGTCCATATCTGGGGACATAACCGGAGGGTATCGTGCTGAGGTGAATGCTGAAGCAGACAGATTAGCAATGGAGGCTTGCAATAAAGAGCTGAAAATCTCTGTGGCCTGTCATGCAGTCCTGACCTACCGTCAAGCCAAACTCCTTACTGGCCAGAAGGATGATGGTATGCTGCAGCGAAATGCCCCACCTGAAGACCCCTATCATAAAGATGACCACCTCAGCAATGTTCAAAGTCATCTGCAGCATCCAGTGCCAGGATCAGTGCCTCCACCAGGATAGGAACAACCCTGTGGTCTGAGACAACTGGACATGGAAGGACACAAAAGATACCCCTATTAACATGGGGCGTCTTAATAGAATAAGCATATCTTGGCGCAGGGAGCTTACATGGTTCGGTTAATAACACTGCAGCATTATTGGATGACCAGTAGTGGCTAATTAAATGTAAGGCCATCTGAACCTACTGTATGTACATTAACTGCATTCCTAGTATATGCAACCATTCAATTAGAAAACAGAGGAGAGAAACCCAGCTACGTTCCTGCCTCTGGAATTTGGGACAGATCATGTGGACTTTATAGGACCATTACCAATTATGAAGGAAGATTTAAATATGCTTCAATGGTGGTAGACCAATTTTCTGGCTACCCTTTATTTTACCCTCCAAAAACAAAACAGCCACCACTGTGATTAACCACTGCTTAGAGACAATCATCCCAGACAACGGTGTACCCTGCACTGTCGAAACAGACGAGACATTTTGCAAGTGACATTCTTACAGGCATTTGGGAAAGCTCAGGGCCAGAACAGTTGCTGCATGTCCCATATCATCCAGAATGCTTGGGGAGGTTGAAAAACTGAAGCAATCTATTATAATAATAATAACAATCTTTATTTATATTGCGCCTTTCAAATACCAAAGCATTCCAAAAGATTAAGTACAAACAAAGTATACAAACAATAATATAAAACTGTTAAAACAAATGCAAAACATTAGTCAAAGACACCGTTGGCCTATTCCATAAAAAGAATTTAGGCTTGTTAAAACTCCCCGCGATAAATACACTCCTTATCCGTGACGGTAGTGAATTCCAAGGGTTGGTGCCACAAACATAAAAGCCCGGCCCCAGCTGATTTCAATGTAACCCTAGGAATCTGTAGCAACCCCTCGTGGCTGAGCAGAGCGACCTCATAGGGAGGTAAGGAGTCAGGAGATCTTTCAGGTAGTCAGGGCCCAGATCATGTAGGGTTTTAAAAGTCAGTAATCCAACTTTGAAGGTGATCCGCCACTGAACTGGTAGCTGTGCAGACCCCGCAGCACCGAGTAATATGAGATGTTCTAGGATCCTGTAAGTACTGAGCTGTGGAATTCTGCACTAGTTGAAGGCGGTGGATATCAACCCCGGAAGCCCAAGGTAAAGCGAGTTGCAACGTCCAGGCGTGAGGTCACGAAGGCATGGATCAGAGTTGGCAGATCACTGATCGAACGAGGTGCTTGATTCTGGTGATGTTTCTTAGATGATAAAATGAAGATTTTACCACTGCTGACACTTGAGATCGTAAAGTCAGTCCAACATCTAAGATCACCCCAGATCTCGCGACCTGTTCAGAGACCGGTAACTTGACATCCCCACAAAACACCCCAGAGGGGAGTCGCCACAGGTCCCCTATCCGGCGATCTGGATCCAAAACCAACACCTCAGTCTTCCCAGAATTCAACTTCAACCAACTGGACCTCATCCAATCCTGGATTTCCTCCAGACAGCTATTAAATACCGAGACAGCTCCTTCCTGGTCGGGTGCAAAGGAAAGGTACAGTTGGGTGTCATCTGCATAACAGTGACATCCTAACCCGTACTGCCTCACAATGTCTCCCAAGGGGAAGCATGTACACTGCAAACAACATGGGGAACAGTATAGAGCCCTGAGGAACACCACAAAAAGAGGGAAGGATCAGAGGAAAAAACCTGGCACCACCCTCTGAGATCTTCCGGTGAGGACCCCAGAGAGTCCACAATACATCTCAGGTGCTCCAAAAGAACCCCATGGTCGATGGTATCAAATGCTGATGATAGATCCAGCTTTAACAAAAGTGTTGCAATCCAGAGGAACAAAAGGACAGATTTGGTACCATGAGTTTTTTTTTTAATACTTTTATTTTATTTCAGAGAGAAAATGTTCAAATGTCATCAGCTATAATCACAATCAAACTTCTGAATAAACAAAACAAATCAAAAAGTAATCTTAAAAGTAGAATTTTTTTTAGTTTTCGGAGGGATGTAGTATGAAAAATGTATATATCAGAGCAAAAATATGCTTTTATCCACTTGCACATGCTTCAGGCTTCAATCATCCCATCTAAAGAAACATTAAAGGTTTCTTTTTAGACAAAATTCTTTTAACATAAAGAAAATGGAAGTAATTAACAGCAAAACAGGTTACTCACCTGTAACAGTAGTTCTAGGAGTGGTATATGTTGTTCATCCACACTTTTGGCAGTGTCCCTTTCCTGTAAATCGGCGGAAAGTCTTCAAGCTGGCTCTTCCACCCACTCAGGTGGTATAACTCTCGGCTCCATCCCATGAGGCCAGATCTTAGCCCAGCTGGAAGTAGGGATGCCACAATAACGATATGATGATACATCGCGATAATTACCACTGACGATAACTTATCGTTGTGAAAACCATTATCGCGGTTATCATGCAGCATGATATACCGTGATACACAGTGGTAAAGCACCTCAGCTTGCTTTACAAGCAGTGCATCCCTTTCCAGGTGCAACTATGATTCCTGATTCCTCACTGCCCTTCTGTCGCCACGCTAGTAAACCAGGTTCAGGAAGAGACCTGGGCTGCTCGAGGGCTGACTGCATGAAGGAGGACTGAGCATCCATTGACTGCTCTCCTTTTCACTCAGATTCTTTTATCCCTCTGGGAGCCCTGGCAGCAGCTGCAGCCTCTCTTCACAAGGAGATTCACCCTCCACTTCCTGATGTCCCCATATTGCCGTCCCTGGCTAGTCCACCCATTGATTGCACCCCACAGCGGGGCCAGGGAGACAGGGGACCACCTGGGGGCCCTCTGTGGGTGGGGGTGGCTGGTATCACTGGACCATCAGGTGATTCTTTAATTTCACAACAGCCCACGATCAGGCGTGGGAAGTACCGCTAAACCACCAGATGAATCCGTAATTTGTACAACAGCCAGCGATTGGGCGTGCGAGGGTGGGCAGCTAAGACCACCAGGTAAATCATTATTTCTGAACAGCCCGCAATGGGGCGGGGTGGGGCCACTAGACCACCAGGTAAATCATTATTTCTAGAACAGCCCGCGATCGGGCATATGGGTGGGGCCACTAGACCACCAGGTAAATCATTATTTCTGCAACAGCCTATGATCGGGCATACGGTGGGACACGCTAGACCACCAGGTAAATCATTATTTGTACAACAGCCCGTGATCGGGCATTCAGGGGAAACTAGACCACCAGGTACTTTTCATACTTTTACTGATGCCACGGTCAGCAGGCGTCCGGGGAGGGAGGGTACATTCACCCACCAGAGACTCACCCTCTATATCAGCTGCTGGATCGGGCGCCAGGCACATTCCATGGAGCAGTCTTGCAAACACATGCAAATGGAGCTATAATGATTTGCAAGTGCCCCATTTGTGCCTTGCATATATTATGGTGTCATTTGCATGCCTCGACTGAATATCGCAGGTGATGCACCTAAGCGCAACTGCACATCCCGTTGCTCCTGCTCTGTGAGACTGCTGCTGGCACAGTGCCACTGTGCCATGCGGAGTATGTGCACCGACCTTGCATATATTCAATGGTGCTGAGCCATGGTGCATCACCGCTGAATATCGCCTGGTCCTGGCCCCGTGCATCCCAGTTGCGCTGCGCCCAGGCTTGCGCCACTGCTCGGCGCAGTCTGAATATCCTGCCCTGTGTGTACAACACCTGTATTTGAATTTTTGTAAAAATGCAAGCAATTTTATAAAAACATAGAAACACAGACTTTGATGGCAGATAAGGACCGCTGGCCCACCTAGTCTGCTCATTTCCTACCTACAGGATAAGCTGCAGATCCTAGTTAACCAACAGCCTACTTCCTCCTACCCCCACAAGAATTGCTTTGTCTGTCCCATGCATTCTTGAATTCTCCCCAGTTTTAGACCCCACAATCTCCTCAGGAAGGCGGTTCCATGTGTCCACCACCCTCTCCGTATAAAGTTCAGAGATTTTATTGTGAAAAAATAAAATATATATTTTAAAATATTTTACTCTGCATTATTTTACAACAAATATTTCAAATAATGTGCATAAATGGATAGCATTGCTTGAGTAATGCTAGAGTCAAATATGTCAATTACGTAAAACATAGAATTTAAATAGTTTTGCTAACATTGTTGCACAAGTGGCAAAATGATCACGATACCAAGGTTATCGTGATAATTTCATCAAAGTTATCGTATCGTCAAAATTTTATTATCATGACACCCTAGCTGGAAGCCGGGTTTGTGTTGTCCGCGGCTGGGAGGTCGGGTGGGTCTGTGTTGATGAACAACATATACCACTCCTAGAACTACTGTTACAGGTAAGTAACCTGTTTTTCTAGGATGTGGATATGTTCATCTCAATATTGGCGAACTCTAGCAGTTCTCCAGGAGGAGGGAGGCAAGGTGCACACCCCTAGATACTTACTTGGAGAAATAAAGATTGGAGAACTGAGGCCCCAAAACCAGCATCCCGCGTGAGTCAAGGTCAATGTGGTAATGGGTGATAAAAGTGTTTGCTGTCTTCCAGGTAGCAGCCCGACAGATTTCCTGGATAGGGGTGTCCCTGGGCAACCACCGATCTCGCCGGTATGGCAGGTAGAATGAACTCTTATCCCTTTGGAAGCCTCCTTGCCCTCCAATTCATAGCACAGACTAATGCAAGATGTTATCCATTGAGCAATCGTCTGCTTTGCTGCAGGTCTGCCAGAAGTGGCTTCAGCATAGGTGACAAACAGCTGGCAAACCTCTCCCCGAATCTCCGCCATCCTCTCCTATAATAGGAGAGCTCGTCTCAGGTCCAAAGTATGGAGCCTGTACTCGGCCTCCGAGGAGTAACTGGGGTAGTACACTGGCATAGTTAACACCTGAGTAAGGTGAAACTCTGACACCACCTTCGGAAGGAATTTCGGTGGGGTGCAGGACAATCTTGTCCCTGTGGAAGACCAGATAAGGGGAGTCCACGAGAGCACCTGGATATCCCCTGTCTTTCTGGCAAATGTGATAGCCACCAGGAAGGCTGTCTTCCACAACAAGTGTGACAGCTCACACTTGTGCATTGGTTCAAATGACTTGCCTATGAGCTTTGCCAGTACCAAAGTAGATCCCATGGAGGTGGAGGTTCATGCACTGGAGGGAGTATGTGATCCAGGCCTTTGAAAAGCACCTGACCACTGTCTCCTGCACCAATGTTGGCTGGCTGACCCCGCCCGGTAAGCAGAGATGGCTGCCAGGTGCACCCTAAGGGTCGATGACTGAAGACCCCTTGGACAGAGACCAAAGGTAGTCGAGAATGTTAGCCACTGGACAGGACAGAGTGTCCAGGCCCTTGCCCTGACACCAAATGGAAAACATTTTCCATTTGAAAGCATAACATTTCCTGGTTGATTCCTTTCTGGATGCCTCTAGCACTGTGACGACATCCTCGGAAAGACTCAAAGCCTGGAACTCTAGCCATTCAGATACCAGGCTGTGAGGTGCAATGACTGAAGGTCCAGATGGAATACCTTCTCCTGGTTGACTGAGATCAGGTCCGGACATGCTGGAAGCCGCTCTGGGGCCTGTTGCTGAGGCTGAGGAGATCTGGGTACTAGAACTGGCGTGGTCAGTCTGGGGCTACCAGAATCACCTGTGCCTTGTCCCACCTCACCTTGAGGAGCACCCTGTGGATCAAAGGAAATGGAGGGAAGGTATAGAAGAGGCCTGGGGTCCACGGCCTCGAGAAGGCATCCCCTGCAGTGAGCCCTGCCGAGGGGTGGGCATGAAACAGCCTCAGCTTGGTGTTTTCCCTGGAGGCAAACAGGTCCACCAACGGCTTGCCCCAGTGGGAGAACAGAATGTACACTACCTCTGGATGGAGAGACCACTCGTGGGATGTCTCGCCTATCGACTAGGAGATCTGCCTCCAGATGACTAATGAGTGTCCAGGCAGCAGGTGCTTCTTTACATAGCAGGCAGGGATTGCATGCTGCCCTGTTTGCTGAGGTAGTACATGGTTGTGGTATTCTCCATCTGGACTTGAACCACTTGACCCCGGAGCTGAGGAGCAAAAGCTGACAGTGCCAGTCTGACTGCTCTGAGCTCCAACAGGTTGATGTGATAACGGGACTCCCGGGGTCCAGAACCCATGGGCCCTGTTGTCCCCATGTGGACTCCCCAGTCCATGAGAGAGGCATCAGCCGTAAGGATGGTTGTCAGCTCAGGGTGGACAAATGGGATCCCTTCCTGCAACCAGCCTGGGATGGTCCACCATTGGAAAGCATCCCACATCTTCTGGGTCACAGTGATCAGCTGGTTGAAATGACCGTGGCGCTGAGTCCACTGGGCTGCTGAGGCGCATGTGCAACCAGGCCCAACGGACCATGGAGGTACATGCCACCATAACCCAGAGGCGCAGAAAGTCCGGGCAGGCGCAATTGCCCAACCAGAAATGATTGGGCAAGGAGAGAGAACCTCTGCCCTGTCTGCTGGGAGCTGAGCTCAGGCTTGGCGAGTCGAGCTCTGCTCCGATGAAGCACATCACCTGAGAAGGCACGAGCTCTGACTTGGCCTTATTGATCAGGAGATCGAGTTGGGAGCAGGTCTGGAGGGCCAGGTCCCTGGACTTCTCCATCTCCTGCTGGGTGGAACCTGCTAAGAGCCAATCGTCGAGGTAGGTGTAAATTCTGGCGTCTGAGGTGGGCTACCACCACTGCAATGCATTTGGTGAAGACCCATGGGGCCAATGACAGGCCGAATGGCACGGCTCGAAATTGTATAGGGTTCCCCGGCTCTGAAGTGGAGGAACCGCTAGGGACAGAAGGATTGGGATGTGAAAAAATGCTCCTCAAGATCCAGTGAGCAGAACCACATTTCACTCCAGGGATGGTATGATCTGAGACAGAGTGATCATCCAGAAGGTGTGTGACCTGCAATACTGATACAGGTCGTGCAGATCTAGAATGGGGCACCAGCTCCCCGTCCACTTGGGAACCAGGAAGTACCTGGAAATGAAGCCTGGGTCTGCTGGAGGATCCGCCACTGGAGCTACTGCCTCCTTGAGGAGGAGCTGAGCAATGTCGTCTCAGAGAGCCAACTGAGTGTGGGTGGAAACCCTCTCCCCCGTTGGTGTGGGCTCTGCTTGGAGGTACTGCTCAAATTCCAGTGGCAGCCCCTGACCGACCACATCTAAGACCCACCTGTCCGTGGTAACAGCGGATCAGGTGGAAAGAAATGTGAAGCTGGCCCCTCATGGGAGGGACCCAGAGCTGGCATGATGGCCGGGATAGTGGTGGCAGCCCCACCCTGTCACTGAGAGCAGGCTTGGAGGCAGAGGATCCCACGGCCTGAACCTTGGCCTCCCTTATGGGCCTGGGAGGGTCCAGGCTTGGGCTGGGGCACCAAGCTTGAACCTGCTTCTGCAGCTGCTGCACCTCTTGAAAGGAGAACTGCTGGGCCACAGGAGAAGAGTGCCGAAAAGGCTTTTCTTCTTCTGCTGCTTCTAGGACCAGAAGAACCCTTAGTAGAAGTGGCGTCCAAGGTGGCATTGGACTGCTCAATGCGCTGAAGGTGACCAGCCACACCTGGGCCAAAGAGATCAGAGCAAAGGAAAGGCACATCAGCTAGTTTGTGCTGGTATCCACTGGAAAGGAGGAGAGCCTCAGCCAAGCCCTGTGAGAAGCAACTGTGGCTGCCAATGAGCGGGCACATGAGTCACTGATATCCAGAGCCGTCTGGAGCTGTTGTTTAGCAACAGTCCAGCCTTGGTCATGAACTTGCTTGACCGTGGTCTGCAAGTCCACAAGAGATGTGGGCTCCAAGGACCCCAAAAGGCATGGAAGAAGTGTGCCATGATGATGCCGAGCTTGCCTGACGGAGGCCTAAGAAGAGGCCACAAAGACCTTCGGGCAGAGTGATCCAAATATTTGGATTCCTTCTCAGGAAGTCTGTCAGTATCGGTAGAACTACCAGTACACCTGAACACAGAGGCGGTCCAAGGCTCTTGGCGAAAGGGTGCTCTGTGAACCCACAAGGGACCCCATGGGCACCGCATACTGCAGGGCCACATGGGCAGGCGAACTGGACAGGAGGCAGGGTGCTGCCAAGTTCTAAGGCCAGGCCAACAATGGCCTTGGCCACAGGAAAGCTTCCGTCAGGGTATCCTCTCTCTTGAGGATGTCAGTGAGAGGGTACTCCGCCTTTTTCTGGATAGGCTCCAGGGACATCCCTGTGGACTCAGAGATAAGGCGAAGAATGCCCTGACAGGACAAGGACCTTCTCTGTCTCTATCCCACTGGCGATTCATCATCCCTGAATGAGAATGTAGGCCAGTTTCATCCGAATCTGAGGAATCTGGATACAGCGGTTGACTGCCCATATCACCTGATCCGCGGGGCGGTCAGGGGTGACAGTGACCAAGAGACAGGGGAAGCCCGGTGTTCAGTCTAACTTCCTTAGAAGGAGCCCTCCCACAGGCTGCTTAGGCGGTGGTTCCACCAAAATCAGTGGAGACGGTTTAGGCTGAACCGGAGGTTTCGGCCAGCTTCGTGGGAGGAGGAACCAGACAATCGGCTCCAGAGGAATCGACTTTGGCCTGGAAGGTGAAAGCCAAGTAATGGCCAGGGTAGCAGCCAGAGAAGACTTGTGCCCAGTCAAAATCAACTGTTGCCAAATGAGGCCCTCGGCGCTGACGGAGCTTCCATCGAGCCTCTCCTCATCCGAGGATGGCCGGCGGCACTGCCTCTTTGAAGCGCTTGAGGCCCTTCCTCGCCGATCGGTTTAAGGAGTCCAAGACCTTGATCGAGATCAGTCGGGCCGACTTGGGAGACATCAATTGGACCGTGACTTCCGGGTCAGGGACCACTCGGCAGCATTCCCATGGGTCTCCTCATCGGAGAAAACAAGGACCAGAGTCCAAGCAAAGTGTCATCGACTGGAGTCAGCGACAAGGGGTCGATCGGGTCAAGGTATCTCAACTTTGTTGATTGACACTCGATCGACTGGCCAGATGGCAAGGCCAAAAAGCCAGCGGTTGAAGAGGCGATTTAGAGCGAGGTCAAAATAGTGGTACCTGGGATCAAGATCTCCCTGATCCCAAGGCATCTCTATCAGGCGAAGTCAATCCGGTCCTTCTCCCGCTTATGGGACTGAGAGATGCGTGCCCACAGGACTCTCACCCTTAGGCGGGAAAGTGGCTAACTCTCGGAAGGAACCGAGAAAGTGAAGCCCATGTTGAGCAGAGAGAAGAAGCTCCAAGAGGAAGATTCTGTGCACGAGCCGCCTTCCTCGAAGGCTTGCATGCACTCTAATTGCTTGGTAGATCCTGGGCTATGGAAACCACCCACCGGGCCTCCTTGGTTTTCATTGGCGGGTTCCATTTTCAGACCTCCCCAGCTTAAGGCATGCAAGGTGGTCATCGAGGCGTTGGGTTGGAGCGAGAGGTAAAACTACGCACATAAATGGTGCCATGGCTGACACCCAAACAATAAATGCACACGGCATGCGGGTCTGTTGCGACATCTTCTGGCCACACGAACACCGTGAAACTGGGAAAGACTTGTCTTCCATGATCAAAGAAAAAAGTAATCCAAACGCAAAACAAGGTGAATTTTTGGAATAACCAAAGTTTCTGAAGCCAGGGCCTACAAAATGCGAAACACGAAGGAGACAACTTGAATCTTCAAGTGGAAAGGAAGATCTGGCTTCATAGGCGAGCCGAGGGTTATACCACCTGAGTGGGTGGGAGAAGCCAGCCTGAAGACTTTCCATCTAATTTAAAGGGAAAGGGACACTGCCAAAAGTGTGGATGAACAACATATCCACAATCCTAGAAACAATTCTGCATAAATCTTAATGTTTAAAGTTTCTCTCCTTTTGACATTGGGATATACTAAGTTATATTTTCTCCTTCTTCATCGTCATCCTCTAAATTGGATCCTAGATGAGTAGGCAAGAGCCAAGTTTTTCTCATAAAAGTTCTAGCTACATCTACATCAAAAAGTAATGATCTTTGCCTTGAAATATCAACTTTCAGCTTAGCTGGGGATTGCAGTACAGCTATAACACCTGCTTGAATAAATTCAGCTCTAATTGCCAAAAGCATTTCCTACTATGCTGAGTCGCCAAACAAAAGTCAGGATATAAGCAGAGTTTACTACCTTCATATATAAATCCTTTTACTGCTGGATATTTGCAGTAATTTGTTTATTTGAACCTTGAGTTTTGATGGAAATATGAAATCAAGTGCATTCAGCAACCAACTGTACCATTTGAACTATTTTACAGCTGAAAAATGAACACTTCACTGTCACTAGCCTCTGCTTCTCTTTCAGCCCCTCCAGCAACTGACACCCTACTTAAAGGCATTGAAACTGCACAAGAAATTGGACTTGCAATTATCTACTGCATCATCAGAACCGTCCCGACCTCCAAATGAACTCCAAAAGTGGGAGATCTTTTTTAAATATATGTAACCCCTAGATGGCGCTATCCGGGGCTACTACCCCTGCCTGATTTGCCACTAACAGGTTGAGGGGCCTGGATCCAATGGCGGGTGCCTCCACCCAGAGGTCAGGGTTTGCAATAGTTAAACTTACTTGGTCACAGCCCTCTGGGACCTGCAACCCCCTTTCTTCCCACTAGTGGCCCACACAATATATAGAATTACCTTCACAGTATACACTTACCCCCAGGGCTGGTTCAGGCACTGGGACCTCCTGTAAAATAAGATACAGTGCAACAATCACAGTACAATACTTTAACATAGACAAATATCTCAGGCAGTTTAACTTTGCTGAAACAAGCAGCTCAGATTTATTTAGGGGAATATAACAAGGACAGGGAAATCAGGTTAATTAGCTTATCACTTTACTCATCTACCTATGGCTCTGTGCACAGGCCTATCCCTACCAGTTACTGTCCGTGGGTACCCAAGCCCTAGTGGCTAGTCCAAACCGTGGCAGCTGGTGAGGCCCCTTCCCACAGAGAAAAGAAAAATTAGTTTAAACAGTCAGCAGTACAGTGATTCCATTTGGGTTCAATGTGGCAATTCAACAGGGAGGCGACCCTGAATTAGTACTCACGACCTCCAAACAAGATAGGGTCCTTCAATGTCAGCAGGGCTACTCTTGAGCTCCAAGAGACTCCTCACACATTTATATGGTAAACAGTCACAGGCAAAAGTCACTTAATGGCAGCAGGATTCACTTGAGGTACACAAGCCTCGTCACACATTTATATGGTAAAACAGAAAGTACTATACCAGGCAGGCTGCTTCTCTATCCCGATCGCAATTACTACTGCAATACCGGGAGAACACACAGCAGATTCAGTTCCTGACAGACCGAGTGCAATTCAGCTATTTCTCCAGTCTTCTACAGGGTGAGCCTGGTTTCTACTCTTCAGATATCCTTTGATTCTCTTCACAGGACAGATTCAGTCCTAACAAGCAGTTACACAAGCTGCAGACCGGAACTCTGGGCCTCACACACGTTTCCGACTAAAACTGCACACTGAAAAAGCATAGGGATCCTTCCTTCTTCACTGTCAGAGCTCAACTGAAAAACTTCAACCGACAAAACGGGCACTTCCTTTGAGTTCCTCCCAGTTCTTGACTGGATTGGCTGTCACTCACAATAGACTGCTCCTGTTGGTCCAAAAGGCGCGAAGTCTAAACTACATCTCCCAGAGTCACTGCCCATACAATCCCCTTGTGGCTGGCTCAGATTATGAGTCCAAGTTCTGATTCGTCAAGGCACCATTTTAGAGCTAGCTTACCCACTGATTGGTCCAGTTCAGCAGTTCAAAACCAGAATGGGGAACTAGGCAGACACAGTTCTGACTGCAAAGAAAGCAGGTTAGACAAACTGTAATTTCATTATTACTCTAAATGGTTTCTGGCAAACAGTTACATCTTTCAGATAGGTTCCTTTGCACTCCTAGTGACTGCAAAATGGAGTGAATTGGCAGCAGCTTGAGTGGTACTCAATCAAAAGAAACACACAGTCCCCATACAAACTAATTATGTCTGCAAGCAGACAGCTCTTAAAGACAGTACCAGAGGTTCTAAAAACACTCATTGATAAATGGCTTAGCATGCAAACACCATTCAGGCTTGGAGCATTCAAACAAGCTCCTGGAAGTCTTTAGGAACCCCATTTGCAGGGGGTTACATATAGTTTATTAGATGAAGCACATCCTGTCACACGTCTTCAAGATAACAAGTAAAGGTTTGACATACCAACCTTACATTGTGGAGGTTACAGAATTAGGCATATTGTATTCAATGATAATCATAACAGACTCCAGACATTTCATAAAACCTTATCTTTTTTTTCTTGGGAACCTCACAGAAAAGTGGGAGATCTGGTGGTCTGGAAAACTTAATTTAAAAAGAAGAAGTCATACCATCCACAAACAACCATTATAAAGATTTTAAATGCTAAGACAGCAATAATATTACATACAGGACTTTGGGGTGGGGGTGGGGTTCTATTGCATAAATGAATTAGATGTGGAATAATTAGTTTTTCATTATTATGTACAATCCATTTGTTTTGCACTTTTGCACTCAATCTGCACTTTGAATTTTGAACTCTGTATTATCAAATGTTGCTTATTATGTAAAGTTCATTTTGTATTTTGTTCATAGGTTCATAGGTTGAATACAAGTTCAGAAGGCTTACGCCTATTGTGAACTTGCACCTCAGTTACTTAGAGATGGTACTCATATTTCTTGGAACCCACATAAGCATCTAGTCTACTTTTAAAGGTTAACTAAATTGTTATTCTCCACTATTTGTTTAGGTAAAGTATTCCAGATACAAAGTATTCTCTGAGAACCACTTTCCTCTCCTGACTGTTTTATTAATCTCCCTTTTAAATGTATTATTATGACCTAGTTTTTGATTTGGTCTTATAGTTAACTAATCCTATTGTTTCCATAAGTACTTGATCCTTGAATGCTTTATATACGGACACAGGTCTCCCTAGTTCTTCTATATTCCATAGAGTAGAGGTCCAATTTTGTAATCCTGTCAGAGTAGCTCAGATGCTGAATATTTTAATTTTTTTTTGGCAGCTTTCCTTCGCACTTTCTCAATAAGTTTTTTTTCTAATGTTTTGGGGTGTACTAAACTGTGAGCAATACTCTAGATGAGGTCTCACCAAACTACAATATAAAGGAACAACAACCTCTGGCTCTCTACTCTTAAGTGAGTAATAAGACACAATGGAGTGCATTAGACAGTTCTAATGCAGGCTAGGGGATATAGTGAGGCACGAGACCACAGGGGTCAGGCATGCCCAGTCCTCTAGCCATGCATTAGAACTGTCTAATGCACATCCCCAGAGTGGCTTTATTGTGTATTCTAAATGGGGTTCTAGTTTTAGCTAACAACCAATCAGATTGCTTGAAATCCTTTGCCCATTTTATAATTAATCTTAATATGCATCCGAGAACTTTGTTGCATTTTGAACACTAACCTTATTGTGTGTATTGAATGTTAATTTATCAGTTACTAAGTACGCCTAGGTCTTTCTCATCTGTTGTTGTTTGAAGACAATATCCATTGAGGGTATATGAGTACTGGATTGTTATGAACCAAGTGCATGATTTTACACTTGTTCTCACTAAACTTCATCTTATTTTGTTTTGTCCAATCGTTAAGCAGATTACTATTTCTTTGGAATTCCTTTCCAGAGTTGGGATCAATCACTATAGCCCTTATTTTATAATCCTCAGCATATTTACTCAGCCATGCAGTTCTATATGTCGCATGGATGAAACCAGATTATACAATGGGGTATGAAAATCCTGTAACCTCATTGGTCAAAACACATCACATGACCATGGTATATCCTGTAAAACCCACGGCTGTGAAATGGCATTTATAAAACATACTTAAACACATTTAAAATTTATTTTACACATGGGTCCATTAGTATAAACACAATAAGGCACTCCAGGGTGTGGGTTGATGCAGGATTTACACTTCCTTGTGGTTAAGCCACTCGGCTGCACCTCGCGAGCACACCACTCATGGGTAACCCCCCCCAATAACCCACACCCTGTCATGCCTTATTGCTTAAATATATTAAATAGGGTTGTCCCCAGGACCGATCCCTGAGGGACTCCACCTCTCACCTGTCTCCATGCTGACAAATGGCCTCTAATTACTACTCTGTGTTCTCTTGTCAAGCCATGAAATTATCCAGTTTATGATGTTAGGATGGTGCTGTATATTAATTAAATGCTTAATAAAGATTCTCTGTGACACTGAGCCAAAAGCTTTGGTGTAATCTAAAAGTCGTCTCTGGCAATCCTTTAGTGGCTGCACTCACCGCTCAAAAAGTATAAGAGATTAGTAAGGCAGGATCTACCACCAGAGAAGCCATCTTGTGTTATATCTTGCAGCCCTTTTGATTTGAGTGAGTGGTTATTCATTTCTGCAGCAATCTTTCTAACAGTTTACCAATAATCGAAGTTAGGCTTATGGGCCTGTAGCTATTACCTCTGATTTTTCCCTTTCTAAAATATTGGGGTCACAATAGCTTCTCTCTACTCAATAAAGTTTTCCCTCTTTTAGTGAAGCATTAAACAGTTTTGTGAGAGAACCCTGGATAACATCTCTTATTTCTTTTATGAATTTAGGTGGTATGTCGTCTGGCCCTGCTGATTTAATAGAATCAATGACTTTGCAGACTTCCTTAATTGTAAAGGGTGAAACTGTCCATATTATTTATGTTAGTGTTATTTTTTTTTTTGGTTCATAAGCGCTAATGAAGTAATTATTTAATTCTGTAGCAATATCTGCATTGTTACTCACAATTCCAGATGTAGTTTCTAAAGGACCTATTCCTGTTTGTTTTCCCTCATAGAACCAATATAATTATAACATTGTTTTGATTGTCTTTAGTTATGCTTGTCAGTTTCAACTCATATTCTTTTTTGCCTGATTGTGTTCTTGATTCTTTTAACAGTTATTTTATACTTATTCAGTCTTTCTTCTACTGAGTTTTCTGATATTTTTAGTAAAGTTTATTTTCTTGTTAATGAGTTTCTTGATATTCTGGTTCCAGCATGGTGAAATCCTATGGTTGCTGCCATATTTGTTTCTATCTGGAACCCAGTTCTTGCACGAGTGGTCTGTTCCTTCCTTTAGTTTTATCCAGAAGTTTTCCATATTGTCATTTTCTAGTTCTTCTTCCCAGTTCCATTTAGCAAGCCATTCCCTATCTTTTACATAGTCAGCTTTAAAATAATTTTCAGTTTGGTTATGCCTTAAATATTTTACATGTTAATTTGATTTCCATTTCTAACATATTATGATCACTGTCACCCAGGGTGTAGTAACAAATGGTTCTGATATTCCAATTTCTACACTGTAAATATTAAGTCTAGAATTCTGCTTTTTCTTGTTCCAACCTTTACTAATTGTTCAAGATTACTTGTAACTGTGTAGTCGATGAATCTGTTCTCAGCAGGACTTATGCCCTTGGCGCTGCCCAGCTCATTGTTGGGAAGTGAAATCTCCTATCAAAATGTAATCCCCTTTACAGGCATGTTTTCAATTTTTGTTAGGAATGAATTTGCCTCAACACAATTTAGACTTGGCGAATGATATGCTACTCCAACTGTTAAATTTCTGTTCTGGAGCTGAATTAGAACCCATACGATTTCTGCTGTATTATTGTGGCCATCACTGAGACCAATTTCATGTACTTATATTGGTCTGTGATACATAGTACAATTCCTCCACTTCTTTTTCTGTTCTGTTTTCCATATCTTTGTATAACCTGGTATATTAGTGTTCAAATCACTGTCTTGAAACCAAGTTTCAGTGACACCACATATCGATATGTTATTTTGTTACCAGAATATCTTTAAGTTCTTGCCTACTGTTTTCCCTCCCTGGGTTGCACCTGTAAACCAGCCCTGGCTCAGTGTGCCTTTCCCAGTTATCAAAGTTTAAATAAAATAAATAAATGAATAACTGAAACCAGTGACAAAATGGTAAAAGTTTAATATTTCTTCATTTTGCTGTTGTAATTTGGTTGTCGGCTGTTTTAATTTGTGTGATTGGACTTTCTCTATATACATCTCATACTGAAAGATGGAAGACAGCTCCCATAGGAAATGTCACACACCACAGGGACTACCCTTACAATGTAACTAATTTTAACTACATATTTAGACCAAATCCTGAAATTAGAATGCCTTACAGTGTCCATCCCCTTTATGATACACCATGGCCCAACCGTAAAGGAATTGTTTATGATTAGTTGCCTTGTCCAATATATTACAGTGGTCAAATATTAGTCATACCGGTTAAGATACAGGTAGATCCAGTGAAGCTGTACAAACACATGGTCAGTGACTGTAGTTACTGTATACCACCACACTGGTGACCCCTAATCAAGCAACAGGTACTCTGCTATGTTCTATCACACAAGTCATTAATAAATAATTGCTTCTCTACATATTACTGAAGCATACCACATTTTGATTTTATCTTTCAACATCCTAACTTTGATAAGTCAAGGCAGGTGCATTTGTGTTTTGACACTTTTGGATTATGATTGGTCATAGGTCTGAAAACCAATACAACCACATACGATCCCAAAAATATATTCCAGGTTACCCCATAGAACAAGTGATCTGAGTTCACTGGACCAGTTTTAAAAATGACCAGTGTATTCTGGCTTGTCCTGACCCTTTGTACAACTTCTGGAACCCTTCTAGGAACTCATACCAAAATTTACAGTTTGCTCTACAAACAAACATTGTAACTAATTAGTACAATCCACATAAAGGATGGATCCCATGTTTATTGTATCCCTCAAAAATAACAGGAAAGTAGGCAATATGCACATTATCACCCCAGTCTGATATGTTATAAAGGGAAGGGAGAAAACATAATGTGACATTTCCTGGATTCACGAGACTGTGTCGGTATATATTAACTCTGGAATGTACTCCCTTCGAACTCTCCGTTGTCCCTACTCCACCATCCTTCTGTATGAGACAGACAGGTCAGAGGAAACAGGGCACATCATTTGTGCATGTGAGCCACAACATCCCTTACATTTCATGAGGATTAAAAGTTCAATAATAAAACCCTGCTGGAAAAACAGTGTGTTGAAGATACAGTAACTGGGGAAGTGAGAGGATTACAAAGACATTTCAGGAATGCATAATGTAGCAATTTAGGGAAACTGGTAGTAAAACTCAATTTTACTTGCCCATCAAAGGTAATTGTTGGGCTGAGCCAAAACAGTGATGCAAAAGGTTTATAGGGTTCATAGCAACGCACTAGTGCTATATAACACCTACTAATTACACTAGTAAGGAAAGGCTATAAATGATTTACTTAAACCTCCTCCTTTTCATTCAGGCCATCAATAACACAGATAAAAATCTAAAGAGGTTAGCCCAGGGTATTTAAATCTCTTTCAGTATTACCCAGGAAAACATTCTAGAAGCTCAACATGACAGTGTCACACAGTCAGCTATACACTCACTGACAGAGATCTCAATCTCTAACTCTGAGCTGATGCCAGCTGTGCTCCTGGGACCTCAGTTCCTTGATAGCTATTCAGTTCTTGTAATGACTCACTGTCAGATACAGAGATTGATGCCACTCCCTCAGCAGCCATGACTTACCCATATCACACCTCATCTGCAGCTGAGTACCCACAACTAGAGTTTGTTATTAGAATATGGGACCGCACTGAAAATGAGCTGTTGCTCAACTGAGTCTTATCTCTGTTCATGTACTTCTTTTTCATGAATAAAGACTGTACTGCTACGACTATTACTACTACTACTACCAATCATTTATACAACCCAGCATGGTGCAGGCTTTTTGGTACATAACATAGGTTTCTGTTCACCTGACTACAGCATGTTTGCAAAACTAAATGTTTTCTGCTTGAAAAGGGTTTTCAGGCAACAATGTACTACAGTACTTGGCATAACAAGGTCCATATACAGCATGCTCGGAGGCCTCACCAGTTACATAGAAACATTGAATTTGTAAGCAGATAAGGATCGCTTGGCCCACCCAGTCTACCCATTTTTCCCTACCTACAGTATCGCAATAGACCCTACTTGATCTCAGCTCGTTTCCTTCCCCTCATTTCTTGTCATTAAGATCCCCTTATGCATATCTCATGCATTCTGGAAACCTTGTCACTGTTTTCGCCCCACCACCTCAGCTGGTAGGCTATTCCACTGATCCACCACCCTTTCTGTGAAGAAGAACTTGCTCACATGTCTCTTGAATCCACTCCCTCTAGCTTCACAGCATGCCCTTGTTTCTGTGCATCTTTTATTCTGAAAAATACTTCCTTCCTGTATCTTATTTACCCATTGAGGTGTTAAAGGTTTCTATGATATCCCCTCTCCCTTCTCTCGTCCAGGGTGTATGTACTGAGGTCCTTCAGTCTCTCCTGATAAGGTTTGTGATACAGACCCACACCATTTTAGCTGCTCTCCTCTGGACTGCCTCCACTCTGTCTTTATCCTTCTTGAGATGTGGCCTCCAGAACTGAACACAGTATTCTAAGTGAGGTCTCACCACTGATCTATATAGAGGCAGCACCACCTCCTTCCTTCTGCTGGTGGTACCTCTCCCTATGCATGCCAACATTCCACAAGCCGCCCAACTGCTTTGTCACATTGCCTGGCCACCTTTAGGTCACCAGAGATTATTACCCCAGGTCTCTCTCCTGCTTGGTGGTCATCAGTAACACTCCACCCATTTTGTACTCTGCTCCTGGGTTTCTGTGCCCCAAGTGCATTATTTTGCATTTTTAGCATTAAAACCCAGCTGCCATACTCATGACCAATCCTCAAGTTTCTCAGGTCTCTGCTCATCCTTTCCACCCCACCTTGAGTATTCACTCTACTGCAAATGTTGGTGTCATCCACAAATAGGCAGACTTTCCCTCAAATACTCTGCAATATCACTTATAAAGACATTAGAAAGGACCAGTACCTGCACCGATCATTAAGGCACCCTGCTGATCACCCTCCCGTTATCGGAGTGAACTCTGTCTATTACCACCGTGTGCCACCTATCCCCTAACCAATTTCTTATCCAGTTTACCACCTTCTGACCCACTCTAGGCTACTCAGCTTGCTTAGTAGTTTTCTGTGCAGAACTCAGTCGAATGCCTTACTGGCGTCTAGGCAGGCCACATCCACCACTCTACCCTGATCTAACTCCTTGGTCACCCAATCAAAGAAATCCATCAGATTCATTAGACAAGACCTCCCACCTGTGAATCCATGCTGCCTCCGGTCTTGTAATCCACTGGATTCAAGATATTCCAGAATCCTTTCCTTCAGCAGTAATTCCATTAACTTGTCAGTGTCATGGCTCAGTCGTAGCACACTTACCTCTGAGGCCGGAGATCAGAGGCCTGTGGGTTCAGTTCCCACATCTAGCACTTGGGTTAATATCCCAGTACTGACACTGTAGTGCAGCATGAAAAGGGTGCTGCACTTCTGAGGTGCCATCTTTCGGATGAGACGTTAAACTGAGGTCCCACCTGCCTGGATTGGTGGTAGTTCAGGGTGGATGTTAAAGATCCATGGCATATCCGAAAAGTGGGGGGAATTTCCTGGTGTCTGGCCAAATTTCCCTCATTCACTAAAAATACCACCAACAGCTTAATCTGCATCAAGGTCAGTTGGCATTCATCTAAATCCCCCCTGGGTCGGTGCCTGAAAATAGGCAGGATTTGTCTAATGCACTTACCGGTCAACAAAAACTAAATAAATAAACTCTCCCACCATTTAGGTCAGGCTGGCTGGTCTATAATTGTCAGCTTCCTCCCTGTTACCACTTTTATATAGTGGGACTACATCTGCTCTCCTCAGTCCTCCAGAACCACACTTGTTTTGTGTGAGCAGTTGAATAGTACTATCAGAGGTGCAGTTGTGTGAACTATCTAAAATAGCTCTCTTCTTGTCATGCACAACATTAATTTTCAGATTAATGCAATCTTTAGTTCTTCTAACATTTTGATCCTATTGTTTGCGGTTGTGAAA
Organism: Neoceratodus forsteri; assembly: GCA_016271365.2. Taxonomy (NCBI): domain Eukaryota; kingdom Metazoa; phylum Chordata; order Ceratodontiformes; family Ceratodontidae; genus Neoceratodus; species Neoceratodus forsteri. Next base: position 983,481,503 of record CM028134.1, read on the forward strand.
ATGTTTGTGGATCTTTATATGACACTATAGTCTTTGGTTTGAAAATGTATATAGTTATATTGTTGAAATAAATGCAAAAGCTGTTTGGAACTCTGGGGTTAACCTTGAGATACAGTTTGATTTCCACAAGCTGGTTTGCAAAACTGTCAACAGGAGATCAGTTCTGGGACACAATGTTCTATCCCTTGCATCTGCAAGGAAAGAAACTTATAAAGTTCTGATACATTTTGTGAGCTCATGAAGCAGAAGTTAAATGGCAGGTGAAGACTTATTTTTATAAAAAGAGCAATCTTTTGTTGGGGAGACAGAGGGGATTTAGAATTAGAGAAACCCACAGATGAAAGACTGTGTTTTCTTGTTTGTAAGCCTTGTAAAAAGCCATCCTGAACAATTTTATTTATACTGTTATTAATAGTAATAAAATGCTACTTACAAACTGAATGACTGCTCCTGGGTTTCCAGTGCTTCCTAACTGTGACAGGGTTGAATAAGGCCCTGCTCCATTTGTTATGGAGAAAGAGTTTAAATGCAAACATCTGTTCTATTCTCTCCTTTTCTGTCTCTTATCTGTCTGGTTGCACAACAAATTTTCTCATGAGACCTAGGACTGATCACCTCAACGGTCTTGCAATTCTCTGCCTCTGGCTATCTCTCTACCCTCACTTGCTGTTCTGTCTCCCCCACATATCTGCAGGTATAAAATACATGTGTGAATCTTTATGTGGAAATGTCACTGATACTGGGATCCTTGTTTAAAACTGTATATAGTTATAATTTTGAAATGATTGCAAAAAGCTATTTGGAACTCAAGTGGTTAACCTGAAATGCAGTTTTAAGCCTTTTGCAGAGATGTAAACAAGAGGCCAGTTCTGGGTCATAGTTCTTTGCTGCACCTGCTGAAACTGACAAGAACATTGTGTGAGAAGCATGCTGTTTTCTTAGTGAGCTCATACATAGACTTATAAAACAGAGCTGCAAAGTTTTGCAAAGAACAGAGACAGACAGATTTAAAATTGAGAAGAAAAAGGACAGGAGCAGCAACAGCTGGATGCCTTACAAGCTATCAAAGCTGGAGGATCTGGTACAGTTCCAGCAAAGCAACAAAACACAAACAATTCAAAAGACATTAAACTTACAAAGTTGTGTCCCTCAGATGATACTGAAGCATACTTGACAACTTTTGAAAGAGATGCTGCAGCCTGTCAGTGGCCAAAGTAGCAATGGGCAATCAGGCTGGTACCTTACCTGGCAGGTAAATCCAACTTGCCTACAGCAATATGGACACTTCACAGTCAGAAAACTATGACCTTGTGAAAATGAAGTCTTGAAAGATATGACATCTCAGAAGAGACCTACAGGCAAAGATTCCGGGTCCCTGAAATACCACTCAGTCAACAATCCTCAAGAAGGTTTCACCCGACTCAGAGAACTCCTCATTAAATGGCTCCAAACATAGGACAAAACAGTCCCACAGATCATCAACTTATTTGTAAAGGAGCAATTTATCAACATCCAGCCTACAGACGTGCAGCTTTGGGTAAAACAACACTGATCAGAAAGAGGGAAAAGGCTGTTTCTTTGGCTGAGGACTATTAGCTGAACACACAGACACTGCAGCAGCGAAGCAACAGCCAAGGACCAGTAACATCCTCTTTTCCTGATTTAACTCCTGGTCAGATAAGAAGTCAGGTGGGGTAAAAAATCTGCATCCAAAGACTTTATTTGCTATAACTGTAATAAGGCAGGCCATACTGCATGAAAACCACCATTAAAATAAGGAGGGTAACCCTGGAGCAGATTTGTCCTTAGCAAATTTGGGCAAGTATTCAACAGTTGTCAAGGTGGGAAATAAGACTGCGAAGGGACTTATAGATTCGGAAAGCAGATAGACTCTGGTGCACGCTGAAGTTCTGAGAAAAGACGGCCCAAAAGGACCAGGTACTGGGGTCATCTGCATCCACAGCGGCATTCAATACTACCACACCACCCAAGTGACTCTGATCATTAATAGGGAGGTTGCACCAACTGAATGTGGGGTAGTACCTAAGTCTCCTTTATGTGTGATTATTGGAAATTACTTTCCAGGATTTGCTGAGATAATCACAGAGGAGCAAAACCTATAGTATTAGCAGCTGTGATGATAAGAGCACAGACAAAGAAAATCTCAGATGGTGGGGACACTTTTCCTTTTGGTGACTTTGATACGGACTTGTCTGAGATCAGCTTTAAGATCTGGAAGTCCAGGAAAGAAAGAAGATCCGTAAAAAACAGTGGCAACAAAGAATGATAAACTTAAGGGTTGATATGAAAATTCTGAAACTAAACTGATAACTAATTGTCATTTTATTTCTGAGCAAATTAACAATGTTTCTCTATACTAATCCTACCTTTAGAAGCGTTACTATCAGATTGTCCAATTTATAGCTCTGCATAGTCTCTGTTTCTTGTACCATTCAGTAACTTATTCATTGTATGTTTAATTGTTTTGCACTGACGTGAAACCTTTGCAAAAGAGCTCCCAGCTCAAATGTATTGTAATCCAAGATTTAAATAAATAAACAAATATATAAAAACGTTATGTTAAACAGCTAGAATTGAAACAAAAATGAAAATTACATACTCACCGTAATTCTTGATCATCCTAGATACCTTCACCATTCATTACTGGTGGGTATCAGCCAGAGGTGCCAGACCCCGTGGAGCTTATAACTTAAGATTTTCTCAGAAGGAGGGACGGCATCGGAGATGGTGTTGTTCTTAAGGCCAACATACCACGCGGGCACTCGTGAGTTGGCTAGTAACCAATGCCAGCCCCTCAATCTCCTCAGTTCTGCTCACCGAAAGGAAAACAAGGTATAAAAGAAAAAGGGGAGGGTGGGGCAAGGAGCCCAAGGATAGGAAAAGAAAAGGATATAAACTGAAACTCTACAGCTGACCACAGAAAGAGAGGTACGGGCTCTAGGGTGTTTCTGGGCAGGAAGACCCCAATCACTGGGCAGGCCAAGAGGTAGAGAAAGAGAGGGGAAGGGAAGAAGGAAGGGAAAACAAGGAAGACAGAGAGAGAAGGGAGAGGAGAGGGAGAGAAAGGAACTAAGTCTGGACCCCAGAATAAGGATAACGTCCCTATAAGGGTGATAGAGGTTTCCTGTGGACCGAGAAAAGGACATGATCCACTCCAAGAAAGAAGCAGGCCTAGCTCCAGCAGACAGAGGAAGGACCTTAAGGAGTGGCAGAGAAAATAGCTTCATAGCCCCTAAGAGGTGCTAAGGAAGTTAGGCGAAGGCAGTTCTCCCAGGACAGAGGAACTGGAGTTCCCTGCCCTCTTCAGTTTCAAGTTGCCACTTTTTTTAGTCAGTCAAGCACAAGAAAAAGGTCTCCTAAAGAGTTCCCCATCCCTCTACAGAGGGTGGGAAAAACACCCCAGGGCAAGATCCCCACGGACAAGGAGGCACACCTGACCTATACATATCAGGTATGCAGTAACCTTCCAAGCTATAAGGTGCAATCCCTGGACCCAACACCACTAGACAAAGTGATGGTGGGGTGGAAAAAGAATGTTCCCTTCAAGAGAAGGGATCCCTGATGGGAGGGGGTCCATGGGGACCTTGTACAGTGGGTAACCAGAATCTGGGATACCGCAAAGGAAAAGCACGGACAGGGCCCTAAAGGTTCCACTAGAGGTGAGGACAGGATATGGGGTCCCCAGAACTTGAGGGCCAAGAACAGGAACTCAAGAGAGACTAGAGGCAACTTCTGAACAGGAGGTGATCCTGCCCCTATACAGATCGCTGGTCAGGCCGCACCTGGAATACCGTATGCAATACTAGCACCCATTCCTGAAGAAGGACATCGGATTGTTGGAGGTGTATAGCGGAGGGTGACAAAGGCGATCTAAGGATTAGAGGGATACTACTATGAGGAGAGGCTGTGCGAGCTTAACATGTATTCCCTGGAGGAGAAGAGGGATGGGGACATGATTGAAACCTTTAAATACTTAAAGGGATTAACAAGACTAGGACAGAAGAGATTTTCCAGATTAAAGGGGAGGATCACCATGGGGCACCAGCTGAGAGTGGAAGGGGCATATTCAGGAGGAAGTCAGGAGACATTTCACAGAGGTGGTGGATAAGTGGAATACTCTGCCTGAGGAGGAAGTAGCCTGTAGCACGGTACACAGTTTTAAGAAGGATGGGACAAATGGGGGGTAATTATGAATAGGGAGGGGTGGGCAATGACAGCTGCAAACTGAGGAGCTAGCTGCACTATCGAGCAGACTCGATAGACCATGAGTCCTGTTCTGCTGGCATTTTGTATGTTCATAACTGTCCAGTCAGGTGCATATGGGAGTTGGGCATGAAGGAACAGCCAATGGTTATCCATCAACAGACGGAGGAAAAAAACAGGTGCATGCCGCTGCCCCTGAGGAAGAGTCCTCTGTCCAAGATAGCTTGAAGTCCCAGGGCCCCTCGAAAGACAGAAAGAGAGAGAGCAGAGAGAGCATCCTGGTCGCCTTCCCCAGATGCACCTGAGCAGCTCGGAGTGCCAGGAGGTGCCAGAATGTGGTCTCCCATAGGAGGAAGGCCAACAGGAGGTTCACTGCCCAGTGGTCTGGCCATGAGGGAAGGAGGATGGGAAGCATAATAAATGGTGAAGATATCTAGGAAGACCAGAATTACAGTGAGTATGTAATTTTCATATCTTTCATAGATCAATCTTCATCCTTCATTACTGGTGGCGAGTACCATGTAACCCCTACAAATGGGGGTTCCCAAAAGACTTCTAGGAGCTTGCTTGAATGCTCCAAGCCTGAATGGTGTTTGGCATTTAAGCCATTTATCAGTGAGTGTTTTAGAGCCTCTGGTACTGTCTCTTTAAGAGCTGTCTGCTTGCAGACATAATTAGTTTGTATGGGGGACTGTGTGCTTCTCTGAGTACCACTCGAGCTGCTGCCAATTCACTTCATTTTGCAGTCACTAGGAGTGCAAAGGAACCTATCTGAAAGATGTAACTGTTTGCCAGAAATTATTTAGAGTAATAATGAAATTACAGTTTGTCTAACCTGCTTTCTTTGCAGTCAGAACTGTGTCTGCTAGTTCCCCATTCTAGTTTTGAACTGCTGAACTGGACCAATCAGTGTGGGGTAAGCTAGCTCTAAAATGGTGCCTTGGATGAATCAGAACTTGGACTCATAATCTGAGCCAGCCACAAGAGGATTGTATGGGCAGTGACTCTGGGAGATGTAGTTTGACTTCAGTGCCTTTTTGGACCAACAGCAGCAGTCTATTGTGAGTGACAGCCAATCCAGTCAAGAACTGGGAGGAACTCAAAGGAAGTGCCACTTTTGTCGGTTGGAGTTTCAGTTGAGCTTTGGCAGTGAAGAGGAAGGAGCCCTGTGCTTTTTCAGTGTGCAGTTTTAGTCAAAAACGTGTGTAAGGCCCAGAGTTCCGGTCTGCAGCTTGTGTAACAGCTTGTTAGGACTGAATCCGTCCTGTGAAAAGAATCAGAGGATCTCTGAAGAGTAGAAACCAGGCTCACCCTGTAGAAGACTGGAGGAATTGCTGAAAATTGCAGTCGGTCTGTCAGGAACTGAATCTGCTGTGTGTTCTCCGGGTATTGTGCAGTAATTGCAGTCGGGATACAGATGCAGCCTGCCTGGTATAGTGCTTTCTTTTATATGGATGTGTGAAGAGGTTTGTGTACCTCAAGTGAGCCCTACTGACATTGAAGGACCCTATCTTATTTGGAGGTCGTGAGTACTAATTCAGGGTCGCTCCCTGTTTGCCACATTAAATCCAAATGGAATTACTGTACTGCTGACTGTTTAATTCTCCTTTTCTCTGTGTGAAAGGGCCCTACCAGCTGCCACGGTTTGGACTAGCCACTAGGGCTTGGGTACCAGGGACAGTAACTGATAGGGATAGGCCTGTGCACAGAGCCATAGATAGATTATTAGAGTGATAAGCTAATTAACCTGATTTCCCCTGTCCTTGTTATATCCCCTAAATAAATCAGAGCTGCTTGTTTCAGCAAAGTTATACTGCCTGAGGTATTTGTCTATGTTAAAGTACTGTACTGTGATTGTTGCACTGTATCTCATTTCACAGGAGGTCCCAGTGCGGAACCAGACCTGGGGGTAAGTGTATACTGTGAAGGTAATTCTGATATATTGTGTGGGCCACTAGTGGGAAGAAAGGGGTTGCAGTGTCCCAGAGGGCTGTGACCAAGTTAGTTTAACTATTGCAAACCCTGACCTCTGGGTGGAGGCACCGCCATTGGATCCAGGCCCCTCAACCTGTTAGTGGCAAATCAGGCAGGGTAGTAGCCCCTGGGATAAAGCCATCTGGGGGTTACAACCAAGCACTACGTGAAGTGGTGCTGGCACTCCCTGAGGGCAGAAGTTTCCCTCAGCCTCCTGTGGGGAGAACACAGAAAGGTGGGGCCCCTTATGGGCCTGGCAAGACCCATGACTGATCAGGGTGAGGCAGAGACTCCCGATTCCTGGGAGATGAAAGGCACCCACTAAGTTGTGCCTCACCTTGCAGGAAGAAATGGGCCCCTAGAAGGGAGAGGCAATCACCTATGCTGGGCCAGGGGTGAACCTTAAAAGCTATGCCGTCCCCATGATGCAGACTGCAGTTCCTACCAGTCTGGAAGCTACCTCATTGTTGTCATAAGACGCCCTTGCTTGGTGTCTCTCTAGCTGCAGATCACGGGCAGAAAGGCTAATGGCCTGCCTGGTCACCTCTGAATCAGGCAAGGAGTTGACCCAGCATTGCGCACAGGTGCCTGACATCGCAGCCTGGTGTGCTTGGTGCCCTGAGATACACAGAATATGGTGCGCTGCTGAGAAGACTCTTTTACCTGAGCAGTAAAACTCAGTGGAGTCAGTCTCTGGGGCAGTTGTGCCTTTGGCGACAATACCCAGAGACAGTGTCCAGGAGCTCCACTCCCAAAGAAGGGTCGGGCATAGCGTCTGGAGACCCCAGGGGTGCACAATACCTGTACTGACAGTCCCTTGGGGCTGGAGGGGCATAGGGATGATGCCAGACCCTGTGCGATGCTTTGGTGAAAGGTGTAGGCCACGGAGGGATGACAAAGATTGTCAGTGCTGTACTCCCCAGGAAAATGCACTTCACACTGACAGGACTGCAGCTTGCAAAGCGGAGAAGATCGAACTCCTCCAGCATCTTGACAGGAACTGCTGATAGCTGGTGAGATCAGCATCAGAGGACAGATGGATGGAGAATCCTTTTCCTCAGAGGAGGAAGGCGAAGAGGCCGAGGAGCCTGGTTCAGAGACTGGCATGGCTGGCAGTTCTGGTCTAAAATGACCTCATCAAAGACTCTGAAATATCAAGGAAAGCAGCTGCCAATGCCCTGAACTGTTCCCAGCCCATGGGCCCTGTAGAGCCAAAGAGGCCTAGGAGAAGAAGAGGCAGAGGAAGAGTAGGAAGAGAAGAGCTCTGGTGGATCAGAGTAGGACCTCTGCTAGGGTTGTGAGAACAGAGGGACTCCTCCCGCAGAAGGGCTGCATAACTCGCCCAATGAAGAATGCCCAACCAGACAAAGGCAGACAGGATGGTGCTCTTGGGGAGGACCCCAGATGGGGTGATCAGAGTCGGTCTGCTCTGGAAAAGGGTCATGGCATGGATCTTGACCTCCGCACCCCCATCTCACCTGACAGGGACCTGCTGCTCAGGGGGACACCTGGAAGTTGGGGAGTACCGAGGTGGCCCCAGAACCAGAAAGTATGCCAGAATCCACAACAGAGTCCAGCCCGGCACTGGACCCCGATCCGCACTACCCTCGGCACCGACCTCCTCCCGGCACCAGAGAACATGAAGCAATGACCCCAAGGGCAGCCCAGAAAGGGCAGTAGCAAATCCATAGTACCGCAGACCCTAAGGCTGGGTGGAGGAGAGCTCTGGGACATGAAAGAAGTACTAAAGCAGACTCAGACAGTGGAAAGAAGGATACCATACAAGTCAGAAGGTAAGTGGCAATCTAAAATAGAATAAAAATGCATTGGCCAAAATTTTAACCTGATTGTTGCACTGCTGTTTTAATAGATGAACATACTAGAATCATACAGCACAAGAAATGAAAATGCATGTACCTACCGTAATTCTTGATCTTCTTGAACGAGTCTCCACCACTCATTCACACTATTGGGATCTCGCCGGAGGCACTAGGACCCATCGAGACAAACTTTTGCTGGAGGTCGGCGCCAGAGATGGCGCCCGAGGAACGGCACCGCGAGCCCTAGCTCGTGCGGTAACGACTATCTTTGGCGCCGACCCTCCAAACCGCCTCAGTACCTTTTTACCAAGGAGGTGCAGCGTAACTAACCCAGAAGGGTAGCCTAACCTAAAACCGGACATAAGATAGTCTGGGCGACCCGTGTAAGAAGGGTCGCAAAAGAGTCTTCACGGCCTAAAGATTTGAGGGAGTGAAGACCAACAAAAGAGTGAGCTCGGGGATGGAGGTGGGCAGTGTGAATGAGTGGTGGAGACTCGTCCAAGAAGATCAAGAATTACGGTGAGGTACGTAATTTTCATATCTTCCTGGACATAGGTCTCACCACTCATTCCACACTATTGGGAGAGTACTGAGCTAATAATCCCCGAGAGGGCAGCAGAAAAGACCAAGAGCTCAAGTTTCTAGGACAGAAGTCCATTGAGGATGGCTCTGCCAAAGGAAGAATGTCGTCTGGCATGGACATCTAGTGCATAATGTTTAACGAAAGTATGCACTGAGCTCCAGGTGGCCGCATTGCAGATGTCTGCAATGGGCACATTGCTGATTTCTGCTAGGGATGCTGACACGCTCTGGTAGAGTGAGCGAAACTCTACCTCCAACTTAACCTGCGCCATGGAATAGCAGACGAAGGCACGCCACTAGCCATGATGAGATACATCTGATAGCGACAGGTTGACCCAGCCGGTCTCACTGAAGGAAATGAACAGTTGCTGAGCTTTAGAAATCCTTGGTTCTATCTAGATAGAAATGCAAGGCCCTCTAACATCCAAAGAATGAAGAGAACGTCCCTTCATTTTGGAAGTCCATAAAATAAGAGGAAGGACCAAAGGTTGGTTTAGATGAAATTCTGACACAACCTTAGGAAGAAATTTAGGATGAGTATGAAGAACTGCTTTGTCCTTATGGAACACAGTATACGGAGGTCTGTGACCAGGGCATGTATCTCAGAGACCCTGCGTGGCTGAGGTAATGGCCACTAGGAAGGCAGTCTTCCAAGTGAGAAATTTTAGCTCACAAGTAGCCAGAGGTTCGAAAGGTTTCCAGTGAGCATGTCTAGCACAAGATTAATGTCCCAGGCTGCGACTGGACATCTTGTAGGAGGTCTGGTATGCAGAATCCCTTAAGAAATCTCTTAACCATAGGTAACTGAGCCAGGGTTAAGGAAATAATAGGCTCATGATACGCTGAAATGGCACTAAGATGAACTTTACTGTAGAGTACTGCAGACCCGAATTTAAGAGGTCCAAAGGTACTCCAAAACCTTATCTGGTGGACAGGAAAAGGGGTTCAAAGAGGACTTTGCACACCAGAGTAAAAACGCCCACTTGGCTTACATGTTTCCTGGCTGGCTTCCGAGCAGCCAGAAGAATATCTGAAACTCTTCGAGAAACATTGAACGGTTTACTTCAACCTCTTCAGGAGCCAAGCATGAAGGTGAAGTGATCTCAGGTTGGGATGGACCACCAGTCCCTGAGTCAAAAGGTTCATCTGCAGGAAGTGGTCTCGGAGGAACTGCCAACATATTGTTGAGCAGTGGAAACCACAGCTGCCGAGGCCAAAAGGAGCAATGAGAATCATTTTGTCCTCCTGGGATTCGAACTTGAGGAGTACCTCTGAATTAGAGGAAGAGGTGGAAAGGCGAAGAAGCATTTTGTCCACCGCAGCCTGAACACATCCTGACAGAAAATGCCAGGCCCTGGATTTCTGGAGCAGAAGAGAGGCAGTTTTACGTTGAGTGGGGATGCAAAAGGTCCAGGTCTGGAGTTCCCCACTCTTCGAATAGTGACCAACTATGGTTGAGTCGAGAGACCACTTGTGAGGGTCTGTCTCTGTTCTGTTGAGACGATCTGCCAGTTTGTTCTGAACACCTGGCAGATAGACCGCTTGAATTAGAGCCTCGTACTCCAAGCACCATTCCCATACCCTCATTGCTTCCCTGCATAAGGGTAAGAATGAGCACCGCCCTGCTTGTTGATGTAATACATCACTGCTTTGTTGTCCGCTTGAAGGAGAATGTTCCTGTGACACAGAATGTCCTTCAAAGCTCGACCGCATAAAGACGGCCTCATTTCTAGGACGTTTATGTGGAGCTGGGACTCGACTTGAGTCCACGCACTTGATGTGGAGAGCCTGACAGTGAGCTCCCCACCCCAGTAAGGATGCGTCCATGGTAATGGAGATCTGATGGTCCAGAGGAGCAAAGGATACCCTCCAGGAGATTGCTCTCATGAGACCACCAGGTGAGTGACCTCCTTAAAGGTTCTGTCACCTTGATGAGATAGGACTGCGGGTGAGTGGTTGGGGACCACTGAGTACTGAGCATCCACTGGGTGGTTCTCATGTGCAGACGTGCTAGGGGTACAGTGAACACTGAGGGATGCCATGAGGCCTAGCATCTGTTGCATCGAGAGAGCTGTGACTGAGTTGTTTTCCTCAATGTGACGGGCCATCTGAAGGATATCTTTCCTCCTGTCTTCTGGAAGAAAAGCCTTGCACAGGAGGTGTCCAGAAGAGTCCCTATAAAAGGAGCCTCTGGGAGGGCTGCAGTTAGATTTCTTGAGGTTGAACAGAACTCCCATGGGCGTGAAGCGCGAGGCCGTCTCCACGGCGTCCAGAGTCCCTTGCCTGGAAGGGCTTGCTAGAAGCCAATCGTCCAGATAAGGAAACACCTGAATTCGACCTTTCTGAGGTGCGCTATGAGAACTGCACAACATTTTGTAAAACTCACGGCGCCGAGGATAGCCCAAAGGGCAGGACTCTGAACTGATAGTGCTGTCCCAGAGCCACAAACCTCAGGAATTTGTGATGCCTCAGGTGAACAGAAATTTGCTGGTAAGCATCCTGCATATCTAGGGAGGCTAACCAGTCGTGTTGGTGGAGCAGAGGTAACAGGGTTCCCAGAGAAATCATTTTGAATTTCTCCTTGGGGAGAAATTTGTTTAGCTTTCTGAGATCTAGAATGGGTAGATTCCACGGGACTTCTTTGGAACCAGAAAGTAATGGGAGTAGAACCCTGTTTCGTTGGTGCAGTGGCACCACTTCACTGCCCTGTTGTTCAGAAGGCCCGAATCTCGGCGAAAGGTCTGACTGAAGGGTTGACAGCCTGGGCTGCCATTTGGGGACGATCCGGAGGGGTCTCCACAAGATTGAGTGAACACCTCGCGAATTATCCGAAGGACCCATTTGTCTGAGGTTATCAGACGACCTCCCACCAGAGAGAAAAGTCCACCTCGGGCAGCTGAGATGGAACTTGGGCTGGTAATTCATAAGGTAGCGCTGGGGCTTTGGCACACTTTCTGTTGCGCCTTCTTTGAGGTTGGGCAGGTTGGTTCTTATGGAAACTTCCTCTACCTCTGCCTCGAAAGGACTGGCGATTATGAAACTGTCGTTTACTGGCATGCCCGAGAGGGCAGGAGGTCGAGCCAACTAATGGCTGACCTAGTCTTTAATGTAGCTTCTAGAGCTTGCTCTACCTGAGGACCAAAAGATATGCACCGTCAAGGTCAATGCCATCACCTGCTGCCGCGGCGTCATTCAGTAAAGCCAGTGCGCAGCCAGGAATGACGCTGGTGCAAATACCAGCAGCCGCTGAACGGAAGCAGTGTCAAAAGCATCCATGGCTGCTTTAACCTGCTGGTTATTAGATTCAATACCTCTGGTAATGGTTTGAAGAAGCTCTGGCTTTTGAATCCGACCCGTAGGGCTTCAACCATCTGTTTAATAGAATGCCACAGGATATACTCATACTGAGAAAATAGCCTTGGTAACTGCAATCGCATACTTAGGGTAGAAGCAGCAAAGACTCTCTTACCTAAGGTGTCTATCTTACGAGATTCTTTGTTAATGGAAGTCGAGCTGTAGTAGCTTGAGGAAGAATGACTTTATCATTCTCTCCAGGACTACAATAGGATCCATAAAGGCTTGAGATGCCAAAATGAGCGATCCTTGGGGGCTGAATATTTCTATCAATGGATTTAGCCACGAAGGGGTAAGAGCAGGATTATTCCATACCATTTGAGACAGCGTCTCGAAGGAAAGCTGAATCGGAGGAGTCAAATCCGAGGGATCTCCGAGGCATGAAGATATTGGAGTCTCAACAATTTCCCAGGATCGATGTCTGTAGTCTGGAGAGAAGTGTGGAACTCAGATTTTTCAACAGAGACTTAAAGGACAGGTCCTCAACCACAGGCTCTGTAGCAGTAATAGATCCTGCTAGTCCACTTCATCACCCAACCGAAGGTCTGGGTCCAGGCTCAACATCATCTCCTGACAGTCAGGAGGGACTGCATGGACAGGAAAGGAATGAAATTCAGAAGAGGAAGAAGGAAACAAGTGAAAAGAGGAGTCCCGAGCCGTCAGGCCGAGGAGGCGCACGGCACTGAGACTGGCGCTGCAGACCACGCGGCACCGAAAACAAGCGCTGAGGGCCCGGTGCCGAGAAGCACTGTGCCGAGGATGGCGCCAGAAGCCGCATGGTGCTGAGGATGACGCCGAGAGAAGCCGATGGCGCGAAGACAGCGCCGAGGGCCACACGATGCCGAGGGCGCGAAAACACTCCCAGACTCTGAAAACAGGTTTTGAAGGAAGAAGAGCAGGAGATAAGGGCATGAGTGTGACCCCTGCACCGCAGCCATGTGAGAGACACCTAAGCGCAGAGTCAACGGCACCGAAGAGGTGCCTGCCGACCAGGAAGGTCCAACCGCCTACCGGTCGCCCAGAGAGCCAAGAGCCCACAGCGACTGAGCCGGTAGCCAAACCAACCTCCGAGCCCATTGCTCCATAAGAGCGCCCACTGATGAAACTGCTCATCTGAAAACCTACCTGCGGCGGGGTGGGGCTCCGATGTCGAGGCGTCGGCTACCAGAAGCAGAGGTTGGCGACTCAAAGGAGGAGATCGGCAACTAGCCCGATAACCCGGCGTCTCGCCGCAGACATATCAGAGGCGACCTCGGTGATGCCTTCTCTTTTTTAGACCTGTGGGCGAAGAAGAGCTCGAGGCGAATGGTGCGAGTGCGACCGTTTATTTTTATGCTTCGGGACCGCCCATCCCCGGGCATTGAACTGACCGTTGTCAGACCCTCCCTCCGGAGAAGGTGGCGGACGGACACAGCCCGACTGACTGAACAGCTTTCATACGAAGTCTCCTACCATCACCTGACCTGCTCATGGTCGACTCCATCAAGGTAGGCTGAGACTTCTTTATGTATTTTATTTTAAAAATAAGAATAAATTTAAGCGATACTGTATCGAGATAATATTACAAAATAATAAAACTGAAAACTATGCTGCTAGTTTGAAGTTTGACTCCGACAAGTGAGCGGCGTTGTCACTGAAGTGCACACTGCGCAGGAAAAAAACGAAGGACGGTTGGAGGGTCAGCGCAGAGATAGTCGTTGCCACGAGCTAGGGCTCGCGGCACCGTTCCTGCTGGCGCCATCTCTGGGCCGACCCTCCAACAAAGCGTTTGTCTCGATGGGTCCTAGTGCCTCCGGCGCAGATCCCAATAGTGTGAATGAGTGGTGGAGACTTATGTCCAGGAAGATTGTGCAAAGTATAATACCACCCCATATGAAATTTATTCAAAGTCAGGAATGCATTGCTATTTTTTTTTTTTGGCATTGAAAAAGTATAACTTGGTCCACAGGGAGGAAATTCGGATACAGCTTTACTTAATCAAGCCCTACTACAAGGTAGAAGTGTGTCCACCCCAGGAAAGGAGAGCTGCTGATAGGTGGCTCAGTCCTGCTCCTACCTTCCACGCTGGCTGGTCCCGATGACCGAGGTAGTTCCAAACCTGGGTCACCGGCATGACACGAGGTAAGGCTAGATGCCTCAACCCTCTGCACCACCGGGCTGGCAGGTGATGGCCTTTTAAACTGACCTGCCAATAGAGACTGTGGACATGAAGACAGTAGAGCAGTCCCAGTATTGCCCATCCCTTAGCTTTGCCAGCACTGAGCCGACACGGCTGTGGAGAGCTTTGGAGTGTCAACAGCGCTGAAAAGAATATGAGGTGCTCTTGCCGCACCAGAGTCAGATGTAACTGATACTGCTCCTATTACAGAACTGCACACATGTGATGTTCGCACATGTGCAATTTGCCTCATAGTCAGCGTAACATGGCTGAACTGACATGACTACATATGTGCCACACTCACATGTGCATAGTTTAAGTCAGCACCGGTTAAAGTAAGACCCACTGAAAATGAGACACTGCATCTTAGCCAGTCTAATGTATCAGTACACTGCAGATGTGGGTAAAATTAGGACCCCTCTGAAAATGAGATCCTGCATCTCATCAAAGCTATCCTGTGTTAGTACATTGTCAAAATGGATAAAGGATGCCCACTGAATATGACATGCTGCATCTCAGCCAGGCTACCCAGCTGTGTCAGTACATTGTAACAATGCTATAATACCATCAAGAGGTTCTGGAGACATGTGAACATTGAGAGCAAAGCTTGAGAAATTTCAACATTTTTCCAGAGCCTCTGTGACATATTGCAGGTGAGTTTTACCATTTAAAATAAATAAAACAGCCTTAACATGTGTTATTGTGATGTTACTGACAGGCTTAATAAAGTCAGGTGTGTACATGTATTGATTTGAGCATACAGGAAAATTTACAGGAGTTCTGTCCCAGTTTTACAAGAAAAATACAGAGAAAGGGAGCTGACCTACAGAGAAATGCTTTTGTTCAGTCTGGGAACACTGCAGATGACACCACTATCATTCTTTGTAATTCCTAGGATGCCCCTTGTAACCTATGAAAACCCTAAAAGATTAGCTGCCTAGCATTTATTTACCCTTGCTACAAGTATAAAACTATAAGAGTTCCAAGTGCCCCATAGTCAGCTATATTGTGGCAGTATCGCGATGACTACATATGCACAAACTCACATATGCATAATTTAAGTCAGTACTGGTAAAAGTAAGACCCTCTGAAATGAGATACTGCATCTTAGCCAGGCTAACGTGTATCAGTATAGTGTAGAAGTGGGTAAAGTAGGACCCTCTGAAAATGAGATCCTACATCTCATCAAAGCTATCATGTGTCAGTACACTGCCAAAATGGATAAAGTATGACCCACTGAATATGACATACTGCATCTCTGCCAGGCTATCCGTTTGTGTCAATACATTATAACAATGCTAAAATACCATCAAGAGGTTCTGGAGACATGAACATTAAGAGCAAAGCTTGAGAGATTCCAGCATTTGTCCATAGCCTCTGTGATATGTTGCAGGTGAGTTTTACCATTTAAATAAATAAAAACAGCCTTAACATTTGTTATAGTGATTTTACGGACAGGCATAAGTTGACAGGCACTCAGTTGTGTACATGAATTGATTTGAGCATACAGAAAAATGTACAGGAGTTTTGTCCCAGTTTTACAAAAAATGGAGGGAAAAGGAGGGTGCCCTTACAGTGGAACTCTGCAGTTGACATCGCTATCATTCTTTGTAATTCCTCCCTAAAACATTAGCTGCTGAACATTTAAAACCCTTCCACATCCAATGCCACTAATTAGGACCAGAAAGGGTTAACATAAATCAGCTATTCAGAGGAAATGCTGACACACAAACACACACACACACACACACACACAAGGAGAGTTCACTAAGACTGTCATTTGACACTACTGCAGTTGACGCTGTTATCTGCTGAATGTCATGTCACTAAATTATTAGTCTCCAAAGACAGCAAGTCAAATTGTAATGAAAAAAGCTGAGAAAACTGTTGAAACTAGTCTAATCAACAGCCTCTTGCATTAGCTCTAAAATGCTATTCTCCAAGTTAGAGTCAAAAGTAAGTATGTGTTTCTTGTACTCACTCACTGAACCATTACAAGTCTGGGAGGATATGTGATTATCCACAGCATGTGTTTCTTAATCCCTAGGCTGCCAAAAGAACTAAAATGAATCTATTTGATTGAGCCCAGGAGAGATGTTCAGTCTGCAGCACTTCAAAGGTTCAATTCAAGGAATACAAACAGTGGAAGGCTCATTTGAAAACTACAAAGGAAGTCCTACAGTCTGAATCCTATAGCTCATTTTAGAACTGACTTAATAAGGCTGCGAGCTACGCCTACCTGCAGTCTCTACAAAGACAAAGTGCCCCACCTTTGATAGACATGCCATTTGAGAGAATTGCAATGGACGTGTTTGCCCTATAGACAAAAGTAAAAAGGGTACTCAATTCATTTTGGTAGTATGTGACTATGCTACTCGACACCCAGAGGCAATTCCAATGCGTACTGTCACAGACCCAAAAGTGGCATCAGAGCTTACTAAAATTTTCAGCAGTGTAAGCATACCTAAACAGATTATAACTGAACAGTGTAGTCATTTTGGTGCTGCATTACTAAAGGAGCTGTACCAACTACTAGGTATCACTGCCATAAAGGCCTCCCTTTTCACCCACAGACAGCCAGTCTTGTTGAGCGTTTAACCAAACTTTAAATAGCAAGTTAAAAAGGTTTGTAAGAGAGGAAGGAAAGACTGGGACCAATACTTATCTTACTTGCTTTCTGCTTACAGAGAAGTGCCACAAGCCTCAACAGTTTTTCACCATTTGAAATGCTGTATGGTAGACAACCTCGACGGTCCACTAGATGTAATAAACAGGATAGATCATCACACCCAGAAAAATCCAGTACATCTTACATGTGTACCCCTGAGAAAGAAATTGGCAAAATATGTTGAACTTGTCCATAGTAATCAGGAAGAGGCCCCAAACCAGCAGAAGGTGCATTATGACCAGTAGGTAAAGAAGAAGTTTTTGATCCAGGTGAAAAGTCTTGCTACTGTCACACTACAGAAAATAAACTGTTAATGAAGTGGCAAGGGCCTTATAAAGTACTTAGATGTACTGGCACAGTTAACTATAAGACTGAGACCCCTGATTGGAAAAATCCTACCAAGGTACCAAGTTAACCTACTGAAGAAATGGGTTGAAGAAACACCAAAGGCTGCTTTGTTAGTATTCCCAGAAGCTAATAAAGAAGATATTGATATAGCTTATGACAGACTGGAACAAACTGTAACTGCTGATGCTGTAAAGGTGAATGTTTTCCTACCTACAAACAAACAGCAGAAATGTGTAATGTGCTAAAGACATTTAACAATTGTTTTACCACAGTCACAGGCCAAGCAAAGGGTCGAGCACATTATAGTGACAGTGAATGCTCGCCCTGTCAGACCAAAGATATATAGATACCAGAGCAGTTAAGAGCAGACATAGTTAAGGAAATACAAAAAGAAAGAATTGGGGTATTACTGAAGAACCGAGAAGTGCTTGGTCATCACCAATGGTTATTGCAAATAAAAAGAAGGGGTGTAAGAATCTGCCTTGAGTTTAGGAAACTTAATCAAGTGTCAGAATTTGAAAGGTATCCTATGCCTAGGAAAGATGATGTGGTGGACAGATTGGGCAGTACCAAGTACATCAGTACCTTTAATCTCACCAAGGGTTACTACATAAATTCCCTTGTTAAAGAATCCAGAGACAAAACAGTATTTGCCACCTCTATTGGATTCGGTCAGTTCACTACCATGCCGTTTGGTTTACATGGTGTACTCACTGCATTCCAGAGGTACATGGATGCAACTTAGCTGTTCACACTGGTTATTGTGCTGCTTACCTGGATTATGTCATGATGTACACTCCAGACTGGAAAAGCCACACGGAACACCTACAACAAACAGTTATCTAATCTCTGAAGCAGGCATGTCTGACCATTAATCCCACCAAATGTGCACTGGGCATGCAGGAAACCAGACATTTGGCTTATGTTTTGGGAAATAGAGAATTAAAGCCAGAGATTTCTTTGAACTGGAAATCTATATCTTCTAATTGCAGGACTATTTTGTGTGCTGTTGGTGAGGCTGTTGTTTCTTTGAATTGGAGACCTGTTTCTTCTGGTATCAACCATATGTTTTGTGCTTTTAGTGGGTTTGTGATTTTTTTCTGTCTTCTCTAACTGCAAAGCTTAGTGCATAGTGGGGGAAGGTGCTAATTGTCTGGCCAGGGGCCTCAGCTACCTGATTGTTTCTGGAGGGCATGGGCTTAGGTGCACCCACCCTGACCTTCACCCCACCCACCCCAGGTACATCATTTCCTTTATACCAGGGTTCTTTTCACTTTTATATTTTATTGAAATTTCAAAAAGTTTCAGAACAGACATCACATAAAGATCTGAAGTATCCTTCAGATACTAGGAAAAGAACAAAGGTGAATAAAGTACACATGACAACATGATTAATATGATTACAGACTGTTACCAAGAAAGGAGAAAAACAGTAAACAGTAATATCAAATAGCGATAAAAGGCATAATATAAAATGTGTGTATTTTACATTAAAAGATATCCACATATAAGGTCAATACAAGACAATATCTAAAATTTAGCCTAGTAACAGTAGTAAGGGATGGTTCAAGAAGAAGTATAATTAATAAAGTGTAAAAGGAGGATATGAATAAGGAAGAAAATATCCCATAGAGGAAAAAAAAGAAGAAAGAAATACGAGGGAGCAGAAGAAGGAGGAAAGTAAACAAAGAAAGGGAGAAGGACAGAAAAGAGACATAACAGGAAGGATATCCGTGCATGATTACAAATATTGCCCCAGATCGAATATAAGAGCTAAAAGGGGGAAAAGTGATTGTATATTAGGGCTTAGAAACATTAGAAGGATTGATATACTTGAAGTAATCATGCCAACAATTATCATATTCAATGAGTCAGTCACATGTGAGATGGGATAATCGATCAAGGGATGCATATTGGGTTAAATTCTGCAGGATGTCTGCTAATGATGGAACATGTACTGATCTCCATTTCATAAGAATTAAGTGTTTAACAAGAAGGAAAAGTATATTTAACCATCTAAAGTGAGCATGTGAGTGGGTGATGGTACCTGGAGTAAGAATACCTAGCGGAAGAGTTTAGGGTCGGAGGATTTGTTGTCCAATACCCTGGAGGCAAGAGTATGGACCTTGTGCCAGAGTTTATTAACAGGAGTGCATATCCATAAGATATGAAAATATCACCTACAAGTAAATTGCAGCCAACAGTTATTATTATTTAATAGTCCCATACGGTGGAATACAGAAGGGTTCTGTACCAAATATGTAGAATTTTAATTTGTATTAGTGAGCTACGGGCATCTTTAAATATACTATGGGAAAGGCACCAACAATTGTGCCATTGTATGTCATTAACGTTATAGTTAAGAAGAGTGCTCCATCTAATTTTAGCTGAGATAGTTTGATCAGGTAAATTATCTATAATGTCTCTATAAATGGAGCTATTCAACTTTGTTGATAGGTTAATCCATAACGAAATGTGATGATCATGTAGTGTAGATTTATGGGCAAAGCGAGAAAGAACTATAAGCATCTCAAATCTGTAAGTACTTCCAAGAGTCTTGTTTAGAAAGGTTCCAGATAGTCAGTAGGTCTGAGAAAGTTTTAAGAGTTAGGATTCCAGATCTAAAAATATTCCTAAAAGTAAATGCCTTTATTTTTCCATGATCAGCAGAAAATAGTTTGGTTCTCTATAGCAAGTAAGGGATTGCCTACAGGGAGTACAGAACCATGGAGTGGAGTTAGTTTTGAATAATTTACGAATTCGCTCCAGTAAAAGACTGAGACTGAGATAGTAGGATGAGATTTAAGTTTGGGTGGGAGAGGGTTAAAGATAAATGATGTAGGGATTCCACCAGGACAGGATGCGGATTCCATCATAACCCATAAGAAGCAAAGGTTTATGAAACCATTTAATGGTTTGGACGGTCCTGAAAGCCCACAAATAAGCTTTGAACCAGGGAGTCCAAACCTCCCTCTTCAGGAGTCCAAACCCTCCTCTCTTCCAATGTGAATGAAGTTTATTTCAACTAAATCTCGGCAGTTTACCATCCCAAATAAAGTGACCTGTAAATTTGTTGAGTTTAGATAAAAGGAATGGGAAATAAGGGATATTGGCAAACACGAGTATTCTGGGTCAGATAGACATCTTAATAGCGCAACTTTCCCCATGAAAGAGAGATTAGAGTTTCCACCTGTCCAATATGGTTCTAATATTGTCGATAGGGGATTAAAGTTTATTTCCATATTTTCCCAGGTTACTAGTTATTTTGATTCCTAGATAGGTAATACTTTGTATGGACCATTTGAAACCAAGGGAGGAGTTCATAAATGGCTTGCAGTGGGTATTGAGAGACAAAATTTCTGATTTTCCATAGTTCAAAGCCAGGCCAGAAAGTTTCATGAAATTATTAAGTAGTTTAATCAACAATGGTCCCACCTCTTTTAGATTTTCAAGTAATATTAAAGGTTGTCCGCATAAGAGAGAGAGAGATATCTAGAAGAGCCAATAGGTATACCTTTAATGTCAATGGACTGATGCAAACTGGCAGATAGGGTTCCATTGCAAGAATGAATAAAACGGTGACAAGGGACAACCTTGTCTGGTTCTCTCTGGCCAACTGGAAGGAGGAAGAGAGTAGAATTAGTAAGAATTCTAGCTATGGCGAAGTGTATAATAATTTAATCCAGGAACAAAGGTATGAGAGAAACCGAAATAAGACAGAACCTGGTAGAGATAGTGCCAATTTAAGGAGTCAAAAGCTTTTCAAAATCTATACCTATGCGCTGCAGGGAATTAAGGATTTGGCTTTGTGAATTAAATTAAATAGTGAGCATAAGTGATCACACCAGATCTGTTCTTAATAAAACCAGCTTGGGAACAGTGAGATAACTTAGGAATCAAGGATTCAAGGCGAGATGATAACATTTTAACGAAATACCAGGGTTCTGACATCACTTCCCCATTAAGGCAAAGGACATGAACCTGTCATAGCAGAAGCAGATGTCCAGGAAAGAACAGCAGCAAGTGAAGAGGTGACTGCTACCTTCGGGAAAGGAAGTAACTGCAATACAAAGTGCTTTCGTTTTATCTGTTTGCATTGGTGTTTGCATTGTGAAAAGGAGGGTGGGAGTTAGAAGGTGGCTGTGCAATAGTCGATTAGTTTCTTCTTGGGTGTGGAATGGAGGAATAGGAACTTAAAAGGCAGCTGATCATTTTCTCTAAAGTGTATGACAAAGGGTAAGGAAACTGAGAAAGGAGAAGACTGTTTTGCAACGATAGGGGGAGAGGAGACTTGGGAGGCGTTGGTATCCTTCAGCTGGAAGGGTGGGGGTCGCCCAATTGGTGACGAGCAATGGGTAGGGTGGTAGGCTGCAACAACTGTGGTGTGCCTATCTTTGTAAAATTGCACGGAGGGTGGGGGATGTTTAGTGCAATCGAACAGGAAACTTGAAAAGGAGATCAAGTGTCTGCAGGAAGAGTTAAGACAGACAAGGCAGACTGGAGGAGGTTATTGCCCAACACTGGAGGGAGGAGGGAGATGAAGAGGAGTCAGTTTGGGCCAGCGTGGGGAGGAAAGGGTCAGAAGAAGGAAGCAGAGACAGGGGAACCCAGATCAAGGAGAACGGTGACAGGGGAACCCAGATCAAGGAGAACGGTGACAGGGAACCCAGATCAAGGGAACGTGACAGGGGAACCCAGATCAAGGGAACGGTGACAGGGGAACCCAGGTCAAGGAGAACGGTGACAGGGGAACCCAGATCAAGGGGAACGGTGACAGGGGAACCCGAGATCAAGGGGAAAAAGACAACAGGAAGGAGGAGAAAGGACTGATGAGGGAGGAGGAGAAGTGGCAACAGTTATGGAGTTGAAAAGAGGAAACAGGCTAGTATGAGAAGAGAGGAAGCAGGCATAGGAGAAGAGTCTTCAGAAAATCGTTTGCAGTACTAGACGGAAAGGAGGAGGAGAAGGAGAGAGGAAATGAGATTGGAGGAGTAACTGATAGAAGTCCAGATGAAACTGGAGAGGGAAGTTCTGTTGGGGAATTATAACAGGAGCAGAAGGGAACTACTGTGCAGCGAGAGGTGGGACGAAGGGAAGCAAGCAGTTGGTAAGAGGAGCGGAATCTTAGTGCTGGAGGACTCAATAATAAGAGGAGTCAGGTGACATAGCAGGAGGGAGAGGCATAGTTGCATCTGGGTGGAGCCATGCTGGGAATGACAATGGTAAGGATGGTAAATCTGTCCAACATATGCTAGATGGGGTAGGGAGAAGCCTCATTTAATTATACATCTGAGACAAACGACCTGGCTGACAGGATGGTAGATATAGTCCAGAGGAGGTTTGAGGAACTAGGACAATTATGTGAGGGACAGGAAAATCGGTAACTTTCTCAGAGATACAGTACTTCGGTGCCCAGAGGCAAACAACAAAAAGCTAAGAGAAGACAATTTAATGGATGGCTAAGAACCTGGTGTCATGCTAAACGGTATGGGCTGGTGGGTGTCTGGTGGGAAGGACCTGGGAGGACAGTAGTCTCTATGCCAAGGATAGACTACACTTGAGCGAGGAGGAAAGAAAGTGTTGAAACAGAGGATAAAGGAGTATATAGAGGAAGTTGGAAATTTAAACTAAGAGTTGGGGAGGCAAGCAGGCAAGGGACATGCAGAGATCACAGGTTGGGAAGTCATATGAGCTTACCCCCATAACAGTGACAAAGGACAAAGGGCAAGCACTAGTGGCAATGCTAGTAAAGAGGGCAGGATGGGAGCAGGGGAGGGGTGGAAGCTGGTCATCCTGAATGCGAGGAGCGAGCCATGGAAGAAAACTGCAGAGCTACAGACTCTCATGATAGAGGAGGTGGACATGGGGTCATCACCAAACATGGGCCACCAATACAATGACTGGGACCAGGGTATAGGATATTTTGTAGAGATAGAGTGAATGGGAAAGAAGGGAGGTGGCACTATATGTGAGGAAGGACTGAAATGTGTGGAGGAAGGGAAGAGGAAGGTAGTATGGAGTCACTATGGCTGCAATCCAGGATTCCAAGAACAGGACTCTCAGGATGGGAGTGGTGTACAGGCCACCCTCTCAGACAGAGGAGTTGAGACAGAACTAGCGGGACAGATCAGGAGGACCTGCGAGAAGGGTAGCGTGGTGATCGCGGGGACTTCAACATGCCAGGAGTGGATTAGGGTACCCCAACAAGGAATAGAAGGAGCAGGTACTGCTGGATGCCTTCCAGGACAGCTTCCTGATGCAATGGTCAGTGAACCAACCAGGTTGGGGAATACCCTTGACCTTGTGTTGTGCAAATGGGGAGTTTGTGAGGGAACTGAGGGTGGAAGAACCATTGGCAGGGTGACCACCACTCAGTATGGTTCACACTGGATATGGTAAGGGAAAAGTAGAATCCGGCACAAGGGTGCTGGACTTCAGGAGGGCTGACTGGGAGGACAGGGAAGTGGTAAAAGGGTACCTGGTCAGAAATCACCTAGTACGGGCACTAACCAGAGGTGGGAGCTCATAAAGCTAGGGATAGTGGAGGCAACCAGAACCTGCAGCAAGGCCCAGAGCAAGAAGGCTAGGGCAAAAAAAAAAACTAGCTGGGTGAGCGATGAGTTCATGGAAAAGGTAGGAGGAAAAGAGCTGCCTTTGGGAGGTACAAAAACAGGAGGGTGGAAGACAGGAGGAGTACCCAAGGACTCAAGGAGGTGACAAGGGCAGTAAGGGCATCCAGGAGCTCAGGCTGGCGCAGGGCATTAAGAAGGGAGAAGGACTCTTCAGGTACATCAGGGAGAAAAAGAGCTGTAAGGACCATATAGTAAGGATTAGGAAGGAGGGGAGAAGGGCGGAATCAAGGAGTGTTAAGGCAGATGCTAAGCAATTACTTCTACATGGTATCTAAGGAGAAGGGAGGAGATTTCCAAGGGGAGGGAGGGCAGAAAAGAAGGGCAGGGAAATCATGGAGGACAGGGTTCTGGAGGGTTTGAGGGCACTGAGGGTGGACAAGGTGCCAGGCCCAGATGGCATCCACCCAGGGTACTGAAGGAGCTGGTAGAGGTCCTGGTGGGACCACTGGCAGACCTATTTAATGCCTCACTACTTTCAGGGTGTGTACCTCAGGATAGGAGGATGGCTCATGTGGTGACCTCCAAAAAGCAGCCCCAAGGATGAACCAGGAAACTACAGACCGGTGAACCTCACATCCATCGTGGGTAAGCTGATGGAGACTATCCTGAAGGAGAGGCTGGTGTCCTCCTGGAGGCCAAATGGCTACAAGACAGCAGACAGTATGGCTTCATAAGTGGCAGATCCTGCCAAACCAACTTGGTGGAGTTCTATGACTGGGTAACTAGGCAACTGGACAGGGGCCATGGAGTGGATGTCCTGTACCTGGCCTTCAGTAAGGCATTTGACTTGGTGCTGCATGGGAGGCTGGGAAGTAAGTTCGAAGGCACAGAAGCGGGTGCAAAGCTGGTGAGATGAGTAGGAAACTGGTTTCAGGGAAGGCAAAGAGGGTGTTGGTGGGTGGGGAGCTCTCATCCCCAAGGGTAGTGACAAGCGGTGTTCCAGGGCTCAGTGTTGGGACCAGTGTTGTTTGGGATATCCATTGCAGACATATCACTGGGCATCAAAACAAGATCAGCCTGTTTGTTGATGACACCAAGATGGGAGCGGTGGTAGATGACATAGCGGGATGGCAGGGTTGCAGGATGATCTGGCAAAGTTGGAAACCTGGTTGGACACCTGGCAGCACAGGATTCAATGCCAAAAGTGCAAGGTGGTGCATTTGAGGGTGAACACCCAAGGAGGAGTTACCAGCTGGGGGAGTGCAGCTATCTGAGACAGAGGAAGATATGAACCTGGGGTGCTCATTACGGGGTCAATGAACAAAGCACAATGTAGGAAGGCAGCTGCAAAGGCCAACAAAATGCTGGGTTGCATTGCAAGGGGTATATCCTCGAGGAGGGGGAGGTGATTCTGCCACTGTATAGATCACTAGTTAGACCGCACCTGGAGTACTGCATGCAATACTGGCGCCATATCTGAAGAGGGACATTAAGTTACTGGAGGGGTGCAACTCAGGGCAACAAAGATGATCCAGGGGCTGGGGGACTTAACATACGAGAGATGGCTGAGGAGTTGAACATGTACTCACTGGAGGAGAGGGGACGAGGATATGACTGAAACCTTTACATACATGAAAGGAATAAGCAAGAAAGGTCACGGAGGGGCTGTTCAAAGTTAGGGTAGGTAGGGACACCTGGGGCCATGATATGAGACTGGAGAGAGGAAGGTTCAGGAGGCAGATGAGGAGACACTTTTATGAGAGGATGGTAGCTGGGTGGAATCGTTGCGGTGGAAGTGGTATCCAGTGAGACAGTGGGCTGCTTCAAAAGGTTTGGAATAGGGCAAGGGAGGGACAGGGTGGGAAGGAGGTGCAGCTACACAATAAGGGTGCTAGCTGACATTTGAGCAGACTTGATAGACCACTAGGCCTTTATCTGCTGGCAAATTTCGTATGTTTTTATAGGAGCTGTAGCTAACGTGGTCTGTCCCTAAAACAAAGAAACATGTCAGGTCATTTTGTTTTTATACTGTTTCTTAATTGTTTATATACAGAGAGGTATACCTTCATATAACAGATGAAATATTAAACCTGGGATACACTGGCAACAAATATAAGCGTCCAGTTCAGAAAAATTGGACATTATTCCAAGGCCATACCATTAGCATGTTAGCTATAAGTCATATTTCTTTTTAGATGGTACAAGCACATCAGCAATTGAGGGTCTATAAGAATGTTACTTAAATGTAGCCGAAGGCTATCATGGGACAAAGGACTCATCTATCGCTGAAATATAAAATATCCAGGTCCTCCAGGCCAATTTAAACTTAGTAGTTCTACCACTATGGCATGCTATTAATCTTTCTACGTAATAAGTATCATTGACAATACTCTGCCAATGGCCAAGCGCAGGGGAACTGTACTATGCCATATCCAAGTAATGGCTTCATAGCAGCAGCCATATATACATAAAGAAAAATTACTTTAGCAATATTGTTTCTTCCAAGGTGTCCTATAGCATCAGTAAGTGATTGCAGTAAGTTGACCCTGTAGCACTGCCCAAAGGTGGAGCCATGAATATTCATAAATTAAACTGGCCAATAGCAGAAGAGCAGGAGGGTGCTGTCTTAAGTCTGCTCAGTGGGCATCAGAATTTTTTCGAAGAGGAATGGGAACATGCCCATGCTAGTGTGGACCAACAGGACCTAAAATCATACAACTGCATGAAATGAAAATTACGCACTTGCCGTAATTCTTGATCTTCTCTTGCATCTTTACCATTCATTACTGATGGGTGTAAGACAGGCGTGCACCTGCACAGGAGCTTTTTTTTTGGGGGAGGAGTTGGCGCCACCACAAGGCTGGCGCGATTGCATGGTGCATGCGGGTTGGCCATTAGCGCCACAGACTCCTTCCACCCCAGTTCTGTTTTGCCGGAGGATGAAACAAAGAGGGACAGAGGAAACCAAGGTGAGACAAGAGAGCCGAGGGATAGGAAACGAAGGATATAAACTGAAAAAGAATAAGCCAACCACAGGACAGAAGTTGGACTTTTATCCTAGGTGGCCATAGGGCCCAATCATCGAGGCCGCACAGGAAAGAAGAGAGAGAGGAGAAAGAGAAAAGAGAAAGAGAAAGATACAATATATGCAAGGGAAGAAAGGGAAGGAGGTCCTCCTCCATGTTGATTGAAAGACCACTGGCTTATTATAGCCTCAAAACCTGAAAGGTATGAAGACACTGAGTAAGGATCCTGCCAGCTTCGGGGACCACTGGATGAAAGGTCCAGAAGAAAGAATCTGACATGGCCTTGAGTAAAAACCATGGTGGAGACAGCCTCTCTTCCCACCCCAATCCACATATGGGATGAAAGTCCTGGAGGATGGCCTCCACCAGTTATCCCTTGATGGCTAGTCGAGGGGAAAACCTGTTAAACAGGTGAGGACTCTGTCCAGAATGACCTCCAAGGAGAGAGGAAGCCAAAGGAGGAGAAAAGGGTGGGAAAAATTCACAGGTTCTCCCATAAAATGTACTGACGCAGTCCCCACTTCAGGAGAAGGGAACCATGGGACATACATGCCAGGTTAAAGAGGACACAACAGTCTACCATACTGAGAATCTTAGCTCCAAAGGTAAAGAGGAAGTAAGAAAAGAAAGAGGAGATAAATCCCAATGGGCTCTCCCATGAAATTCACTGACGCAGTCCCCACTGCAAGAATATGGACAAACAAATGGAAACATCCGGCCAATTAAGGAGGACACCACAGTGCACCCTAGTGAGAATCACAGGGAGTTCCCTCGAGGCAAGGGTGAAGACCCTACTAGCCACCCCTAGTCTGGACGTTCTGTGGCTTTTCAGAGAAGGAAACAGAAGGACCTGAGGTTCCAGGGTACTCTGCCCCCAACTGGCCTCGAAGAGGGTGAGGGTGAGCAGGGTGGAGGCAGCGCCCACGAGTTGAGGTCCAAGAAGGAAGGTGAGCAAGAATCAGTAATGAATGGTGAAGATACTAGAAGATCAAGAATTACGGTAGGTATGTAATTTTCATATCTTCCTTGTCAACTTCACTATTCATTACTGCTAGTTAATACCAAGCCCCTGGAGGAACTGGCACTGTCCTGAAGGAACAGATTCCCTCAGCCTCCTGTGGGAGAGGTGCAGGAGGGGAGAACCCACAGCCTACTAGACCATAAATGGTCTAAGGCTGGTCAGGCTGAGAGGTGTCCCCATGGCCGGGGACAGAAGACGCCCGTGTCAGTTCTTCCTTGCCCAGCGGAGAAAGGACAAATCCCTGAAAGCAGAGGAAATCACCCTACACGGGCACACGGGTGACAACCTGGATAAGCGAGCCATGCTGTCCGCCTGATGCAGATTGCTGTCCCAGACAGTCTGGAGGCCACCTCACTGGTGTCATAAGATGCCCTTGTTGGTGCCCTGCAAGCTCCAGATCCTGTGCAGAGGGGCAATGGCTTGCCGAGATTCCTTTGAATCAGGCAGAGGTGCTAACACCTGCACTAGCATCAACCACAGGTGCCTGTTGTAGGCAGCGTGGTGAGCCTGATTGAGCTGATACAAAGCAGCACATGAGTTGAAGAGAAAACTCTTCTTCCCCATCAGTCGAACTCTGCAGGATCCAGATCCGGTGGTCGGTCGTCGCCAGGGGTTGAAGCCCTGAAGGTGGGTGAGGCAGAGAACCAAGAGACTCCTGGTGAGCGCAGTACTTCCTCCTGTGGCCGCTGGGGCTGGGAAGAGGCAGCTGGTGACTGCCAGGTGCAGACTGATGCTTCCTAGAAGGGACTAGGCCAGGATGGTACTGCTAGGTGGTGCGCACTAAACTCACTCCAGGAAGCAGTGCGCCTCCTGCTCGGTACTAAGGTCTTACCACGTGGGATATATGGAGTTCCTGTACCAACCTCAAGAGGAACCACTGATATTCAGTGAAATCAGCATTGGATGAGCGTTGGACTGAATGGTCCTCTTACTCAGAAGAGGAGCCGAGAAAGTTGAGGAACTTAGGTGCTCAGAGTCCTCCTGTGGCGGAGGAGACAGGCAAAAGACCTGCTCGTCCATGGTTCTAACGTACTAGGGAAGGCCGCCGTAGTGGACCTGAATGTCTCCCAGGTTAAGGGCCTAGTAGGACCCACATGGCCCAGGAGAGCAGGAGGTGACTGCAGAGGAATTGAGGAAGAGCACCTAACCGAAAGTGCCTGGCCTCTGCCAGGACTCTGAGACCTCACTGAAGATCCTCTAGCTCGAGGGGATCCAGGGTCGACCCAGTCAGCATATGCTGCAGATGTGAAAACATATCCTGGTTGAGCCCTGAGGGACATCTCCACTGTGGTGCGACCGGGGTTGCATTGATCCAGAAGGGCAACCTCAGCACCGCCCACCAAGGGCACCTCCGAGGACTCCGAGGAGGAGGCGGGCTTTGCACTGCGACTCCTCCCACCCTCCCACAGGGAAGTGGAGGAGGGCCCCAT
The DNA here is from genome assembly GCA_016271365.2 of Neoceratodus forsteri. Taxonomy (NCBI): domain Eukaryota; kingdom Metazoa; phylum Chordata; order Ceratodontiformes; family Ceratodontidae; genus Neoceratodus; species Neoceratodus forsteri. The sequence goes on from CM028134.1 coordinate 983,510,680, forward strand.
GCCTCACCCCGACCTCTCAACCCCTTGAATTCAAGGCCTTTTCTTCAACTCCAGTGTTAGGGGGACCACCAATCCCACAGATCCCCAAGGAGACACAAGAAGAAGTCCCCATCCCAACCAAAGGGGCCAAAGCAGCACCAGACATGGCAGCTGCCCTGGGCCCAAGTCGAGACCACCACACCATGTCCCCTTGGGACTGCTATCCACTACAGGGCCCCAACTCCGGGGTCATAAAGGGGCCTGCAGAGATAACAGACTCTGGGAAGCATGGGAGGCAAACACTGGGTCACCTGGTGCCGCGTCCAGGAGGGCTTCCCGATCCTGGCGAGTCGGGACACCAGTTCAGATCAGCCAGCGAGTCGTTCTCCTCCAAAGAAGAGAGACCATGCATACTGCCAGACTAGCGACCCTGGGAGTCCCAGAACTGACAGCACCATGAAAGGCGCCACTGCAGAACACGGCACTGCCTACAGCGCTGCCCCAACCCCAGTATCACAAATGGTGCGGAGTCTGGAACAGTGGCGCTGAGGTGTGCCAGTGCCAGGCCAACCAACCATGGGCCGCAACACTGGGGAGCCTGCACCTCCAAGGAGGTGACTGCCATGGCGGTACTCCCACTCCAGCCCAGCAAGGAACCAAGGCATTCCTCTGGCACTGTGGAAGAAACTTCCTCACAGCAAGGCTGGAATCAGGCGGTTTCCTCCTCAACAGGCCGTATAAACCCGGGAGGGACCTGGAGGCAGGGTCGAGAGATCTTGCCATGGCATCCCTAAAACAACGGCGTCCTCCAAAGTTGACAGGCTCTGCCAACTTTAAATGCACAGATTTCCAGAATGTGGCAGTCCACGGAGAAACAGGCATTGCAGTTGTCCATATCCTGGTTGGGACCCAGGCAGTGCAGACAAATATCATGTCGCTCAGTCACGGAAAAATGCTGGCCACAGGGGCACTGATGCATGGGGCACAGCCCGCTGGATTCCTCTTCACCCCAAGCCTGACATGATGCGAAAAGAATTGAACAATTCACAGAAAGAGCCACGCCATTGGCAAATATAATAAAAGAATGGTCAATGACGTTGAGTGAATCAGAACCAGGATGGAGAAGCATGAAAGCGCCCTGAGCGAACAGGTAGGCCCGATAACGCAGCAAATAACTGACAGTCACGCAGCAGGTGCGACCCGATGGCGGGAGAAGCAGAACTGGGGTGGAGGAGGTCTGTGGTGCCTAACGCCAACCAGCATGCACCACGCAATGCATCGGCCTTGTGGGCAGCACCATCGGCACCGACTCCTCCCTGAAAAAAAAGCTTCTGTGCAGGTGCGAGCCTCTGGCTTACACCCAGCAGTAATGAATGGTGAAGATTGACAAGGGAAGATCAGCAAAAACATCAAGAGACATAAAACTTTGCTCAAAAGGCATTAAAAAACTTCAGGAACAAATTTGGCAACAATGAGAAACAAAGTCCTCTTCAGGTAGGTTTCCAGGGGTGGAAGGGTGGGATCTTACTGATGCTAAAAGACACCTTGGAAGAAACAATTTTACTAAGGTGAGTAATTCTTCTTCTTACCCCAGGGGTCCTTTAGCATCAGTAACTGACTGCAGACTACAAAGCTGTGTAGTTGGGAGGCAGGCACAGAACCTACTTAGGGAAGAGGCTCTGCAGGACCACCTGCCAAATTTGGCATCAGAACTAGACTGCACATCCAGACAATTGTGAATGTGTATACAGTCTTCCATGTGGCTGCTTTGCAGACATCAGCAGTGAACAGTCCCTGCAGCTGCCACTGTGGCAGCAGTGCCCCTGGTAGAGTGAGCCCTGAGGCCCTCAGGGAGGTGTTTACCAGCCTTGTTGGAGCAGAACTGAATACATACAAGAGACTATCTAAAGACAGATAGTTCTCTTAGTGGCTGGTCTTTCTCTACCTATAGTGCTTGCTACAGTAAAGTAGTATACCAAGCGTTGTGCAATTGTGGTACCCATTGAATAACACCTACTGCTACTGTGCATTTCTGCAGTAGCTCGCTACCGATCAACTTTACTGTAGCAAGCACTGTACCTCCCAGAAGTGAGGAAAAGTTGGATAGTGGAGCCCTGAACTGCTTGATGTGCTCCAAGCAGTAGGACAGGGCTCTTTAACATTCAGACTATGGAGTCTCTTCTCCAGGACTGGATTTTTCAGTAAAGAAAACAGGAAGAGTGATAGACTGGTTAAGGTGAAATTCAGAGATCACCTTGGACAGGAATTTCCTGTTTGTTCTGAGCTCTACCTTGTCCCTGTGAGGAATAATGTAGTTGGGATCTGTGCAGAATGCTTGCAACTCTGAAATTCTTCTGGCAGAGGTAATGGCCACTAGGAAGACTGTCTTCCAGGTGACATACTTCAGATGGGCCGTAGCCATGGATTTGAAAGGTGGCTCCATGAACTTGGCAAGCACAGGTTAAGGTCCCAAGGAAGAACAGGTTCCTGATTGGGGCTGAAGGTGAAGAATACCTTTGAAGAACTTTTGGAAAACAGGCAATGGAATGATCGTCTCCTTCTTGCCTATGGACAGATAAGTAGAAATCGCAGCTAGGTATAGCTTAAGGATGAGGACTTGAGGCCAGAGGCCTGCAAGTGAGCCAGATAGTCTAGAATATTGGGGACTGATGCTCTGAGAGGGTTGAAATGCTTCCCTGCACCAAAAGAAACTCTTTTCCACTTAGCTACATAAGTTTTCTTGGTACTAGGTTTCTTAGCCAGTCTCAGGATTTTAAGGACCGGTTCTGAATACTGGGCTTCTGGTACTCTAACTCCTCAAGAGCCAGGCTTTGAGGTGAAGAAACTGTAGTTTGGGATAAGTCACCGCTGTCTGAGGAAGAGTCAGACAGGAGTGAGAGAGAGAAGCCTGATTGGCCTGCTGGAAGCCATGGCTATCAGGAGGAGTACCACAACTGCTTTGGCCAATCTTGTGCTATCAGGATCATATTTGCCAATTAGGACTTCAGCTTCAGTAGCACCCCATGAATCAGAAGGAAGGAAAGCACAGAGGAACTTCCCTGACCAGTCCAGGGCTAGGGTGTTTGTAGGAAGAGTCCCCAGAGCTGGAGGCCTGCAGCAGTACAGAGGAAGCTGATGGTTGAGGTGGGAGGCAAACAGCTCTATCTCTGGTGTCCCCACCTTCTGAAGATTGTGGCAAGGACATGTTTGTTCAAAGTCCATTCATTGTGCCCTTGGCTGATTCAACTGAGGTCATCTGCCAAGGTATTGTCCTTGCCTGGGAGGAGTATGGCTGCAAGGCTGATGTCGAGGGAGTAGCCAGAGATCAGATCTTCATTGCCTCTGTACAGAGCACTGTGGGTCTTGTGCCACCCTGGTTGTTTATGTAAAACACTGCAATGGTGTTGTCTGATCTGATTTGCACTGAATGGCCTTTTAGCTGTGGGGCAAAGGATTTCAGGGCCAGGTAGATGGCCCTGGGCTCCACTAGACTGATGTGGCTTGCTGACTCCTTGAGGTCCCAAATGCCACTGACAGAAAGGTTGTCCAGATGAGCTCCCCAACTCAGGAGGGAGGCATCTATAGTAATGACTTTGTAGAAGGCAGTTGGAAGGGACTCTCACTGACAGATTGAGGGATCCTTCCACCAGTCCAGAACTTGGAGCAGGGTTTTGTGACTGGAACCAGCGTGGACAGGGAATGTCTTTTTGGGACCAGTAAGCCCGAAGATGGTACTGTATGTCCCTCATTTGAATCAGATTCCTGGAACAACAGTCGTCATGGACGCCATGTGTCCTAGGAGCTTTAGAAATGTCTGGCTGGCCTAGCTGATCCAGGACAAAGAAGTCTGCCAGAGCTTGGAAGTTCTTGTATCCTTTCTGCATGCAGCTTCCTGCTTTGTTGAGTATCCAGCTCTGCCTCAACGAAAGTGAGGATCTGAGTTGAAGTCATGTGGGACTTCTCTGCATTTATGAGAAACCCAGAGACTGCAGAGTTCTCTTTGTAATGGTAATGGCCTCTTGCATCTGCAGAGGAGTCTTGCCTACCAGGAGCCAGTCGATGAGGTATGGGTAGACTGAAATGCCCTGCTTTCTGAGATAAGCTGCCACCACAATCAGGCATTTGATGAATACCCTTGGGGCTGAAGAAAGGCTGAATGGCATAGCTGCAAACTGGTAGTGTCCTGATGGCAACCAGAACCTCAGAATTTTCTGTGGGACTGCCTTATTGGGATATGAAAGTAGGCATCCTTTAGATCCAGGAAAACTAGCCAGTCCCCTTTTGAAGAGAGTGGATCATTGTTGTGAGAGCGACCAGTTTTAATTTTGGTTTGAGTAAGTGCCTGTTCAGATGCCTGAGGTAGCAGATAGGTCGCCTCTCCATTTTCTTCTTTGCCAGGAACTATCTGGAATAGAGATCTCTGCCCCTCCATGAAAGAGGAACTTTCTCTATTTCTTTGTTGTGAGCAGCTTTTGGCGTCCAACTCCAGAAGAAGTTTCTCTGTAGGAGACTGGGGTTTTGACAGAAAGGAACCCTTGAGAGATGGAAATTTTTTGAATTGAAGGGAGGCCTTTTCCACTACATTCAGGACCCACTTGTTGGAGGTTATTGGGTCCAAAACTGGAGGTAGTGGGAAAGCCTGCCCCTACTGGTAGAAGGGAGGTGACCTAGACACTGGAATCAGGGCTTGGTTTGAGTGGCAGGAACAGGGGTGGAGGTACCTCTCCTTTGTCTTCTCCTGCCTCTCCCTCTGAAAAAATGCCCTCATTTGAGAACAGTCTACCAGCATAGGATATGGGAAGAAGAACCTAGGGAAGTAACCCACCCACCCCCACCCCCATTCCGTGCTGTTTGGTTACTAGAAGCCTTTCCTCTGGCCATATTTCTTAGGTAGACCATTTTGTATTCATCTACCTTTTTCATATAGGCTTCAGTTCTGTCACTAAAGAGACAGTTCTGATCACAGGAGGTCTATGGCTTTGGACTTAGTGTCCTGTGACAGACTTGTTGTCCTAAGCCAGACAGAGCGTCAAAGCAGGGTTTTATTTAACTCTAAAAATTGATTAGCGTTTTGCTCATAAAAGTTCTAAAACATTGTGAAAATGCATAGCACTTGCCTCACTGTGTTTAACAAACATAACACTTCTAGAAAACCTATATAAATACTTTCTGTACAGTTAGTATTGTCCTAAGAAAAAACTGCTAATCAATTATTTAAAACCATGCAAAGGGATATGGCCTGGGACATAACCTTGAGGCTGCATCTATTGTCTGCTGCCATGTGGAACTGAACTTGGTAGCTCCAAGGCAGTTTTGCTGTTTGCATAATGCCTTGGACCATGGTGTCTGACTCATGTTGGACAAGAGCCAGGACAGAATTCCAAAGGACCTTCTGGTACTTAGCCGCATAGGCCATGTAAGAAGAAAGGCACAGCAGGAGAGAGGCTGAAGTATAGGATTTCTTAGCCATGAAGTCCAGACATCAAGACTCCTTCTCAGGGGCTGAGAAGAGAGTGGACGATAGCCCTGTCACAAGCTGCCTGCTGTACAGCACCTTCATGACCGGGATATACATACAAAAAATCAGTATCGGACCTGAAAGCTGATATTTTTATCTATCTTCTTATCTACTCCAGACAAGGATGTAGGAGTCTAGAAGAGCTTCATGGTATTTTCCTTGAAAGTCCTATATATGGGAAGAACAACCTTTTTGGAGGAGGGAGGCCATCATGTCCTTGTAATCCTCGTCCTCCTCCTCCTCATCCTGAGTGGAATTCTGTGAGGGAGATCCAGGGTGTCCACCATATGCTGTAAGAATGTTAACAGAGAAGCATTCTCCTGGTCACTAGGGACGCTCCAAAATTAGGACAAGGGAAACATCAGGATATAAAGGGCTTTTCCCTGTCTCAACGCTCAATCCATAATAATCCTCATTCTCCCTGGAAAGTCACCTGCATCAGAGGAACTGCACTGGGGTACACTAGCAGTGGCAGGGGTTGGAAGCATGGACGCCATACTTTGTAGAGTTTGGTACAAATGTCAGCTTTAGCCATTTCTACAACTGAGGGCAATCACCTGGTAAATCTCTGGGATTTTGGCCATGAGGCTCAATAATTTTAGTTTTCTCCTTCTGCTTTTGCCTACTGACAACTCTCCATGTGGAGATGTGGGAGTGCAGTGGTATATTTTTCATTATGAAGCTTCTCAGCAAGCATTTCATCAGTAGCCTGATCAGGTTTTCTCTTGGTAGTGGGCACTTCAGCAGTGCACTTGGTAGCTTACGTTTGCTAGGTGCTTCATCAGTACCCTTGCTGTCATTTTTTCTTTGGGTGGTACAGTACCTCATCAGTACCTTTATTATTGTTTTGTTTAGGTCTTGAAGGCACTTCATCAGCACCTTAACTAGAAGTACTTTTTGGTTTAGGGGTACTTCATCAGCACCCTTAGTCTTAGCAGACCCCTCATTGGATGCCTTGGCAGACATCATTCTTAATCTCTTACCTCTGTTCCTAAGTGTTTTGAGCAGAACTTTGAACAAAGTGTACAAAAATTAGCTGGACCTAAGCACTGTAAACACAGGGCATGGGTATCAGCTTAGCCACTATCCTGTGCCACGTCACACAATTTTTAAAACCTGTGGGTCCAGTTCTCTTTTGGCTGTTTGACATACCAATAGGTCAGCATGCTGAAAATAATGGTTCCCAATAGGGAAGATTTAAATCTAGTGGTCGGTTCCTTGGGTAAGAACCGCGATTAAAATTAACAACAGACACTAAGAAAACCTAAGAAAATAGCGGTTCCGGTGAATAAAGGAACTGCTATTGATTTTAAATAAAGAACCGTCAAAAGACAGTAGATGTGGTAGAAGTTTACCTCAGAAACCGAAGGGAACCGCAGATAAAGAGGGAAAATGCAGTTCCCAGGCACCACTAAAACTCTACACAACAAAAACAAAAAATAAAAGGAAGAAAAATACAGAAATGGCACAAAGGTAAAACTTTAAAGGTCAAAAGGTGTTTTCTCTTGAAGAGAAAAGCACCTCAGAGAGCAAGTGTTCTCAATCAGCAGAGAAAAATTATGATGCTTACTGGGCAGACTCCAGACATCACACCCTCCTGCTCTTCTCCTATTGGCAATTCAATTTATCAATATTCATGGCTCCCCTCCAGGGCAGTGCTACAGGGTCAGCTTACTGCAATCAATTACTGATGCTAAAGGACACCTTGAGGAGAAACATATTTCTAAGAGTGGGAGGGGGGGAATCAATCATCTTGTCCAATATACAACAATATCAACTGTGGGGAATAAACTAGATCTGGTGATAATAATTGTTTTAACGTGGTGCCCACCTCATGCCAGAAAGGCCCAATCTTAGGGCAATGGCAAAAAATATGTGCAAAGGTTGCTTTAGATTCTCCGCACAGCCTCAACAATATCCATATTGTGATGGCAAATACTTAAGCAGTTTGGCAGGGGTGTTAAAAAAAAACAGAACAGCTCTTCCAGACAAATTCCTTCCAATATGGGGCCTGGAAGGCCTTCATTGATGAAACTATAGGGGCAAGCCATTCCTCATAAGTGACATTCACCTGTAGTTCAGCATTCTACATCTCCAGAACAGACTGGTGCTTTCAGTCCACGTCTCCTTAGGGCCATGTAGAACAAACCTATTAAATGTGGATAAAGCATACCTCTATTGACTCCATTAGATTTCACAAATTGGGTTGGGGGTTTGGAAGGAGGCCCTGTGGGCACCTTCTGAAGTAGAAATGTTCGTACTTGTAAGTATTGATAATAATCCTGTTTAGGAAGCTGGAAAGATGCCTGTAATTGAGCAAATGCAATCAACCCTGATGGTTCTAAAACTGATATATATAGGAAAGGCCAAGTCTGTGCCATCTTCTAAAACTAAGGTCCACAAAGGCCGGCAAAAGTCAGCTTCAGACATGAGGAGTCAAACAAAATAGAAGGGGTAAGCTAGTGAAGAACGGGCTCTCAATTTGTACCAGCCTTGGGGGTGTCTCTCGCTCCAAAAGAAAAAGTGTAAAGTCCAGGGGAGAGGTCAGGGTTGCAAAATAATCTGGGCAATACCAAACATATCATTTATAACAAACTCTTATATATTTCCAAGATGTCTCATACCCAGGATTAAGCCATAACATTACAGTTTTACAAAGTACTGCTGTATGGCCTACCACTCCAACTACGTACCCACTCCATCAGCTAGGCTTGTCATAGCCCGTGGCATACTACTACCACCACTCATGTATGGGGTGGCAGCATATGCCTCATCGTATAAGACAAGCTTTCAGAGTGGGAAGTAACATACAACAACATCTGTAGGTATGCATCTTCCTCAAATCAACTAAAACACCACTGTCTCCTCTATTCTGAGCTAGGATGGCTTTCTCCGCAGCCTCCTGTGACTATGCACTCTACGCCATCATAGACAATGTCATTCAAATCAAACACCTAAACCCCTGGCAGAACTTTTCCTGAACCAGGCGCCCAGCTACCAACTACGCTCTGCTGCCAATGCCCATGTCGTAATCCCTAGACACCACTCTTCCAAAGGTGCTAGTGTCTTCTCCTGCCATGCACCAAAAAGTGGAACTCCCTACGCCTAACTATTCGTCAAGCATCTTCCCATGCCTCTTTCAAATACTTGCTCCAGTGATCATCTTGCTATCTCTTGCCCCATTTCAAACCCCAGCACATCACTTTCACTTCACTATTTTTCCCTTGCCCACAGCCTCTTTCACTGCTCCTTCCCTCAACCAACTACTCTCAGCACTATCCTGTCTCCTAGCCTGTTTCAATACAACTTTTAACTTAAAGCCCTTACCTCACCCCTTTTCTTCCTCTCATCCCTTACACTTCCCTACCTCGATTACCCCTCCTTTCTTTGCTCCTTCCTCTTGACTACCAGTTGACACACTCATGTAACTTAACCTAACTTATGTTTTCTGCCACAATGTTGCTTAAGACTTTTGCTGTGCCGCCTCCTTTATTTTTACTATTGCTACATTTTTTCTTGCTAAATCAGTTGTTTCTACTGTGTATCATATTGTTTTGCCATTACTACACTGTATTGATATATTTGTATGCACTTACTGTCTATGTGCTCTTGTATGTCTTTTGTAAAATGTTTTATTTCCTGTATTTCTCCCTGGCCGTGCCTGAAAATAGTCATTTCTATGGCTAGTGCACCTTACCTGGTCAACAAAAACTAAATAAATAAATAGTATTCCTGTACATTTGGAAGATTTAAGTCTCTATTATCAACTGGTAGCTGCAAAAGTGTCCAATGAACTGGGGGTGGGGTGAACAGCCCTTCAAACCTAGAAAAGGACCTGTTCCAAGATGTAAAATAGAAATGGCCAGGAGTTACCGGAAGGGTTTGAAAAGGTAGAGTAATGTAGGTATTGTTGTCATATGCAGAGCCTCTATTCTGGATAGAAATGATAAGTGTAGCTGGGCCCATTCACTTAAATCTTTCTCTATCATTTGAGTCAATGGCTCATAATTAACCAATTCTAAATGCATCAGATTTGGGGTAAATATACTCCCAAGTATTTTAGTTTATAACATCCCCAACAAGGGGAAATGATCGTTTTAACTCCTGCGGAGGAGAAAAGTTAAGTGCCAACACCTCTGCTTTTTGTATATTTATGACATAACCAGAAAGGGCCACACATGACTGTAACATTTCATAAAACCAGAAGAAAAATTACTCACCTTAGTAATGTTGTTTCTTCTAATGGAGTCTTGCTATATTATGACAATTGCAGTTTGTCCCACCATTAGAACTGCTCCGGAGGTGAAAGAGTTAACTCCATTCCATGAATGGAACTTAGAGCATGAGCTCTAAAGAGAAGCTCTGTCTGTGTAGCTTCAAACCTAAACTGTCAGATCTTTCGAGCAAAACTCACTAAGGCCTGTGTGGAAGCTGTAACCTACACTAGCCAACTGGCTACCTAAATATTAACACTCATTGCTGGTCCCAAAACAAAAGACTCAAGTCAGGGACCAGAACTAATAATATAATTTAACAATATGAGAGAAATATAAGGAAAAAAATGAAAACACCACACCCCCAAACCCCAAGAAGGGGTGAAAACACATAAAAGGGCATAAAATAGTGCCCACACTAGGCTGCCCACCCCATACCCAAGTAGAAGTTCTGAGAGGGGCAGGCTGGGGAGGTCATAATATAGCAAGACTAGATTAGAAGAAACAACATTACTAAGGTGAGTAATTTTTCTTCAAACAACATGAAGTCTTGCTATATTATGACAATTGCAGACTACACAGCAGTACCTCCATGGAGGAGGACAGAACCTACTTAGGAATAGGCTCTGAAGCTACAGCTGTGCCAAACCGAGCATCTCTCCTAGCCTGGACATCCAGGGAGTAATGCTTGTGAAAGTGTGTACCGCTTTCCAAGTAGCAGCTTGACATATCTCCAATATAGGGATGTCTCTGGCAGCAGCTAGAGACGCGCTGCACCTCTGGTAGAATGAGCCCTCAAGCCAGAGGGGGATCTCTGCCCAGTTTCTGATAACAAAATTGGATACAAGAGACAATCCACCTGGCAATTGATCTCTTAGTGGCAGGTTTCCTTTCCCAACCTCACCATAAGTGAGAAAAAGTTGAGGATTCAACCTGTGACCCTTGGTACGTCTCTATATAGTAACTAAGGGCCCTCTTAACATCTAAACTGTGCAATCTCCTCTCACCAGAAGAGGAATGTTCAGTGAAAAACACTGGAAGGGAGATAGATTGGTTAAGATGGAAATCTGAAACCACCTTAGGCAAAAACTTTCTGTTAGTCCTGAGGACTACCTTATCCCTGTGGAAAGAAATAAAGTCAGTTTCTACACAAGGCTTGCAACTCACTTATGCATCTAGCAGAAGTGATAGCCACTAGAAAACAGTTTTCCAAGTTAGATACTTAAGCTCTGCAGAAAACAGAGGTTCAAAGGGGTTGCATTAACTGGGCAATGCAAACATTAAGGTCCCAGGCAGGGCTGGATCCCGAAAAGGTGGATTAGTATGAAGTAATCCCTTAAAAAACTTGGAAAATATAGGGTGAGCGGAAAGAGAGGATGGCTTTCCTGCTGAAACAAAAGCAGAGACAGCTGCCAAATGAACTCTCAGGGTAGCAGGTCTCAGGCCCAAAGAATTAAGATGGGCCATGTAATCTAACAATGGGCAAATCAGCAGATTCTGGGGAAATATGTTTCCCAGAACACCAAATGGAGAACCTTTTCCACTTAGAATTATAAGTAGCCTAGTGGAAGGCTTCCTAGAAGCCTTTAGGATTTCAAGAACACCCTGAGAGAGGTGTAAGTCAGCAATTCTAACTCCTCAAGAGCCAGGCCTTGAGGTTGAGGGATTTGAGGTTCGGATACCAAACTCTCCCTGGGTACAGGTTAATAGGTTGTGATTCCTGGGGAGACACAGGGGAGATGGACTGTCATGGACAGAAGGAGTGGGCACCAGGGCTGCCTGGCCCAATCTGGGGCAATCAGAATCACCCTGCAAGGCTGGGATCTGATTTTTACTAACACCTTGAATAGGAGAGGAAGGGGAAAAGCATAAAGAAACTTCCCTTCAATCCAGGAGAAGGGCATCCAGGGGACTGAGCCCAACACTGGGGCCTGCAACAGAACAGTGGAAGTTGGTGATTGTCTGGGGCTGCAAAAGATCTATCTGAGGGTGCCCCATCTGGCAAAGACTATCCCCAATACTTGAGGATCCAGAGACCATCTGTGATGACCCTGAGAAATCCTGCTGAGAGCATCTGCTCGGACATTGTCCTTTCCTGGAAGGTGAACTGCTATGAGTGAAGTGTTCAGGAATAGGCCAGAGACCACAACTTCATTGCCTCGGTGCACAAGGTCAAGACCGAGTGCCTCCCTGCTTGTTGATGTACCACATTGTTGTGGTATTGTCTGTTCTGACTTGTACCACTTTGTTCTGGACAGAAGCAGAAAACGCTGAAGTGCTAAAAAGACAGCTCTGAGTTCCAGCAAATTGATGTGGAGCAGAGATTCCTGGGGACCACACTCCCTGAGTGGAGAGGTCACCCATGTGGGCTCCCACCCCAGAGAGAAGCATCCGTAGTGAGGGTCAAAGTGTGAGAAAGGGGAATGAAGGGGACCCCCAGTCTTAAATTGCTCTGATCCTGCCACCACTGGAGGGCCTGGATCAAGGTCTGGGTCACTGGGACCAACTTGGAAAGGGGTCTCTTCTCTGAGACCAATAGGCTCTCAAGTGAAACTGAATGTCTCTCATCTGAAATCTTGCTCCCTGCACTACAGCTGTGGATGCAGCCATGTGCCCCAGGAGCTGCAAAAGTGCCTTGCTGGTCGAGAGACCTGCAGAGTGAAGGAGGAGGCCAGAGCCACCAAGTTCTTACCCTTTCTAAGGGAAGAAAAGCTCTGGCCAGATTTGTGTCCAATTCTGCACCTATGAAGGTGAGTACCTGAACTGGTTCCAGAACCGACTTTGGTAGATTTAGCAGGAAGCCCAGGAGGAGAGAAGCTGCTGGGTGACTTGCAGGTGAGATTTTACCTGTTCTGGGGACTGGCCTACAATGAGCCAGTCGTCCAGATAGGGAAAAACAGCAATCCTTTGCCTCCTTAAGTGAGCCACTGCTACTGCCAGACATTTTGTGAATACCCTTGGGGCAGAGGTAAGGCCGAAGGGCATTGCTCTGAACTGGTAGTGACCTGAGGGCAGTTTGAATCTGAGGTACTTTCGTGGGAGCTTCTGATTAGGACGCGGAAAATAGGCATCCTTGAGGTCCAGGGAAGCTAGCCAGCCCCTGGCCTTAGAGAGGGTAAAATCATTGCCAGAGTTACCATTCTGAACTTTGGTTTCAAAAGATGCTTGTTCAGATATCTGAGGTCTAAAATGGGCCGCCATTCTCCTGTCTTTTGGGTAAGGAAGTATCTGGAGGTACAGACCCTTGCCTGGTGTAGGGAGGAACCCTTTCTACCGCTCTGAGAGCTAACAGGGTTGAGACCTCTGCTTCTAGAGTAAAGGTCTCTAAAGAGCTTGCAGGTGGAAAGACCTGATTCTCATCTTTGGGAACTTTTGAAGCTGAGAACCACACCCTGGCTTACTACTTCCAGAATCCACTTGTCTGAAGTTAAAGACACCCAGTTCAGACTGAAGTAAGCCAACCTGCTCCCTACTGGTAAGGAGGAGTGGCCTGGGCACCCCATCAGGGTGCCTGCTTGTCAGTGCTTTAGGCTGAGGGTGGGCAGGCTGCCACGCCCATCTGCCTCTGCCTCTGAAGAACCCCCCGAGCATAAGCAGAGGAGGCCTGGGTTTGCAAAAGGCCTGTGGAAAGGCCACCTCACCCCTGGGGTGTGCCTCTGAGGAGTGGCTTCACACCCTGGTTTAAACACTTTATAGGTAGTCCTATATTCATCCATCTTCTTCATATAATTCTCATCTGCTCCCAAACAGAGAATTTCCCACCGCAGGAAAAATCCATAGCCTTAGTCTGGGTATCCTGTGACAAGCTAGTACACCTGAGCCAGGCCAACCCATGCCAAAAGCTAGATGTGGCCATGACTCTAGAGGAAACATCATTAAAATCCACAGCACCATGAAACTGCACCTTAGAGCCTCAATGCCTATCGGCAGCCACCTGCTCCAGCTCACTAGCAAGCTGGCCAGGGGCTTGTTTGGCTAAACTCATAACAGTATCCCATCTAGATTTCTGATACCTTGCTACATAAGCCATATAATTTGCTTGCCTGAGTCCCAAGGACGCTGCCATGTACTGTTTTTGCCATGGCATCAATCTTCCTGGAATCCTTGTCAGGAGGATGTGAAGCCAGGGGAATATTAGCTTTATCACAGGCTGCAGCCTGAACTACTCCCAACATGACTGCATTGCTGAGAAAGGAATTCTGTATCAGGATCTGACAGTGTGTACCTCCTGTCCATCTTTTTATCTACAGGAGGCACAGAATTAGGAGTTTTAAGATTTTTATTGTTTGTTTCCTAAATGACTTATGCAAAGGAATAGACAATCTCTAGACTCTGGTATATCCATCATTTCTACAAAATCAGGCTCCTCTTGCTCATCCACAGCTTCCTCCAAAGGAAGCTGGAGGGTTTCAAGCAACTTTTGTAAAACATAAAATGAGAGGGGACTCAGAAAGCATGGAGAGATTCTAAAGGTCTGTCTGGGAGATGTCGGTTCAATGGACACCCAGACCCTCCAAGTCACATTCATACTGTTCATAATCATCCTCCCTCCTCTGGTTCATAAAACTCCTCAACATCATATTCCTGAACCGATGGAACAACCGAACCGACTTTTACCAGATAGTGGCGGTTCAGACGGAACGAGAAAGTGACTGGACAATCTGAATAGCTCTTGCTATCTCTGCAGCAGTTGGAGTAAGAATTTTGGGCTCCAAACCTGCTGACTTTCTTGTTCTCTTTACTGGAACTGGTTCATCCAAGCCAGCTTTTCATTTGCCCGAGGAAGTCTCGCCCTGGTCAGAGGGCTCCTCCGTTCGGTTGGCACCGAACCGGGCTGGCCCATCCGGTCAGCGGACTTTTGGCCTCTCGTCCCTGAGCTTTCCCAATCTCTTTCCAGGGTGGCTGCAGGGAAATTCTTACAAATCTGGCAGTCTGAATTGGGTGGTCAAACCTCAGACAATAAACACATGTGGTGTGTGGGTCAGCCTTGGCAAAGACTTCCCCACAGACATCACATTGTTGAAACCAAGTAGGCGGTTTTCTTTTGGGTTTCTCAGACATAATGCCAGCCTAACCAGAAAACTTGCCTTTAAGCGGCAGTGCCAGGCAATACCCTTATGGTTCCTAACCGTGTCACAGGTATTGGAAAAACCGTAATGAAATCCGTTTTTAGGAACCGATAAGAACCGGAACCGACTCTAAAATAAGCAAGTTTAAAAACTTTAAGTTTTACCCAAGCTGATCGGTTCAAACCCAACCGATAAAACTTACAAGTTCCACACAGAATTAAAATAAGAATTACTTACTTATACTACAGACAGAGCTTGAACCGATCAGTTTGGCGGTTAAAATAAAACTATTCTCGGTTGAATCGAATCGAGAAAAACACTGTTTAAACCGAGAAATGAACCGAGCAGTAGGAGAAATCTCCGGAGCGACTGTCCAGTGAGGAGGAGTAAAAAATCTGACAGTTTAGGTTTGAAACTACACAGACAGAGTTTCTCTTTAGAGCTCGTGCTCTAAGTTCCATTCATGGAATGGAGTTAACTCTTTCACTCGGAGCAGTTCTAATGGTGGGACAAACTGCAATTGTCATAATACAGCAAGACTTCATGTTGTTTGAACAGATATTTCAGGGTTTAATAACATCAGTAATACATCATCAGCGTAAAGAGAGGTTTTAAATACGCGCCTCCCCAATGGCACCCTGTCTATTCCCACTGCTTCCCAAATGGCCACACCTAATGGTTCAATATAGAGAGTGAAAAGAAGAGGGACAACCCTGATGGGTGCCTCTAGTCAACTGGATTGGGGAAGACAGTTGGCCATTGACCTAATAAATGCTTTTGAGGCCAAGTAAATATTCATCAAGGAACTAATAAAATCATCAGGGAAGCCAAACTGGGTCAGAGTTTCCCATAAAAAAGGCCAGGCGAGCCATCCCAGTGGCACTGAGGTTGAGCATTGGATGCCACCTCGTGCCACTGGCGACCAGGTTCAGGAATGAGCCTAGGCTGCTGGGGGTCGGCAGGGGAGAGAGACCGCGACCGGAGGACTGCCTCCTCCCTCCGCGTGGAAGGAGATTAGTCGCCCTGCCCACTGACCGCGCCAGCAGTGGTTGGAGGGCAGTACAGGTCGGGAGGCTCAGGTGTCAATGAAGGAAGAAACGGAAAATGGCCAGAGCTCCACTGGACTCGTGATGGCCCAACCGCTCTGTGAAGTCTGCCCCTGCCACCGATATGCCATACCGGTGGTGGGAACGTTAGCACCCTCCACCTGGCCCCGCCATGGAGGAGGAATCCATGGGAGAATCTTGGGGGCAGACAAGCTGGGGCCAGGACAGAGGATGTGCTCTCTCCCGAGGGGTCATAGCCCCGTGGAGCCCGCGTGTAGGCAAATACAAATTTTTTTTAAAAAAGGCCAGGAAACTAGTCAAAAGCCTTGTCAGCATCTAAGCTGATCAAGGCCACCGGGATCTTTCTTTGATTAATGCAGTCAATCAAATGTACAGTTCTGCAGATATTATCCGCCATCTGCCTGGAGCAGATAAAACCCGATTGACTGGGGTGAATTATTGATGGGAGTATCATTTCTGATGGCGAGCCCAAATTTTCATATATACTGTATCTTACAGCATATTCAATATGGAAATAAGCCTGTATGATTCACGGTATTTAGGTCCTTGGCAGGATTCAAAATTGGTGAAACTGTCGCACAGGCCTGGGGCAGTGGAGACACCCTCCTGCACCTTCTGACAGGTGGCAAACAAAAGAAAGGCTAGTTGTTTAAAAAACTTATACTAATCCGATGGTAAACCATCAAGCAGACACTTTAAGGTTGTAGCTTCTGAATCACTTTCTTTACCTTTCCAAAGTTATAGGTGCTAACAGTAAGTCTTGTTCTGAGGACATGTTTGGAAGAGGTATACTTTAAAAAAATGGGTAATA
Source organism: Neoceratodus forsteri (assembly GCA_016271365.2). NCBI lineage: Eukaryota > Metazoa > Chordata > Ceratodontiformes > Ceratodontidae > Neoceratodus > Neoceratodus forsteri. The sequence goes on from CM028134.1 coordinate 983,527,338, forward strand.
GGTCGTTAGCTCTGGGATATAGATGCAGTATAAAGTTTAGTATAATAATTTTGAAATAGCAACAGTATGTCTGTGATTGAGGAGACCACTGCATCTCGAGGCATACAATAAAGCTGCAAACACATGCACCACTTTCTGGCGTCAGAGCCTTTGTGCCAGGTTTCTCACACCTCTGTGGCCACCCTTGTATTTATATTTCTTTAAATAAAATAATGCTTGTTGGACCCGGTCATCCAGTATATTTTGTAATTTCCTTTACCTGCCTTATACATATTTGTTTCTCTGTAGTATGACAGCCTGCAGCTTATGAAGCTGCTGTAGCTCTAAGTATATTGGTTATCGGCCAGAGTACCATTGTTTTTTGTGTTTTTATGAAATGCATATGAGATTATGTCATCTCTAATCACCACTTTTAATGTGTCCCAGATGAAAAATTACTCACCTTAGTAATGTTGTTTCTTCTAATGGAGTCTTGCTATATTATAGACATTAGCAGTTTGTTCCAGCTCTAGAACTGCCCGGAATGAAATGGTTAAAACCATTCCAAAATAGAATTTTGTACGAGAGCAGCTCTATCTGTGTCATTTCAAACTTGAACTGTCAGATCTTCTGAGCCAAACTCACTAAGGTCTGTGTGGAAGCTGTAACCTACACTAGCCAAATGGCTACCTAAATAATAACAACCACTGATGGTCCCAACACCCAAGACTCAAGTCAGGGGACCAGAAATACTAACACCATTCTAATAATATGAAATGGAACATAAGTATAATAAAACACACACACAGCTACACATACCGCCCCAAAGTCCCAAAGGGACAAAATGCTAACAGGACATAAGTAGTCCCCACACTAAGTTGCCCGCACCCCACCAAGTAGAGGTTCTGAGAGGGCAGGTTGAGGGGAGGTCTATAATATAGCAAGACTCCATTAGAAGAAACAACATTACTAAGGTGAGTAATTTATTCTTCAAACAACATGAAGTCTTGTATATTATAGACATTAGCAGAATACACAGCAGTACCTCCATGGAGGAGGGCAGAACCTTACTTAGGGAATAGGCTCTGAAGAACAGCTGTGCCAAACCGAGCATCTCTCTGGCCTGGACATCCAGGGAGTAATGCTTGGTAAAAGTGTGTACCGCTTTTCCAAGTAGCAGCCTGGCAAATCTCTAATAAAGGGATATCTCTGGCAGCAGCTAGAGCCGAAGCTGTACCCCTGAGAGAATGAGCCCCTCAAACTGGGCCTACTTCTCTGGATAACAAAATTGGATACAGGAGACAATCCACCTGGCTATTGATCTCTTAGTGGCAGGTTTGCCTTTCCCAACTTCACCATAGGTAAGGAAAAGTTGGAGGATTCAACCTGTGACCTTTGGTACGCCTATAATAACTAAGAGCTCTCTTAACATCCAGGCTGTGCAACCTCCTCTCACCAAGAGGAGTGATCAGTGAAAAATACTGAAGGAGATAGATTGATTAAGATGGAAATCTGAAACCACCTCAGGCAAAACTTCCTATTAGTCCTAAGGACTACCTTATCCCTGTGGAAAGAAATAAAGTCAGTCTCCACTGACAAGGCTTGCAATCCACTTATCGTCTGGCAGAAGTGATAGCTACCTAGAAAAACAGTTTTCCAAGTTAGGTACTTAAGCTCTGCAGAAAACAGAGGTTCAAAAGGGGGTTGCATTAACTGGGCAATGCAAACATTAAGGTCCCAAGCAGGGCCGGTTCCCCAAAGGGAGGATTAGTATGGAGTAATCCCTTAAAAACTTAGAAAACACAGGATGAGAGGAAAGAGGGATGACTTTCCTGCTGACCCAAAGCAAACACAGCTGCCAAATGAACTTTCAGGGTAGCTGGTCTGAGACCAAGGAATTAAGATGTACCATGTAATCTAACAGAATGGGCAATTCAGCAGATTCTGGGAAATATTTTCCAGCACAACAAATGGAAAACCTTTTCCATTTAGAACTATAAGTAACCCTAGTGGAAGGCTTTCTGGAAGCGTTTGGATCTCAAGAACACCCTGAGAGAGGTGTAAATCAGCAAACTCTAACTCCTCAAGAGCCAGGCCTTGAGGTTGAGGGATTTGAGGTCCGGATACCAAACCCTTCCCTGGGCACAAGTCAACAGATTGTGATTCCTGGGAGGCACAGGGAAGATGGACTGTCAGGAGAAGAAGGAGTGGGTACCAGGGCTGCCTGGCCAACTGGGGCAATCAGAATCACCCTGCAAGGCTGAGATCTAATTTTGACTAGTACTTTGAATAGAGAGGAAAGGGGAAAGCATGAGGAACTTCCCTCCCAATCCAGAAGAAGGGCATCCAGGGGAACTGAGCCCAGCACTGGAGGCCTGCAACAGAACAGAGGAAGTTTGTGATTGTCTGGGGCTGCAAAAGATCTAGCTGAGGGATGCCCCACCTGGCAAAAACTATCCCCAGCACTTGAGGATCCAGGGACCATCTGTGATGGCCCTGGGAAATCCTGCTGAGGGCATCCGCTAGGACATTGTCCTTCCTGGAAGATGAACTGCTATGAGGGAAGTGTTCAGGAATAGGCCAGAGACCACAACTTCTATTGGCGCCGGTGCACAAGGCCAAGACCGAAAGTGCCCCGCTTGTTGATGTACCACATTGTTGTGGTGTTGTCTGTTCTGACTTGTATCACCTTGTCGTGGACAGATGCATAAAAAGCTTGAAGAGCTAAAAAGACAGCTCTGAGTTCCAGCAAATTGATGTGGAGCAGAGATTCCTGGGGACCAAACTCCCTGAGTGGAAAGGTAAGCCCATGTGGGTTACCCAACCCAGAAGGGAAGCATCTGTAGTGAGAGTCAAGTCGTGAGAAGGGGAAATGGGGACCCCCGCTCTTAAATTGCTCTGATCCTGCCACCACTGGAGAGCTAGGATCAAGGTTCGAGTCACTGGGACCAACTTGAAGGGGTCTCTTCTCTGAGACCAAAAGGTTCTCAAGTGAAACTGAATGTCTCTCATCTGAAATCTGGCTTCCTGCACAACAGCTGTGGATGCAGCCATGTGCCCCAGGAGCTGCAGGAAGTGTCTTGCTGGTCAAGAGACCTGCAGAGTGAAGGAAGAGGCCAGAGCCACTAAATTCCTTACCCTTTCTGGGGAAGAAAGGCTCTGGCTAGCTTTGTGTCCAATTCTGCCCCTATAAAGGTGAGTACCTGGACTGGTTCCAGAACCGACTTTGGTAGGTTTAGCAGAAAACCCAGGGAGGTGAGAAGCTGCTGGGTGACCTGCAGGTGGGATTTTACCTGTTCTGGGGACTGGCTCATGAGCCAGTCGTCTAGATAGGGAAAACAGCAATCCTCTGCCTCCTTAAGTGGGCCACTGCCACTGCTAGACACTTTGTGAATACCCTTGGAGCAGAGGTAAGGCCGAAGGGCATTGCTCTGAACTGGTAATGACCTGAGGGCAGTTCGAATCTGAGGTACTTTCGATGGGATCTTCTGATTAGGACATGGAAATAGGCATCCTTGAGGTCCAGGGAGGCTAGCCAGTCCCTGGCCTTAGGGAAGGTAAAATCATTGCCAGAGTTACCATTTTGAACTTTGGTTTCAAAAGATGCTTGTTCAGATATCTGAGATCTAAAATGGGCCGCCATTCTCCAGTCTTTTGGGGTAAGGAAGTATCTGGAATACAGACCCTGCCCTGATGCAGGGGAGGAACCTTTCTACTGCTCTGAGAGCTAACAGGGATGAGACCTCTGTTCCAGCTGAGGGTCTCTGAAGCACTGCAGGTGAAAAAGTCTGCTTCAACTTGGGAAACTTTTAAAGCTGAGAACCAGACCCTGGCTTACTACTTCCAGAACCCACTTGTATGAGGTTAAAGAAGCCCAATTCTGACTGAAGTAAGCCAGCCTGCCCCCACTGGTACAGGAAAAATCGGCCCTGGGCACCCCATCAGGGTGCCTGTTTCATCAGGAGCTTTAGGCTGGGGAGTGGGAGCAGGTCTGCCCACCCCTCGTCCTGCCCCTGCCTCTGAAGAAGCCCCTCTGACCATAGGCAGAGGAGGCCTGAGTCTGGTGAAAGGCCTGTGAAAAGGCCTACCCCTGGGGGCATGCCTTGAGGAGTGGCTTGCCGCTCCTTAGCCTGGCACTCTTGTAAGTAGTCCATATTCATCCATCTTCTTCATGTAATTCTCTGTCTGCTCTCCAAACAGAGAATTTCCCACCACGGAAAATCCAGAGCCTTAGTCTGGGTATCCTGTGACAAACTAATACACCTGAGCCAGGCCAACCTCTGAAAAGCCACAGATGTGGCCATGACCCTAGAGAAACATCATTAACATCCACAGCAGCATGAAACTGAACACATAGAGGCTTCAATGCCATCAACAGCCACCTGTTAGTTCACTAGCCAGCTGGCCATGGGCCTGCTTGGCCAGTGCATAACAGTATCCCATCTAGATTTCTGATACCTAGCTACATAAGCCATATAATTTGCTTGCCTGAGTCCCAGAGAGGCTGCCATACTATTTTTTGCCATGGCATCAATCTTCCTGGAATCCTTGTCAGGAGGATGTAAGCCAAGGAATATTAGCTTTATCACAGGCAGCAGCCTGAACTACTCCAACATGACTGCATTGCTGAGAAAGGAATTCTGTATCAGGGCCTGACAATGTATACCTTCTGTCCATCTTTTATCTACAGGAGACACAGAATTAGGAGCTTTTAAAATTTTAATTGTTTGTTTCCTAAAAGACTTATGTAAAGGAATAGACAATCTCCTAGACTCTGGAATATCCATCATTTCTACAAAATCAGGCTCCTCTTGCTCATCCACAGCCTCTTCTAAAGGAAGCTGGAGGGTTTCAGCAACTTTTATAAAAACATAAAATGAGATGGGGACTCAGACAGCATAGGGGAGATTCTAAAGGTCTGTCTGGGAGATGTCCGGTTCAATGGGCACACCCAGACCTTCCAGCCACATTCATACTGTTCATAATCCTCCTCCCTCCTCTGGTTCATAAAATTCCTCAATATCATAATCCTGAACCACTGGGACCGGACGAACCGACCTTTTACCAGATAGTGGCGGTTCGGACGGACCTGAGACAGTGACTGGACAATTTGTATGGCTTTTGCTATCTCTGCATCAGTTGGAGAAGAATTTTGGACTCCAGACCTACTGATTTTCTTGTTTTCTTTACTGGATGGTTCCTCAGAACCAGCTCTTCTTTGCCGAGGAAGTCTGGCCCTGGTCAGAGGGCACTCCCTCTGTTCGGTTGGCACGCGAACCGGGCTGGCTTCATCGGGTCAGCGGACTTTTAGCCTCTCGTTCCCTGAGCCTGCCCAATCTTTTTCCAGGGTGGCTGCAGGAAATTCTTATACCTGGCAGTCTGACTGGAGGTGGTCAAACCCCAGACAATAAACACAGTGGTGTGTGGGTCAGCCTTGGCAAAGACTTCCCCCAAACATCACAGTGTTGAAACAATCAGTGCCCCGTTTTTCTTTTGGGTTTCTCAGACATAATGCCAGCCTAACCAAAAACTTGCCCTTTAACGGCAGTGCCAGGCAGGAGACACTCCTTATCGGTTCCTAACCGTGTCACTGGTATTGGAAAAACGTAATAAATCCATTTTTTAGAACCGATAAGAACCGGAACCGCACTCTAAAATAGTAACTTTTAGTTTTAAATGAGTTTTAAATCCACTGATCGGTTCAAACCGAACTGATAACTTCTAAGTTCCACACAGACAAAACCTTCATTTACTTACGGTTACCACAGATAGAGCTTGAACGAGCGGTTTTGCGGTTAAAATAAAACTATTCTCAGTTAAATGCAACCGAGAAACACTTTTAAACCGAGAAATGAACCGAGCAGAAGGAGAAATCTCCGGGCGACTGTTCACTGAGGCAGAGTAAAGAATCTGACAGTTCAAGTTTGAAATGACACAGATAGAGCTGCTCTCATGCAAAATTCTATTTTGGAATGGTTTTAACCATTTCACTCCGGGGCAGTTCTAGAGCTGGAACAAACTGCTAATGTCTATAATATAGCAAGACTTCATGTTGTTTGAATACAGAAGAAGAGGTATCTGTGGTTCGTAATCCACCAGAATCTGTGGTATCGGGTAACTGTAAATTTTCTTAATTTTCATCTCTTAAAAGATATAGATTAAGTCGCCAATGAGAGACCTTTGAAGTTTAACTTCAAAAGCATGGGAGCGTGGTCTGAAAGAAATCTTGGACAGAAAGTAATATCATGCAACCAATCTGCATGTTCCTGGGTGACAAAGAAATATTCTGATTGGGAACTCGTATGAAAATGAGGAGAATAATAGGTGTAGGCCCTGGTGGTTGGAAAAAACCCTCAAACATCAACCATAGCCAAAGCAGCTTGTCGCCATCAAAACAGTTTCTGGAGGAGTAATTCTGTGCTGGGCAGAACAGGAAGAATCCAACTGTGGATCTAATGTTAGATTTATATCCCCCATCACCAGGCACCCTGAAGCATCTCCAGTAGCTTATTAAAGTATATACAGAGTTTTATAAGAGTAGCCTGTTGTGGGAAATACAATTTATCAAGTGACTGGTTTCCCAAAAGTTGCCCAGTCACTATCACAGAAACATAACTGGGTCACGTATTCGTGCTATACTGCCAATGGCGTTGAGGATGGGACCACTAGGCTTTACCCTTGCTTACCCTTTGAATATGAGGATGCAAAGACTCAATACCCCCAGCTAGCTTCAAATGTTCCGCTGGGGTAAGATAAATCTCCTGCAAATAATGTGAGGTAGTTTTTAGGGCTGATTGGTTATTATCAGAGATTCGATCCCAGCGTTGCCCAGTTAGTTACCGCACTCACTGAACTTGCAAAGAAATAGTGTCCTGAATAATGTGAAATAGTCCCCAGAGTGTGATGAAGCTTTTCGGGCCATTAGGGCTGAATTATATTCAGTCTCTGTTTTAAAAGCCCAGACCATGAGAAACAATTTTGTTACAGACAGATGCATCAGAGGTAGGTGCAGTTTTGAGTCAGAATGTGGATGGGAGGAACATCGATTCTATATCAGAAGGAAACTGCATGACAGAGAGAAAAGATACTCTACCACTGAAAAGGTAGGCCTTGTGACAAAGTGGGCCATGCTTTCCCTGAAGTTTTATTTGCTAGGAGTGGCGCTGAACATATGTATAACCAATCATAACCCTCTCTGTTGGCTTAATCAAATTAATGATAAAACTCCAGAATCACAAGATGGCACCTGGCACTACAGCCCTTTAAATTCAAAGTGATGCACAAATATAGAAACAAGAATCTCAAAGCTGATTTGCTGTCATGATATGGATCAGTTCAGAATTCCAAAGGTTGAAAAAAAATGTGTTGCTTTAAACTTAACTACTTGCTGTACTGGTTATTATGGAAAAAAGGGATACTGCATACATGCCAAATTGCAAGGTTTTAGGTAATGTTGAAGAACTAAATGAAAGTTTGAAACCTGGGGCCAGATATTTAAAACTTTGTGCCCGGTGCTAGCCGATTATGCCAGAATTGTGCCAGAATACCAACTTGTGGATATCCAAAGACCAATTAGCGCCAGAGCAAGATAATGCTGCATGGAGCAAAGTGAGGGTGGGACCATGCATACATCGCAGCACTATATTCAAAGCTTTAGCGTGGCGCAAGGTGCAATTGTGCAACACTTGGTGCAGCGCTAGTTACTCCCTATAAAAGGTAGTCTTAAGTCCAGGCAAACCCAGGATGGGGGCATGGACACAGCAGCAACAGGGAACAAGGCTGTAAGCATCCCATGAGGAGGCAGTGTGGGCAGCAGGCCACCTGAGCCACTCCATATGCACAGGCACACAACCTGTGGAATGCAATGCCCCAACAGCACTGTGGCGTGAACACTCATGTAAATGAAATAACTGAGCTAGAACACCACTTACAGCAACAAACTATCTGTAATGTATGTATGTACTGTAACATGCACCTAAAGTGATATCTGTGTATTGTGTGCTGTTGTGCATTGTACAACTGTATTGTACACGTTGCATCTCAGCCACACAGTTAGTATCTTGGGTCATTCCTGATAAGTGTGCCTACCTTGTGAACAAGGTGATACAGAACAATGTACAGAAAGCATACATGGCTGAGACATGTTGCACACAGGTTCCATGTCATAATAGCGATCTCAAAACCATAATAGCTATTATGATGTGTGTATATCGCTAAAAAGCATATCGGCGATATACAGTTCTCGGCAACCCCACCTCCGGGAACACTCAGTGTTTTGCAGGGGGGTCCCCAATCTCCTTGCGGGGTTTTGGACCTCTGCACCTCTGCTTTTAGATTACCAATTCCAGGGTGCATGTCAAGGAGGGGACAAAACTCAGTTTGGAGAAAACAAAATGCAGCCACAAGCAGGGTAAATTTTCTCCCCAGGTCCTGCTCGAACCCAGTGCCTACTTGCACCGAGCCAGCCACCCTCACCACCACACCACAGGGCTGCCTCGCCCAGCAGGCTCTCCTTCCTACCTAAACCCTCCTTCCTATCCCTCCCGTCCACCTCCCAATCCTTCCCTTCCAGTCACTCTCCTCAACTACCCTTGCAGGGTAGCTCATGATAATAATGCTAAAAATGAGTCACTGTTTTTGAAGTCACTCATTTTTAATCACTATCATCACTGGATACCCTGCACAAACAGCACTGCCCATGTCGCCATTAGCTGGCACTGGTCCTAACCCTGTCATGCATTAATGGGTGCCCCAGCACCAGTGGACCACCATGGTAGTGCATCCATGCAACACACACCTCCAGTTCCCCAGTGGTGTACACCAACACAATTCAGTGGAAACATGCTGCACTGGGGGAATGGAGGGGAAAATGTACACATGGCCAGGCTGCACCCCATAGTGGGTACTGCCATATGACTGGGGCCATCCACACAGTGCACATTTTCCACTGACAGTAATGCACCTGACAGCAGTGTGCCAGTATGTTGGTATGTGTGCCCTCCCGCCCTGGGGCACATACCCCACACCTGTTCAGGATCCCTGCACACATGCACAACCATGTGCATGATAGTTCGGGATCCCATGCCACTGGTGCAGCAATGAGGGTCACAGGACACTATGACCGTGGTGCCCACTGTCAGACCACACCTTCCAGTTGTGCATGTCACCGTGAGGATAGCACCAATCACTGTTACCTGACACACCGTGAAGGCATTGCTGTGTACCTCACAGTATCCCCTACTATGGTACTGTACCATCTGATAAACACTGTGGCAGGAACAATGATTTGTCTCTGGCATGCAGAACAACCACTCGTTCCTGTAGTGCTACTCCTCTGGGCCATATTAGTCTTTGCATCTGTGTCCAAACCAAGACTGCAGCTATTGTTCTGTGAACTGTGAGCACACATGGAATGTGGCTGCCGACCTGTAATCCTAGTCAGACCTACAGGTGGAGCTGAGGCACAGCCAAGAAAGTGGCTACCATCCTGTAATTCAAATGGACCTACAGGTGGAGCTATGTGCACCATAGAAACATAGAATTGGATGGCAGATAAGGACCGCTTGGCCCACCTAGTCTGCCCATTTCTCTACCTAATGGATAAGCTGCAGATCCTAGTTAACCAACAGCCTACTTCCTCCTACCCCCCACTAGAATTGCCATATGTCTGTCCCATGCATTCTTGAATTCCCCACTCTTCCTGACTCCACGACCTCCTCAGGAAGGCTGCTCCATGCATCCACAACCCTCTCCATGAAAAATACTTCCTAACATTACCTCTGAGCTGTACCCCTCTATCTTCAAATTGTTTCCCCTTGTTCAAGCACATCCCTTTTTCTGAAAGATGCTACCCTCTAGGACTTCGTTGATTCCCTTGAGGTACTTGAAAGTTTCTATCATGTCCCCCTCTCCTCCTTTCTTCGAGGGTATACATATTAGCTTCTTTAGTCTCTCTTCATATGTCTTCTGGTGTAGACCCTGCACAAGTTTGGTTGCCCTCCTCTGGACAGCCTCCACTCTGCCTATGTCTTTGCAGAGATAGAGTCTCCAAACCTGCACGATATTCCAGATGGGGTCTCACCAACTGTCTGTACAGAGGGATAACAACTTCCTGTTTTCTACTGGTGATACTTCTCCCTATGCAGCCCAGATTCCCTCCAGCCCTCCCTTACTGCCTTCTCACATTGTTATAGCACGGGCAATTCACATGCTAAGCAGGATGCAATGAGATACTGATGTGGCTGTTTGCCCTTGGATTCCTAGTGAGGCTCATTTGCATAGCAGGTTTGAATATAGCAAACTTTAGCACCGAGCAAATGTGTCAGCGCTTATAAACATGTTAGCGCCACACAAGACTGTAATGTTCCATTACATGGTTTTGCAGTATTTGGACTGCACTGTTTGCTGTTGTTGTGCTCCACTTCTTTGTAGGCACACATGTTGCCCACATTGTTCAGCCTTCCTTCCCTCCCACCTCTGTGTGCACTGGGCGCTGTTGCAGTTTGCACTAATCTCAGCTGCTATATTCAGTGGGGTCTTATTGCCAGGCTATTATTGCACTGCACTCTCAGCCCTGTTTGCACACCTTCGTTTGCATGCTACATTCAACTCATTAACCCCAGGGCTATTCCTTTGAATATGGCTTGCAAATGGTTCCAAACTAATTTTGCCTGCCATGCAGTGCTAATTTTGCCCCATGGCAAAGTTCTGAATACATGGCCCATTTTTTTAAATGGGTTTCCTCTAAAGAGGGGATATGTGACAGGGTTGAATAAGACCCTGTCCCATTTGTTATACAGAAAGAGTTAGAAGCAAGGATCTGTTCTATCCTCGCCTTTTCTGTTTCTTGTCTGTCTGATTGCCCAGTCAAGCTTTCCTGTAAGACCTAGGAACTGTTCCTCTGACAGTCTCACAATTCTCCACCTCCCAATATATCCCTTCCTTCACTTGCTGTTTCTATCTTTCTGACCCTTGCTTATATGTGGTTATGAAAATATATGTGGATCTTTATGTAAAACTGGGTTCTCTGGTTTGAAAATGTATACAGTTATATTGTTTAAATTATTGCAGAAAGCTATATGGAACTCAGGAGGTTAAGCCTGAGATGCAGTTTGAATTCCACAAGCTAGTTTGCAAAAAACTGTAAGCAGGAGATCAATTATGGGACACAGTGTTCTATGTGCTGCACCTGCAAGAAAGAAACTGACAATGTTAAGCTACATTTTGTGAGAAACAGGATGTCTCTTAACGAGCTCAGGAAGCAGAAGCTAATTGGCAGGCAAAGACTTCTTATAAAAGAGCAATCTTTTGTTGGTGAGAGAGAGAAATTTCAAATTAGAAACCCTCAGATGAAGGACTTTGTTTTCTTTGTTTGTACTGCCATTGTGAAGAGCTATCCTGAAAAACTGTATTTTTATTTTACTGTTATTGATAATAATAAAATGCTATTTGCAAACTGTATACTGTAACTGCTGTTGTTTTCCTATGTTTCCTGAGCTTTGTCTCTACGACACATTGTTTACATGAGCCACCTTACTACAAAACTGGCCTTAGTAGTGAGAGGCTGTCAGCTACCAGGAAAGCACTGCAGCGGAAGATACCTCAGGTGACAAACAGTGGTAGTTATAAAGAGTTTAATGGTAAAGCGGTATAACGCAGTTGTGGTAAAATTACTGCGGTATAACATGATTGCGATAAAACAAAATGCACTAAATAACATGAGTTTTCTTTTATCACAACTCGTTATACCACAGTAGCATTAAACTTTTGTATAGCTACCACTGTAATTATAAGTTGACTGATGCGACAGAGCAAACCCGATCCACAGTAACAAGAGAAGCACGTGATACCTGTTTATAAGGTGTGATATTCTTAGCAGGTTGAGGGCGTTTTGACCACTGCAAACCCTGAAGAAGTGTCCACAGCCTACCAAACATTGGTTGTGTACTAAGATGGCTCAGATAAACATGAAACTAAATAATATTGTTTTGAAAATGCAAAGAAGTTTCTGAGTCTCCCTCATACCACAAATAATTATTCAGAACAAGGAGCAAGGTTCAACTCCACCAAAACAAAAACAAAGGTCCTGTACTCAGGAGCATGCAGTAGCAATATTTATTAAGCAAACATTTTACAGACTAAAAAGTGCTGTTAGTGCCAACCCTCCATGCAAAAACATCCCATGTGCATTCAGAGCCATGTGCTCCCTCCTCAGGTGGTCAAGTGTCACCAAAGCCTTAACATTTGAAGCAGCTATGCAGCCAGAGCAGGGGAAAAGATGTTAAAACAGTTCTGTCTGACCTTCTAGCTCCACCTATCATCACAAAACTGAAAGGGCAATTCATGCTGAGCAGGGAAGAATTAAAGACAAATAATGGGAACCTAGAATAACAATAACAAGCATTTGTCAATGCTGAATGTTGGCTTGCTGGTACTGGCATTGATACTGCAAGAGTTAGAGAGCTGCACAATAGGAATGGTAGTGAGTACTGAACTAATGCCAACCCCCCTTGCAGAAACTGACAGGCATGGGGGTGTGGCTTTGAGTCATCGGGTATAAAGCTAATGCCATTCCACCTCACCCCACCCTGCAGACATAGACAGGTGTCACGGTGTGCCTTGGGGTCTTCGGTCCTTACATTCACCCCATTTCATAAGGAAATAAGCTGAGATGGGTGCAGTATAGGAGAATGGAGTGAACGTTATAGGAAGCAGCATAGCACAGTGGGTTAAGGCTCTGAGCTGCAGATCTGAGGACCTGGGTTTGAATCCCCAGTTGCCTAGGTGCATACTGTGTGATCCTGAGCAAGTCACTTAACTTCCTGTGCTCCCAGGTCACATCTGGAAACAAGCTTTGGCTTTGTGTGTGTACTCCTGGTTAAACAATGATAGGGCTGATGACCCCAAGTCACCCCTGACACCTGTCAGCCTCTACAGGGTGGGCGTTCTGACTGAAAACCCTAACAGCCTGGGCGTTTGCTGGTATTTTCACTACAAATTTTCAACATGGGCTTTTGGGATCCCACCTCATGAATAGTGGCACTATCATTTCATTACTCAGTCCTCAAAGGTGATTTCGCTGGCGACTATGCCATTCAGCAAAACAGGTGTGAAAACAGATTTCGAGTAGGATGTGAAAAATGATAGCTGTACTGTTCATGAGGTGTGAAAAATAACAAGGTTGAAAATCTGAGCGTGAAAATATGACAAATTAGTGAAGTTACAAGCATGCGTAGAAACTGCATACGCAGACCACTGTTTTTAATTTTTTCACCAGTTTTTCAATGTGACCTTTTGGGGCATCCCTCATGAACACTGGCACTGTGATTTCACTAATCTGTCCCAAAAGTTGATTTTGCACAGTGAATGTGCCATTCTGCACCACAGGTGCAGAAACACATTTGGGCAGGATGCAAAAATGACAGCTGTACTATTCATAAGGAGGTGTGCAAAACAAAAATAGAGCAACTGCCTGTTAACAAAATAAATGGTAAACTGCCAATAATCATGCCCAATAATGGGCACCACTCTATTCATTTCAGTGGCTGCTGTGCGGCCCTGGCCACTGTCTCGGGCACAGCCCCCACGGTGCTGCCCCAGACCACTGTCCCAGGCACAGTGTGCAGCCTGACCCTGTCCCCAGGACAGTCCACATTGGCAGCAGGTAGTCACCAACAGGCAACTTCTGCAGGCCACCACGGGGCTCAGGAGGCCTGCAGGCACTCACAGGTGGCATGCAGGGCATGCTGCAGGCCCATGAGCAGCGTGCTGGGGTGCAGCATGCACAGCACATACTGCCTTGGAGGCAGGCTTTGACAGACTGAAGCAGTCCTGTCAAACAGCTTGGAAGCAGGCTTCGAAGCCTGGAGCACCCTCTGGTGGTCAGTTCTAGTGGGGTAATTGCTGCCATGGTCTTGGGGATGCAGGGCAATGCACAGTGCTGGCCATGCAAGTGGAGTGAGTGTCACCACAGAGTAAACACTCCATGGTGTGACCACCCCACAGCAGACACCTCGGTCATGTGTCCATCCCCTGCAGTGTGGGCAGCTCTATGCCTGGCACCCCCAGATCACTACACTGTGGGGCCACGGCCGTGGACAACACACCCCATCCCTACACTCATCCCTCATATCATGTAAAATGCTGCCCACCAGGATACATCACCAGCTTTCATGTTCGTGGTGAGGGCAGGGCTGCACACAGGAGCAATTTTCATAGATCTAACTAAATCTTTCGATACTGTTAATCACAATTTACTTTTACACCAACTTCCATCACTCAACCTAGGTCCAGATGCCATACTCTGGTTCAAGAACTACCTCACAGACCGGACACAAAAAGTAAAAATAAATACCACTCTATCCTCAAACTACTTGAGTTAAGTCGGGTGTACCACAAGGATCAATTCTAGGCCGCTCCTTTTCACCCTATTCCTGAATGCCATCCCTAGCACCTGCAACTGTAGCTCCTACTGTATGGAGATGATGCAGTAATCTTTTGGAAAGACTCCACCCTGAATGCTCTTCAGCACAATCTCCAAACTAATTTCAGGAAATAGAACACTGGTTCTTGAATTAACGATTAGTACTAAATCTCAGCAAAACAAAATCCATGATCTTTACGCACAGACAAAGCCCTTACTATAGCTCCCAACTAAACATAACCAACCACCAGGGCACCATAATTGACCAAATATCACAATTCAAATATCTGGGCATCACGCTAGACACATCACTGACCTATCACATGCACATAGACCAACTCTCAGCCTCAGTAAAAACACCAGACTAGGGACCCTTTTCAGGCACAGACAATGCCTCAAACCCCGCGCCCGCCGTCTGGCGGTAAGTAGCGTAGTCCTATCTTTGGTAGACTATGGAATAACAATATATGGAGCAGCTGACCCCATGACACTAAAACAAATCAATCTGGCCCTTAACAAAGCCAGCCGTCTGGTTACGGATAGCGATAAGCTAACCCATACCTGCAAGCTCACAAAAGCTAACTGGCTGACTTTCTCAGGCAGGTTAAAATACCACACCTGCCTCCAAGCCAAGAAAATCCAATTGGGTATTGCATCCATTGGACTCCACCCCTAATAAAACTCAACACTCACAGGATTACCCCAAGACACCCAGCGAAAACACATACCTTATTCCCCTTAGAAGGACCACGCTAGGCCAAAGGTCATTTGCTTATCGGGCACCCACGGCTCAATGAACTCCCCATCCATATCACAAGCCCCAAGCATTAGCCAGTTCAAAGCCAGCATCAAGATGCACTTACTAGACTCAGAGACATGTTGTTGCACCAAACACAATCGCCACATAGAGCATGGGGTTGTTTATCCAACCTGAGACAAGGTCCGTTGATTGCAAAGTTGTTTTGCACTTCTGGAAAGTACTCAAGTTTTCTTAAATGGTGCATTGTCTATCTGACTTGGGCTGCAATAGCAACCCCAAAATGTAACTACCCAATCCATGGAATTATGTCTTCTGTCTTATTTTAATCACCTCTGTACATTAATATTTTAATTATTGTTGTTATATCTTGCATAAATTGTCTGTCTGCCCTGATGTGGAGCCTTTGCAAAGGAGTCACTGACTCAAAGGTTGTAATTCGAGCGTTAAATAAATAAATAAATAAGCGTTGCCATGAATTCTTTTGTCACACCTTTTGTTTGCAACCCCATCCCCCAACCCTGCTTGTCACTGTTCTATGTTTCCCCTCTCCCAGCCCCCACAACCTGGATGCCTGTGTATTTTGTTTCCAAGCCTCCTTCCTACCCTTGCCAGGATGACCTGCCCTACAGTATTTTCACAGTCTTTATATTGTTTCTGCATTGTTTTATTTTGTGACACCTTTAAACCATTACTGTCACCTGTGTGGGCTGTACTCACTGTCTGGGTCTGAAGAGGTTGCAATGAGGTGGACCCTGTACTTTCTCGAGGCTCCTGGCCATCCTGGGGTCACACCTATTGAGCTGCCCTGCACCCTATGGTCCGCTGGCTATGCATCCGCTGCAGTGCTGCCCTCTGGGCCCAGCAGGCACATTCCATTGTTCAGTGCTACGTTGTGTGGTATGCAACACAGAAGGAATATGGCACATGTCTTCTAAGGGCTGTATTGTAGGACAACACCAGAATGATCAAGACATCTAAATAGCATCTTGAGCATGCCAAAGACATGCACAATGACATTCTGGGTAGCAATGTGTGCCGTGCTGTAGCTGTCCTCAGCAATGGATGCGGTTAAGTAGGACAAGTGTTAACAGGACGGGGATGCAGGGGGTATATATGCAGTATCCCTATGCAGAAAATAGTCATTGGTTACTGACATCAGTGGCAGATATGGTAAGCAGTGGGGCCTTAGGAATGTACTCACCAACAAGGTTCCCACTGGGTATGTCCTCACCCTTGAATTTCTGGCATAGGATGGTTGTGCTAGATGTAGTCATAGTGGGCACTTCCAGGAAACCGTGTCAGTACACTGATGATGCACCCTCTTGCGCCATTACCACCTGGCAGTTAATGGAATGGAAACCCTTTCTGTTCAAGTAGGCCTCTACTGTAAACCCTGGGGTGCATGGATAGTAAAATGGGTGCAGTACTATCCACTTTAGCTGGAAGGTCGCAGCCCGCAGAATTGCTGCATGGTAGCTCTTCGCTCTGCTGGTGAATACAAAGACCATCCCAGCATGGGACAGTAGAGCATCTAGGAACTGGTCCAACAGGCATGAGGTGGCAGATTATGTGATATCGGTGGTGTCACACATCAGTATCTGGAATGATCCGGTGGCCAGGAAGCTCAGTGCTGCTATCACCCTCAGCTCAGCGGACTTTGTATGGCTGCAGTGGGTGTCTGCCCAGAGCTGCTCATACAGCAGTTCACACAGCTGCATGAGCACGGCCTGTTGAGACTGTACCAGCCCACAATTTGCTTATCACTGAGAACTTGAATGTGACCCATGGACAGTACTGTCTGTCTGCAGCACAAGCACCTCTGGGGCCTGCGACAGGGCCATTGCATATGGGGCATTTCTCCTGCTTCATTCACCAGGGCAGCCTGCATGAGGTACAGGATATTTGCCATTGTTCTTGCAGTTCTGATTTCCACCTGAGAGTATGCCTGAGTTAAGGTCTGCTTTTTATAGTCCTTATATTTTATTTTATTTTTTTAAATGTTCTTTATTGAGTTTCAGCATACAAATAGTAACATGTACGTCAATCCACATAAATATTTCAGCTTGGTATAGAGGAAATACAATGTCTTGACAGGCTAACAACATCGGATCAAAATCTTGTATAGTTATTTAATTAGCCCAGACATTGACCCTCCACCCGATATCAATACGAGAAAAAGGTACAGGACAACAGGTTTGTAGGAGCTCATACTCTCATCACAGGATTTTGTACTATCAGTTGCAAACCTCATCCCCTCATAGTAAATATATGTACAAGCACACCCAAATATCCCCGTCCAAATGTATACACAATTTTAACAGCGGCAAATGTATGGTTTTAAATTGGGTTTGATGTAAAGTATAACAAACATCAGTATCATAACTAACCATACCACCCACTCCATTTTATTCAAGCGGCACCTAACAAGTACAGTAAAACAATAGGTCCATGAGAACCAGATCAGCCAATTTGGGAAGCATCAGAGACTACAGTCCAGCTACAGTCATTCTGGCTTCCCATCCAAATCTTGGCCTGAAGCCTTAAAGTCCATATGAGAGAACAGTGTCTCTACATAGTTTGATGAGGGCCTCCGTGTCGGTAAAAGCGTGGTACTCCTGTTGATGAGTAACATGTAAGGCGCGGGAAAAGCATTTGGGCCTTCACCCCTTTTGCGAGTGCTTTCTTTACCTCCTGCAGTTTTTCTTTCTGTCTTGTGTTTGCAAGGAGAGTCGGAAACAAAATCCCAAGCAACTGCCATCTCAAATGATATCTCCTTTTTCCTGGCCTCCTGCAGCAAAGGTATTTTGCCTTCAGGCATGGGCAAAGTCATTATCGCCATCAATGAGCGAGAAGCAACTCCCTTACCTCCAGGTCATATGGGTATTGTGAAGGCTTGGGCTATATTCACACCCATGTCCTTATTTAAAAGATTCAAGACCTCAAATTTAATTCGGTTGAGTGCTGGCCAAAGCTCTTATGACGATTTGCAAACCGGAGGAAACTCACAACTCTAACATTTCTTTGTGAAGGCGGTTCTCCAACGTCTCCACTTTTCAGTGAAGGAAATTGACATCTCGGATCAGGCCTGCACTAACCTTTCCTTGCCACTCCGATGAAGTAGATAGCTCAGAAATCACAGATTTGTTTTCTGTAATTTTTGTTCAAGGTCAGTAAACTTCCTCTCCATAACCATTGTCTTTTATTAGTTTTGTCGCGGTCTCCTGCAGTTTAGTCAGTAATGGGAGGAGTTATGCGAATTCCGTGATGACACAGAAGATGGGCCTCAGACTTGGCTGATGAACTGGACCCCGCCACCAAAATAGGATTCAAGCCCGATGAAGTATGATGCGTTGCTTTTCGGCTCATTGTGATCCTGAATGGTTTCAGATTGCACTCCACCTTCTGAAATTTAGGATTGCACTCAGTTAAATATTAATTTTGTTAAAGAATATTGTCAATACTTGGAACCCATGTAAGACTGTCTGCCCTGTTAAGTGCTCCAGCGCCCCTATAGTCCTTATATTGTGAAGCACTAAGTCCCGTTAAATGCCATTAGCACAGTGCTAATTACACTCTCGCACTGTGCTACATATTCACATCACCAAGCCTTTTGTGATGAATACATTATGGTAGCCAGCTGCATTATCAACCATGGCCGCTGTTATTTCCACTCAGAGTCTGGAAATAGGACACAGAGAACAATGGGCCAGATAGAGAGTTCACGATGGAAAATAAAGGCAGTTTTGAGCTAAAACAAAATGAAACAGCATTACAAATAGTGTGGTACATATTAAATACAATATAACCTCTATCTAACAAAGCCCAGTCATCTGAAACTCCCTATCTAATGAACAGGACCCTCGTCACCCATTTTCTAGCACTGTATTGCAGTGGATTTGAGTCACATAAAGTACAGTTACGTAAGAATGTACTGTAACAGTAGATCTTTGAGACAGGCTATCGCAGTAGGTAATCACCTTGAGGACTGTAACCCCTAGTGTCAGGACTACACAGAAACTTTAGCTAGCAGTGTCTGGCGGGGACCACCACCCAATGTTTCGTGATGGACGTCAGCGTGATCCTAGACAGTGGGTGGTCCCCACAGCTGCCTTCAGTTCTCCCTCAGAGACCGCCAAGGAGGCGATAGGAGAAAGGAGAAAATAGACTCAGGAGCCCAAAATGAACCAATGGACAGAGGCAGCAAATACATTCAGGTGGGGTAAGGTTACCTACTGTAAGAGCCTCTGTAGAAGATCTACTGTTATGGTACGTTCTTACACAGCTGTACTATCTTACTTAGAGAGGGCTCTTGCAGTAGGTAATCACCTTGAGGACTGAGTCCCAAACAGTGGCAATTAGGAGAAACTGAAACAAGGGAGGAAGGAAGTTCTGCAGGAAAAGCAGAAAAATTCAGGACAGGAGATCCTGGAAGACAGCTAGGCCAAAGCCTGCTCTGCACCTAGAGGCAATGCCCAGACTGCAGTGATTGTGGAAGTGTGAACAGAATTCCATGAGGCCGCAGCATAAACATGAGCATCTGACACATTCCAGAAACCAGTGATAGATAGATAGAGGCAGTCGTGCTTTCAGTAGGATGCCCCTTACCTTCCCCAGGAAAGTCATACTTCGGCAACAGAAAACTATGCAGTTTGCCAACATTTGATAAACACTATGTGGAAACTGCTGCACCTTCTCTGTGGCATGAAATAAAAAAAAAAACTGGCATGATTTCTGGACAGACTAGGTTCTTCTGTTAGAGAAGTAACACAGAATTCTGTGAACATCTAAAGCATGTAGAAGCACCTCCCCGAGACTGGTATAACCGAGGTAGGAACTGGCAGTAGAATTGACCAGTTCAATGTAAATTGAGACCACCTTCAGGTAAAACCAAGGAGTTGTATGCTGAGACACCCTGTCTCTGTGAAAAATAAAGTAATGCTCCTTACACATTAGGGCCTGATGCTCAGAAGTCCTCTGAACAGCAGTGAGGGCAACAAAAATAGCGCTTTCCACAACAAGTACCACATATCACAAGAGCCAGCCGGTTTTTAAGGGAGGCAGGGTCATACCTGCCAAAATAAAATTACGCCACGCGGTGGCACAGGACTGTGCACCGGGATTATGAGGTGGAGGATACCTGACAGAAAGATGTTGGAAATCCTCCAGCTGAGTCACAGTTTTATCTATCAAACAGATCTCAGGTCATGAAATTTAACTTGGCCATATCGCATCAAGTGCCCATCAACCTATGATTTTGTTGATTTTTGTTAACCAAATTGTGCAGGACACCCTTTTCATCCCTCCTTTATGTGGATGATCCTGTCCTGTACTCCAGCTATAATAATATATACGAGATTAACCTCAATCTCTCATCTGCCTTTTTCATATCTAGTCCTGGCTATTCAGGCTGGGTTTCTGTAATGTGGAAAAACTCAAGCCATGCTCTTTGGCAATGCTGCCAAGCTTAAACCCGCCAAAATCAGCTCAGAATTCCTTGCCTATATGGCTCGCTACTGGAGATGGTAAGCTCCTTTAAATATCTTGGGGCTCTGTTCAACGGGTCCCTTGATGTTGACCAGCATATCTTGCCACCTGTAAATCTGTAAATGCTAAAATTGGAATAGCTTATAGAACAAGGCATCCTAACTCCTTCTGTTAGGCTGGCCATTGCCAGAGTATTTACTCTGTCTCTTTTCTAAGGTGCTGTTACATATGTTCATGCATCTAAAGCCTCTCTCTGTAAATGGGATATTTCCTATAACAATACCTGCTAGTGCGCTCTGCTTCTCTGCGACTAAAACATCACTATCAGCTCTATACTAATCTAAATTGGCCTTCCCTGCTAATCACTGGCTCCTTTCCCTTGCTCTTTATAGATAGCATAATTAGAGCAAATATCCCTGTATCCTTGCCTCCTTCTTCTCCCTCAGCCCTCCTCTTATGGTCTCTGGTCTACTGACCAATCCCTTTTGCACATCCCTAGACATAAAACCACTAAGGGTGCTACTGCTTTCTCCCATGCTGCTCCAAAATATTGAACTCACTTCCCAGCTGTCTGACTTGCACCAAGTCATGCTGTATTTAAAAGAAACATCGATCGCACCTATTCAGACTTGCTATGCGTGCATGTGTTTTAATCCTCCTTAGACTACTCATTTCCTGATCACTCTGCTGCAACCTCTCCTAACCTTCCCTATCCACAACCTGTCCTCCACCATCCATCCTCCTTTGTTCTAACCTCTATTTTTTCTGCCCGTCTCAGCTTTCCCCCCTACACACGCCTCTTCAGATTCCTTCTTACTACTTAACCAGGACTACCTTTACTTTCCCATCCCTGCTTCTCACCTGCCTCACTTAACTTCTCTTTCTACCACCCCACCTCAGACACTCCCTATTACAAACTAAAATCAATTTACTCTGGTCCTATATTATTGATTGTTTACTTGTTGAGTCCTTATATGTGGTTGCCAGGCCTTCTTTGGACTTGAGGTCTTACAACGCTCTTAAGGTTAAAATGTTTTGATTGCCTGACACTTATCTTTTACCTTGTACTATTCTGTCTACTGCTGCTGTGTTGTACAAATCTGCTCTGCCTTTGTTTTACTGTGTTGTACCTTGTAATACTGTTTTACCATGTTATGCTGTTATCTGTCATTGTACTGCCACTTTGAACCTCCCGGTCGTGTCTGAAAATAGTCATTCCTACGTCTAGAGCACCTACCTGATAAACAAAAACTAAATAAATAAAAATCTTCCACCAAGGTGTGATAAGCAGAAACAGCCAGCAGGTGGACCTTCAGAGAAGAGTAGCTCAGGCCCAAGTCCAAAAGGTGCAGGAGATATCCAAGATTTGAGGAATGGGCACGAACAAAGGGTCCCAACCCTTCGAGGTGGTTCATATGGAGAAATGCTTCCACGCCATGGCAGCACACAACATCTCATAGAAGGCTTTCTGGCCTCTACAGGACCTGTACACTCTGGAGGAACTCCAAAACGTGAAACAGCTAAGGCCCTGAGGTGCCACGTGTGAAACAGAAGGACTCAAGCCTAGATGGACCAGCATGCCTTTCCTGAGTCACAAGGTGGTGGATAGAGGGCAGGGAAACCGGGGTTCCACTGCTGGCTGCTGAAAAAGCGGAAACCATACTTGGCAAAGCCAATATGGGGCAATAAGAATCATGTAAGCCCCTCCACTAGAAGTTTCAGCCGCACTTTACCAAATTGGGAAGGAGGAAGGCAATAAAAACCTCCCTGTCCAGGAAGGAGAAAAGGCCTTGACAAAACACCAGGCCCGGAGCGAGCAAGCAAACCTTGGGGATTTTTGTGTGGTATGGGGAACGAACAGATCTAAGTCTGGACGACCCCATAGGTTGAAAATGTATTCAATCACTACCCGCTTGAGCTTCTGCTCGTGAGGTCTGACTCTGGAGCAGCTGAGACTGTCTGCAAGGACGTTGTGCAAACCCGAGCGTGAAGCACTGTGAAGTGAACTCGAAACCAAACCTTCCAATTCCACACCCGCATCATCTCCCTGCAGAGGGATAGAAACAAGTGCCCCTTGTTTGTTAAGGTATCACACTACACATGTAGTCTGACTAGGTGAAAAGGAGTCCTAGCCCAGCAGGTGCTGAAAAGCTTGCACTGTATACAGTACCGCTCTCACCTCCAACACGCTCTATACGTAGCTGATATGCTGACGGAGACCACAGACCCTGGGTCCTGTGGCACCCGAGTGAGCACCCCAACCCATTCCTCACACATCTGTAGTCAGGGTCTGGGAGGGAGGGAGGAGGGACTGAAAAGGAGCCCTTTTGGCGAGGTTGGCTAGAACCTACCACCACAGCAGATCCTGCTGCATCGGAATTGGAGACTATGACAACTTGGTCCAGGATGACCAGTCTCTGATCTCACTGTGCCTTGAGCATCCACTGCAAGATGCGTGTACATCCTGGCTAAAGGGGCAGTGGGATGGCTGCTGCCATCAGGTCAAGTAGTCAAAGAATCGACTTGGCGAAACCCACCTGCTAGAGGTTATAACACAAGCCTGTCTCTGTAGCGGTCCCACTCTATCTTAAGGGGAAGAGTCATACCCTGGGTGGATCCAATGCCATCAATAAATTGTAGGCATTGGGAAGAAACAAGCTGGGACTTTGAGGGGTTTACAGTGAACCCAACTTGCCCGAAGAAAAACCTCGGGTAACAGAGAGAAGGTCAGCTTCTGCCTTGGCGGGGCTGACAGAAGCCCGATCATCGGTAGGGTACAAGTAACCCTGATGTGATGGCCATCGCCACTACCGCCAGGCACTAGGTAGAAACTCGAGGTGCCGGGACAGGCCAAAAGTGAGGGCCCTGGACTGGAAATGCTCCTCCTAAAATGAGATCCGAGGTAGTGGCGAAGAGCCTAAAAGATCGGAATATGCAGCTAGGCATCCTACAATTCAGAGCACAGAGCCACTTTCCCTTTGCAGGAGGGCAGAAGGTCTGGAAGAGTGAGAACTGGATTCTCTCTACTTTATGCACAGGTTCAGGGCACGAAGGTACAAAAGGGCCACAAGACTCCCTTCTTTCTGGGGACCAGGAAACGTAGAGTAATATCCCTGTCTTACCTGGCTGGGTGGAACAGGCTCTATCGCCTCCTTTGTAACACAGTCTGTTGTCTCCCTTTGAGTTGGGGACACTACTGGTAGCCTGTCTGGAGGAATTCCCTGAAATTCCAGAGAATGATCTTTCCAACTGATGGACGGACCCAAAAGTCGGTAGAAATCGCCGCCACCCTGGCAAAGACTACTGAACCTTCCACCCACCGAGTCCTCCGAAGGAGAGGGAGAAGAGAGGGTGGAACACCAGTCGAGCAAGAGAGAAAGGGTAGACAGCAGCCATGCCGAGACTTTTGATTTCTGCCAGAGAGGTGGCTGAGGCTGGTGGCACCGAAGATGGGGCTGACACTAGGCTGTCTGTAGCTGCCAAGCTTGTGGAACCACCCCAATCAGAACCAGAAGGCGACTGTGGCATTGGACCTGACATCACCCCTCTGCCATTGCAAAACAATCGCTAGGACTGGTGACAAGCAGGCTACAAAACTAAGGATCCAGGCCGGCCCCCCGACAAGGACTGACTGCAGGACTCTAAAAGCCTCAGGCATCTCCCTCCCAAATAGGGAAGACCCTCAAACAAAATGGGGGTAGGGCCTGAGGGGCCGTCTGGACTCGGGAACCAAACATGGCACCCTGTTGCCAGGAAGCCCCAGAGGCCTAAATCAACCCCAGTACCCCGGCAGAGGAGGCCCCATACTGAAGCCCTCCAAGAGGAGCAGCTAGTGACCCTGGCAAATGGAGATATCTGCCAAGACCGCCTGGGCACTGAGGCCCTGGCCATGTAAAGGGGGCTGCCCGAACCCCGAGCGGATAGTGCCAGTTCACCCTGGCAGGGCAGGCGCCGAGGAGGAAGCCTGACACTTCAGCCCAAACTCAGGGTGAGGGAGGGGCTAAGACAAGGGGACTCTAGCCTAGCCTGAAAACAGACTCCTGGATGTAAATGGGACAGCCTGCAGTCTAGTTCCACCAAAACTGGAACATAGGTGGCCAACCTTCTATGATGGGGAAAGTGGGGGACAGAATTCTCGGTCAGGGAGGATGACGCGAGGATCCTGACAAAAGGTGTCCTGACAATGGAGACCCTAGGGTCAGGCCCCAGGGACCAAGACAACCAAAGGGAGGGAACCCCTTGCAACAGGCCAACCGACAAAAGGCACCCTGGTGACATGGGCTCTGCCAGCATGGACCCCACAAGGTGGGTCTGATGTAGAACTAACCTGTGTCAGAAGACCCGATGACAGGTCTGACAGCAGAGCCTGTAAACCTGACCCAGGCCCCTGTAAAGTCTGAAGGTCATACGGAGACCAACTAGACATTGGGCCTCCGGAAGAAAGAGTGATATCTTCAAAGAGCCCGGACATCTGGGGTAAAGTAAAAAGCTCAGGCGAGAGTGTGACCTATGCCGGGCACATCACCCACGTGTGAACGAGACAGCACTGGGCACTCACTGGGTGACTCACCTCTGTGACGGAGCACTTGCTAAGGGGTCAGTGAGCGGTTTGCAGGAGAGGACCAGGCAGATGACAGTGGGGCCAGCCAGTGAAGTGACTGCCTGTGCGGGCGCTTGTCAGAAGAACCTGCAAGCAATTTAACAGCAGAAGCAGGGTGGACACTGGAGGAACTAGTGGGCGACCCTCCTGCTATGGCTGAGTGTTCAACAGAGGAGCGGCGAACAACTTACCATCTAGGGCTGTGCACTTGGCAGAAGGGCCAGTGAGCAACAAAATAGCAGAAGCCTGGCACCGCCGTGCAGGGGCGACAAGTGACTTATCAGCCAATGCTGGGCGCATCATAGGTACCCGAGCGACTTACCATATGGAGCAGCTCGCCGTGGAGACTAGGCGAGTGACTCAAAGGCTGGGTGCTGGTGCTCGCTGGAGAAGCTAGCGAGTACTGGCCGCAGAGTCTGGGTAGTCACCAGAAACCGAACGCGACTTATCAGCTGAAGGCTAAGTAGTCGCCGGAGGGGCCAGTGAGTGACTTACCACCAGGGGTTGGAGTTGCTCACTGGCAGGGCTGGAGAGCAACTCACCAGCCTCGCCACATGGATTGGGCCCATGAGAGGAGGCGGGACCCGAGTGGCGAGAGTCCCCAGTGAGACGGAGACATCTGCTTGAACCAAATCTGATTTAAGCAGGGGCCCAGAGGCAGATCCCCTGAGGGGAGATGGACAGGGCCTGAGAGGCATCTCCCGGCCAGGAGGATCCATGGGTGCCAAGGAGACCTGTCCTGGTCCCGAATATCCTCTGTTTCCACAGATCCTTCTGCTTCAGGACTCCCAGTCGTCCCAACAGAGACAGCGAGGTCCAACTTTGGTACCACTCTCTATCCATGGAGTCTGTTCAGGGTGCAGGCAACCAGCTCACCAGGCCTGGGATGAAAAAGCAGGCTGCGAGGTCCATGGGAGGGCGAGGGTCCAAGGCAGAAGCAGAGCAAAACGGCACCGCAAGAAAGGTGCAGTCAGAAAAAAGTTCCTGAGCGGGAAATGAAGGAGAAATAACAAACTACGCACTGGAAAAAAGATTATTTTTTCTACTAAGTTAAATGATACACATCCAAAAAAGCAGTCGACTGAAGCAACGATCTCGCGAGGTCCGGCGTGCACAGGTTGATGGTGGGAAAGAACTGGAAGATGGGCATGGGGACCACCCACTATACAGGGTCACACTGACATCTGTCATGTGACACTGGGTGGGCATTCCACCACCAGACACTGCCAGCTAAAGTTTCCGTGTAGTCCTGACACCAGGGTGCACAGTCCTCAAGGTGATTACCTACTGCAAGAGACCTCTCGAAGTAGGATCTTACAGTTCAGCTGTAGCAAGTATCAAGTGCAGCACAGTAATATTATTCCAGAATTATTCCATATGGAGTAGACTCTCTCACTTTGTTGCTGTCTTCAACTTTCAGATGAGTAAGCAGCATAAGCAATTTGGTGTGTACTGCAGGTTAAAATCCTGCCACAGGATCCTGCCTTTGAATTCCATTTTTTTCCCCAATTTGTGGTTTGTAGTTTTTTTTTCTAGTTTTCTCCCCAATCCCACCCCTTCTCTTGGCACACACATGCGGCATTGGAGGCATGCATAAGTTGCGCTACAAGACACCCTCCCTTCACGTCACCTCCTCCGCCTGTACCGTCACTGGACCTCCACCCAGTAATGGCAGAACTACGGAGGGCTGACCACCTCCCGGAGGGACAGCTGCTATTAGGCAGATCAATCCTGCTCCCTCCCTCCCCACCCCATGCCGCTCCACAATGACCCAAGGTCGTTCCTGAACCCGGGTCGCCAGTGTGGCGTGAGGTAAGGCATCCAACGCCTCAACCCTCAGCACCACTGGGCCACATGAATTCCTTTTATGGTTTTGCATGGTAGATCAGACAGTGGCTACTGACAGTGCTATGAGGCAGAGACTGTAAGGTGGATGAAAACAATGTAAAACAAATACACAAGTAATCAAGAAGTAAGGCTGAGTCTGGCAGTTTGGTGTGAATTCTGGGTTGAGCTCAGTGTTTATGCAGCAGTTTTCAGTGCCATTTGATCCTGTACGGTCCTGCCTTAGTATACTGGGAGATTGGGGCTGCCATGTCTTCAGAAGACACAAAACAGAGAACTGCTGAAAGGTCCAAAGGTGCAACCTGCTCTTTACAGTATATAGGCTACAGTAAGTAAGCAGAGCAGTATGCAATTTGGCAAAATGATGACCGCGCTGCTCTGTGGTCGGTCCTCCTTTTAGTTCCAGTTTTCTGATTTTGCAGTTTTGACATGGAGACTGGAAGGGGCTGCTGACAGTGACATGAGAATACAGTGCACACATTACTGTTGTTGAGATGCTGTGTTGGAGGAGGGTGTACAGAGTGACATAGTGTAGACTCATTAAAGGGACACAGTCAATCTTTTTTCATCATATTATTTTAAGTTAAAACCTCACATTTTATAATTTCTTATCTTCCAAAATACATTGATGTTGCTTATTCTGCCTCTTTTTTAGTAGACCTGAAATACATACTAATGCTACAGTTGTACCTGACCTTGCTTGGTTTCAAATCCTTGATCTACTTTCATTGTATACTACCTGCATTAGAAACACTCCAAAGAATGCAGCCACTCATGATGCCATGACCCTCCTCCTACTGCATAATTAGTGGTTAGGCTGGGTTGGGGTGATCCTACGTGCAGGAAAAATGCTGTGGGAGTTGATTAAGGAATGTAAACAAACATGTTTTGGTGTGGTAACACCAGTATAGCGGGCAGTCTGTTTTCACTTTTTAAAGGAGAAAAGAATCAAAATCAAACTACCAACTGCATCAGCAGTCTATACAGAATGTGGGCAATCAGCTGGCCCATCGGTGCAGCGGTTGGATTTCTAGCGGCGTCAGCGACCCAGATATGAAGCGAGACGGCAGGGAGCTGGAGGCGGCTGGGAGGAGGAGGCTAGCATCAGGGACCACTCATCTTCTCTGGGGCAAGGGGAAACCATGGCTCGGTGCTTGTCTGACCCCGGTGGAGACATTACATTACATTGTAAGATGGTATGGGCTGAGGTTTCACTGCTATGCTGATGATACTCAGCTCTACCTGTCTTTTGCCTCCAACCAGGTTAGTGCTATCTCAGTATTGAACAGCTGCCTCATTAGAAATCCAAGATTGGATGAGTTCCAGCGGTTTAAAGTTGGACCCAGGAAAGACTGAGATTTTGTGGCGGACCGGGTCATAGGACAGAGGGGTTGAGGACTGGGCTCCCTTCTGGTTTAGTCCTGAGGGGCTCAGATTCTTACCTCTGAGCGGGTGCGTGACCTGGGAGTGGTGCTTGACGATGGTCTGACTTTCGACATCAGGAGTTGGCATCGCAAGCTGGCCTTTCACCATCTTAGGAACACTGGATCAAGCACCTTGTTCCATCCAGTGACCTGCCTGTCTTGGTCCACGCATTTGTGACATCGAGCCTTGACTACTGCAACTCCTCTACCTAGGGCTTTCTGGGGTTGATATCCGCCGCTTGCAGCTAGTGCAGACGCTGCAGCACGTTTGTTGACTGGGGTATCCAGGAGAGCTCATATTACCCCAGTGCTGCACGATCAGCGCTGGCTGCCTATTCAGTGGCGGATCACCTTTAGGTAGGTTTATTAACTTACAAAGCCCTACACGGACAGGGTCCTGATTATCTGACAGAGCTCCAGGTTCCCTACACCCCTTTGCAACAGCTCCACTCGGCTGACGAGGGGTTACTAGAGATTCTGAGGGTTAGCTTAAAGTCATCTGGTGCCCGTGCCTTTGGGTTTGTTGCCCCTACCTCTGGAATTCTCTGCCTCGTCAGCTACGTGAGTGCAGGATGGTGGGGTACTTTAAGCAGGCACTGAAGATCTTTTGTGGGGCAAAGTTTACCCTGATCTTTCACGATTTTATCTGTATTTATTGTATTTGCTGCAGTTGTTGATTTTATCTGATTGTGCAGTGCATTGCTTTGTGAAAGGCACTATATTAAATAAAATGTATTATTAATATTATTAACAAGCCCAAACACTAACAAGGGGTGGCGTGATGGATGTCGGCTGCCAGCACCTTGATGTCGGGGCACACATCATGCCTGGAACACTGGAAGATAACTCACAGCACTCCTGGGTAGACAGAGCACCAGGCCCGATCCCCAATGCCCTACCTGTCCCAGTGGAAAGGCATCTCGATGAAAACCAAGGAAATTCGAGTGTAAGGGCCCCACCTCGTCCCTGCCTGGGGCAAGCCATGGCTACATTGGGGATGGACTGCTCCGGCTCCAGGTAAGAGGGCGGGGACTAGAGGGCCGGAGGTGTCTCCCAAAGAGAGTGCAGTGCCCGGGGGGCCATAAATAGAAAGTTAAAAAAAAAGAATGCGGACAATTATATCACGTTTCTTAAACTAGTGATGCTTTGAACCCCAAGGGGATTGTCAGTGTCCTATAAATTAAACGTAATCCCAGTCTTCAGAATTCCTAATTATCTGAACCAGCTGGCTGGCTCCCAAGTGGTTCAGATAATCGGTTCTACTATACATAAGGGTTACAGTAGAATAACACATTTATCTCCACACGTGTGGACTTGGCTTTGTCACTCATGAGTTATGGGTCTTACCACTCACTAGTGGAGATAACCATGTTATTCTACTGTAACCCATTATTTATTTATTTTTTGTTGACCGGTAAGTGCACTAGACAAATCCTGCCTATTTTCAGGCACGACCCGGGAGGGGGATACAGATGAATGCCAACTGACCTTGAACCAGATGAATCTGTTGGTGGTATTTTAGTGAATGAGGGAAATTTGGCCAGGACACTGGAGAAATTCCTCTACTCTTTGATAAGTGCCATGGGATCTTTACATCCACCAATCCAGTCAGATGGGACCTCGGTTTAACGTCCTCATCCGAAAGATGGCACCTCAGAAGTGTAGCACCTCCTCATGCTGCACCACGGTGTCAGTACTGGGATATTAACCTAAGTGCCAGATGTGGGAACTGAACCCACAACCTCTGATCTCCCAGCCTCAGAGGCGAGTATGCTACCTACTGAGCCACTGACACTGACAAGATGTATTCCCTATATATACACAGTTCAATTCAAATTTTATTTGTTAGACTTTTTAAGTCATTACAATTTTACATATAAAATATCCAAAAACTGCAATACAACAATTTTAACAATACTATAAATATTTAAAACCATAAGAGTATATTTTCTATCCATATCCATTAATAGAAGTGATATTTCATTATTCTTTCCTATTATCCTTTTAAAGATTCTAAACAGTGCAAAACACTTCTAGACACTTTAAAATTTTTGGAAAACAGCCACCTAAGTAAGCATTAATGCCGACAGGATGTGCTGATAATATGGATTCCAACACACACCTCGAGGCGTGTGAGGCACAAGGGCACCTGCCTAAGTGCCCTCACAGCCCCTGAAGTGTCGTTATCCACATTATCAACAAACCCTGGAGTGCGATAATGCACTTATAACACGGGTTATGTTTAAACAGCAAAATAATAACAGAAAAGGTATTTTCTGTTGTTTAAACAGCAAAAAGGTACTGCATCCTCCCACCTTGAAAATGGTCAGCAAAAAATAGCCATCCTGCATAGATTATGCATAGAAATGTCACACATACACTACACATGTGATCTGCAGAAATATCTTGTGCATAACATTAACTCCTACACCTTGCAGAACACACACAACCCCCTCACACAAACACAGATATAAAACTGTGCCCTAACTGCCCTTGGGACGGAGAGAGACAAAGGAGACTCCTGCACCTGCACCATTGAGATCTGCACTGTAAGGCTATGTGCTGCTCCTACATGAACAGACATTGATGAGAGAGAGAGAGAGAGAGAGAGAAAGAAGCAGAGGGAGAAGGACTTCTGCACTTGCAGACTCCAGCACAATACACTTGTGCGCTAGGGATGTCTCTCTCTCTCCACCATGAGACAGTGCTGACTCTCTGTCAGCACATGTTTCAGGAGCCGTCAGCAGTTTCTGTCTTCTCTCTCTCCATCAGGGATGTGTCTCTCCCTATTGCAGTGTCTGGTTCTGCATCTCCACATGCTGGGGAACACATTACTCTCCTCTCCTCTCTCTCCCGATCAAGCAAAGCAGTGGTGCGTCGCGTTGATGGGCATCTTCGACTATGGCAGAGGTGAGGCAAGGGTGGACTGTACAGTGACAGTGGGAGATACCTTTACTGTGACAGGAAGGGGATGACTGAGGCTCACTGCTGCAGATCACTGCTGCAGTGCATCTACCTGTGCATTGCCGACGATTTCGGAGACCTTGCCAGTGCGCCTGTACTGCAAACAGCAGTTGGGGCTTCAGATGAGGAAGGGAAGATACGGCACTACCAGGCCTTTCACCACTTGGGATACGGAGGAGGGAGGGTTGCCAACCTGCCCGAAGCACACTGTACACTGCCTGCTGTCTTTTCTCTCCTCCCGACCTCTTACCAGCATCTGCCACAGTACAGACATAGAGAGATGGGCACAGAAGTAGCAATCAAGAATGGGAGGACAGAAAACCATCACTAGAGGGTGGCTAAAAATGATCCCCCACTATAGGCGCCTGGATACAACTAGTCCAGGAAATAGCAGAAATGGAAGAGTTAACTTATAACATAAACCACAGGACGACAATGCATGTCCGGAGGTGGACTAGATGGGAGATCTGGCGGGGGCGGTCACTACCTTGGGTCCTACCTAGACTTCTTAAGATTCCACTTCAAACCTATTACTCCTCGATTGGGACTCAGGTAGCCACATCATTTAGGCTCAAAGGATGACTGGCTGCACAGGGATGGTCCACTGGATATAGGGAAGAGTATAATATAACTGATGTGTTAATGTTATTATTCAAAGAAATACTTCTCTCTTATCTCCTTTCTTCTTTTTTTTAAAAGGGATGGGAGAGGCACAAGATGAGGGAATACATATATATATTGTACTTAATATACTTTAATTCTGCAAAACAGAACTGAATTTCTCTGACCTATCTGTATGAATTGTACCCGATGGTTGTCAATAAACTAAAATTTAAAAAAAGAATGGGGAGGATAGACGCTGCTCTCAGACTGTGCAGGAGGGGGTAGAGAACCTGAAGTGCCAGGGGTACACTGGCAAAGAGGCCCAGCAGCAGCATTCAACATAACAGAGAGAGAGAGAGACACTCACAGACAGTAAGGAACTGAGAGCTGCTCATACTGAACTCACCAGCAGAAACAGGCCACAAGGTCTATCAAGTCTTCCCTGAGTGCAGCTAGCATGTCATCTTGCAGCTGACCCTCCTGCCCCCATCACCA
The DNA here is from genome assembly GCA_016271365.2 of Neoceratodus forsteri. NCBI lineage: Eukaryota > Metazoa > Chordata > Ceratodontiformes > Ceratodontidae > Neoceratodus > Neoceratodus forsteri. The sequence goes on from CM028134.1 coordinate 983,559,914, forward strand.
TATCCTTTCCCTTACTCTGTCCCACCCCTTCTGAAACTGCCCACCATCTTACAGGACATCAGATCTTTCAGTAGGGTATTCCATTTGTCCACTACCCTTTCTGTGAAAAGTGTCTCCTTACCTCCCTCCTAAACCTTCCCCCTCTAATCTCAGTCCATGCCCTCTTGTATCCCTCCCTCTCCTCAGCTGAAAGATCCCTTCTGTGTTAGTCTTGTTAATCCGTTTCAGATACTTAAAGGTCTCTATCATATCCCCTGTCCTTCCTTTCTTCTGGTGAGTACATTTCAGCTCTTTCAATCTGTCCTCATAAGGCCTTTCCCTCAAACCCTGCATCATCTTCGTGGCGCTGCATTGCACCTCCTCCACAACCTTCTGCCCTTTTCAGGAACGGGCACCAGAATTGCACGCAATACTCCAGGTGGGTCTGACCAATGATCTGTACAGGCAGTATAACCTCACACCTTCTGGAACAGATCCCCTTACTATACACCCCAGCATTTTGTTGGCCTGTGCTGCTGCCTTCCTGCACTGGGCTGAGTGATTCATGCTTCCAGTTATGATTATTCCTAGGTCTTTTTCCTCTGTGGTACTTCCCAACTGCACTCCATTCAAGTGACAGTCACTCCCTGGTTCTTTGCTCCAATACAGCATTCTTGTTTTTTACACTCAACATTGCTTTTTCTCTGCATTTTCCAGGATATTCTGTACAACAGCAACACCACTTGGTCACGCTTCACTAACGGACCCTCCAAGTCACACCTCGCTCCAGGGTCTCCACTCAGTGGTTTAAGAAAAAAAGAAAATGACCTGAAATACCATAGATAACGTACTTTTTCCACAAAACCTAGCTATATTTTGTCACAGTGCAATCTTTTACTGCGTCATAACACTTAAACAGCAGTAGATCAAAAGCAACCACTTTTACCCTCTTTCTTAATGTACTTCTACACAAGAAATCCATGCACCAGCAATTATAAAAATAAAGAATAAGCAAGTGTATATTGATGGATTTTATTTTCCTCGGTGTGTGATGACCCACATAAACCTCGAGCTTTGCTCTCGAGGATTATGGGTCATCACACACCTCGGGTGTGCAAAACAAAATCCATAATACACACATTCCTGCCTATCCATTATTCTCTATATAATCACTTTTCTTGGCTAATAACCTGATCAAATGTTTGACTTCATTACAAAACTCCTGGGCTACCTGATAGAAAGTAGAAAAAATACAAACAATCTGGCTTCACTCATTAAAACATAGTTACATACATATAATATGATCAAATGTTATCTTCCTAAGCGATGTGCTACAAGTAAAAAAAAAAAAAGGAAAATGAGATTTAAAAAAAAAGGCGTGCTTTGATACATCCTCAGTTTATTAGATTAGCACAGTCAAATCCATAGCACTCCAAAAGTTTGGCGCTTTAGAATCAAGTGTAGGGACAGCCTTTATAAGATCCTTCTCAGGAGTTCTAAAGATCATACTTTTTTTTCCCAGTTGTTTACCAGGTGCAACACACTAAGCTGAAAGCTTGTTTACAGGTGACCTGGGAGCATGGGGAAGTTAAGTGACTTGCTTAAGGTCACACAGTATACAAGTTGGGGCTGTGGGATTCAAACCTAGGTCTCTAGATTTGCAGCTCAGAGCCTTAAACCACTACGCTATACTGCCTCCCACCTACTTGGTGAGCTTTTTCAGAATTAGCTGCATTAAGGCAGTCTTTTAAGATCTATTTTAATATATATCAGCTGGTATTTAAATTCCTTTAATTAAACAAGGTCTTCGAGTGAAGTCAATGTATGAAACTTGTCTCAGTATTCGAGTTCCCTAGTAGTTTGCGCTCCTTTAAACAACACTTACGGATTGTCAATCAGCACACTTCCGCATTAGTTGATGGAGTTTTACTATCTTCTCCTTACCGGAGTTTTTAAACATGGAGCAATGAAATGCGAACAGGAGCAACTCTCAGATTATTGTCAGTTAGCTCTCAATAAATTAATCCATTCTCCCTATTCTGAGAGTCTAACACACACCCAAGCTTTTTCCAAGCATTTTTAATTCACTTTTCCATATGGAACTCTACTCCAGTAGTCTCCTCTCTCCAATTCAGCCAAAAACACCTGTAAAGACAAATCGTAAAAAGCACTCGACTAGATGTAATAACTACGGGATAGCAACTAAGACACCAGCAGCCCTGACCCTAGGCAATGCTAGCATACCTTCTGATGGCTTTACAGGCCTATCAGCACTATCACGCCATTGTAAACCCGATCTTCTTCCTTCTCCTTCCCTCTCAACAGTTACCCTTTCTCCAGATCCTCTCCAGTGGGTCCAGTGGCTCGGGAATGCCAGATAAGAGCTTGTAGACTAGCTGCCTATCTACCGAGAGTACTGCTCAAAAACAGTTGCTGTTCTAACTTAGACATCCAGTGCTAAAATACGAGTTTCATTTATAAAATTAATGCAAAAGGCTAAAACAAGCTTAAAATCTACATAAACAAAAGCACTTGTTAGCATGCTGTGGGGCAGCTGCTCTGTCCCATATATACAACAGGAGTTGGGGTAAAATGACAAGATAAGAAGATATCTTGACTAGTGACATCAATGACAACAACATACCAAAACATGCTGTAACTGTTCTCAGGCATTTAGTCCTGACTTCCCAATACAAAAGGACACTAAAGGAATAAAAGGGTGTATTACAGGGTCAGGGAATTGGAGATGTAAGCTATAAGGAGAGATTAGAAGCCCCTAATATGTTTTACCAAAATAGAAATCCCTACTCTTGTGGCAAAAAAAGGCTGAATACAGAAAATAGACTTGCTTACTGCGTCTTTATTCCAATTACAGGTGCAGGACTAGAGTGCACAACACTCGTGATACTTCAGCTCACACCAAGTCTTCGTTAGGGGCCCTGATTAAGACTCAGTGTGTCAATCACAGGGGAGCGCTGTAATTAGAATACAGATGAGTACGTGACTCTATTTTCACTTTTCAGTCTTTTAGTTTCATACTGTATGCTGTAATTTCCTTGTTTCTGTGAGTTTGGGTTGCTGGCCTTTTTCCAACCACTGAGGAGGACGGTAGTTGTTATTCTTTGTTTTGGACTACCCCAATATGTTCACCCTAGAAAGGGAGGCTGACAGGGGCAGGATCTCTGTCTTCTGCATACTCAAGGGTATTGATAAGCTTGAACATTTGAAAATGTTTGTCCTGGTGTCCTCAGCTAGGATGACGAGACATACCCTGAAGCCAGAGGTGGTAAATTTAAGAGGCATTTTTTCTCCCAGAGGTTGGTGAATCTGTGGAAATGCCCTCAGCAGAGACAGTGGATATCAAGACATTATATGCCTTCAAGGCAAGCCTGGACATACTTCTACTTACCAATGAAATCAGGCATACTGAACTACATAGGAAGGTGGGCAGGGAATCCCATATCAATTAATTCAATTAATTATTCTTTACATACTGTTTCTCTGAACCTCCTGCCTCACTAATTTAGGATAAGAGTAAAAGATCAGGGACAAATAATTACAATCATGGCATTGCTTAGAAGGTTGTCTTGTAAGCTCAGAAAGCTGCAGCAACATTGGGCTTAAACAGACAAGCATTTTCTAAAGGACAACTAGACTCAGTGCAATAATAATGTGTGGCAGTGTTTTATGTTTCAAATTCCTACTCCTTCATGACAAAATGTCAGTTTTAGGATAGGCCGAGGAAACATTTAAGGTAATATCACAGATTTCTTTAAAAATCAGGAATCCTTGAGATGTACTGTATTTATGGTTTCAAATATATTTTTTGATCCCAGCTCTTCCCTGCGTTTTGAAGCTGGGGTGGGGGACATGATGTACTTCGTGTCCCTTCGACTTTAAATTATGACAATATTATGTTACTACTGTCCTTGAAATACTGGCAAAGAGACCTTCTTTTTCTATGTTGCTTTTCAAATGCCAACTAGCTGACAGCTGAAAAAGCTTCTATTTAAAGTGCATATTAAAGGGATGATTTCTACGGCTTTACTAAACAAGACTTCAGCCGAGAGCTCTGACAGCTGTGATATTAGCTGGTGAGACTCTGGCTGCAGCCTGCGAGGCATCTATTTTAGATGACAGTCACGCAGAAAATAGGCGGCTGATAAATCACACAAAGAGGAGTGGAGTCCTGAGGTAAAATGTCTCCCACTGTATTTAACCAATGACACAGAACCTGAGGCAGTTTGGCCAAGGCAGTAGATATTCCAACCATTGTGCATGTAGCAGAAAAGTTGGGATGAAAAAATAGACCTGCCATTAGAATGTTAGGGGTAGTGAGACCACACTGCAGAGTTTGAATTTTAACTTTCTAAAGTTCTAGTTCAAGGGCTATACCTCAGGGCTGAGATGCTGTTGTTTGTCTGACATCACAAATACTTCTGTATTTGTTTACATGTACTGCTATGTGTCTCTTGAGCTTATAAGAGTGCATTCATTCTTGAGTTCTCGGTGAGAGAACTGCAAAGCGGGGCGAGCACTGCTGGCACACAAAGGATTCAAGCATGCACTCTCACAACAACAAGAGACACAGAGCTGTACATATAAATAAAACTGGGAATCTATCTGTTTGTGCTGTGTAATATATTATTGAGGATTTCATGACATCATATACAGTACCTTGAGAGTGAAGCTGTAGAGGTTTGTGATGTCATGTAATCCCAAGACGGTGTTACCAGCACTGTAACACACAGAGTCCAATGTGTTGTTTTTTGTAATATATGGGACTCTTTCTCAACCTTTTTATAGCTCTGGTTTTGTTTAAGTTTACTCACTGCCCCAACACCAGTGCTTATTTGCACCAAGCACTCCATGCAATGGTTCCATTACACTGAAACAGTGCTGTCATCACAGTGTCGAATCAGTTAGAGCAGGCACATGCCCCCGTTGGATAGCCAGGTGGTGCAGGAGACACTGCTTCTGTACTGCTGCCATGATGAGAATGGACAGGCAGAAGCAGATGCTGTGTTTATGCTGGGGTGGAGAGCAGACTGGGCCAGGAGAAAGGAGTCGTCGGACTAACTTGCTGTGCGAAGTGTTCTGGTCCGACAGTGTTTACAGTTCAAGCTGCACTCAGGCTTGATTGTCACATAGATTCTTTTCATAGTACTATTGCTCTGACTTTGGATTGATAGTATTATGAAAAGAATTTTAGAATCAATGGTATTATGGGTTTCAGCATCACGCTTTCTGGAGGAAAAGTTACAACCCATATGCTACAAACATTATAAATCATGTTGAGGATTTTAATTTTCAAACATTGCAACTTGAATTTAAAGTAAGATTGACTGGCTTTGTAGAACAGTAGAGAAACCCTGTAATGAAATGGGCTATATTACACTGTGAGCCTGTTTTCCTGTGTTTTGAAACCTTGTTTTTGTGTTTCAGAATGCAGAACCAGTTGTTCTTTATATATATATTGTAGGCTTTTTACCCGTTTTACCTCACTCATCTCTTGCACATGCACACGTGCGCCAAGGCGCCAGTTCGCGGCCGCCCCCTGGGTCCGGTGTCGGCAGTACTAAGGAGGGGTGACCACCTGCTCCAGGAGAGAAGAGCTGCTGTGGGCTGCTCAATCCTGCTCCTCCCTCCCCCATGCCAGTTCCTTGACAACCTGAGGTCGCTCAACCTGGGTCACCGCGAGTGCAAGGTAAGGCATCCAGCGCCTCAGCACCTCATGGAACCTGTTGTTCTTACGATTTTGGAACATGAAGAACAAGGTTTCATCCATCTTCCAATGAAAACAGCTATCACCCATTCGGATTCTCATATCCACAAGCAGTGCAGTCACAGACAACTGATGGCATTACATGCTGATTCTAAGTTGGCTGTTTTAAGCAGAAAACCCCATTACAGTTTTACTTAATAAAATAACCCCCACTGGTTGAGAACTCTCTGATTCTGCCTCCCTGATATTTCCTTATTGAAAAATAGCCTCAAATTGTACTACAGATAATAAAGACCCCCTCCATTGAGAACTCTCAAATTCTCAACACCTCATTAGTTTAGTGACATCGGGAAGGCACTCACGCTTCACTCTCGTGCCCTTGCTGTCACCAAATGAACTCGACATTGAAAATCTGCTCATTTTCAATGAAGAGATGTTAATTATTCTATATATACTAAAATGATAGAAAAAAAGTTTTTGTGTTTGTTTTTAACCAGGAGAGAGACACTAAGTTGAAAGCTTGTTTACAGGTGCAACCTGGGAGCACAAGGAAGTTAAGTGACTTGCTTAGGGTCACACAGTGTGCAAGTGGGGCTGTGGGATTCAAACCCAGCTCTCCAGATTTAGATCTCAGAGCTTTAAACCACTGTGCTATACTGCCTCCATAGTACCTGGAATGTTTAGAAATAAGCAATCCTGACTAAGAATGATGTAATGATTTATATTTGCTAGAAGAATCTCATCCCAGAATTGTACAGTACTATGGGCTTAAGAGCAGTTGACACCTTCATGATAACTTAAACAAAATATAATATTTAGACACAGTTCAGTTTATATTTCACATTAATTCTGCATTTTCCTCCCTATTATTTATTACTGAGGCCATCTGCATGAAAATACAAATTACTTACTTACCGTAAATATGATCTTCCCATATATCGTCATCATTCATTTCTACTGGGTCCTACGGAGGTCAGGACCCCACACGGAAACAAAAACAGCACTGTTTGTGTGGATGGAGATGAAGTCGGTTGGTGCCACCCTGGCCAATGTTCCATCGTGGCATTCATGTGGGCTGGCCAGTAACTGACGATTCCTCCCAGTTTCCTCAGTCTCTAGTCTGCCAGGCAAGGAACAGACAAGAGGGGTTTTAGGGGTAAGGGTGCCCAAAAAATAGGTAAGTGTAGGGAAAACAAAAAATGAAACCAAAGATTAACTAGGGTTAGTCAGACTAAATAAACTAGAAGGACAGAAAGGGTGACCAGGATACTGGGCAGCCCTGGGCAATGGAACAAAACAAAAACTAGTGATTGGAGAAGGAAGGAAGGAAGACAGATGGAGGAAGAAAATCTGACCCAAATCTCTCCAACACTCCCCAGCCTCACAGCCCGAGGTCTATTTCCTGAGGAAGTCCGGAGACAAGACTCCACAAGTGGAAGAACTGAACCAGAGCTCAAGTATCCAACTGGAACGGGGGGAGATGTTGGGACGGAAGAGCCAGAGGACTGGGAATCTCACCATACTGAGAGAAAGAATTCCTTTTACTTTTTTTTTTTACAGAGAGAAAAACTCATGTGTCATATTGACAGCCTTATGCTTTACCTTCTGTTTTAGTCCATTCCTTCCTGCTAGTCCGAGTGTCCATTCCCTTCTACAAATTTCCAGAAGAAAACAATTAAGAGTCTGAAGGAGCTTGCTCCAGGAGAGGATCCCAAGGACTGCTCAACAGGGGAAAAAACCTTAAGGAAGTTGACCTAGAGATGTTACATAGACATGGAGCAAACTTGTCTACCAGTGGTGGAGACCTTACAGACTGGACTAAAGGATTCGCCCAGGACCAAGCCCCAATTTCCAATCCCTCCAGTCAGAAGGATGGGGAGGGAAGAAAAAGGGGCTGGGCCACCCAGTATCTGATCATAGGGAGGGAGGGGTGTTTAATGAATGGTGAAGATGTTTGGGAAGACCATACTATGGTGGCACGTAATTTGTATATCTACCCAAATTAATCTTCACCATTCATTACTAATGGGTCCGAGTACTAAGAAGGTGAACCCTGGGGAAAAGATATTCCCCCAGCCTCCCATGGGGAGAAAGAACACGGGAGGAGGGGCCAAATTGGGCCTGGCTAGGCCCAAAGGCTTGACAGGGCTGGCCAACCTCCTGGGACCTGAAAGGTGGAGGGTGCCCCTGAAGAACTTGCACGTCCCTGCAGAAAAGAAGCAAGCCCCAAAAGGTAAGAACATCACCCTCGCCGGGCCAGGGTGACAACCCGGATAGGCGAAGTCACGCAGCCCATCTAATGCAGACTGAATATCCTACCAACCTGAAGCCACCTCATTGACATCGAGACAGCCCTAGAGAGATGTTGTGCTAGATCCAGACCTGAGCGTTAGGCAAATGGCTTGCCTGGTTTCCTCACCATCAGGCAGCGATGCTAGGGCTTGCTCTAGCAAAGAACAGATATGCCTAGAATAGGTCACCTGGTCTGCCTGATGAGACACTTTCACAAAAGGAGATGTGCTGAAAGAAACACAGTTCTCCCTCATCAGTCGAACTCAGCTGAGTTCGGGTCAGGGGGTCGGTCTCAACTAAGGTGGAGATGCCCAGAGGGGTGTCCAGGAACCCAGGCCTGAAGAAGGCTGAGACATGGCATCGGAGACCCCACTGCTGCATGATATCTGCACAAACAGTCCCTAGGGTCAGGAGAAGGGGCAGATGGTCGTAGCCAGATGGTGAGCGAAGCTTCCTGTAATGGCCATGGCCAGGGAGGGACGACTATGGCAGTGCTGTATTCCCCTAGGAATGACAGCATCACATGATCCAGATTCCGTCTGGCAGGGTGGGAGATATGGAGCTCCCTCATCATCTCCAAGAGGAAACGCTGGTAAAATGAAAAGTCCCCACAAAGGAAAAATGGCATGAAATGTCCTCTTCCTGCACTAGAGGTAGCCGAAGAAGAGGGAGTCCGATTCAGGGTTAGAGTAGTGCTGCAGCAGAAGGTCTAAAATGACCTCAGAAATGGACTTGAAGTAGTGGGGAAACAGCGCTGCCACCGCCCTGAATTGTTCCCAAGACAGGGGGCCTTCAGGGCTAAGAACCCCGGGAAAGGAGGTAAAGGAGCAGAGATAGAGGTGGAGGGATAGCTGGCTAGACCAGGAAATACCTCTGCCAGAGCACTGGGATCGCCCAGCCATGCCCTGATTAGGTAAAAACTGGAGAAACCTGAAACTCGTTCCGCCTTAACCCCATGGAGCGGCTTGGGACGCCCTGGGAATAATCCTGAATGTGAGGCTGGAGCCATACAGTGCCACTCAGGAGACTCCTGGCCTCACCCACTGCAGAACTCCCCTCCGGGACAGAGGCCAAACTGGACAGTCCTAACGACAACCCCAGAGGCTCTAGGGCACAGGGTCTTCATTTACAGACCAATCCACCAGCCTCTTTCTCATGGGAAGAAGATCTCTCCTTCTTAGGAAGCCCAGTGGAGGAATCTGGGCATGTCTCCCTCAAAGGGAAAGAACCCCCACCCCAAAGAGGTTAGAGGATCATCTCAAGGATCCTCCTGATTGTCCAGACCCCTGGCTGCTGACAGACCGTAATCGTCCAGTGAGGAAGAGCCAAGAGAAGAGACAAGACTGGTATAGCTGAGGAATGGTTGGTGCTGTCCCTGGCGCCGCCCAAAGAGACAGCATAAACCGCTGCACTGCACAAAGAGGTGGTATTGACCACAGCACTGCCAGAAGAGGTGGCACCAACCACGGCATCACCCAGAAGGGAAGCAAGGCCGGGAACTGCAGCGGCCTCAGAGACATCCAAGCAGAGTCCGAAGAGCTAGGGGTCCAATCAGGGCTCACCCTCATCATCATCCCAAGACAGAGGAAGAGAGACAAGGCCACCTCCAAACTGGCCACACCTGAACCCTGGACTCCTGCGCCCAAGGGGCATCAGGGAAGGCTCAGACACACACTAGCTATGCTCATGCCATCGGCACCAGGGATGGCACCACAGCCAAGTCGATGAAGAGCATGGTCTCGAGAGGACCTCCCAAGGACAGCCCACATACAGCTCTGACACCACTGGGGTTGTCTGATCCTCCAAGGAGGATACAGATCATAGGGGGTAGCCAGCCTTCTTCCCAAAGAAGATTTCCACCTCCCTTCAACCTCGGTGGGGACTCCCATGCCCCAGCAAGAGAAGCAGAGGGGTCCCTACCCTGCTGAGTCATATAGGCCCAGGGGGCTCAGGGGTGGGCCAAAGTTCTTGCCTTTGCGTCCCAAGTCAGTTGATGCATGCCAAAAGTCGGGGTGCCCTACCCCAATGCACCGCTCAAATCATTAAGGTGTGGAAGTCCATGTAAAACAGGCGTCACACTCATCAACTGAATGGCAGGAACCCAGGCAAAATAGCAATGACTGTGGGGGTGTGATCGTAATGGAATTGCCACATGGGCACTGATGCATAAGAGCAACTCTGGACCACATTGATTTGGAACGAGGCCCCAACCCCGACATACCATTGCAGTGGCATGAAAACAATAAACTAAGAGAAAAGGAACACCTGGCATCAAAATAAAAGACCCCCAGTACCAAAACGACACGATACTCATAGCACAGAAGAAAAATTACTCACCTTAGTAATGTTGTTTCTTCTAATGGAGTCTTGCTGTATTCTGATAGTAGCAGTGAGTCCCAACCTTCAACTGCCCCGGAGATGAAAGAGTTAACTTTCCATGCCAGGCATGGAACGTTGAGCTCGAGCTCAGTTGAAACTCTGTGTGTTGCTGTTTAAACTCAAACCGTCAGATCTTTATGAGCAAACTCACTAGGTCCTGTGTGGAAGCTGTAACCTACACTAGCCAACTGGCTACTAAACATAAAACACATTTTTTTTCTTTGGTCCCAAAACAAAGACTCAAGTCAGGAGACCAAAAAATGAAAACACACACCAATTCACCCAAGAAAGGGGTGAAAAACAACAAGGTGGGCATCTACTGAGGCTAACACTGCCACTGCCCACTCACATCCCAAAACAGAGGTTCTGAGAGGGTCAGGCGGGAGGAGGTCAGAATACAGCAAGACTCCATTAGAAGAAACAACATTACTAAGGTGAGTAATTTTTCTTCAAACAACATGAAGTCTTGCTGTATTCTGACAGTAGCAGACTACCAAGCAGTACCTCCATGGAGGAGGGACAGAACCTACTTAGAAATAGACTTCGGAAGCACAGTTAGAAGAACCAAGCATCACTCCCAGCCTGGATGTCCAGGGAGTAATGCTTGGTAAAAGTGTTAACTGTTTTCCAGGTAGCTGCTTGACAGATCTCTAGAATAGGGATATCCCCTGGCAGCAGCCAGGAAGCAGCTGTACCTCTGGTAGAGTGAGCCCTCAGGCCTGAGGTGGAATCTTACCCAGTTTTCATAACAAAATTGGATACAAGAGACAATCCACCTGGCAATGGATCTTTAGTGGCAGGTTTCCTTTACCAACCTCATCGTAAGTGAGGAACAGTTGGAGGGAGTCAAACCTCTGACCCTTGGTACGCTTATGTAGTAGCTAAGGGCCTTTTCACATCTAAATTGTGAGCCTCCTCTCACCAGAGGAGGAATGGTCAGTGAAGTACACAGGAAGAGACATAGATTGATTAAGGTGGAAGTCTGAAACCACCTTAGGCAAAATTTCCTGTTAGCCCTGAGGACCACCTTATCTCTATGAAAGGAGATAAAATCAGGCTCCACTGACAAAGCTTGTAACTCACTTATGCGTCTGGCAGAGGTGATGGCTACCAGAAACACAGTTTTCCAAGTCAAGTACTTAAGCTCTGCTGAAGACAAAGGCTCAAAAGGGGTTGCATAAGCTGAGCAATGCAAACATTAAGGTCCCAAGCAGGGGCAGGGTCCCTGAATGGAGGGTTGGTGTGAAGCAATCCCTTGAAAACTTGGAGAATACAGGGTGAGCTGAAAGAGAAGAGGGCTTACCTTCTGAGATAAAAGCAGAAACAGCTGCCAGATGCACCTTCAGTGTGGCTGGTCTAAGCCCCAAGCTATTTAAATGGACCATATAATCAAGGACTGTGGGCAGATCAGCAGACTCTGGGGAAGTATGCTTACCAGAGCAATATATGGAAAATCTTTTCCACTTGGAATTATAAGTAGCCTGGTGGAAGGTTTCCTAGAAGCCTTCAGAATGTTCATTACGCCTTGGGAGAGGTGTAAATCAGCAACTCTAACTCTTCAAGAGCCAGGCCTTGAGATTGAGAGATTTGAGATTCGGTACAAACCCTCCCTGAGCACAGGTTAACAGGTTGTGACTCCTGGGAAGACACAGGGGAAGATGGACTGCTAACGACAGTAGGAGTGGATACTAAGGCTGTCTGGCCCCTGCCTGGAGCAATCAGGATCATCTTGCAGGGTTGAGATCTGATTTTGACTAGCACTTTGAACAGGAGAGGAAGGAGGGGAAAGCATAGAGGAACTTCCTTCCCAACTGAGAACTAAGGCATCCAGGGGACTGGAGCCCAACACTGGGGCCTGCAGCAAAAAGGGAAGTTGGGATTGTCTGGGGCTGCAAAAGATTCATCTGGGTGCCCCATCTGGAAAATGTCACCGCCAAGACCAGGGGATCCAGTGACCATTCGTGATGGCCCTGGGATATCCTGCTGAGGCATCTTCCAGGACATTGTCCTTGCCTGGAAGGTGAACTGCAGTGAGGGAGGTGTTCAGGGAATAAGCCAGAGACCACAACTTCATTGCTTCTGTGCACAAGGTCGGAGACCGAGTGCCTCCCTGCTTGTTGATGTACCACATTGTGGTGGTATTGTCTGTTCTGACCTGGATAACTTTGATCTCAACAGATTTGGAAAAGGCTTGAAGTGCCAGAAACACTGCTCTGAGTTCCAACAGATTGATGTGAAGCAGAGATTCCTGAGGGGACCACAACCCCTGGGTGGTCAGGGTCGCCAAGTGAGCCCCCACCCCAAGAGGGAGGCATCTGTAGTAAGGATTAAAGAGTGAGACTGAGTGACAAAAGGGACTCCTTGTCTCAGACTGTTCTGATCCTGCCACCACTGTAGGGTCTGGATCAGGGTTCAGTCACTGGGATCAATTTGGTCAGAGGGTCCTTCCTTTGAGACCAAAGACTCTCAAATGGAACTGAATGTCCCTCATCTGAAATCTTGCTCCCTGCACCACTGCTGTGGAAGCAGCCATGTGCCCCAGGAGCTGTAGAAAATGCCTTGCTGGTCGAGACACCTGCAGGGTGAATGAGGAGGCCAGAGAGAGATAAGGGTCCTTGCCCTGTCCAGGGAAGGAAAGCTCTGGCTTTTTCTGTGTCTAGCTCTGCCTATGAAGGTGAGGAGCTGGACAGGCTCTAGAACTGACTTTGAAAGGTTCAGGAGGAAACCTAATGAGTGAGCAGTTGCTGAGTTATTTGTAAGTGTGACTTGACTTGGTCTGGGGACTGGCCTACTATAAGCCAGTCGTCCAGGTAACGGAAGATGGCAATCCTTGCCTTCTTACAGAAGCAACTACTACTGCCAGGCATTTTGTGAACACCCTTGGAGCAGAGGTCAGACCAAAAGGCATTGCTCTGAACTGGTAATGGCCTGAAGGCAGCTCGAACCTGAGGTACTTTTGATGGGAGCTTCTGATGAGAATATGGAAGTAGGCATCCTTGAGGTCCAGGGACACTAGACAGTCCCCTGGCCTTAGAGAGGGTAAATTATTCCCAGAGTCACCATTTTGAATTTTAGTTTTAAAAGGTGCTTGTTTAAGTATCTGAGATCCAGGATGGGCTGCCATTCTCCTGTCTTTTGGGGTAAGGAAGTACCTGGAGTACAATCCTTTGCCCTGGTGTAGGGGTGGAACCCTTTCCACAGTTCTGAGAGCTAGGAAGAGACCTCTGCCTCCAGGGCAAGTGACTCCGAGGGTTTGCAGGTGAGGATCTGGCTCTCAGCTTTGGAAATCTTCTGAAGCTGAGAACCAGTCCCTGGCTTACTACTTCCAGGACCCACTTGTCTGATGTTATAGACTTCCAGTCCTGGACGAAGTAAGCCAGCCTGCCCCTACAGGTGGTGGAGAATCGGCCCTGGCAAACCCATCAGGGTGCCTGCTTGGCAGGGGTTTTGGCTGAGGGGTGAAGCAGGTCTGCTGGTACCCTTCTGCCTCTCCCTCTAAAGAACCCCCTCTGAGCATAGGCAGAAAGGAGGCCTGGGCTTGGTAGAAAGGCCTGTGAAAAGGCCTGCCCTGCCCTGGGAAGCTGCCTCTGAGGAGTGGCCTGCCTTTCCTTGGCCTGGGCACTCCTGTAGGTGGTCCTATACTCGTCCATTTTCTTCATGTAATTCTCTGTTTGCTCACCAAACAAAGAATTACCAACAACAGGAAAATCCATGGCCTTAGTCTGGGTATCCTGTGACAGGCTAGTACATCTGAGCCAGCCATTCTGCTAAGTGCCACAGATGTAGCCATGACTCTTGATGACACATCATTTGAGTCCACTGCAGCATGGAATTGCACCTTGGATGCCTCAATACCATCAGCAGCCACCTGCTCCAGCTCCTTGGCAGCTGGCCAGGGACCTGTTTTGCTAAAGCCATGACAGTGTCCCATCTGGATTTCTGATATCTAGCAACATAAGCCATATAATTTGCCTGTCTGAGTCCCAAGGATGTGCTGCTATGTACTGTTTTTTGCCATGGCATCAATCCTCCTGGAGTCCTTGTCCGGGATGTGAAGCCAAGGGAATATTTGTCTTGTCACAGGCTGCAGCCTGCACTACCCTAACATGGCTGCATTGTTGTGTAAGGAACCTGTATCAGAGCCTGACAATGCATACCTCTTGTCCATTCTCTTATCCACAGGAGGTATAGTGTTAGGAGTCTTTAAAATTTTAAATGTCTGTTTCCCAAAGATTTATGCAAGGGAATAGACAGCCTCCTAGACTCTGGAATATCCATAATTTCCACAAAGTCAGGCTCCTCTTGGTCATCCACAGCTTCTTCCATAGGAAGCTGGAGGGTTTCAGCCACTTTTTATAAAACATGAAATGAGAAGGGGACTCAGAAAGCTAGGAGGGAACTCCTTAAGGTCTGTCTGGGGAGATGTCCGGTCAAAGGCACATCCAGACTTTCAATCCACATTCACTTTCTCATACTCCTTCCTCCTCCGGTTCATAATACCTCTAAATCATAATCTTGAACCGTGGAACCGACCGAACAGAGCGCCTCCCTGATGGTGCCAGTTCGTCGGAACCGGGAAAGCGATTAGACAATTTTGATTGCTTTTGGCTATTTCTTCAGTGGTTGGAGAGGAAAGTTTTGGCTCCACACCAGCTGATTTTCTAGTCCTCTTTGCTGAACCGACTCTCAGAGTCGGATCTCCTTTTGCTCAAGAAGTCTCGCCCTGGTCAGAGGGCACCCTTCTGGTTCGGTTCGAACCGAACCGGCTGGCCATCCGTTCAGCGGACTTTTGGCCTCCCTTCCCTGAGCCTACCAACTCTCTTTCTAGGGTAGCTGCAGGAAATTTTTACAAATCTGGCAGTCTGCATTGAGGTGGTCAAACCCAGACACAAACACAGGTGGTGTGGGGGTCAGCCTTGGCAAAGACTTCCCACACACACTACAGTGTTGAAACCCAGTGGGCCCGGGTTTTTCTTTGGGTTTCTCAGACATTGTGCCAGTCCTAACCAAACTACCCTTTTAATGGCAATCCGCCAGGCAAGACCCTCTTATCGTTCCTGACCGTGTTATGGGTCATGGAAAAAAATGTAATAAAATCCATTTTTTTTAGAACCGATAAGAACCGTGTAACCACACTCTAAAAGTACAATTTAGGATTTTAAACAACTTGATCGGTTTAAACCGAACCGATAACCCGCTTACAAGTTCCACACAGAATAAGATTAATAAATGACCTATCTAGTACTCATACGAATACCAGAGACTGAACGACAGGTTGCAGTTTAAATTCGGTCGAAAACCGAGAAAACTGTACTTTAACCGACAAATTGAACCGAAGGGAGGAGAAATCTCTGAGCGACTGTTCAGTGAGGCGGAGTAAAGAATCTGACGGTTTGAGTTTAAACAGCAACAGACAGAGTCTCAACCGAGCTCGAGCTCAGCTGCCCATGCCTGGCATGGAAAGTTAACTCTTTCATCTCCAGGGTAGTTCAAGGTTGGGACTCACTGCTACTGTCAGAATACAGCAAGACTTCATGTTGTTTGAAGGAACTGAGGAGACAGTGACGCAGCTGACTGTAGAGATTCCTGCACAGGATCCTTCCTCGACGGCAGAAAAACAGAACTGAGAGCTGGGAGGAGTTGGCATCGGTTACTGGCCAACCCATGAGCCAAGTAGAACGCTGACCTTGAGGGCGGTGCCAACCTATTGTCTCCATCCACAGAATTTTTTTAAAGAGACAGTGCTCTTTTTATTTTCGCAAGCAGGGTCCTGACCTCTGGTAGGACCCATTAGTAATGAATGGTGAAGATTAATTTGGGTAAGATCAGGATCTATGATCCTAAAGGTGCATCTATTCCTGTTGCTTTCTCTCACCTGAAGTCATAATGCATTGCTTGTGGCATCACGGGTTACTCCCATGGCAACAGACTGTGATGCCACAACAGAGGATTATGACTTGAAGCTAGGTGTAAGCTACAGAGGCAGATGAACTCTAACAGATAAAAATCTTGTAAATTCTAGCAAATTTCTCTGTAATAAAAGATGAGGAGGAGAAGTCTATAAAATATATTTGGAATGCAACCTGAATTGAACCCATTATGTTTTTCAAAGTTTCTTTGAAGTGTCAGTAGCTCATTAACAACATCTGCTAACACCAAAGACCTCTTAGGAGCAGAATGGCAATGCCATTACATTTCTGATGATGTCTGTTACAGGACTGTGCTTCTCACTCAGAAACACTTGCCAGTGTAACTTTATCCAGGAAATAAGCACATTTCTATAGGTACCGCTGTTGTTCTACGCCTAAGAGTTCTACGTTATCACAGAATCCACTAGAGAAGAATTCCATATTTTAGAAGGGCTTCCTGTAAAGAATATCACTTGCCCTGGGATTTGTTCTTATCTAAATCAGCCATATGTTTTTGGATGACTTGTCAGAAATACTCAAAATCAGAAAACATCTTAGTTGTGTTATCCCTTACAGAAATAATTATATGAAATATCTACATGCTGTGCACATAAAACTACCCATGTGATGTGTGCTGTAGCATATTTTATTAAATTCAAACTGACTGCATACATGTGCATGCAGGCAGCAAGTGTAACAAGCATGCGTTTTATGTTAAATTGGAATAGCTTGTATGCATGTGGTATAAGTGCAGAAAGCAAGTGGTCACTAATAACTGCACACGAAAGTTAAGTGACTTGCTCAGGATCACACAGTATACAAGTGGGGTCAACGAGATTTAGACCCAGGTCTTCAAGTCTCCAGGTTTGCAGTTCTGTGCCCTTAACCTCTACGCTATACTGCCTGCATACATACAGCTCGCTTTGTACTTCAGTACAATTCAGGACACATCTGCATGCATATGGCATGCTTATAGCCACTGATATACTTTTTTAGTTTTCTTGTCCACTCATCTCAGCTGCACAGCTGAACTGTGGCACACATACCATCACAACACATGTGGTTCTTCCCACCCCATACACACACTTACCCAGAACTACTTAATCACTTCTATCTGGCCTGTACTCCTACCATTTTCTCCATAGTTTTGAATGCTTCCATGCAAACAGACTTTAAGGGCATACCCAAAATAGCAATAACGTGGCACCCACCTACATGACCAGTCCCCTCACACACACACACACACACACACACACACACACTAGCGGGTACGGCCATGCTGTTACACATCCCACCTTAAGTTGAGAGTCTCTTACCTGACTACTAGGGAGCCAGAGGCAGGACTCTTAATGAGATGCTATCCATGGGACAGAGTGCTGTGGCGTGCCCCTTTGAAATGACTGAAGTGATTTTTATCACTATTTTATACATTATGATGGCAAGTTGGAGATTAATAAAAGGCCACTGTTCTATTAACAAGGCCCTTGTTAGTTGAACAGTGGCCTTCATAATCTCCAGCTCTCCATCAATAAATGTATAAAATAGTAATAAAAAAACTCTTCATTCATTTCGGTATGGGTGCACTCTGCACTCTCCCTTGCCCTATGTTATAACATGCCTGAGTGTAAGGATTTGGAAATCAGATACATATAAACATAAGCCTGACTATGGTGGGCTCCAACAGTCTGTGCATACCATACCGCTCAACTGTCCTGATTGCAAGGACAACCCCTCCTTACCCCTGAAAACTGCTCTGCCCCTCATCCGTCCCTCATGGAAAACATGCTGCTCACACAGAGGATGTCCTGTAAATTTAGACTTTACGAGCAGGGCCTATTTCAGATTTCAATGGTGGGGGTCAACAATTAGGGAAGGCCAGTTGCAAGTTAGTGCCTAGAAGGCAAGTTCTGGAATGTCTCTAAAATGTAAAATTATTAGCTGTGACTGAAAAGTGGTATGCAAATCAGGAAAATTCAAATGTATAAGATTCATCTGTCTATATCCCAGAGCAGTGCATCAGATTTGGGGCTTAAACCCACCCAGTTACCAACCATTTTTTTTCCTGGCTGAAGGTCAACCCCCTCAGAAAAACAACTTTGCCCCGATTTCTCTCCCAACTCCATTCCATTCAATACCCATCCCATATGGGTTGTGAAGCCACCCAAAGGCGAGAAATTTGAAAACACATCAATATTTCAGTCCTTCCTCCTTCCCCAATCCCCTATAAAACAATTATTTACTTTTACTTACCTGGCTTTTTCACAGGAACCTGTGTCCTGGCCCAGTGTGCCACCAGCCCATTTTCAGTCCGCCTCCTCCGTCTCTGCCAGAAGCTGGATGTTGAAACTGACCGCCCCGGTCCCTACCATGGTCTTCGACTGAGTCACCTCACCAACCAAACCCACCAAACCTGTATTGCTTGCTTCTTCTTGGTTGCTGCCACACCGCACTGATCAAGTAAGTAGTACATTTTATTTTATTGTGGTTCCCAATCCCAGAGGCTCTGTGCATCATTATAGTTCAAGCGGACATAACAATATAAGAACAAACATTAAGTATTAGCATACTAATTCTCTATAAAACAATTAAAATTTAAGATTTTAAATTAAGTTAAAACTGTCTTGGAAAGCTTGTTTAAACAGAATGGGTCTTTAGGTCCCCCTTAAAAGCCTCTACAGTAACGGCCTCCTTAAAGATCTTGTGGTAAAGATTCCAGAGGGCCGGGCCAGTCACCGAGGAGCGATTCCCCGAGGTTTTCCGCCTGGCCCTTGAATTGCCAGGAGTCTCGTGGAGGAGCGAGGGAACGCACCCCTAATGGCTGGAGTTAGGAAGTCAGAGAGGTAACCAGGGCCCAGTCCATATTGGGCCTTACAGGTGAGCAAGCCCACCTTGAAGATGATCCCACCTCACCGGCAGCCAATGCAGATCTCGCAGGATCAAGGCCATATGGTAGGTTTTGGCAGACCCGCCAAGCAGCCTGGCTGCTGCATTCTGCACTAGCTGCAGTCATTGGAGGTCCTTCCATTGACCCTGAGGTACAGAGCGTTACAGTAGTCCAACCTGGAAGTTACAAAGGTGTGTACTAGTGAAGGCAGGTCCTCGGTGGAATCAGATTTAATTCGGGCAACATTCCTTAGATGTAAACCCACCTTTGACAACAGATGACACCTGGGCTTCCAGGGTCAATCTGTCGCCAAGGATGATGCCACATTTTTCACCCTGGAGAAGGCCATCAACGGGTGGAACCTAGGACCAAGCCTGTCACCACTCCAGAAGCTCTCCCATCACACCAATAACCAGGCTCAATCTCCAGCACTTCCATCTTATCAGGTTCGATCTCAGCCAGTTTGAGGATATCCAGTCCTGAATCTTGGCCAGACATTAATTCATCACTTCAGTAGCATTTCCAGTTCCAGGGCAAATGACATATACAGCTGAGTGTCATCTGCACAGCAGTGAAACCCAGACTGTATTGTCTGATGAGCTCCCGAGGGCAGCATGCACACCGCTGAACAACAGCAGAGAGGACTGAGCCTTGAGGTACCCATATGACAGGGGCATCAAGAGGAGGAGACATTCCTCATTGCTACTCCTTGTCTTCTGTCAGCAGATAGGACCAAACCATTTGATGACTATTCGGTGAGTCCACAATACACTCTAAGCATCAGATAGCACAATGTGGTCCATGGTGTCAAATGCAAGGAGAGATCGAGCAGGACAAGAATTGACCATTCTCCTCATCCCTCGCCCTGAGGAGGTCATTCTGCACCTGAACTAATGCCATTTCTGTGCTATGCCTGGCTCTGAAACCAGACTAGAATGGCTCGTAGATGTCAAAAGCAGCAAGGTGAGCCTTGAGCTGCAGAGCCACTATTTTCTCAACAACCTTCCTTAAGAATGGGAGGTTGGAGATAGGTTTATAATTCGCCAGGATGTCAGGGTCGAGTGATGGTTCTTCAGAAGAGACCTCACCAGTACCTCCTTCAAGATGCCAGGGAAGCACCCTCAGAGAGCGTAACACCGGACTATTCTGGCGAACACTGGACCAATGGCTCCATCTCTCTCATTAGAGATGTGTCGCCAGGATTCAGCTTGCAACAAGTGGGTCACAGCTTTGAAATCACGTCAACAACTTCAGCCACCTCAACTGGCCGAAATTCCTCCCAGGAAGACAGAATGCCTCTGTTCTAACCAGGCCCGCCACTGCGGGACACATTTTGTCCCACTGGGAGATCCCAGCCTGACTGGAGGACACCTTGTCTGAGAAAAACAGAGCAAACTCTTGCAGAATGTGGTAAAAGCTTTTTGGCTGTAGACAAACTGGACGTAACAGTCTGTCCACAGTCCGAAAAAGCTAAGCAGGTCTGTTCTTCCCAGCAGCAATCTCCTGGACAGGAATTCTGCCTTCTTACAGTTGAATTCCTCTGACAGTCATTACAATGATTTCTCAGGGCAAGACTGTCTTCCAAGAACTGAGTCCTCCGCCAGCAATGCCTAACCTCCAACCCTGGTCTTCATTGCCTTGACAGCCCCATCAAACCATGGGGGTCTCAAGCAGAAGACCTGGGTCATATACTGACTGAGCAATGACATTGAGTGCCTTGGTAACCACTCCATTATAGGCCGTCAACACCTTACCCATGCCTAATCGCACATTTATTTATTTTATTTTAATTTTGGTAACAGGGTAGTCCCACTGAAACCATGCAGTCCCTTTTTCAGTGACGAATTGGGACACATACAGCAAAATACAATTGATACAAACATCAAACAAAGTACAAAGGTTAAAACAGGAGTGACATTGGAATACATAGATATTATTCAACTTATTGAACTAGAAAACAACTATAATAAGTGCATTGAGGAGAACATAAATGGAATATAATTAAGATTAGAACCTAGAAAGACATATTTACAGGTCTAGATATGAAGACACATTTACAGACATAAAAATCAGAGACAGCTAGGGAACAATATAATCTTAACAAACAGCATAGTGAACAGGGATTAGTGAAAGCATAAGCAATGAGGGAGTTTAAGGAGGAGAGTGGACAGTTCTTGTTTGAAAATGACAGGGTAGGGCAGGAGAGCACAGCAGATGGGAGGGCATTCCAGGCGTTGTGGCAGAGTAGGCAAACGAATGCCTACCCGCAAGACGGAGCGGTTTCTGAGTTAATAAGGGAAGAGAAGTAGATCTAAGTGGACAAGCACTAATTTTCCGGTATACTGATATCCCTAGGCAGGGGGAACCATAGAGATTCACTGATTTAAAACAAAGCATTGTGTGAGGTACTGTAACCTGGACTCATAGTCTGGCCAGTTTAGAGAAGCCAGGATGTCACAATGGTGCCTTCTAGGTCAGCCCTAAGGCAAAATGCCCAATCCTAAAATACATTTATCGCAGTCTGGTGAGGAAGAGGGTTGAGCAGATAGCAAGAGAGAGAACCATAGAAGAGTATAGGGAGGAGGGATGTGGAAGCAATTTTACAACAAGCAGAGGATGATAAAGGGGCATAGTCGGTACAGGAGACCTAACTTCTGATGTAAGGTTTTAGTTAGTTGGTTAACATGAGTCTCTAATGAGAAGGAGGCGCTCAATGCATTCCCAGATATTTAAAAGTATTTACTACCTCAATGGTGTCACCTGACTCGCGCAGAGAGAGACAGAGTAGGATAGTTTAGGGAGGAACTGTGGAATATCACTGCTTTAGTTTTTCATATTCAGAATTAGGTGGTTAGCTGAGAACCAAGTTTTGAGCATGCGAAATCAGAGTTAAGAGATTGGTTAAGCCAACCCATGTTTCCTGAAGAACGGTATAAGATAGCATTGTCTGCACAGAGTTGCACTGATGTACCCCACAGAAGTTTGGGAGCTCATTAAAAAGAGTGAGAACAGCAATGGACCAAGTACTGAACCTTGAGGTATGCTATGTAAAATAGGCCTGAGGGAGGAGAGATCCAGACCATTTTACTTTTGTGATCTTCCCATGAGATAGTTTCAAACCATGTCAGTGCAAGGCAGTCAAGGCCAATATGGCGCAATTTACAGAGCAAAAGGTGATGGTTGATGAGATCGAGGGCCTTACTCAGATCTACTAATAATGCACCTGTAACAAGGCCTGCATCACTAGCTTTAAGGATATTGGCCAAGACCTTGACCATGGCAGTGGTAGTGCTATGGCCTTTTCTAAACCATGTTGGCAGTTCGTGAGAAGTTGATGAGTATCTAGATAAGATTGCAGTTGGCTGTACAAGATCCTCTCCTGGATCTTCGCCAAGGGACATAAAATTTAAATTGGTCAAAATTTTAACGGCAGGCAAGCCACCCTTGTGAAGGGGGACTACAAGAGCCACTTTCCATTGACTAGGCACAGAACCGTAGAGGAAGGATCTATTTAAAGATTACAAACAGGAGCAGCAAGCTCTGCAGCCCCTAGTTTGAGGAGCCTAGGTTCTATAGTATCATATCCAGGAAAGCTCTTCCTTAAGTTTTAGAAATAACTTCCAAACTTCGATTTGAGGAGAGTTTTAAGTGGAATGCTGGGTGGAGCCAAGGGCAGCACGGGGCTGGCTAGTGATGGAAAACTCAGAGGTTGGCTTTAGATGGCTAGTGTCCCTATCAAGGTCAGTGAAGAACTGGTTAATTCCTTCTGCAATGGATGGGAATCCTGGAAAGGCTTGTCCCCAGACAGTATGAAACTGGGACATGGGTTGATTTGCCTTTGATTAAAGAATTGATCTGTTTCAAAAAGCCTAGGGTTGCTTAGATTAACTGTTTGGAGAGAACAATAATAGGCCCATTTAGCACCCTGAATCCTGTTTTTGCATTGATTTCTCAGTTGACAATAGGTTAGCCAGTCAGAGCATGGTGGCTGTGTTTACAAACTTTCCAGGGCAACATCAAGCTTCTTTGTAAAAGACCTGATTTCACTGGAAAGTCAAGGTGCTTTGATACCCTTGGATCTGTGGTTAAAGGTGCATGTCTATTGACAGTGTCCTTAAAATTAGTAGTGAAATAGTCATGGCAAGGTCTATGGTAGGAGGTTTAGGATTGGACTCCAATAAGTATTAATAATTGAAGTTCAGAACTATTCTACATTAAACTGTGTCATATTTCAAATTCATGGTGGAGTGCTTTGAAACTGTTGTACCAAACACAATACACAGGACAGTGGTCACTGATACAGTCAGGTAGTACAGTGGCTGGCTTGATCCTGTAAGGGCAGTTAGATGCAATCCAATCTAATAGTGCTGAGGTCCCTGTCTTAGCATGGTATCGAGTAAGCTTGTTGATATGTTGAATAAAGTTGATGTCAGAGACAATGGAATGTACCTTATTTTTGTGTGGGGATGACCAGTCATTGTTAAAATCCCAGAGATCACTGTATCATATGGGGGAAGGTTGATTAGGGATGACATGAAGGAAGGAAGCTCATCGGTGGCATCTTTTGGAGGGATAAATACAGCCAATTAGAGTTTCTTTACATTACTGAGTGTTAGTGAAATAAATAAGGATTGGACTAAGGCTAGACTGTCAGCCAGAGAGGATTTACTGTCGGGAAGATTGAATTTAACATAAAGTAAAACACCTTCACTCTTTTTACCTACACGATCTTTCCTGAAACAGGAATAACCTTGGGGATCTACCTCATGTTGTTGCATATTGGCTTTAACCAGGTTTCGTAACTCCAAGAATGTCGGGGTTATGTTTAACAGACCAGGTCAGGATTTCGGGCATTTTAGGCTGTAGACTCTGAACATTTAGGTATGCGATTCTGATGCCCTTAGAATGAGGTATAACAGACAGGGATGATGGGGCAGGGATGGCAATGGGAGCATGTGGGTCAGGATTCAGTTCCATATTGCCCGCTTGAAGAAAGAGTAGGAAGAGGTGAAAAACCAAGGAAGATATACTGTAGGCAAGTGTAAGTCACGAGATTTGAGGCCAATCCCTTGTAAAGAGAGCAGAGAGGACTGCGGCACAACACCCACAAAAGGATGCTTCCTTTTTACTCATAATGAGAATGAGATGGGGTAGAAAGAGTCAGACAGAGGGCCACTAAAATGGAGGGTGGTGGGTTTGGTGGCTTGGAAGATCAGACTGTCGCCAGGAGACTGTGAGAAAAGACAGTATAAGATAAGTATCAGAGCGAGAGCAAAACCTTGCTTAGCCATGGTGGAACTCGGATATGATAACCCACCTGAAAAATAGTGTAGTTTAAAATTTAAGCACGTTGGAAATGGAGTAGTATCTATGTAGAGTTTAAGTAGCTAAGAAATTTAAATAACATTTGTGTAGAAGGAGGTAAGACATAAAATGGGTAAGCAGGAGTATATATTAGATACTAGGAACTGAAATCAGACTATAAAAGCCTTGTATTCTTGGCTATGGGTAGTTGGAGGAAATTTGAGCAGTAACTGAGCAGTTACAGAGACACACTACAGTCACTATCAGCCAGCACAAGAAAAGTATGCCTAGTAAAATCAATACGAGAGTATCAGAGACAAAGGCAAGAGAGGAGATCCGCTTCAGGTTATGTGCCCTCTAATGGAGCTATCATATAAGAAGCAAATAGTAAGCAGATGACAAACATGACCAACACCATCTATAAAGAGAGGCTGACCAGGGGTGGTGGTGGGAGGCCGTTGAAGCGTCGGCAGGAAATCAGCCTAGTACAGCGGCTTGCAGACAGCCCATAGGAATCTGCTTTCTCAACTTTTAAACTTACTGTGCTGTAAAGCACTTCAAGCAGAGAAGTTAATTTAGTTGAAAAATTAAGGACTTGAAAAAAGTATTGAATTTAGTTAAAATTAGGATTACAACAAGATTAAAACAATGACTAGCTGACAGCCAGTACAAAAGCAGCTTGTAGGCGATAGCAAATGGGAGCTTAAGAAAAAGGCCAAGTTTTTTTTTTTTTCTTTTAACCAATTATTTTACCAGGTGAGACACACTAAGCTGAAAGCTTGTTTGCAGGTGCAACCTGGGAGCACGAGGAAGTTAAGTGACTTGCTCAGGGTCACACAGTATGCACCTAGGGGCTATGGGATTCAAACCCAGGTCTCCAGATTTGCAGCTCAGAGCCTTAACCCACTGCGCCATACTGCCTCCTATTCCTTTTCAAAGTTCTTTGTCCCAGGGATTAGCAGGCTCTGGGCGCTAACGAGTCTGTACTTGGCACATGCAGCACTCATGCCAGATAAATCCACTACCACCAGCAGTCCTTCTGGGACAATCCCCTTAAAGGGCGATGGCGAATCGTCTCAAGGGAGGGAGGGCAAATCAGAACTCCTGCACGAGTCAGCCCAAAGCGACCCAGTCAGTCTTGAAATTGGTAACATCAAGCCCAGCGAGAATACCAAGTACAAGGTGTGGCCCTGTTGGTGGATCACAGAGGTAACTTCCTGTGTCAGCCCCAGAGATGTCATCGTCTGGAGGAGTTCATAACGAATAACGAGATTCATCATTGATCTAGGCATTCAAATCCCCAGAATTAACCATCTGGGGACTCCAACACCCTGTCGGTGAAGAAGTCTGTTAAATCCTGCAGGAAATCTCCATCCCATTTCGGAGGACAATAGATGAGGAGAATCCTGCAGCCTGCCTCTGGACCCCATGCACTATTAACATTCAAATGATGAGGTAGACCCACTGGGTGCACAGAAAGTTCAGGCTGGATCTAAAACAGATGGCCACCCCCACCGTGTTCCCTCCTCAGGCAGTGCACCATCGAGTACCGAGTCCTAAGAACTACCTTATCTCTGTGAAATACTGTACAGGGGTCTGTGACCAAAACATGTATTTCTGATACTCTTAGGGCAGAAGTGATGGCCACCAGGAAGCCGTCCTTCCAAGTCAGAAATTTCAAGTCACAGCAGGAGGTCTGAAAGATTTATGGGTGAGCATGTCTAGCACAAGGTTAATGTCCCAGGCTGCTACTGGACATCTAACTGGTGGTCTGGTATGGAGGATGCCCTTTAGAAATCTCTTAACCATGGGTAACTGAGCCAAAGACATGGAAAGTATAGGCTCATGGTACACAGAGATCGCAAATGATGAACTCTGATGGTGAAGACCTGTATTAGAGAGGTCCAGAAGATACTCTACTACTTTTGCTTGGTGGCAGGAAAATGGGTTCCAGGAGGATTTTGCACATCAGATGAAAAACACTTCCACTTATCCATGTAAGTCTTTCGGGTAGCTAGGTTTGCATGCAGCTAATAGAATATCTGAAACTCTACATAATATTAAACCTGTTCACCTCTATCTCCTCAGGAGCCAGGCGTGGAGGTGAAGGGACCTCAGGTTGGGATGGACTACAGGGCCCTGGGTCAGTAGGTTCATCTGAAGTGGAAGAGGTTTCGGGAAGGTTTCCGATAACTGTTGATTAAAGGAAACCAGATTTGACAAGGCCAGAAAGGGATGATTAGAATTAGTCTGCCCCCTGTGCCTCCAGTTTGAGCAGTACCCTCTGAATTAGGGAAAAGGAGGAAATGCGTGTAGAAAGCATTTTGTCCACCACAGTCTGAATGCATTCTGACAGAAAACGCCAGGTCCTGGATTTCTGGAGCAGAAGAGAGGCAGTTTTGCACTGAGTGGGGATGCAAAAGGTCCAGGTCTGGCATTCCCCATTCATAGAAAGAGTGATTGCACGGTGGTTAGATTGAGAGGCGACTCGTGAGGATCTGTCTCCGTTCTGCTGAGACGATTCACCAGATCATTCTGTAATCCTGCCAGGTACACCACCTGGATTAGAGTTTTGTGCTCTAGGCACCATTCCCACACTCTAATTGCTTCCTTGCATAAGGGTAAGAGCGCATGCCCTGCTTGTTGATGTAGTACCTCACTGCCTTTGTCGTCCCGCTTGAAGAAGAATGGTCTTTGTGACAGAGAATGTCCTTCAAGGTCCAGACTGCCTAAAGGACGGCTCTCTCGCCAGAACATTTATGTGAAGTTGGGACATGTCCTGACTCCATCTGCCTCGTGTGAGATCCTGGCAGTGAACTCCCATCCAGCAGGGATGCATCCATGGTGATGGAGACCTGGGGATCCAGAGGGGCGAAGGATAACCCTCCTGAAGGTTGTCCTCCTGAGACTGCCAGGTGAGTGACCGTCTCAGCAGTTCTGTCACCTTGATGTGCATCCACTGAGTAGTTCTCATGAAGACGAGCCAGAGGCACAGTGAACACTGAAGATGCCATGAGGCCCAGCATCCGCTGCACTGAGAGAGCTCGGACTGAGCTGTTTTCTCTGATGAAGCAGGCCATCAGGAGGATATCACTCCTTCTGTCCTCTGGAAGGCAGGCTTTTTGCCCAGGAGGTGCCCAGAAGGGCTCCTATGAAGGAGCCTGGAGGCTGTAATCAAGCACATTTTCAAGTTTAGCAGAACTTCCATGGACATGACAAAGTTTGAGGCCATAGCCACGGCCTCTAGAGTCTCTTGTCTGGAGGCCTGCAAGAAGCCAATCATCCATGGGGAGGTGTTGGCAGAGCAGCTCAGCGGATCTGTATAGCACCTCACTGCAGTCAGGATGTGTGCCACTGGACTGGAGGATGGTACATGTAGTACCATTACACAAGAGCGGACCAAGGAATGAACCGGTAATTATCACCCAGTAAGTCTCATCTTCATAATGTGCAAACTCATGGCAACAATATTAAAGGAAAGACTGGTGTCGTACATAGTGGACAATGGCCTCCAGGATGTGAGGCAGCATGGGTTCGTTTCAGGAAGTCTTGTCAAACCAACCTGATACAATATTATGACTGGGTGACAGGTGAGCTGGATAAGGGTCAGCGGTAGATGTTCTTTACTTGGACTTCAGCAAGGCCTTCGATTCTGTGCCTCATGGGTGGCTTGGGGGGAGCTAACTGGGTAGGGGTAGGGCAAAAATGATGAACTGGATTACAAGCTGGCTGAGGGAGGCTGCAACAGATGGTGGTGAGAGGAGCCTCAACTCCAAGGCCAGTGATGAGTGGGTGCCACAGGGCTCTGTGCTGGGGCCAGTATTGTTTGGGCTCTTCATATCAGACATTGCACACGGGTGGTAAGCAAGATAGTCTGTTCATTGACGACACCAAAATCGGAGCAGCGGTGGATGGAGAGGAGGGATGGAAGCAGCTGCAGGAGACCTAAGCAAGCTAGAGGAGTGGTCAGAGAGGTGGCAGCTGGGGTTCAATGCAAAGAAGTGTAACAGGGTTTTAAATAATTGATTAGCAGTTTTTCTTGGGACAATACTAACTGTACAGAAAGTATTTATATAGGATTTCTAGAAGTGTTATGTTTGTTAAACACTGTGAGGCAAGTGCTATGCATTTTTACAATGTTTTAGCACTTTTATGAGCAAACGCTAATCAATTTTTAGAGTTAAATAAAACCCTGAGTAAGGTTATGCACTTTGGGGTGAAGAACCCAAGGAGAGAATACTGGCTGGAGGGATTAAGCTGGGGATCACTGAGGAGGAGAAGGACCTAGGGGTAATGATAACAGAGACCATGAACAATACTGCCCAGTACAGGAGCGGCTGCAAAGTGAACAAAATACTGGGGTGCATAGGGCAAGGGGTTTTCATCCAGGCGAGAGGGATCTTTGTCCTCTACAGGTCGCTGGTAAGGCCACACTTAGAGTATTGTGGGAAGTTTTGGGAGGCCATACCTAAAGTGTGATATCAGGCTACTGGAGCGGGTGCAGAGGAAGGCAACAAAGATGATATGTGGAATGGAGGGAGAGACTATGACAGCAGGCTGGGAGACCTGAATATGTACACCCTTGAGGATAGAAGGACAGGGGACATGATAGAGACATTCAAGTATCTGAGGGGAATCAATAGGGATGGGGCAGATGGGGTCTTTGGTTAAGCAGGGAGAGGTCACCAGGGCATGGGCTAAGAATGGGGGAGATTTAGGAAGCAAATTAGGAGACACTATTTCACAGAGAGTGGTAGCAAATGGAACGTCCTACCAGAATGGTGGTATCATGTAAATCTGAGAACAGCTCAAAAGGGCATGGACAGGGAACAGCAGAGAGTGAGGGTGGGGAGGTGGAGGGTGGCAGGATGACAAAGGAGGGGGTGGGCAGCTGCAAACTAGGGTGCTAGCTACACACTGAGCAGGACTTAGATAGACCGGGTGGTCTGCTCGTTGGCACATTCGTATGTTCGTATCCAGATATGGGAACACTTGATTTGATTTTCCTCAGATGCACCGCAAGAACTGCACAGCACTTTGTAAAACACGAGACGCCAAGGATAGTCCAAAGGGCAGGACTCCTGAACTGGTAGTGCTGACCCAATACCATGAGCCTTAGTGTTAGTGGTGTTTTGGGTGTATGAGAATGTGTTAATAGGCATCCTGCATGTCCAGGGAGGCCAGCCAGTGTTGATGAATCAGAGGTAAAGAGTACCAAGAAACATCATCTTTAATTTTTCCTGAAAAGGAACTTGTTTAACTTTCTGAGGTCGAGAATAGTGCACATCGCCTGTCTTCTTTGGAACTAGAAAGTAATGGGTGTAGAAACCTGTGTTCCACTGCTCTAGTGAAACTACCCTTTGCCCTGTTGTTTAGAAGGCCTTGAATCTCAGAAGCAAGAAGGTCTGACTGAGAGACAGACAGTCTGGGCTGCCGCTTGGGTGGAGGGGTTTCGACAGATTGAGAGAGTATCCCTTGCGATTATCCTGACAACCCATTTGTCTGATGTTATTGACTTCCACCTGTCATAAAACTGAGTCAGATGCCCTCCTACTGCCGAGGAAGAGTCCCTCCGGACAACTGAGGTGGGACCAGGGCTGGAAACTCAGAGGTGGTACTGGGCGCTTTGGGATCCTGTGCCTTCTGCTGCACTTTCTTTTTTTTTTTCATATCTACTTTATCCTGAAGAGTCCTCTGTCGGGCTTCAGCCCTGGTCACGGCCCCTGGGACTTCCACCTGCCATCCATCGCCACTATCTCCCCAGTTACCCCAGGCTTACTCTGAGGGCGGGGCTGGGCAATCGAGCCCCATATCTGGAGCCACGGGCACAGTATCTGGTCGGGAGGCGCCATGGCAGGTTAATCAAAGCCCCCAGGAGGGCTTCACAAAGACAGAGGGCTCTCCTCTCTTTTTTCCATTTTCTTGGAGGCGGGACGTGCAATGATGCCAGCGCCCCCCGCCTCCTGTGTATTGAGCGCGTAGCGTGAGTGACTCCTGGCCTCCGCCAGGGGTCCTCCTTGTGCCGGACACTACCCCCAGAGAAGGAGAGCTGTCCATGGGATGCTCCATCTTTCTCTCCTAAGCCAGCCCTCCGACGTTCCAGGTCTGTTCCTCACCTGGGTCGCAGCGTCACAAGCAGAAATCCAACCACTGCGCCGGTGGGCCAGCTCTGCTGCACTTTCTTTTGCAGCTGAGGAGGTTGGTTTCTGTTAAAGCCTCCTGTGCCTTTACCATGAAAGGACCGATGGTTATGAAACTGACACCTATTCTCACCTTTGAGGGGCTGTGGAAGGGGTCTAGCCGTCTTGATGGCTGACTTGGTTTTCTGAGTGTCCTCCAGTACCTGCTCTACCTGAGGTCCAAACAGATACATACCATCAAAAGGTAAGGCCATATCCTTTGCTGGACATCATTCGTGAAGCTCGAGGTATGCAACCAAGAGTGGCAATAGGTGCAATACCAGCCATCGCTGCTCTGGAGGCAGTGTCCAGCATCCATGGCAGCTTTAAGCTGTTGATTATTGGACTTGATGCCTCTCGTAGATGGTCTGTAAGAGCTCTATGCTATTCGAATCGGGAAGAGCTTTCTACCGTAGCTCTGAGCAAATGCCAGAGTGTATAATCATACTGTGAAAAATAACCCTGATAGCTAGGAATGTGCATGCCCAAGGTTGAAGCAGCAAAGACTTGCTTACTCAAGGTGTCGATCTTGCGAGATTCTTTGGTTTACTGGATGTGGTGTAGCTTGCTGTGGAAGAACAGCCTTGTCATTCTCTGCCAGAACAACGATGGCAACAGCAAAGGCTTGAGAGGCCAGACTGGGATGATCCTTGGGAGGCATATTTCCTATCTATGGACTTAGCCACAGAGGAATAAGAGCAAGTTATCCAGACCATCTGGGATAGAGTCTCGAAAGAGGGCTGCACCGGAGGTTAAATCTGTAGGGATATCCAGAACTGCAGATATTGCTCACGCAGCAGCTTCCCAGGATCAATATCCGAGGTCTGGAGAGAGACAGAGTAGAATTT
Source organism: Neoceratodus forsteri (assembly GCA_016271365.2). Taxonomy (NCBI): domain Eukaryota; kingdom Metazoa; phylum Chordata; order Ceratodontiformes; family Ceratodontidae; genus Neoceratodus; species Neoceratodus forsteri. Next base: position 983,591,413 of record CM028134.1, read on the forward strand.
AGATTCCTGAGCAGAGACTCAAAGGAAAGGTCCTCAACCAAAGGCTCTGTAGAAGGTTTGTTCCCCACCCCTAAGGCGAATCATCAGCCAAAGTCGCCTCCCAATCAATCAGGATCAGGTTCAATGTCATCCCTGCCAGTCCAGGAGGGACTGTATAGATAGGAAAGGATGAAAAGAAAAGGAAGGAAGAGGAACAGAAAGAATCAGCATTGAAAACCTCTGATACCCATGCAGTGCTGCCAGAGCCCCCAGCGCCACCATAGGAAGTGGCACGAGAACACAAGCAGCACCAAGCAGGCGCTGGCATTACTGCTGACATTAGCACAGTGCCAACACAGCACATGGCTGCGAGAAGCCAGCACCAAGTGCAGTACCAGTGCCAGGATTTGAGGAAGAGAAAAAGAAATTCAGCAGGAGATAAAGGCACCGTGTGGACCCATGCACTGCAGCCATGTGAGGGAAATAGACACCAGGTGTGGAGTCGATGGCACCAGAGAGGTGCCACGTGACTCAGAAGTCCCAACCGCCTCACCTGCAGGTCTAAAACCAAGAGGTCCGAAGGCCCAAAGGCCTCGGCGACAAACTTGCCGGTTCAGGCAGCCTGGACAACCTCCACACCCACTGCTCCATAAGAGTGACCCACTGGTGAAATTGCTCACTGAGGGCCCCCAATGGGCGGGAGGGACTCGGAGTCGAGGATGCCGTCACCATGGACAGAAACCAGAGGGACCCGGAAGAGATGGAGACTGGCCCTGCCCCAGCAACTGACAATCTACGTACAGATGTACCAGAGGCGACCTTGAGCAGTGCCGCTTTTTCAACCGAGAGGCCCAAGAAGAGCTCGAGGTCGGTGGTGCGAGCATGGGACCACTTCTTTTGGTGCTTTCAGGGAGACCGCCCATCCGCCCAAGCACCGGACCATCTGTAGTTGGACCCCTCACTCCGTAGAGGGTGTGGCGAACCAGACCCAGCCCGCTGACTGAACAGCTTTTCGCGAAGTCTCCCTACCATCATCTGCCCCACTCATGGTCAACTCCGCGTCAAAGGAAGGCTGAAGACTTCTTCTGATGAAATATAATAAAATTTAATAATTTTAATCAGTACTTTCTCTAGAAAATAATAAAAACTAATAAAACTGAAGCTGTTGTTGTATAGAGGAAGAAGTTTTGACTCCCAGCGAATCAAGCAACATCGTCACTGAAGTGCACTCGGCGGCAGGAAAAGGAACTGAGGTAGCTGGAGGTCGCCGCCTAAGGTAGTCTATAGACGCGAGCCTGGCTGCAGTGCCGCTCCTCGTGGCCCTACTTTGGTGCCCGCCCTCCTGAAAAATGTTGGCTCCCACTGGGTCCTAGCACCTCCAGCGTAAGTCCCATCAGTGTGAATGAGTGGTGGAGACTTTATGTCCAGGAAGATCTGTCCCACTATTGTCTGTGAAGGCCACCTGCACTGTTGTCACTGCTGCGAGGTCTGGCTTGCTACCTCGTGGGGCCCGTGCTGTTTTACTGTGAGGTGAGCCTAGTAGTGTGTGTAGGTTGCCTTGTCATTGAGCTAGCTTGAAGCTCAGCCCCTGTACCTTCAACCACCAAGGAGACAGAAACTCACTAAGAGTAAACCAACAAAATATTCCGCCAGATCACTGCTATCGAGAGTTCAGTGCTCACCAACTCCTCCAAGCTGTGGTGTATAGCCTGTCTACTCACACGCTCTCTTCTTGGTTAGATCTCCTCCATGCCACTTGTGATGGCACCACTGATAACAGGTGGAGAGAGTGGACAACACAATACAGACACAGTTGAGGCAGAAGCGCCCTGCGGCGTGAGTGCACACAGTGAGGGGCACTTATTGTGCAAAGATTAAATCCAAATTTAATGTCATTATTGCCACGCCTAAGAGCAACCTAGGCACAAATGCAAAGGGGCAACTGTCCCCTCTGCCCCTATCTATATGGCACCCTGCTTTATGGTGAAATTCATTCTCAGGTGCTAATTTCTGTACAAGTAAATATAATGGTTTCCACTGTGTTCTGAGGTACTGTATCCCATGTTTCAGGATGTGTCCCGATCATTGTGAGGGTTAAGTTGCCTTATTGTCCCTCATTTTGAGTGTCCATGTCCTCATTTCAGTGACAAAATGTGGGTATGGTGCATGCTTCCAAGGCCCTACTCAGCATAAAGAGAGCTGAGCATTGCCATAGTGTATATGCTCTATACAAGAATGACTAATGGAAGAGTAGAGTGAGCCGTAACAGTCACAGAAAAACACATATGGAGCACTAAATATGCATAAGGATTTACATAGCCCAAAATAAAAGGAAAGTCTTCACACCACAGAGGCCCCTCTTCGCACATCTGGAATGAGAGGTGTTGGCTGACTATATCTTTTAATTCAGTATGAAAACCATACAAATTAATGGCAATTTAATGACAAAATCAAAAGCCATTAAACAACTTGCAAAAGGATTTAATGGTCAGAATGAGTTTGCCTAATTTGAATGGGAATTCAATGGAATGGTATTTTAATGGCACTAATTGCTAGCAGAAGTATGATAAATAGAAAGATGTGTTTAGATGAGATTTGCACCAGCTTGGCTGCTGCACTCATGTCAAGCATGCAACATGCAGACCCTGATATGATAAGTAGAAGATGTTAGCACCAGCTTACCTGCTGCACACATGTCGCTTGCAGCATGCAACCTGATGTGCTTTTTAGATCTGGTTCACTTTGTGTGTGCTAACCGCATGCAAATATTGCACAATTAACACGTGGATTCATTGTGCATGTACACACACATTTTCATCTGCAAATGCTTACAAGTGTTCTAAATTGTAATCTGAGGGCTGATCATTGGTAGGTAGGTGAGAATTTAGTTCAAAAACCTTGATACACCTCCGTGCAACACCGTGTAACCTCTTGTTCCTGAACCGGTTTTGTCATCCCTTTGAATCCCTGGGGTTGTGAGCCTACTTCGGGCTCTTCAGTCACTGGAGACTGTCAGAAGCAGCAGCAATGGCCGCTGCCCATCACCACCTGCATAGCTAATATGAGGGAAAATTGCACCTCTCTACATGTGGATGCAACATGAGAGTACCAAGCAGTGCCACAGCAAGGGTGGAGTCAACCTGGGAAGTCTTAGTCTAAAAAGGAAGTTGTTTTATAAAAATAAATTTTTGGACATTATCAACCTTTATACAGATTTCAGTGAGTATTTTGTCCCCTTTTATGACTGGCTCAAAATTCAACTGTTCTGACCACTACTGCAAGTATTAAGATGTTATAAAATGGGTCTATAAATCAAAGAAATCAAAGAAATGTAATTGTGTAAAACCAGTTACATAACCTGCAACATTACAGCATAATGCATGGTCATCCTGGTTCTAAACCTGACCAGATTTGTTAGCAGCCACATCACACAATGAGAAAATCAGACCCTGCAACCAGAACTGACCATCTATCACAAACACGGTTGCTAACTTTATTTACTAAAACCTCAGCTAGGTCCTAAAAATAAAACTACCTTAAATAAAAAAAAAATTTTTTAAATGTTGTTTCCTGATCATAACACTCTCCTTACACACATAAACAAATCAGAAACAGTAAGTATTGTTCATAGTTTTCATTATTTGTGTTTCTATATCGACAATGACAAATCCTCATCCTGTCTTTGCCTGCTTATCAGGAGATCTCATGCTTACCGTGTCAGATATAAAACTGAGGCTCTGGCTCCATGTAAGACCTTTGTTGTGTGTGTGTGTGTGTGTTCAATAGGTTGGGAAAGGAACATTCTACCAGTGGAACTGTGCAGAATTTTGAATCCCTGTGTTACATGGTAAACATTCCATATGTTGAATATGGGTAAATACAGAGAAATAGGAAACAGAATGAAGAAAGGAGGCACTAATAATGTATAAACAAAGAAAAAAATACTTAAATACATTTCTAAACTTCATAAATGCACACATTTGAATCATACGTTGGTGTTTTCAGTTTAAGTCTAGCTCCTCCACCTCCACCCTTCCCAAAAAAACAACCTCACAGGTTCAAAACTTTTGAACACATTTATTTCCTTTCAAACATTGAGCCTGTGTTGATCTGAAGTGCAGATAAGGTAACAAATGTTTATTTTCTTATAAAAATGTGTGCCACACATGGTCTACATTGTGTTTAGCTAACCCCCACTTACCAGAGTATGGACTCTGCTTTTCGTCTTCAAAAGTTAAAATGGAAGCATATTTCAATGAAAGGTCTGATTTATCTTTTAAAATAATTTCTTCTTACTTCTTTCATTTTAAGTCAAATATTTAAATGCCATTTTATAAGTGCAGTAATACCCTTCGGTGTGTGACATTTTATGTTGATGTAACTGCACTTATCAGGTACATTTAACGGCACTTGGCAGCATGTTGTGCCTAACAAGGCACCTGAGGCGTGCAGTTATATATAGAATAAAGTATGGAGCGGTGTGTGTAATGAGAATTTTTACACAACTGAGGTGCTGGATGCCACATAAATCCTGAGAGCTGAAGCCCAGGGGTTTATCTAGGCATCCAACATCGAGGGCATGTGTGTACAATTTGGTTTACACATCACCCTATTTTATTTTATATAAATCCTGGGTTTCACTTTCTTGCCACAGCAATTATATAAAATAAGTGATCTTGTGGTGCGGCCATTGTCGGTTGGCTTCTAGTGCAGTCTGGCGTGGCGCTTTGTGGCACTTAGGGTTTCTTCATTGTTTTTTCCCCATCTGGTTGCTGCTTTTCTAAAGAGCAGTTTTTATTTTTATTACTTTTTGTGTGCCCCGGAGGCGTCAGTGTCCATCCTGGTCACGAACCCCTCACCTCCACCTCTGCCTACTGCCTGCACTCCCCAGTCACCCCTGGCTTGCCCCAGAGGGCAGAGGTCTCGGTGCTGTGGCCCTTTCAGCACCAAGACGCTAATAACTAGTCAGGGAGCTAGCGTGGAGGCTAATCGACACCTGGGGGCAGGCCTTCATGGAGACAGCCGGGACAGAATGTTTTTTTCCCCTGTAGGCAGGGGCAGGGACATGCAATGATGCCAGCATCTGCCCCTGGTGGTCCTATTTGCGCCGGTGCATAGTGGAACACCCAGCCTCCATCGGGTGTCACCACTGCACCAAACACTCAGTCCCCCTCCCCGGAGAAAGAGAGCAGTCCAGGGACACTTGATCCTTCTCCCCAGCCGGCCCTCCGATGACCCGGATCCGTTCCCAATTCGGTGTGGCGTCATAACAGAATTCTACTGCTGCGCCAGCAGACAGCTTAAGAGTAGCTTTTAAAAAAAAAATGAAAAGTACTTTTACCACCAAGTCACAGTGGCGGTGCGGTTTCGGCGAAAGGCAGGTGGCGAGGTGAAAACCCGAGAGTTGTGGCTGGAGCATGTAAGAGAGGAGGGAAACCTGGTACATGTTTGCTGTTTTAAACACTTTATAACAGCAAATTACACACGGGTTTCCCAATGGAAGAAAGCAATACCCAGTTATTATATCACCATAATGCACACCTTGTCATGTCTTACTGCTTACTTATAAACCTGGTTATTACTTTATTTACAAATTTCTCACTGTATAATTCATTACTTATAAACCTGCTTACTACTTTGTTTACAAATTTCTCTCTGTATAATTCATTACTTATAAACCTGGTTATTACTTTATTTACAAATTTCTCTCTGTATAATTCATTACTTATAAACCTGCTTACTACTTTGTTTACAAATTTCTCACCGTATAATTCATACTATAAATTGGTCATCTTGAGTCCAGGTCATGTTTTGACATCAGCTGTGCTGTTATTGTACTATGTGTTGCCTTTTATTGATTCCTTCCCAGTCACTGCCAGTCTCACATTTGCTCTGTTCTTGTTATCGACATTTACTTCATCTAATTAACATGTTTGTAATATCTTCCAAAAAACTTTTTCCTTTTAGAAAGACAGGTTAAATTGGCACATTTCCTTTATCTAACAATTAATTTATTCTGGGTTTTCTGTCTAGAATTTTTGACCATTAGGCTTCTACTACCAATAGAATTCATGTCCGCCCTGGACCAAAGTCCCACTCAATCCTTATCCCCTGGGTGAGTCAAACTGAAAGCATATCAAAGGTCTAAAGCAAACTCTTATGAACATTTATAATATCTTACAAAATGGGCTTCGGAATCCTAGCAACTTCATTGGTCTAATCCCATCACCTGACCATTCTCTAATCGCTGATATACAAACAGTTCATAACTAACCTGCCCTAATCTACATAGTACCAACCAAACGAAATGAAAATAAAACCTTTTCCATTAAAATAGGAGTTTTTTTTCACTTTTAAACACAAAAAGAGCAACAGGCATAGGTTTCTTCAAAATGAATGCAGTTACCGAGTTCATTCAAAAGCACACAGTCTTTAATATCTAACTCACTTATTCTACCATGTAAGAAACTAACTGAAGGAAAAGAAAAAAAGGCTCTGGAAAGATGGTCTAAAAAGTGGAAGCTGAGGTTCAATGCAGGGAAATGCAGGTACTGCACCTGGGGCCAGAAACCGGGCCAAGTGTACACCCTGGAGGCAAATGCCACAAGTCTCAATGGCCGAGAGGGACCTGGGGGTGGTGGTGGATGTCAAGATGAACAACCTGGAGACTTGTAGGAGGGCAGCAGCCAAGGCCAACAGGATGCTGGGATGCATCGCTAGGGGATCACATCCAGAAGGAGGGAGTGATACTCCTCTGTATAACTGCTTGGTAGGGGCCGCACCTTGAGTATTGCGCAGTTTTGGAGGCCACACTTAAAGAGGGACATTAAACTCCTGGAGAGGGTCCAGAGGAGGGCAAACCAAATGATTTGGGGCTTGGGGGACAGGACTATGAGGAAAGGCTCAAGAGCTAAATATGTACACATTGGAAGAGAGAAGGACCGGGGGACATGATAGAGGTCTTCAGGTACATGAAGGAGGTAAATAGGGAGGAACAGTCAGGGTGCTCGAAGGAAGGAGGAGGGGCCACTAGAGGGCATGGGTGGAAGCTGGAGGGGAAGATTCAGGAGAGAAGGAGCGCTACTTCACTGAGAGGGTGGTGGAGCCATGGAATGCGCTGCCTAGGGGCTGGTGGAGGCAGAGATGGTGGAGGGGTTCAAGAGGGGTGGGACAGGTACAGGTGAAGGTTCTGGAAGCAAAATCCAATGCAATGAGAATATCCGGAACTGGGAAGGGAGAAGCCAGAGAAGGCGAGGGCAAGGTCAGCTCCAGGGAAAGGGGGGGCTGACCAACGAGCAGACGCCGAAAGACCGTTAGGGCCTATTCTGCTGGCATTTTAGTATGTTAGTAAAAATAAAACCTTTTTCGATTAAAATAAATAAATAAATAAATGTATAAGTGCAACAATCCAGTCAGGGCATGGGTTTCTTGAGAATTAATGCACTTCCTGGGTGTGTTGAAAACCTCTTGGTCAATGGTCTCATGCCTTCCCATTTACCTGGGAGTGCATTCGTTCTGAGTAAAAAGCATGCCCTGTTGTGGATTACTGCTGCATATTAAGATGCATCTTCATTTCATAAATTTAGGCAAGGCAAGACAATTTTATTTTTAAAGAACCTTTTCCCCAGGGCTCAAGGCACTGTACATAATCTATGCTAATACCACCATGGAGACCACTCTTACGCTTCTAAGAGTGGTCTCACATGCATTCTTAGGGTACGAGAACTGCAAACCAAAAAGTGGTCTCCAAGGTAGAGTTAATATATTATTGATCCAACTCGATCAATAATACACTAATTTTTAAACTGTCCCAGAACATGCCTGTTTCTAGGGCATCTGCACGTGAGATACTCTTCACAAAATAAGAATGTCTCACGGGCAGAGGAAAGGATTGCCCGATTGGTCAGGAGCACTCCTCAATCTATGATTTAACATTATAAAACCAACAAATCCCATAAAGATAAAAATAAAATAATAAATAATACATCTCAACCATTAAAATACCTTTAGAAGTAAGCTTACCAGCCAGCCTGGTGGTGTTGAGGTTGAGGCGCTGGACACCACACCTCGCACTACGCGGTGACACAGGTTTGGGAATGAGCCTGGGTCATCAGGGGTTGGCTGGAGGGAGGCAGGAGCTGGATCGAGCAGCCACAAGGCAGCTCTCCTCTCCCGGGAGGGATCTTGTCACTCCGCACACACCTGCCCCCAGGTGGAGACCTGAGGCAGCGCAGGTGGAGAGCAGCATGAAGGGAGGGTGCAGTGGGACCAGCATGTGCGTCCACACACACTGCAGCCACAGCAGGGAGGGGAGAAATGGAGCTGGCAGGCTCCATGATGGCCCCGTGGTGTTCCTGGTGATGGGGACGCCAGCCACGGACAGATGCGGTGGGGGAGCCCGCCTGCCAGCTTCGCAAAACACTGGCTGCTCAAAATGTGGATTACAAAAAAAAAAGAAGAAGAATTTAGCTGATGTATTATTACACTATCTGATAGTGGATCAGCGCTGTTAATATTACTCAGTAATACTAGAAAACTAAACCTCTGTTGTATTTGCAATCCTCTTTTGTGAAGGCCGGGTTAACTGCTCTTGTTAATTCCTTGGTAGCTCACTCTGTTACCAGGGAATTGCTGCTAATTAGGGATGTTAATTTACACTAGAGTGCCTGTGAAAAAAAACTTTATGACTCAACCACTAATAAACTATAAACTATCTAATCACTTATCCTAACAGGAGAAAGCAGGAAAGAAAAATTACTCACCTTAGTAATTATGTTTCTTCTAATGGAGTCTTGCTGTATTCTGACTATTGCAGTTAGCCCCAGCACTCAAACTGCCCGGAGAGTAGATGGTTAATTTTCTATGCAGAGCATAGAACGTTGAGCTCGAGCTCGGTTCAAACCTCTGTCTGCTGCACTTTGAAGCACAACTGTCTGATTCTTCACGAGCTAATACTAACTACTATGTAGAAATTGTAAAATTTTTACTAGCCAAATGGCAACCAAATGTTTGGATCCCCAAAGACTCAAGTCAAGAAACCAAAATCAAAAACCAGGTAGTGAACAACTTAAGACTGTTTAATAATATAACCCACTCCCCTCTCTAAAAGGAGGGAGTACTCAAATGCACCCTGGGGTGCAACACTGCATCTGCCAGCCCACTCCCAAAACAGGTTCTGAGAGGGGTAGGAGGAGGTCAGAAAACAGCAAGACTCCATTAGAAGAAACATAATTACTAAGGTGAGTAATTTTTCTTCCAAACAACATGACGTCTTGCTGTATTCTGACTGTTGCAGACTACTAAGCAGTACCTCCATGGAGGAGGGAATCAAACCTACCTTGGGAATAGGCTCTGCAGTACTGTTGTATAAACTAGCATCACTCCTAGCCTGGATGTCCAGGGAGTAATGCTTGGTAAATGTATGGACTGTTTTCCAGGTGGCTGCTTTACATATCTCTAGCAAAGGAATATCCCTGGCCGTGGCCAGGGAAGCAGCTATTACCTCTAGTGAATGAGCCTCAGGCCTGGAGGAGGTATTTTGTAGCTTCTCATAGCAGAATTGAATACAAGACACAAGACACCTGGCAACAGTTCTCTAGTGGCAGGTTTGCTCCTACCTACTTCCCCATAAGTGAGAAACAACTGAAGGAGTCAAACCTGTGAGCCTTAGCACGCCCAATGTAGTAACTAAGGGCTCTTTTAACATCGAAACTGTGTAAACTTCTTTCTCCTGAAGAAGAAGAATGATCAGTGAAGAACACAAGGAGAGACATAGATTGGTTCAGATGAAAATCTGAAACCACTTTAGGTAAAACCTCCTATTAGTTCTAAGGACCTTATCTCTATCATAGATATCATAGGTATCATAGGTAATTACAAGCCAGAAGATAGTATTCTACCTTATAAGGCTTGCCAAGCATAATTAAATTAAAATTTTCTATTACCAAAGTGACGGTCGATCCATTCTTAAATTCAGTCATAGTAATACTATTTACCAGTTCTATTGGCAAGGTATTCCAGACCCCACAACTCTACAACTATACCATTGTTTCCAAAATTGTGCTCCCATGCATGTTGATATAGTTGTTTAGCATGTTTCTAGTACTAGTTCTTCCAAGGTTTCTTGTGAGCCCCATTTCCCCATTAAATCTACATCATTCATGTTTTATATAAAACACAGATCACCCTTAATCTACGATAGGATAATGAATAAAGATTTAGACTGAGTAATCTTTCATAATAACTTTTGTTCTTTATTCCTTTTATTTGCCTAGTTAGTTTCTCTGAACCCCTTCTATTGATAAAATATCTGCCTTATTTTGAGGTGACCAAACCTGAGCACAATATTCAAGGTGAGGTCTCACCAATGCACTGTAGAGTGGGATCAATGCCCTTCTATCCTACTTACAATATGTTTGAGAGCATATTAAGGTTATGGATTGCCTTCCTAATTTGGTTCCTACAGTGTAATCTAAATTTCATATCGTTAGTAACTGTAATACCCAAATCCCTTTCCTCTGTTACTACCCCCAAGGTGTTATTATCCAAAAGATATAGTTCTTGCTTATTATTCTTACCAAAGTGCATTACCTTACATTTATTTTTGTTTAATTCTAACTTATTTAAGATTGTCCAATTATATATTAAATCCAAGGCATGCTGTAGGGTAGTTTTTGTTGAACATCATTAACCACTAAACCCAATCTACAGTCATCTGCAAATTTGTACATCCAAATGTTATTGTTTCTCATTGCTAATGAAGCGATGTATATATTAAATAAACAAGGGCCCAAGACAGAGCCCTGAGGGACCCCGCTAGTTACAGGAACCCAATCAGAATATTCTCCATTAATGACCACTCTCTGCCTTCTATCCTGAACCCAATTTGAAACCCATTTACAAATATTACTAGGCAAATTAATGGCTTCCAAGACTGTCAGTATAATTCGTTGTAGGGTAGTTTATCAAAAACCTTGGCGAAATCAAGGAAAACCTACATCCACAGAGTTTCCCACATCCATTTCCGATTCACATTTTCATAGAAAGACAATAAATTTGTCTGACATGATCTATTTTAGTGAATCCATGTTGTTTAAGGTCAATTATATCCTATCTCTCCTGATGTTCTATTATGATTTCCTTGATTGATCCTCCATTATTTTACCCAATATTGAAGTTAGGCTAATTGGTCTAAAGTTTTCGGGCAAAGTTCTAGACCCCTTTTTAGGATAGGCACAACATTAGCTAATCTCCAATCCCTAGGAACCAATCCCATATCCATAGATGCTTGGAAAAGATAAGTTATTGGTTGAGCCAATTCCTCTGCCAACTCCTTCAAAATCCTTGGGTGCATTCCATCTGGTCCTGGGGATTTGTTGACATCAAGGCTAGCCAATTGTTTATATATAGTATTGGGGTTAAAAATAATTGAACCAGGTACTGGAGATCTAGTAGTTTCATGTGAATCTGCATCAGTGGTATTATATACTGAACAATAATGATTCTGGATGGTAGCCATTTGTTGGTTAGAAGAAATAAGTCCTGACTCAGTAGTAAATGGTCCTATATTACTGGGGCCCTCCTCTGTTTATTGATAAATGAGAAAAGGATTTTTATTATCCTTTACCCTATCTGCAAGGTTGTCCTCACATTGGGCTTTGGCATTCCTGATGTTTATCTTTATTTTCATGAGGCATTCTTTGTATTCAGCATGTATTTTGGTGATTTAGATATTTTGTTTTTATATAATCTATTTTTCTTATTAATTAATTTTTTTATTGTAGGTGAAAGCCAAATAGGTTTCAAAGCCCTAATACTATTATATTTTTTAATAACGGGATAAACTCAGTGGTTAAGTTATCAATTTTAGTTTTAAGGGATTCCTACATATTATGTATAGGCTTATTAACAAAATCAGTTTCCCAATCCCAGCAACTTAATTTAATTTTCATTCTATGAAATTCTGCCTTACCAAAGTTATACATTGTGGTTGTTCCAGTGGGTTTGGACATTTGGGATTCACTTATATTAAATAAGACCGAACTATGGTCACTGTTTCCCAGGGGTACACTTATTTCAACTGAGTTGATTGTCTCACCCATGTTAGTGAACAACAAATCCAAAATATTGTTGCCTTGTATTGTTAAGTACCATCTGTTTAAATCCCCATGATCCATAACATCAATAAACTGCCTCTCAAGAGAGATGAACCTAGACCTTTACCCCAGTCTATATTGGGTAAGTTAAAGTCCCCAGTAATCAATAACCTATCGGTAGGATCAAGATTTCCAAAATATCCAACAAGGCCTTATCATCTTCCTGTGAAATGGATGGGGGTTTATAAAGAAGTCCCAAAATAATTTTGGGACTATTAGTGGGCAACAATTTAACCCATAGGAGTTCAAGTTTACCTGTATCCCATTTAATATCTTCAAGGTATGTCTTCTTGAATATAAATTGCCACCCCCCCCCTTTCGATATTTTCTACAATGGGAATACAGCTTATAGCCCTCAATTTCTTTTCCCAACTATCATTTTCATTCCACCATGTCTCTGTAATGAGGGCAATATGTATTTTATTTTATGTAGCAAAATGTTGAACTCATCATATTTGTTCTGTAAGCTGCAGGCATTTAAAAGAATTACATTCCATCCAGGGGTATTTTGAGGAGATGATAAAGAACCTATTAAGTTACTTTCAACTGTGTCCCCCATACCAGTTTAAATGAAACCTCATGACCTCCAAAACTTTTTACTCATAACCCTTACTCCTGCATAATTTAAGTGAATTCCATCCTTTTGGAATGAGATAAAATCAGGCTCCACTGACAGAGCTTGCAATTCACTGATACACCTGGCAGAGGTAATAGCTACCAGGAACAAAGTTTGCCAAGTCAAGTACTTAAGCTCTGCTGAAGACAAAGGCTCAAAAGTGGGTTGCATAAGCTGATCAATGCAAACATTAAGATCCCAAGCAGGGCAGGATCCCTAAAGGGGGATTGGTATGAAGCAATCCCTTGAAAATTTACAGAATACAGGTTCAGTTAGCGGAGTTAAAAATCTGACAGTTGCACTTCAAAGTGCAGCAGACAGAGGTCTGAACCGAGCTTGAGCTTCAACGCTCTATGCTCTGCATAGAAAATTAATCATCTACTGTCCGGGGCAGTTTGAGTGCTGGGGCTAACTGCAATAGTCAGAATACAGCAAGACTTCCTGTTGTTTGAAGGGTGAGTCATTTTAACAGCTATTTCTACCATTATACATACTCTTTCCCATTCACTCAGATGGCTGGCCAAGGTAGTAACAGTAGGGTCTGTGCTGGTCACTGTTCTCCCTCTGCCTGCCCAGGATGATGTGTTTCATTGGGTGGTTTGGATGCCTGGGGGCAGGGTGATGGGTGCTGAGTGGGTCAGGGGTGGGGAATGTATTGTTTTGCAGGACGGGGATGGGAGCTGCCCGATCGGCAGTGTTGAGTGGTTGGGCAGGAGGGGTGACTTAGTTATACATCTGGGACTGGGGAAGAAGGAGGTACCCTTTCGACTATCAAGGATATATACAGTAATACAATGGGGATCAGGCAGGAGGGGTACCAGTGGACTACTTGGGATGTATAGATTACTACAATGGGGGATTAGGGCAAAAGTGGGTACCACTGGACCACTAAGGAGATATATTATATATATATATATATATATATTTTGTAAAAACTTTGTTAATGGATCAGTTAGGATTAATGCGAAAAAAGTGGGGAAATGAGACATTAGGTTTGAGTTCCTAACCCCCCACCCCATCTCATCCTCAGACGACAGATGCCAGGGTGTGCCATGGGGCCACAAGGCCAACTCTACCCCATTCCATGTGTAAACAGCTTGACATGCTACAATAAAGGAGAATGGAAGAGAGTTAGGCCTCATGATCCCATGGCACACCCCAGCATCTGTCGGTCTGTGGAAGACGGGTGGTGGGGTGGTGCGGGGATAGGCTCAACACTAACGCCTTATTTCCCCAGTTTTGTCGCTTTAACCCTAACTGATGCATTAATTAATTTTTTTGCAATGAATTTCTTACTTTTTGAAAAGTGTAGTATAACTAGTAAATAGCATATGTTGGTGTGCCTCCGGACCTTGCGCTCCCACTTACACATAACTACAAGCCATACAGTAGCCCAATAGGTCTAAAAGGAACCCTTGTAACACTAGTTTGCCAATATTAATAACCATACAACCTAGGAAACAAATTTCACCACAGGTGTAATCTATGATTTCAAACTTGTTTTTGAGTTGTTTAAGCCACAAGTAGCGAATTGTTTAAGCCGTAAGTAGTGAAAAATCCGTACTCGTTTTGTTTTTGAGATACGGCCACGAAAAGTCGCTATGGTGCTACAATGTTATTCTATGGGAAAATCTCAACTTTGTGATGGCATATCTATGGAACCGATTAACTTTTCAACACCAAAATAGCATAACTCACATCTCTGGGGCATCCCTTTATATCCTGCAAAGTTTAAGTCAAAAGACCAAACTGTTAATTTACAATGCTGTGGAAAGTTTTAAAAGTTTCAAAATTACTAGTTTGAGAGGTAGCAAAATCCCTGACCACAAGGTCAATCCTCATTCGCAAACTGTCAAAATCGCCATCTGCAGAAATCCTTGACCGTCAGATTTTGTCCATCTGGACCCTAACCCACGGGTCGAGGATTTCACTGCCTCGTGAAGGGGACTGCTTGTGGACAGGATTTTGTCAGCTCACAAAGGGATTTTGTCAGCCCAAGAAGGATTTGAGATACAGTCTCAAGGAAGGATAAAATCCCATCTGCGAGCCGATCCTCTTTGTGAGGCAGCAAAATCCTTGACCGTGAGTTGATCCTCATCCACAAGAATGGCCATCTGGTCCCTAGCTCATGGTCAAGGATTTGCTACTTCATGAAAGGGATTGACTCGCTGGACGGGATTTTGTCAGCTCGAGAAAGGGGATCGAAGCAGTCGCTGGATGAAGAATTTCAAAATTTAAAACACCCATTTGTTTTCCCAAAATGAAGCAAACCAAAGGTAAAGGTTTGTAGAGGGCGCCACCCTGTACAACATTCATGCCTTATTATAACAAAAATTCACCTGTGAGGAAACTACAACATTTTGTTTGGGGAAAAATTAAAACAAGATGGTAGCTCGCAAAAGAGGAATTTTTCTCACAGATGGGGATTTTTAAATCCTCGCTCATGAGCTGACAAAATCCTTGACTGTGAGAGCAAACCCCTTTCGCAAAAATACATATAAATCTTAGAGTGAACTTAGCATGCTCAGAACCAAAAATTAAATAACTTTGGAATGGATTAATATTTTTTCACCAAACCAATGCTGGATTGTTCTTTGACCCAAACATACTGTATATACATACATATATACACACACATATATATATATAACATACCTGCATAGTTAGGGTTGGAGGGTCACTTTAATGTTAAGCCCCAGAGTTTGCGCTTTAATAATTTTGCAACTGTTTGTCCGATTTGCCTGACATTTTGCATGTGCAGCATCCAACCCTATATGTCTGGATCTGGAAAGTTTGTTCCGTGGGTTGTACAGTTGCGGAACTGTACAACATCCAAAACGTGAACATTTGGTCAACGCTTTGTGCATTTTTCGGTCGGGCATAATGGACTGAACAATGCATCTGAGTGTATTAAAATTTACATGTCTATATGTGCCCTGGGTTGAACTGGTGCCTTTTGAAGATTTGATGAAAAATATTAATCCGTTCAAAAGTTATTTAAGTTTTTCATGTTCCATTATAGCTTATGGGAAAATTTATATGTGCATTGCAAAAACATTCATGTCCACATTTTGTTGTCGTGCTGCCTGAATTTGTTTTTGTGCTGCTGTCATCTTGTTTTCAGTTAGCGAGAGACACAAAAGTTGTAACTCAAAAATAATGCCCTTTAGTAAACACCAACAGTTGTGTTTACCTAATTGGGCCCTGAGAAACATGTCCCTGGCATTAGTTTTTCACCAGGTGGTCTGGAAATATGTTTTCAAACTTTTTTCACCATTCTGCCATTTTGTGGTTGTGGCAAACGTTTATTACTGCCGCGACAATAATCGCTGATAAAAAAAAGGAACCTCGATCATATATTTTTCAGCGTGCAACATTCCCATTATAGAGATAGGAGTTCTCGAACGATGAAAAGTTATCGAAAATAATGCATGAACACATGTTCCAATGTGTTTTCTTTGCCACTTCATTGTGTCAAGATGGATTGTGTTTTGGGCTGAAATTTGCATGGTGGCAAGCCCTGGTCCCACAGATGTGCCTTTTAGTGGTTTGGTCCCAAAACATTCAATGGGTCCATAGTTACAGCATTCCAAAGTTGAGAAATGTCCATAGGATAACACTGTGGCATCCATAGTGCCTTTCAGTGCCCGTATCTCGCAAATGAAGCAAGATATGGATTTTCGCTTTTGCAGCTTAGTCCACCTTTAGGTGAACTATGCCTACGAGGAAGTTTAAAAGTCATAGATTACTCCTGCAGTGGAATTTTTTCATAGATTGTACGGTTACTGAGATATTGACAAATCTGTGTTACTTTTCAGGCCTATAGGGCTATTGTATATTCATTGTTATGTGTAAGGGAACACATGGTGCGGAGGGCCAGTGCTCCCACAGACGCAGTATCATTATGCACAAATGGGCAGTATTGTGGAGCGCGGCCTGAAGAGATCGCGATGCCACCAACACATACCAGTTACCAGGTACATTACACTGAAAATAAACAGTTTGGACTTCTGGCTTGAAATCTGCAGGGTATAAAGGAGGTGTCCCAGAGATGTGAATTATGCTGTTTAGGTATAAAATGTCATCAGTTCCATAGATACTTCATAATGAAGTTGAGATTGTTCCCATAGGATAACATTGCGCACCCACAGTGCTTTTTAGTGCCCGTATCTTGGAAACGATTCAAGATACAGATTTAGTAGTTTTATCTCACAAAGAGGTTTCACTGTCATGTTTAGATGGCACTGGAATGTTTTCATAGCTTCAACCATTGCTGATATATTAGCAAATTAGTGTTATAAGTGTTCCTTGCCCTATAGGGCTGCTGTATGGCTCTGTAGTTATGTGTAAGTGGAAGCTTACAGTTCCTGGAGGGCCTGCAGTCCCACAGACACATATCGTTATGCACAAATCGGTAGTCTGGTGAGAGCGCGTGGCCTTTCAACACATACCATTTACTGGTTACATTACACTTTTTCAAAAAGTAAGAAATTCATTGCAAAAACTTTGTTAATGCATCAGTTGGGGTTGATGTCACAGCGACGAAGTTTGGAATTCGATGTTAGGGTTAACCCCTACCATCCACCACCCCATCCTCCACACACCTAAAGGCGTTGGGGTGTGCCATGGGGTCGTTAGTCCTCTCACCCCATTCTCCTATACTGTAGCATCTCAACCTGTTTACACATGGAATGGGGTGAGAGCTGGGCCTGATGACCCCATGCCACACCCCAACATATGTTGGTCTATGGAGGATGAGCTCAACCATAACATCTAATTTACCCACTTTGTCTCTGTAACCACCCAACTGATGCATTAACAAAGTTTTTGCAATTAATATATATATATATATATATATATTCTAAGCAAATACTTAGTTAATGCATCAGTTAGGGTTCTTCTACAGTGACAAAGTGGGAAATTTGATCATTAGAGTTCCCACCCATTGCACCACCCCACCCCACCAACAGGCATCGGGTGTGTGGGGGTCGTCGGCCCTAACTCTCACCCCATCCCATGTGTAAACAAGCTGAGGTGGTACAGTGTAGAAGAATGGGGTGAGAGTTAGGGCGGCGACACCAACACACACCCGATGCCTGTTGGTGGGGTGGGGTTCAATGGGTGGAACCTAATGGCGAATTTTCCGCTTTTATCGCAGTAGAAGAACCTAACTGATGCATTAACGAAATTCTTTGCCAAATTTTCTTACTTTTCAGGAAGAATAGAAAGTAGAAGGTTGCGCCAAGTTGGTGGGAGCACCGCGCCCAAGGGTCCACGCCCCAATTAACTTGTGCGTCGGGCCACATTATACACCCAATGACTAAAAAGTACATTGATGACAGCAAGGCCAGCCACCAAACGTTAATCTAGTAGAGCAATAAGCGCTGTCCATAAAGCGTAAACTCGCCACACAATATCTCCATGAAAAAATATTGTCCGACCGCGTAAACACACGCTATTGACATCTACAGTACATATCGTCAACCCGTCCAAATTTCAATAAGAAGACCAAATCGTGTCCAAGATATCACGTCACAATTTGACATTTTCATTCATCAGAGTGGCACAGTTTCACAACTGTTGGCATTTAACACACACACAACTGAAAACTACATCCATGACACTAAGGCTAGGCACCCTATCAATTTCAACCCACCAGCACGATCCAAAACACTGTCGCAACATGTAAAGTCGTCACGCAATATCTCCACAAAAAAATTGTCTCTGACACGTAAACACCATAATTCACATCTACAGGACATGCCGTAAACACCCTCCACATTTCAAGGAAAAAGACCAAGCCATTTCCGAGATATTCAGTCTTAAAGATTGGTAAAATTTCCTATCTATTCAATCATAAAAATCGGCCATCTTGTCCCCCTTGTGATCAAAGATCTCACGATCAAAGAATTTGCAGGCTCGCGATCAAAGAATTTGCAGGCTCATGAACAAAGAATGAAAAATGCTATAAATCAAAACATGGAAGTAACTGCAGTAAACCACCGCCATGTTCGACAAAATAAACCCCTGAGCAAAACTCACCCTCATTTGACTTCCTAGGGTACCCCTGGGCTGAGAAAATTGATTTTTTAATCTGGCCATCTAGTCCCTTGCTCGCGATGCGATCGAGATCAAAGAATCTCGCGATCAAAGAATTTGCAGGCTCGCGATCAAAGAATTTGCAGGGTCATGACCAAAAAAAAAAAATTTCTAATTTAAAATTCAAAGAATTGCGGTAAACCACTGCCATAGTTCATCAGAATGAAGCCCCATGAGTAAAACCCACCCTCATTTGTCCTCCTAGGACACCCTAGGCTGAAGCGCTAATGCAAATAAATTTTGAGCGCCTCTTTGCATTAAGCGCTGCTAATACACACAAGTCAGCGGCTGGCCGTGGAGGTGATGGGCTGTGCCAGTCGCCGACTAGGGATGGGTAGGGGTGCTGGGTGGGCTGGCACGGCTGGGTGGGGGGTGGGGTGGGGCCACTAGACTACCAACAAATTGCAGATCGTTTTCTACTTTATTATGATGGGGGAAGAATAATAATTTTATACAGATCGGGGGCCACTAGACTACCAGGGATATACAAAGCAATATTTATGAAATACACATTGGGGGCCACTAGACTACCAGGGAATTAGAGATCGTAATCTATTGGAAATTGCAGATCGTTATCTATTTTATTATGATGGGGGGTGCTGCTAACTACCAGGGATATGAACAAGAATAACAATTTTATACAGATCGGGGCCACTAGACTACCAGGGATATACAAAAGTAATATTTATGAAATACACATGGGGGGCACTAGACTACCAGGGAATTAGAGATCGTAATCTATTTTACCATGATCGGGAGGCGCTAGAATGCAATGGATATTGAAAACATGATTTTTATTCAGATGGTGCAGAACGAAGCCCCTGAGCAAACCCCACCCTCATTTAACTTTCTAGGGCACCCTGGGCTGAGAAAATAGATTTTTAATCTGGCCATCTTGTGCCTCATTCTCAATCGCGATCGCGATCAAAGATTTTGCAGGCTCGCGATCAAAGATCGTTCATGAGCAGCTAATTAAGATTTTAAAAGCTCATAACTCTATTTTTGACAGATTTGGATAAAACTAAAGTCATGGCTCGATAGATCGGAGTCCCCTGAGTAAAGCCCATCCAAGTTTTACTTCAAAGTGACCCTGAGCCAAGATATTTGTGTTTTCTGATCAGAAATTTAAAAACAAGATGGCGGACCTCGCAATTAAGAATTTTAAAATTCTCAGGGACAAAGATTCTTGAGCGGCGAGGCTGAAAATTCTTTGATCGCCAGGCGGGACGAGATGGCCAGAACCCCATTCTTGTTCGCAAAACATACATATCAATTTTCCCATTGACTTATAATGGGAACTTAAAAGTGGCATAATTTTTGAATGCCTTAATATTTTTCACCAAATGATAAGTGGCATGTTCAGCCACCAAAGCTCTTTCAAACGAGCCATCTTGAGGAGCGGCATGACACACAATGGCTATGCAGGACCACGTCCAAAACCCTCAAAGCTGCCTCCAAAAATGGATAATTTTGCATTTTCAGCGTTTTCATACCATAAGACCGTAAGTCCAACGAAGCATAATTCAGCAAATCAAGAGATCTACCATGCCCCACACACATACTAAATTTCAGGCAAATCCTTAAATGGGTCCAAAGTTATTAATGCACAAAATTTTGAGTTTAACATAGAAGTGACGCTGATCCCTACATATAGTGTACGACCGCACCACTATAATAGAATATATATATATATATATATATAAAGATAGTGGGGATCATTGTGGGAGGTGAATACCATACCACTGGACTACCAGAGATATATACATTACTACAATGGGGATTGGCCAGGAGAAGGAATGTTTATTGATTTGGCAGAAACCAGGGCTGTTTTGCAGGGTCTCGCACTACTGTGCATGTTGTTAAAAGTAGGGCTTTGGAAGCATTAATTATAAAATGTATCACAAAATCCTGCAACCTCATTGGTCAAAACATTTCACATGACCGTGAGCACGCCGCCAGCCTGAAGGGCGAATTACAGAGTACGCACATCGCGACTGGGAGAAACAGCGGACAGTGCCATGCCAGCGCTTTAGTACAGTGCTGAGTTTGTCCCCGCCACCCCACCAAGCGCCACCCCGCCACCACGTTGGTGAGCAAAGTGATTTATAGTCCGGATCACATGGGTGCTGAAACCTATCAGTCCATTCTCCCATTAGCAGCTTATCTGAATTCACCACTAGTGGCCCCTACTGTCCTCTCCCAGCCCTAGCATTATGCAGACTTTAAAGATACTATTAATCTGCCTGCTTATACCACTAGCCTACCTCCCCTGGCCATCTACCAAATGGCTATCAATCATCCACACCGTCTTGTTCAGTGTTGCCCCCCATCTCCCAGTACTGCAACCAATTTCCATTAGCAGATGCATCAATCCTTAGTGCACAACTGGGCTCGCGGAGCGTCCATTCTGCCACCCTCCTTTCACCCTGGGCTATCTGTCCTACATCTCGGCCTCAGATGGCTCCCACAACTCCCCAGATCTCTCCCAGCCTGCATGAACCTATATCTGCCTTGCAAATAACTAAACAGCTCGTAGGTGCTTCTGCTCCTACTGGCAGGGGACACTGAACCAAATCCAGGACCTAGTCCTCCCACCCCTCAGCCACATCACCCCTACCCAGAGGCTTAAGCTAGTGCACCTCAATATCTGCAGCATCTTAAAGAAAATAGCAGCTCTGCAACTGTTTGCACTATCAACTCTTCAGATGTCTTAATCATTACTGAGACCTGGCTGAAGCAGCACCACATGGACGTTGAATTCTCTGTCCCGGCTACTCACTCAGTAGACATGATCGCCAGGGTAAAAAAGGGGTGGTGGTATTGCCATGTACATCTCCTATATGCTCCAGTTCACCCCTGTCCTGCTCCCAAATTCTTCTCGGGACATAGACTCCTTACTAATTAAACTGACACTTCCACACTCGGCCCCAGTTTTTGTTGCAGGCACCTATTGTGCCCCCGACACTCCTGCCCATTGTCCTGGACCACCTGGCCTCCCAAAAGGCACTCACATTGGCAGGCGAGCTACATATCCTCGGGGATTTCAATTTTAATTGGCTCGCCAAAGAGAACTCCAAAATACGAAGCAAGATAAATGCCTAAACCTAGCCCAGCAAATTTCCAACCCACCCGCCTAAACCACAAATCACTGAACCACTCACTCTTAGACTGGGCCCTTACCTCCCACCCCACCGGATAATTAAGGCAAGCCTCCTTCCTGACTCCTCAAGCAACCACCACATGATCTTCATGGTGAGGAAAATATACAGCCAATAGCACCACCCCAAGGATGTTGCTCACTAGATCTTACAAATCTACAGACCAAGCAGCCCTCTTAAATGACCTGACTCATGTTGACCGGTCCTTCATCCCTACAGCACCCTCCATAGATGCAGCTCTGGATCACTTCAAGTCCTGCTTCCTAGCAGTGTGGGACCACCACGCGCTAAGAAGGACAAGGGTCAGGTGCCCACCTACCCTGGGTCTCCACCTTTGTCATTGACAGATCCGGGCCAGAGACCAGGCTTGGAAAACATACAAAGAAACTGGCACCCAGGTATCTCTTCAGCGGTACCGTGCACTCTGAAACTCCTGCACTAGACTCATCTGGCAGGCCAAAACAAATTACTTCAAGACTGTCTTCAACTCCAACCTCAATCACCCAACAAAATTCTGGCAAACAATCAAATCCCTACTCACCCCCTGCTCAGCCACCTACCCCGACCCTAACCGTCCAAGGCTCCTCATTCTCGATCCTGTCAATGTGGCCTCTGCCTTCAACACTTTCTTCACGAGTAGTGTGGCTGCTCTTTATCCGACCTCCCTCGTCCCTCAGCTGCACAGCTCCAACAATGCCACCCACCCCCTGACCCCGCTTCTCATTCTGACTGGTTACCCCATACGGCGTATTAAAGAAATGTGGGCACTCAATCCCAACAAGGAAAATGCCCTCTGGCCTGGACGCTAAAATGCTTTACCTGTCAGCGCCAGCCATTGCCTCCCCTCTGCCCGATCTCTTCAATCTCTCTTTTACACTAGCTGAAATCCCTACTGACCGGAAGCATGCAGTAGTCATTCCACTCCCTACAGGGGAGACCTTCATTGCCAGGCAACTACATCACCCATCTCCCTTCTCCCCATCCTAGCCAAACTTCAGGAACATCTTGTCCTAGCCCAACTCTCCTCTTTCCTAGATTCCTCCATCTTTTCTCTCCTACCAGTCTGGTTTCGAAGTCCCACTCTACCATTACCTCCCTTCTAAGGCTCACTGATGCCATCCTCACTGGCATGGACAAAGGGCACACCACCTCAGCAATTTTCATTGACCTTGCAAAGGCCTTGATACCCTCTCCCCCCTTACTTGTATCCAGACTTACAACGGCTGGGCTCTGGGCTCTGCCACCAGTTGGTTTAGTTCATACCTGACTGGTAGATCCCAGGTGGTAAAGATTGGCACTCACACCTCTAACCCCTCCCGGTCACTACAGCATCCTCAAGAGCTCGGTCCTAGGACCAGTACTCTTCTCCATCTTCCTGAATGATCTGCCCTCCGCTTGCCCACGCACATCCATTTCACATGTATGACGACACCGTCCTGTGATGCTTCAGGCCCCTCCACTGTTGCAGTGGCATCTACACTCCAGGAGGACTTCAATGCCATTCAGCACTGGCTCCGCTCAAACCAAGTGTTTCTCAATACTAAGAAAACCGTCTCCGTGACTTTTGGCTCACGACAAAGACTACCCGTCTCCCTCGCCCCCCACCTTTCTCACCATCGATGGCACCCCTTGGAGGCTTGCACCTCCTTCAGGTACTGAGGAGTCTGGCTCGACCAGCACCTTGACTACACCACACATCGAAGTCACTCCATAAGAAACTGCATCCAAAACTAGATGCCTTATATCGCAACAAGGACTGCATCCTCCAACTACCCGGAAGGCAATTGTTCAGAAGATGATCCTCACTGTACTGGACTGGGGATGTAGTCTATGGAACTGCTCCCACAACCTCCCTTGCTAGTCTTGACACACTCTTTCATTCCTTCTGTCGCTATCTCTTGGGCTGCCCCACAACTCATCACTGCAGCCTCTACAGTTCCCTCAGACCTGCCCTCACTTCTTCACGACTGCAGGCAGATTCACTGCACCAGGACCAGCGAAATACTGGACACAGTCCCTCCCTCCCTATCTTGAATCTACCCTCACAACCCAACCTCTGCCCACATACTCCCTCAGGAGCACTGACTCCAGGCTCTTTCAAGTCCCATTCATGGGTTCAGCCAGGGCCAAGCTGCCTTCAGTTACCGTATGCCCAAGCTTTGGAATCGCTGCCAGCTGCCATCAGACTCTTCACAAACTCTCAGCACCTCAATCACGTCCTAAGGACCCACCTCCTCTACTTATGCTTGTACCTAGGGACAAGGGCTATGTTGTCAACCACTCTTGCTAGCGCCCTGCTACCACCTCCCTAGTTACAACTTCCTGAGTAGTGGTAGGGATATCTGTTATCTAAATTGCGATCCTGTACTACTACATTGTGCAACCTTGCTCTGTAATGTTGTTAAGTATACTTGTTGCTCACAGTCAAGCAAGCTCTGCTATCCATTAACCTATGCATACAATTTGATATCTGCATTGCACAATCTGTATACTTGAACAATTATTCATTGTTTGTATTTTACTCCTCCCTTCCCCAGGACGCATCTGGAATCGGCGGTATCTCCGCTCAGTATGCCTTCCTGGTAAAACTCTTAAATAAATAAATAAATCCTGCAAAAGACGACTGTTAAAGAGCATGCTGTTAAAATGTTTACTTTCCTGGAACATAATTCACTCTTTTTATTTATTTGTTTTAAATACAGATTCATTTTATAATCACAATAATGCACTTCAAGGTATGTGTGGTGGTGGGATTTACCATTTCTTGTCTGGTCAAAGTTGCTCAGCTAGCCTCATGACACCACCACAAGACATAGGTAAATCCCTCAACAACACACAACCTATCATGCATTATTGCTAACAAAATCCTCTCAGTATACCATTCTGTCCTGTATGCAAAAAGATTCCTCATTTCCATGGGTACTGGAAGAATATAGTGCCACAATTACAGTGCTACAAAAATGCAGTACAAAGCGCAAAAACATTCAGAAGCGAGAGGGTCAGCAGCATGCAAATTACCACTACCCTGTCACAGACTGCAAAGTAGAGGAAGGGCTCAAGAAGGCTGTGCTGCTGTACCTGGTCGAGCCACTCCCATGGTGGAGTGGTTAGGCACCAGCACACAGTGCAGCTGGGAGACCTGGAACTGTGGTTTGGTCCACCCCCAGGACTCCCCTGCTGCAACTTTTACTGGCATGATTTATTTATTTTTCAAATAAAACTCCCCCAAGTTTTCCCCATCCCTAGACCCCCCAGCATTTGTTATTTAAGTTCCGGAGGGTGGGGCAAAGCCTACAAAAACATACAGGACCCATTGTTTGCAATGGGCACAGTCGCATAGAACAGGTCAGTGTTTTGTCCGACTCTGTTTTGTGCCGTGCTGTTTGCTGTTTAGCTGCAGTATTTTCACCCATGCAGTTTTGACATACGGCAGTATGACCCCATGCCCTTTGCATGAGTACAGTGAGGTTTGTTGCGTAATTGTGCTATCATGCTGTGCTACAGACCCTTTGAAAATGGCTCCAGTCACTTTCGGATGCACTATGCACACTTAGCAGAGTGCTGTTTCTGTTAGCATCACACTAAAGTACAGTTATGTAAGAACTTACCATAACAGTAGATCTTTGAGAGAGGCTCTTGCAGTAGGCACTAACAGGTAGGACTGAGTGGTCAGGCACCAGGACCACACGGAAAACTTTTAGCTAGCAATGTCTGGTGGGGACCGCCCGCCCGGCATCACGCAGCGACCGATGTCAGCGTGGCGCTATACAGTGAGCAGTCCCCATGCCCGCCTCCAGTTCTCCGCCAGAGACCTAGTAAGGTGCAACAGGAGGTGGGAGTGGGCTCCTAGAGCTGAAAAGCTATAATAGGAGAAAGAGCAGAAGAAACCCAGGAGAGGTGGGAGAAGCAGTACCTACTGCAAGAGCCTCTCTCAAAGATCTACTGTTACAGTAAGTTCTTGTATAACTATACTATCTTACTTCAAGAGGGCTCATGCAGTAGGTACTAACAGGCAGGACTGTTATTTAATTTTTTTGTTTCTTAGTTGTTTAACCAGGACTAGCACACTAAGCTGAAAGCTTTTTACAGGTGCAACCTGGGGCACAGGGAAGTTAAGTGACTTGCTCAGGGTCACACAGTCCATGAAGTGGAAGCTGTGGGATTCAAACCCAGGTCTGGTCTGCTGGATGTACCAGATTTGCAGCTCAGAGCCTTAAACCACTGCGCTAAACTGCCTCCCGCTGAGTCCCAAGCAGTCAAAGTCAGATAAGTCTGAGACATGGGAGGTAGGAACAAATCTACAGTAAAACAGGGATCCTAGGACAGGAGTCCCTGAAGAACAGCTAGACCAAAGCCTGCTCTGCGCCTAGAAGCAATGTCCAAACTGTAATGCTTAGAGAAGGTGTGGACAGAACTCCATGTGGCAGCTGCACAGATATCTGTGGTTGAGATGTTCCTGAAACAAGCAGTAGAAGCAGCCATGCCTCTGGTTGAGTGACTTTAACCTCCCGGAAGAGCTTGTTACATTTCTGATAACAAAGGTGTATCACCCTTGTGGTCAACACCCGGCAGTGAAACAGAAAAAAGACCATTACGGCAACATTCGTAATGGTCCTTTTTCTGTCTTCGCCTTCCCAAGTTCTGCCCCTCCCCGACCAACTCCGACCTGGAGTTGGAATCTAGAAGTCTGGGGGGTGCGGGAGAGCAGAGTCCCTGCATGGGGGTGTGTGGGGGCACAGCCCCCACAGAAAACAGTGATGTAAAGCGGCACAATACCTGCATCGGTATTGTGCAGTCGCTATAGGGAGGTCGGCATTCTCGCGACAAGATATCTTAGTGCTTCCAACAAAGGTAATGCAGTTTGCCAACCATTTGGACAAACACTGTTTTGAGACTCGGCACCCTCTCTTTTAGGTGCAAAGGAAACAAACAATTGGTCAGTTTTTGGACTGACTTCGTCCTGTTCGTGTAATAGCGAAGAATTCTATGCACATCCAGTGTATGCAGAATTGATTCTCCCGATAAGAATGTTCAGGGTAGTACACTGGCAATGGAAGAGTCTGATTTAAGGTGGCATCAGAAACCACCTTAGGTAAGAACTCAGGATTTGTATGCAGAAACCACCGGTCTCTGTGAAAAATCAAATAAAGCTCCTTACACATCAGGGCCTGAAGCCGAGTAATAGCAACCAAAACAGCGCTTTCTAAGACAGGTAGTGCATGTCACAACTTGGCGCTGGTTCGAAAGGAAGCAACACGAGTTTCTTTTTTTAATATTACTTTTATTTTACCACCTTCTGTGGCTCAACTGGTGGGGCATCATACCGGCTCCCACAGCCAGGATAGCAGCAGGCTCACTGCATGATGAGGGTCTGATGCGGCGCACCTCAACCTGCCGGAGGGCCTCCCATGCCTCTCTGAGCCAGGCTGGGACCAGACCCCCAGTGTAATTCCACGACAATCCTCCGGGCATTGCAGAGTGCAGCCATCAAGCTGCAGTCACGCCAGATATTTTCTTCTTTTCCTTGGCCCCAACTGGAGTGCAGAGGTGCAATGACATCAGGCGCACTACGTGTCGACATCCGCCACACTAGCCCCAGTACACGCGACCTGCAGAGCACCTGACCTCCGCCGAGGGCGCTGCAGCGTGATGAGCACCTTGTCCCTCCCGGGACAGGAGAGCAGTCTCAGATACTAATTCTATCCTCCTGCCGACCCCGATGCGCGCCGGGCGCATTCCAGACCCAGGTCGCCAGCATAGTGCAAGGTATGGTTGTCCAGCGCCTCAACCCTCCATGCCACTGGGCCGGCTAGCATGGGTTTTCTAATATAAAATTCAGGTCCCAGGGAGGAGCAGGGTTGCTGACTGGAGGGGTTTCAAATGAAGAATCCCTTTCAAGAAAGTTTTGGATACTTCTACCTGAGCCAAAGATTTGCCACCCACCAGCATGTGGTAGGCAGAAATCGCCGATAAGTGGACCTTCAGGACGAATAACTGAGTCCCAGGTCAAATAGGTGCAGGAGATACTCCAAGACCTGCAGAACTGAGCAGGAGAAGGTTCCCATTCCTTGGACATGGCCCATATGGAAAATCTTTTCACTTCATGCCATAGGTGGATCTAGTAGACAGCTTTCTGGCCTCCACTAGAACTTGTGCTACTCTAGGGTAAACCCCAAATTGAGCGGCAGCTATGTCAGCAGGTGCCATGTATGTAGTGATGAGACCCTAGGCTTGGATGAACCAGGGTGCCCTGTTCCTGGGTCAAGAGATCCTGACAAATTGGCAGGGGAACCAGAGTTTCCACTGACAGTTGTTGAAGCAGAGAGAACCAGATTTGTCGGGGCCAAAGGGTGCGATCAGAAACATTCGTCCTCCTTCTGTCTGTAGTTTCAAAATACTCTGCATTAGTGGAAGTAGAGGGAAGGCATACACGAAGCTCCCTTCCAGCACAGAGACAGCTGTCTCGCTAGAAAACACCATGCCCTGGAGCAAGCGAGCAGAAAGCTGGTAGTTTTGCACTGGATGGGGATGCAAACAGATCTAGGTCTGGCCTTCACCAACTTTTGAAGATGTTGTCTACTACTGACTGTCTCAGTTTCCACTCATGGGCCCTGGCCTGAGTGCAACTGAGTATGTCGTAATGCTTTGTACTCCTGGAGCGTGCACTGCTGTGAAGTGAAGGCGGTGTTGCATTGCCCAGTACCATACTATCATCACTTCTTGACAGAGGAGGTATTAGCGAGTTCCTCCTTGTTTGTTTGTGTACCAGACAACACTCATATTGTCCATCTGGATCATGACCAGTCTCTGCTGAACAAGGTGCTTGAAAGCCTGTAAGGTATTCAGCACCACTCTCATCTCCAGTAAATTGATGTAGCGTGAGAGTTCTTGGAGGACTAAGAACCTTGGGTCCTGTGAACACCCAGGTGTGCTTTGCAACCCATCCCGGAGGCATCCATTGTTAGGGTCTGGTTGGGGAGATCTGAGCAGAATGGTACACCCTGTATGAGGCTGTCCAGGTCCTGCCACCAGGTCCTGAGCCAATGGGTTTGAGACCAGAATCTGTGATTCAGATCATCGAATCTCTGATCCCTTGTACTCTGAGGGTCCACTGTGTGACTCTCATATGAAGTCTGGCCTTGGGCGAGGGACTGTTCTGCCAAGGTCCTTCTCTGAGAGGCCACAAAGTGCACTTGTTGTTGAAGAGTCTCCATCCTGTCTGATGGTAGGAAGGCTCTCCCTGGACTGTGTCCAACACTGCCCCAATAAACTGTAGGTGCTGGATAGGAGAAAGGTGGGACTTGGGGTAGCTGACCGTAATGCCCACCCATATGAAAAGGTCCAGGGTCACAGCAAGAGTTTGGGCTAGGCTGTCCCTCTACAGTGCCGAAGAAGCCAATCGTTGAGATAAGGAAACACCTGCACCCCCTGTCTGCGTAAAGTTGCCACCACCACTAGGCACTTTGTGAATACTCTTGGTACTGACAATAGGGCAAAGGGTAGAGCTCTGAACTGAAAATGCTCCCCTGAAAGAGAATCTGAGGAACCTGTGGTGGGGTGGAAAAACTGGGATGTGCAGGTAAGTATCCCATGTCCAGTGCACACAACCAGTGGCTCTTCTGCAAGAGTGGAATCAGACTTGGAAGAACCTCTTGCATTCCATGAAGAGGTTCAGAGTGCTTATGTCCAGTATGGGTCTGAGATCGCCCGTCTTCTTAGGAACCAGGAAGAAGTGCAGTAGAATCCTGTTCCTCTTTGATCTGGAGGAACAGGCTATGTTGCTGCTTTTGCCAGCAGTCTATTTCTCTCTTACTAGAAGGGCATGACTTGGGGATAATAAGAGTGACCTGGAGAATTTGCTGGAGGTCTCTCCGTAAACTCTATTGTGAGGCCTTGGACCACCAGCTGGAGTACCCAGGTCTGTGGTTGTGCCTTCCATCCTGGCATGTGGTTGGCAAATCTGCTCCTACCAGTTCCCCTGGGACTCGCTCCAGAGAATGGAGGGTCACAGCAAGTCAGGAGGTGGTGGGGAGGGTGCAGGAAGTGCACCCAGGCTCTATCTGTTGGCTGGGGGAGTCTTTCCTGGCGAAGGGGCCTGATGTTTGTTCTGTCATCGGTTTTGCAGCTGCCTCTGTTGGCGGCATTGCTGCTGACAAAAGGCTGCTTGGACTTTGTGAAGCTTATAGATAAACTGGACCGAGGTAAGGCTTTACCCTTGTCCTGTAAGTCTGTAATGATGTCTTTGACATCTGTTCCAAACAAGACTGGACCTCTAAAAGAGTGTCTTGGATTGCTGTCTGTACCTCAAGTGCAAGGCCTGAAATTCTCAGCCATGTGTGTCTCCTGAGACTGACTGCAGTGGCTGTTCCCTTGCTGAGGTGTCCACAACATCATAACTGGCCCCAGTGTGTGTTGGCTAGCTGATCTAGCCGATCTGACCATACCCGCATTTCTTCTTTCAACTCGGAGTCAGGATGTTTATCTCTCTTGGACTCCAGTTGACCTAAAATGGATTTCTTTTATTTTTGTGCCAACCCCGGCCGATCCTCTTTCGGCCTCTCATGGACCTGCTCACCCTGGCTGCTCCTGGCCCCACTGCCCCACATGCTTATTGGCCAGGTAACCCTGATGTATCCCTTAATTGGGAGGTCCCTTACCTTCGTGGGGATGAGCTTTGTGGCTGTACCAGTGATCCTGGGTGCTGCTAAGGCGTGCAGATGGAGGTCCAGGAGCTTGACGGTGAGGGTGCGGAGAGCCATCACCCGATTGGCCAGGGCGCCATTATCACTTTTTCTCCCAGGAGTGACGTGCCACAGACATCTAGGTGTGCATGCCGACATCCGCCACTCTAAGTCATCTGCGACCTGACGTCCTGCTGTGCTCCGGCCTCCGCCAGGGGTCAGCAGGCACCGGACCACATCCCCACCCTCGCCCCAGAGAAGGCAAGCTGTTTCTGGATGCTCCATTCTTCTCCCCTGGCTGGCCCTCCAGTGACCGGGCCCATTCCCAAACCCGGGTAGCCAGCATCATGAGACGCAAATCCAACCGTTCACGTAAATGGACACACTTAAAATGGATTTCTGGTAGACCACCATGTGAGCAGCATAGTTCAGCGCCCTAATAACCAAGGTTGAAGAAGAGTAGACCTTCTTTCCAAATTGGTCAATGACCTTAGATTCCTTATCCGGAGGAGAGGTACTAAGGTGCTAGGTTTTGCTGAACGTTGTGGGCAGCACTGATGACCACAGAATCAGCTTAAGGATGAACACTGAGGTGGTCTTTACTTTCAGGTGTCTGGTATAAATGGTCCGTTTTTCTGGCCACAGGTGACAGTTAAGTTGGTTGTGTCCAGATTGTGGAAGCTAAACTCATGTGGTCCTATCCAGGGCGGGATGAGTGTAGGCAATAAATCCAAGAATTCAAGATGTTCTGTCAATCTCTGGCATTGGAGAGCTTGATCCACATTATGCCAGTCATATGCAGCCTGGGTTTTTCTGAGAAGCTCTGTAAAGAGGATCTTCAGAAGGAGATTTTGGAAACTCCCTAGGCTTTGGTTCATCTAGAGTAGGTGATGTATAGTCTGATGAGTGAGCTAAGTTACTATCTGAGTCCGATGCGGGGGTTTCATCGGTGTGCTTAGTCTCGGTAGAGCAATCTCCATGGATCACAAGAGGTCTGCAGGCCTCATAAACTCTGTGAGCTATGGGGTTTGAGGAGGTGGCTCCACTGTCCTGCCCAACGCTGAAGGCCTGGGGCTCGACGATGGGGGCTCTGATTTGTGATTCTCTAGTGGCCAGCATCAGGGCTGGTGGAGGCTGACACTTTTCCAACTCTAATGTGAGTTGCAATTTTGTCTCATCCCACCAGAAGCATAACATACGCCTGTAAGACCACCTGAGGCTGAGGTGGCTGATGCCCGTATCCCAGTGTCGGATGCCCTATGAAGTAGGGAGGAGGTATCGTGGCATGGAAATGCCCAGCGTTGAGTAAGAAAACTCTGGCATCGAATACCCAGGCGTTGGGTACCTGGGCAAAGGTACCCCAGCGTGAGGTACTGCAGCAGCAGACACCGTGGAGGGTATTGCGGCACTGGGTATCCTGGCATCGGGTTCCTTGGTGGAATGTCCAAAGGACTGGTGTTGGACCAGAAGGTGGGCCTGACAGCTCTGGCATTGGCCCAGATGGTGGGGCGGAGGCCTAGGTACAGGCCCTGACAGGGTGCGGAAGGCTCCATTGGAGGGTTTGGAGCTATAGGAGGGACCATCGTGGCTTTTGTCAGGTCCAGCAGGACCTCAGGCATGGGTGGCTCTGGTGTCAGGACCGGCACTGTCACAGATGGCTAGCTCTCCCCTCCATGTCCCGGGAGATGGGGACACGAAGGACCACCTCTACGGGCAGAGGGGAGAAACAGTGAGGACTCTGGTGTCAGCTGAGGCTCAGAATCAGCTGATCCAGCTCCTTGACCATCAGGCCTGTTATCGGGGCCTGTTGGAGGAGCAGCGGGCTGGCGCTCATCAGGAAGCCGACAGGCAGCTTACCAACCGGTTCGTGTGAGCACCGGAGAAGCGGTGTTCATCTTACGGACCCACCATTCTCACTAGACCTCTTTAATATTGAGGTCCTAGGGGTGAGTGTGTCTCCTTTGCCCCAGAGGCTCCTGTCGGGCCAAATCTGTATCCAATGGGAGGGGCGGGTGCGGCTGCTCTGTAGTCACAGAGACAGCGATGGAAGAGTCGACATTCCCGAGGGGAAAGTACCTTTGGGGACGTGAGCTTGAAGGAGACTGATCCCGGTTACAATGTCTCCCTTGTCCTTCTTCTTCTTCTGATGATGGACTTCAAGGGAAGAAGATGTGCTCCTGAGTTTCTTCAGCTTTTTCTCCATAGATGCCATTTTTGTTCTAAAAGAGGGCTTCCAGGGACTATTGACTGCACTTTCATGTAGCCTGGTTAAAGCTTAGCAGACCTCACACTCCTCAGTCTAATGGTCTGGACTCAGACAAAAGAGGCAGAGGAATGTCCATTCTTGTGAGGGAGCTGAGTATCACAGGAGTCGCACTTATTTTATGCAAATCAGAAGGCGTTGGAGGCGACATACGCGATTAGTTTTATAAAACACAATATGCGAAAATTACTGATTTTCATGGCATTATTTTGCCACCACCTCCACGGACCTGACAGGGCTACAACCCCCCCTTCCGGAGTGGAGGTACATCCTCTGGCTCATTGGGGCCATCATGGATCCTGCCGGGTCCTGGTATTTTACCTCCTTTTTCTTCTTCCGCACCTGTGCAAT
The DNA here is from genome assembly GCA_016271365.2 of Neoceratodus forsteri. Classification (NCBI taxonomy): domain Eukaryota; kingdom Metazoa; phylum Chordata; order Ceratodontiformes; family Ceratodontidae; genus Neoceratodus; species Neoceratodus forsteri. Next base: position 983,624,715 of record CM028134.1, read on the forward strand.
GGGTGCAGCAGCTGTCTCCACCTCCATGGAGGCAGCTACACCCTGGCTTAGGTCAACCTCTTGTTGTGCACATAGCACAAACCCCCTTGATTGAGGAAGGAGAGCAGGACTCCAAATGCTCAATCCTTACCTCCCTGGCTGACCCCCAAATGACCCCTGAGTCCATTCCCGAACCCAGGTCGCCAGTGTGGCGCAAGGTGTGACGCCCAGCGCCTCAACCCTCAGCCACCAGGCCGGCTAACAATGACTGATTTTCAATGTAAAATCTAAACAAGATATACTCATCAAGATGGCACTGACAGAAGCAACCTTCTCCATGAGGTCCAACGTCGCGGTCAATGGTGGAAAAGAACTGGGGCGGGCATGGTGACAGCTCACCATATTGCGCCACACTGACATCGGTCATTTGGACGCTGGTGGGCGGTCCCCGGCCAGACATTGCTAGCTAAAAGTTTTCCGTGGTCCTGGTGCATCTGACGGCTTCAGTTCTACCTGTTAGTACCTACTGCAAGAGCCCTCTGAAGTAAGATCTGGCTAAAGACGGGGACCTCTGTTAATTGTTACATTCCTTTCTTTGAGTTACTAACTACTAGGTAACAGTGTTGAAGTTTTCTTGTAGCCTACCTCAGTTCTTTTTTCCATTGAATGTGCACCACAGGAGTGAGTCTCTTACTTCAATTTGCCATGTTCTTTTGTATTTTTGTCTTTCTTTTTTATGTTGAAATATCCTGTTCAGGTAACGGGAAAGAAAATGGTTTCCCTTTTGTACTTGCCTTTGTGGTACTAATATCAGTAAAAATGACTGCCATTTCATATGCTTCTCTTATCTATTACCCAACCATGACATGGATTCCTGTTAAGTGTGCTATTCTTTCAATCACTGTATGCTGCAGAACCATTATCTGAAGTCAGGCTGCCGGTACCTACCCTTGGAGGTAGGTGTCATTCCAGGAGGTTCTTATTCAAGTTTCTGGCCAATTCCCTTTGGTCCCTTCAGTCTTCAGTGAGCTGAGGCACAGAGCTCCCACACACACACTGTTCTGGAGTCATGATGGGGTTTCCATTGGTGGTGTTGGGTAGACCATCTGCTCCTTATGGGACAGTAGAAAACTCACCATGATTTGGTCTCCCTCTTGGCCGCAAGTCATCTCAGGGTCAAAGCCTTTGGCTCTGACCTCTTCTGCAGTGACATTTACACTGACCGTTGGTGCCACCATGGCTCTTTTGTCACCATTCACAATGACAACTCCAAGTTCGATACCAGCACTGACTCAACCACGGACACTGTTCAGGGTGTCAGGGCTGGGGTCAGTGCTGAGACCGGTGCTGACATCAGTGTGAACTATGACATCCTCTTGGAGCTAGGTGTCATTTGTGCCACTGAGGAAGCGGTCAATGGGCTCGATGCTAATATTGGTGCTGATGTTGGTGCTGCCACCTGTGCCAGGGGAAAACTGGTGTCGGTGCCATTGCCATTTCAATGTTGGCACTGCTAGTGATGTCGAGCCAGGATGAGGTGATGGTTCTGATGTCAGCTTGTCCGGCTCCATCACAGACATCGACTCCAGATCAAGTTCAAGCCCTCAGTGGGGCTTTCCCAGTTGTGGAAGCACCTGGGGCTCCCCACCTGGGCTGCAGCTCTACCACCTACTCTGAGGTAGGAGTGTCAGAAGCAGGAGACTGCCTGCTTCTCCTCTAGGTGAATGAGATCACCAGAGCCTCAAGGCCTTCTCTGAGACATGAGTGCAGCAGTCAACCAAGCTAAGCTGTCCCCTCTTGGCTTCCACCTGAAATGTCCAGGGAGTGGACAGACAGGCTGCTGTGACTTAAGGCCTCTGGGCCCTCTGACACAGGACAATACCATCTTTAGGTGAAGACTGTAGAGGGCTGGTACAGGGAGTCTGACAGGGCCCACTGTAGAACACCTTCCTGTTCCCATCACTAGTGATTTCCAGCTGCCTTGCCTTCAACATCTTCCTCAGAGGACAACAAATCTTCCATTCACCTTCCCCTATAGCTGAGTACATTCTGAACCAGGGGTTTATAAGGGAGATGTTGGAAGCACAGTGATTCACATGTTACAAAAGCCGTGATCCTGTCGCCTGGCCAATTGGACCCTCTGTCTTCCCAGCATGTTAATTTGTTTCATTCATTCATTCCTGGTACAGGGCTATGAGGAAGGCAACAAAAGCTCTTGGAGGCATCTCTTCACCAGTCCTCCCATACCCAGGGACCTCCTAGTCAGCTATCAGTAGCGTGAGTATAGATTACTTTTTTTCCAGCCAATAGCATTCTGGGCACAGTAGAAATATTTGCATACATTGGCACGTACAAGCAAGTGAGATGCCAGATATGCAAATATTCCTACTTTCCCATAATGCATTACTGAATTAGAATTAAAATGAAGGAAATGAGTGAACTGAATAGTATGGTAAAAGACAGAGAAAAATGGTTTTCTGTAATTTTATTGAAAACATCATGTTCAGATGTCTAGAAAACAGAAGTCACAATGTAAAGAGATGTTCAACACTCAACGTGCATGTACACCGTTGGACATGTAGTTAGCTTATGTATTAATGCAGAAGTGCAGACTTGAACAGCACATAATATTATATTCAGCAATATTGTGACTTGCTGTTACTTTCTGTTCCACTTGTAACATTATCGACCTTGCACTTGCCATGTTACAAGCCCACTAATCCACTCCTAAATCATTCTCTACTAGGGATTAATGCCTGGTTGGTGGTTGGAGCCAACAGGCATTAATTCCTTAGTAAACCCTCTCTGTCATGGATTAATGCTTACTTTTTAGTTTGCTAAGTCAGGAGGAGAGAAGTTAATTGGGGTGCGTTAGGCAGTAGAAGCCAGGTGTCGCCAATTACAGTTCCCTGCCGCTAGCTTTTGGCAGACAGGAATCTTGCTTTCAGAGCAAGGAGCAGCTGACTAAAGAGCTAGAACTTTTCTTACTAATAGAACACTTCTAACTCAAAAGGAGTCAGTGCCTGTTGGGATTAAGCAAACAGATACTTTATTAGAAGTGGGGTCTCATTTAGGGTATTAAAAAAGAGAGTATGTTTTTCTGTGTTGGGGAAAGGGCCTGTATCAGCGTTCTTAGTTTGCTGAGTCAGGAGGAGAGAGTTAATTGGGGGTGTGGCTTAGGCAGTAGAAAACCAGGTGTCTCCAATTACAATTCCTGCCGCTAGCTTTTGGCAGACAAGAATCTGCTTTCAGAGCAAGGAGCAGCTGGCTAAAGAGCTAGAACTTTTCTTACTAATTGCCCTCCCTCCTCTCCCTCTTAGCCTGTTCCACTTTTACAGGCACTGGATTTGACTGACAACAGGAACTTCCTGTTTCACAGTAGGAAGGAAAGATCACTGAGACACATAAGTTTCATCATCCTTGAAGGAAAAGAGTAGCTCCCCCAGCTGCTGGTAGTCTGACTCTGAGCAAGGAAGAAGGAGACTACCAAAGAATACAGGAAGTTCCTGTCCCAGTAAAAGAAGGGTGACAGTTGTAAAGGCACATAGGCAGTAGGAAAGTAGGTGGAAAAATAAATAGAGGGAGGGGACAGTAAGCATACAAAGCAACAGGACAGGGCAACAAAATAAGACATGATGGGAGTGGTGCAGTGCAATGGCTGTGGGGTGGCATCTTCTGGGAGACATTCTGAGGCTGTGATGCTGCCCTATTTGCAGGCACCTCTCTAGTCTGAGGGAGAAGGTTACCCGTCTCCAGGCTGACCTAGCTAGGATTCATGAAACCTCCTCCCCACACAGGGACCACCAGGACCACCGCCGCTGCCTCAGAGGTTGCCAAGAAAAGGGGTGGTTAGACCAAGGTGGGCTCAGGAAGTTGAGGGTGGTGGAACAGAGGTGCATCCCTCCAGCTGTACCTCTCCACAATTCATATGTCATTTTGGTGGAGAGTGGTTCCTCTATGGAGGCACCTGCACTGGAGATCAAGGAGGATGCTGGAACTTCCACAAAGGAGACCCACAGGAGGGTGGCACAGGACCCCACAGGGAAGAAACAACTCCTGGTGGGGACTCCAATCATTGGGGGTAGAACTGGGAGAGAGGGAGAGGGGTATGGTGCCTGCCTGGTGCCACAGCTTGGAGGACAGGAGAAAATCTCAGGATCGCGGGAGCAGCTGCATGGGGGGCTGGATGTCATTGTCCACCTAGGGACAAATGACCTGGCTGGGAATGGGATCAGAGCAGTGCAAAAGGAGTTTGTGGAGCTGGGGAGGGGCCTTAGACAAGTAGTGTGTAAGGTAAACTTCTTGGAGGTGCTGCCTGTCTATGACAAGGGTGATGCTAGGGGTACTCCGCACCATGGGATTCAATGAATGGTTGAAAACTGGTGTGGAGCTCAGGTTTGGCTTCACTGGGGACTGGGGGTTCACCTGGAGGGATGCAGGTCTATACTGGTGCAATGGTCTGCATCTGTCTGGGAGGGAACCAGGATCCTAGGTGACAGGTTTAAATGCTTCATTGACAAGCATTTAAACTAACAAGGAGGGAGGCACTAAAAAGGACCTGAAATCCCAGCCTTCCCCACTAAAACAGGGTATTTAGTCAGGTAAACACCAAAGCAGAGAAGTCAAAAGGAGCAGGACAGGGGTAAATGGAGAAAAGGCAAAGGCAGAAGGACAGGATGGGGCTAAAGGGTAAGACCATAAAACAATGGAGGGTGATGAGTACCAATGCCCGTAGTCTGGTTAACAAGCTCCTTGAACTAGTGGCCTTGATGGAAAAGGGATAGCTGGATATCGTGGCAGTCACAGAAACATGGTACACAGAGAACCATGACTGGGATGTCAACATACCAGGGTACACAATCTACAGGAGGGACAGGGAGGGTGAAAGAGGAAGAGTAGCTTTCTATGTAAGAGAAGAGATCAAAGCAATGGAACTAAAAGGTAAATGGAGTAGAGGAGGCACTGAGTGTCACCCTAGAGACAGGTAAATGGCACCACAATCCACACAGGGGTTGTATACAGACCCCCATCTAAGGGGAGGAAATGGACAAGGAAATGATAGAAGGCAGCCATAGAATGGCAGAAAAAGGGGAGATAATGTTGATGGGGACCTGAATATTCCAGATAACTGGAGCACTTTTGCTGCAGCCACATCCAAGACAGGGTCATTCTCGATGCCCTACAGGGGCATGCCTCAGACAGCTAATGCTGGAACCCACTCGGGAGGAGCAATCTTAGACCTAGTGCTCTCAAACGGGGACAGAGAGAGGATTTCAGATTCAGAAGTGGATAGCCATCTGGGAACAAGTGACCACCAGTGTGGTTCACTATAAACACAGCCATAGAGTCAAGCCATACAAAAGCAAGAGTGTTGGACTTTGGAGGGCTGACTTTAGGAAAATGGGAGAGTGCCTCAGAAAAGCACTAGCAAATGGTCAAAAAGGAGGGTGGAGGAACGATGGGAAATCAAAACAGCCATCATAGAGGCAACAAGCCTTTGTGCAAAGCAAATCAACAAAACAAAATGAAGGAAAAATCTACTATAGTTCTCAAAAGAGATGGCAAGGAAGGTTAGGAGAAAAGGTAGCATTCAGGAAGTATAAGGAAAGACAGAAGGAAGGACAGAGAACTGTACCAGTTAATGCAGAAGGAAGCGGAGAAGGCAGTCAGAATAGCAACGGCCCAAACTGAGGAAAAGATAGCCAACTCAGTTAAGAAGGGGATAAAACCTTTTATAAATACATTGGGGAGTGAAGAAAGATGAAGGGAGGGATAGTGAGGCTTAATAAAGGGAAGGGGGTGGGCAGAGGGTGACAGTGAAAAGCAGGATACTGAATGAATACTTCTGCTAAGTATTCACAAAAAGAAGGGGAGGGTACCTAAACTGAGAATAGAACCACTCTGCATAGGGGATTGATATCAGTCCATTCACAGAAGAAAGGATCCTGAAAGAACTCTTAAAACTGAAAGTGGACAAAGCAATGGGGCTTGATGGGATTCACCTACAATTCTAAAAGAACTAAGGGAGAACTAGTGACACCACTGACTGCCCTTTTAACAAATCATGGGAGGATGGTGTGGTACCTGAGGACTGTAAGAGGACGGATGTGATTCCCTTCACAAAAGTGGGAACAAGACAGAGGCAGGAAACTACAGACCTGTTAGTTTGACTTCAGTGGTAGGTGAAATGATGGAATCACTTCGAAGGAAAGAATTGTTGAGTACCTAGAGGCCAGTGGGGCACAGGACCCAAGGCAGCATGGATTCACCATGGGAAGGTCATGTCAGACAGATCTAATCCATTTCCTCGTAGACCAGGGAGGGGCTGTGGACATGGCCTACCTAGACTTTAGCAAGGCATTTGACACAGTCCACACACAAGATTAATTATCAAGTTAGCCAGCCTTGGTAAACATTGGCTGGACAACAGAACATGAAGGTAATAGTAAATGGAGTCCACTTTTGAAAAGAGGGGTTACTAGTGGGGTACCGCGAGGGTTCAGTACTGGGACCGGTCCTTTTTAATTTCTTTAAAGGTGACATTGCAGAGAGACTGGAAGGGAAAGTATGCCTCTTTGCAGTCGACAAAGATCTGCAACATGGTTGATACATAAGAGGGGATGGAAAGGATGAGAAGGGAATTGGCAAGGTTGGAGGAATGGTCAGAAGTATGGCAGCTTAGATTCAAAGCAAAGAAGTGCAAAGCAATGCACCTGGGAAACAAAACCCAGGGAAGAGTACACAATGTGGGGAGGTAATAACCTACAAAAATGGAAAGGGACTTAGGGTAGTTATATCAGATGACTTAAAGGTAGGCAAGCAATGTGAGAAGGCAGCAAGGAGGGCTGGGGGATACTGGGATGCATAGGAAAAGGCATCACCAGTAGAAAACAGGAAGTTGTTATCCTCTGTACAGACAGTTGGTGAGACCCCATCTCGCATACTGCATGCAGTTCTGGAGACCTCATCTCTGCACGGACATAGGCAGGATGGAGATAGTCAAGAGGAGAGCGTTTATAAGGATGCTATCATCCCACAACACCTCACACAGCTTGTCCCGCTGCCACCAGGTACAATTATAGGACTGGGACATTCACCCTTCTTGACTGGAGCCTGTCAAACCACCCCAAACGAATCTCTCAAGTTTCAGTGCTCCCTGACTCAATAAGTGACCACTCACCTGTCATCTGCTCCTGGGCTAACAAACACAACAAGCCCCTCCTAAGTTAATACACACCAGGGTACTTAAACAAGAGCATCTCCAGCTGCTAAAATCCCATCTATGCAACCTGGACTGACACCAATAGAAACAATCAATGATACTAACAAAGTGTTGGACTTGTTCATCAACCGCTTCACAGCAGTCTGTGACATCTGTGCAACCCTGAAAAGATTAAGTCAAAGGTAGGGCAAACCCATGGATAATCGCCTGAGCTTGTGGCATGGCTGAAACACAGGGACCAACCTCTAGTACTGTGCTCGAGCAACACCTACATGAGGAATATAAAAACAAAAAGCTGCCAGGAATGACTGCACTCGAGTGATTCGAATGCTAAAAGCAAATACTTCAAGGAGTCACTAACCAACTCTTGGGGTAATGGTAAAACTTCTGGAAGAACCTGAAAGAACTCACAGGCAAGGATCCAAATGCACCACCCACTATGCTCAACATCGATGGAATACCAAGGCTTGACCTTTGCGTATTTCCAACACTTTCAACAATGCATTCTCCAACCTGGGCAGTGTCCTTCCTCCAAACTTCTTTGATGCACCTTCATCCGCTACACCAAAACATCTCACCACAGTTGCACACAACTCCGCAGTTCTTCTTTAAAAGATACCAACACATGTAGCCAGAACCTATATCAGCAAGGCCATCCAAATACTGGGTACAGTGGTGACTCCTGGACCTGAAGTTGATCTCGCTTGTTCTAGATGAAATCCTTGAACCCTGATGAAGATCTTCAACCTCTCTCTAAGACTTGGGAAATTCCCTCACTTTGGAAGCTGGCCACTATCACACCAACTACAGGCCCATCTCCTCCTCCACCCTTATCTAAAGCCCTGGAATGAACTGTCTCAGACCAATCAGTTGAATTTCTGAATACGTATGAAGTTCAATGCCCAGAGCAGCATGGCTTCGAAAAGGCATAAATACCCATGCCGCTGTTGGAATTTACAAGTTTCATCCATGCCACGCTTGACCAAGAGAACTGTGGGGGCAGTATTTATTGACCCTAACGAGGCATTTGACACTGCAAATCATCCACTCCTACTCAGGCAACTGTCTAGTGTGGGCTCTCCAATGACGTACTGCAATGGTTTGCTAGTTACCTCGGGGGCAGGGTCCACCTGTGGATTGCCAGTGTCACCTCAGATGAAAGCCAGTCCTCTCTGGAGTCCCACAGGGTCAATACTAGGACACCTACTCTTTTCCTTTTCTGAACAGCCTCTCTAGCGTCTGCCATCAAAAACTATTATTCTCATGAGCGATGCAGTCCTGTTCACAAGCCACCATGGCCAAACTCCCGGAACACCAGCTGCAGCTCGACTTTAAGCATGTTGAAGATTGGCTGAGGACACATAAACTTGTCCTGAACCACAACAAATCTAAAGTCATGACATTCTGTCATGCATGGAGCAAGTTCAAATCTCACGCCCTTTCCATCAAGACCACTGGGGACTTCACTTGTACATGTCTTTGAGTTCAAGTACCTTGGCATCACTTTGGACAGTACCCTCTCACGCTCCAGCACACTGACAATGTAGCAAAGGCCGCCAACATACATCTTGGTGTGCTCCACAAGCATAAACACTGCATGACTACAGATGCCCTTGGATTGGCTATCTAGCTCTGTCACTTCCATCATTGACTACGGTGTGTTGCCATCTATGGTCTGCCTCCACAACTGCCCTACTAGGATCTCAGTGTCAGCTCAACAAAGCCTGCAGGCTTCTAATGGTACTGCCCTCCTAACACACCTGTGACCTGTACGTCCAGGCTGGCTGGCTTCCTCTACACAGTTGAATACAATACCAGACCTGCCTGTTAACAAAAAGGTGTCCCCAAGTGTGAAAAGCTCCTTACTACCCATAATAGTACCCAGCATAATCGTAGTACCCAAATCAAACCTTCAAGGTTCCCAGGTGCAGGACAACAATGGGCCAGTGGGCATTCGCACAGAGCTCCTCAGTGGTACAACACCCTCAACAAAAGCACTTTCTTCTGCTTTGCTTGGACCCTACAAAAAGAATTTCTGACTCTACTCACCTCAGACACGCAATGTGACTGCTTCTCCTAAAGGACTGGCTCTCGTCCACCTGGCCACTTCTGACCTGACCTATAACCATTAACAGCTAACCACCTGCACCATGGCACCTGCTGTTCCTCACCCAGGCCCTCCCCACACCTCTCACGCCCCTCACTACACCACTCCTGCCCTTCCCCATCTTTCCACCCCTCCCCAACTACTGCACTTTCCAGACATCTGCCCTTTATCTCTACTCTGCCTACACTACTTCTACCCACCCATCACTCCGACAGTGGCCCCTCAGCCTGCCTACTTCTCCCTTCCTCCTACCCTGCTCATTCAACTGTCCCTTCTGAATAGTTTCTTTTTACTCTGAGACCTCATTTAAGCCGCCTCTCATTCTCCCTACACTTACGGCTGTAACCGTAAAGCGTGTTAATGACTTAAATCACTGTCTACCTTTGTATGTATGTTACCCTCCATCCTCTGACGTGGAACCTTTGTAAATGAGCAGTTCTTGCTCAGAGGTATTTGTAATCCTAGGCCCAGATATTCAAAGGATGTGCTATGCGCAACAAGGATGCACTAGCACAAGTGCAGAAAATGATATTCAGCAGGAGGCAGCTCGCACAAGTTACAATGCGCAAGAGTGCAATGGTAATGAATGCATGCGCAACTGTGGGGAGGAACCATGAATAAATGGCGCCTGCACGATATTCAACAGCATGCCATCGCAACGAGAGCTAGCAGAAGTTGCGCTATAGTGGAAATGATCCAAAATAAAAGGAAAAAGGGAGGCGCAAGAATGCTGCAGGGAAGCCAGAGGTGGGAGCGAGGTGACAGCAACCAGAAACAGAGTAGCAGTGGTGGGACTCTGAAGGACAGGACAGAGCACACCTGAGACACACAGGAACAGGACAGGAGTGGGGAGCCTGTGCTACTGTGCAGGACAGACAGGGGTTGTGCCACAGTGTACGAGGGGCAGTGGCAGTAGGCAGGACAGCCAAGGCGGAGGTGTGCAGGTGCGTGGGGGGGCATCACAGAGGACAGTGGGGAAGCAGGATAACAGCTGCGGCAGAGGGGACACCAGCCGGGACATCGCCAGTGCCACCTTCCAGATGGAGGAAGTAATGAGGCGTGTGAGAAGGAAGGCAGGCAGCAGGGGTGTGGCTGGAAGGCCCCATCGGTGGTATGTCCCCAACAGGTGGTACGAGCCCGCACCACTTTTGAGCACTACACCGACACAGAGATTGAGCGGTACCACCTGAACCAGGCGATCCTGGCCGCTCTGTGAGCTGTGCAGTGATGAGATGCAGGCACCCACACAACAGAGCCATGCTCTGTCAGTGGAGACAACTGTGACAGCTGTCATGTGCCTGCTTGCCACAGGCACCTTCCAGAGACCAACAGGGGACACAACAGGCAAAACCCAGTCGGCACGTCCACACCTCTCCACAAATCCTCAGCACATTGCTGCAACATGCTGCAAGTACATCAATTTCCCAGCACACAGGCAGAGTAACAGCACATACAAGAGTTCCACAGGGTATGCGTATGCCTGGCGTGCTCGGGGCCACTGACTACACCCATGTGGCCATCCGCATGTCACCTGGCCCAGATGGTGTTTCATTCGTCAACCAGAAAGGTTTGCCAGCATCAACTGCCAGGTGGTGTGCGTGCTAGGGGCACATAACAATGTCATGCCATGCACCCTGGGGAGCACATGATGCCTTCATCTGGCACCAGTCTGCACTGTGCCACAGGTTCGAGTGGGGACATCCCCACTGGCCACCTAGTGGGTGAGTATGCACATCACGCGGGATGACATGGGCAGCAGTGGGGGGTAAGTCAGAGGTGCCATGGGTTCCGGCCAGCCGCCCATGGCAGAAGCGTATGAATCACCATACTATTCACCCTCTACACACAGGTGACAGTGGCTACCCACTCCGCCCCTGGCTGCTTACACCATACCAGGCGCCCCATGACCCCATCGCAGTAACGGTACAATGAGGCACAGGCCACCACGTAATGTCTTCGAGGGTGTTGGGATGCTGAAGTCAAATTTCTGGTGCCTTGACACGTCTGGCAGTGCCCTGCAGAACAGCCCCTCGAAGGCCTGCAGGCTATTCCTGGCCTGCTGCATCCTGACAACAAGGACAACGATTGTGGGATAGCCATAGAGGTCGAAAAGGAAGACAGCGATGGGGACGATGAGGACACCGGTCCAGATGGTGATGAGCAGCCACCCCTGGGTGAAGGACCCCGCCTGATCCGGATGGCACAACTGCACCGGGACACCACTGCAGAGGAGCACTTTGGCTAACACAGGTAGGTCATGGGGCCATGTGCAACCACCAATGGCAAGGCACAACCTACAGACAGGCATGGACGGACCCAGGGGTGGATGTCGGCAGGGAATGAGTCTGGCGTGGAACCGCACATGCCATCAGGGATGGCAAGGCCAAACATGACATGCGCTCACACACACACACACACACACACACACACACACACCACAAGACATGCAATAAGGGTAGAAGGCACGCCAACCCGATTGCAACCTAGCCACACACAGGTCCACATGAGCCACGCCCAGTGGCCGTCACTGTGTGTGTCTCAGACACTGGGCACCATTGCAACTGGCGGACAGCATGACGAGGCATCATCATGCACACACCACAATGGCCAGCATCCGGAGGGTGTGCACATGGACCGTGTGTGCAGGGCGGGTACCCAACCCGTGTGTTGCATGGTGCTACAACACACTGCACATACCAGGGCAGCTGCCGACAGTGGCCATGGTGGGAGACAGGTCGTCGCGCGGCACAGTGCCACGGCGCGCCACGGTGTGTGGCAGCCCCAGCGAGACCTGCCAGCTGTGCAAGGCTGACCATTGGCCTGTGGGTGGCACCGATGGTCCCCAGGGTGACACTGCGAGACATGACCATTGTCACGCGGGGGTCTGCAACTCACTGACATGCCCATGCCAGGCATGCTCGGTATGCCCACAGCGAACCCAGAGTCGACATGGAAGGTGCCGCTACGCCGGAATGGGGGTGGATGTGACACCGCGTGGTGTCTCGCGCATGGGCACCAACTGGGTGCCCAAATGGCCATGACAGCAGTGACTGCACATGTCTGCTGTCAATGGCAGCGTCACATCCTCACGCTGCTGGGTCATCTCTGCCAGGAGCAGACCATGGTCCCTGCTGTGCCGCTCCTCTGCCTGGTGCAGAACCGCACTGAGTGCATCCACTGTCATCTAAGCTGCAACTGCTGATCCACTGACACCTGGGTAGGCGGCTGAGTTCATCAAAGAGGTCATCTGCCTGATCAGCATGCTGTCCTCATGGTGTTCCTGGCCGTGCCGGCAGCACCCATTGATGATGGGCGCTGCACACCAGAGCCATGCCGGGCACGTCCACACATGGTGCACTGACGCCACCACCCAACACTGTCCTGCCATCACCACTGGCCAACTGCTGGCACTGCCCCTCTGGACGCCGGATGCCAGGGCTCACCAGTGCCGCTGCAGCAGCTGCAACAGCCCCACCAGCCTGGATGCACGCCGTGCTGCCCACTAGGGCATAGCAGGCACAGAGCTGGGACTGTGATGTCACGCAGGCCTCCAGCAGCACCACCCACGGCCACGCCTGTTCCGTTCCCTGCTGGGACCATCCTGCATCCCACATGTATCACTGTCCGGGATGTGTGATGCATCATCATCGGCACCTGATCCGCACCAGTCTGTGTCCCAGCACACTAGAATCTGTGGCCACTGTCATGCTGGGACACAGGCAGGGCCTCATCCGCATCGGCACCACCATCTTCAGTCCAGACAGACGAGGCAGGTATGCAGTGGTCCTGACCTCGGACACCTGTGCAGGTGGATGGGCGCCCTCTGTGTCCAGGGCCTCACCCACGGTGGACACACTCACCACCGCTGACCCATGTAGACGCTCAGGAGCTGTAAGGGAACACAGTAGCATTAACGTCTCCGCCCTACCCTGTAGCATCTCCCTACCTTCACACAGTGACAGCACAGGACCTACCATGCAGTGACGGGCTGCCACCCGTCTGAAGCCACCACCCGAATGCCCTCTGGCAGCAACGCCACATGCTGCCGGCCATCCGCTCCTCCTGTGGCATCAGGCGTGGCACATCTGGCTGTCCACCACCGGTTGCAGCACGCTCTGCCCTGATGGCAGTCACCTTGTCCTTAATTCCTCTTGTCCGTGCCAACCTTCTTTTACATTCCTGAACAGACCACTGGTGGCTGCCACGCTGGTTCACGGCACGCGCAACCTCACCCATGCCACAGCTCGAGCCTGTAGTGTTCCCTGCTGTCCGCTGAGCAGCGGTTCCCTGGTGAGGTAGGCCTTGAACAGGGCATCTGATTCTGCCCGGGTGAAGTTGAGCCTCCTCTTTCTCCAACATCCCTGTTCCTCCTTTTCCTCACGCTCGGTCATTATAGAGCCTGTGGAATGACAGGTGTTACCTTTGATTCTGCAGTCCCATGCATCTCCCACACACCACAGTCCACACTTCCAAACAGCATGCAACCCACAAATAGACTGCAATACCAAACTATGTCCACTGCAGCCCCATGTCGATTTATATAGCGTAAGGCATGCAAATGAGGCAAGGCGCAACTTTAAGTGTATGCTAATGCAGTAGCTGTGCCATGGAATTGCTAATGAGCTGATTTGCATATGCTGGCTGAATATCGTGCTATTGCGCCTTGCGCGCACTGTGTTGAGCGTGCTCAGGCAAAGGCGCAGCTCTGTGACATGCACAGTAGGCACTGCATGGCACATGCCGAGGTGCTTATGCTGATGCCTGCCGCGCTGCTGATATGCTGAGCATGGGAGGCAGTGCAGGGCACGGCCACCACTGTGCCAGTGGCACTAGTGCTGCTGTTCACATGTATGGCGCCGTGCCCTGGGCGCCGTGGGTGAAAGGTGCCACAGCACGGTGAGGCCACTGCAGGATGTCACACACAGGCACCCTACCGCGCTACATGCAGGGAGCCCCAATCGCACTGAGGCGGTCCGTGGCACGACAGATCCTTGACCCTGCAGGTGACCTTTTGCTCCCTAGACGCCATGTGTCCTCATGGGTGCACCTCATCACGCTGTTCGGTGACAGCACGATAGGGGAATTGCAGCGCTGTACCGCGCAGCATCTGCATCGTGGCAGACGCGGCGCCACAGAGCACCATTTTGTGATCCTGGCTGCAGCAGACATGGCACAGAGGAGAGCAGCTTTGTGGAGCCCGCCCGAGGCCTGGCCAATTTGGTGGCCATTGTAGAGCCACATGCTGGGGCCCTGTTTGGGGATGACCCCTTAGAAAGGGCAAGAATTGCTGTGTGGGAGAAGGTGGCAGAGGTACTGGAGGAGGCCACTGGGATCGCCTACAGTGCTGGAGCAGTGTCACCACTGCTAGAGACCTCCGGTGGAGGGACCCAGACAGGCTTTCTCGTCTACAGGCACGTGCCAGGCGAGTGCAGTGCCACGTCCAGGTAGGTGCTCCATTCATACACTGGTAGCATCCGTCTGGGTATCACGGTGGGATGTGTCCACCACACAGGGGGCATCCAGTGTGGGCGGTGGTGGTGGGGGAGGTTGCAGCATGGCTGGGCTGTGTGGGATCGCACACACGGGGAGGACCTTTACTAATGGTTTGTACTGATGTTCTCCTCTCATGTTTGCACCCTAGGCCCTGAGGGAGGCGCTGAGCCCGTGAGGCATGGGCACACAGTGAGGAGGAAGCTGCCCGGCAACAAGGATGAGCTGGCAGGCCCACACCACATCAGCGCCCGGATGTTGCGGATGCATGTGAGTGCCTTTCTTCCAGGATATTCTGTACATGCTGTATTGAGGGGTAGGCAGCGGGCACAGCCACCATCCACTGACACCACTGACGTGCACGCCACACGGTACACTCAGCACTGTTCTGTGGCACTGCATGTGTGGGTGGGTGTGTGTTGCTGGTGGTCACGCATGCACCAGGTACATGGCTGTACCACTGCCTTGCACCACATAGCCATGTCACTGTACAGCAACGGTGGTGCTGTGCAGGGACTTAGGCGGTGGTGTGTGCAGTGGTACACATGGCTGTGTGCGCCTGGGTAGGCAGGTCTTGTGGACACGATCACTGTGGGTGGTCGACACCATCAGAGGGGCGTGGCCCATGGCTGTATGCCATGCACAATGGGTGGGCTGCAGGGGATGGACATTCAAACATACTGACTCTGCTCCCTTGTCCTAGGTGGACGTGCGATTGATGGCCACTGAAAGGGCCATGCAGGAGCTACTGCAGCTGGCCAGGGCGCCCTGGAGATCCTCCAGCAAATGGAGTGGCACGGGTGAGGAGGCGGAGGACACATAGGTGCCACAGAAGTGGAGAGCGGGCAGACGATAGGCCCTCCATGCCCCCAGAAACACCTTAACCCTGGACCCACCTCACACCCCTTCTTCCCTCTCCCATTTGTTCACCCTGCACCTTACCCGCCCCCACCTGGTATGTGGCCCTTCCTCCCCATTGTAAATATTTGTAAATAGTTTTGTTTTTACCTCTTTTAATACATTTGTTTTGTTATGACAACTGTGGTGGTCTATGATTTGCAGTGGGCTACAGGTGCTCAGCTGCCATGGTGTGCATAGTGTCGAGGGTGGTGCAGGCATGGACGGGTGTGTGTGTGTCGGGAAGGAACCGCCATGGTGTGGCGAGGGAATCAGTCACTGTCTGTGGTTTGTGTGTTGTTCCCTGTGCACTGGATGCCTGTGTGCAGTGGTCCACGGTGCATGTACTGTGTCCATGGTGCCCTGTCAGACCATCCACGACCTGTGCAGCTGACACCTTGCATGTCTGTGATATGCACGTCTGCCTGGCATGTCAGTGGTGGCTGCCCATGCTGGACAACCACTGTACGGCACAATGCCAGGTTGCCTCCTGTCACCAGTATGGTACACGTCTGCCTCGGGTGGCACTGTGGTCTCCACTGTTGTCCCCCCTCCATGCTGTCACTTGTGTCTGTTGCAGGATGTGCTCCACTGTCTGTCACTTGTGCTCTGGCCGCATGCTGGTGGCGTCAGCTTCATAGTGCATGCGAGGGTGGCTGCAGGGGTGCTAGCCATGGGTACACGGCTGCTGTGGCCACATGCCAGCGGGTTTGTTGACCCGATACTGTGTCCCTGTGTTGGTATGCCCTTGGGAATGGGTGGGTGTTTGTCCGTGCACTGTGTTTGCATCCTGTGGTGCATGTGCCCATGCACCACTGTGGGCATCTGAGCTGGCTGTTGGGACCAGTACTGGGACGGGGTGTGTCCTTGGGAGGGTGTGCAGGGTGCTGTACTGGCTGGTGTGAGGTCCAGGCAGGCCCTGTCGCATGGGGTACCGTATGCCGATGCAGTGTCAGTCTCTCAGCTGTACTGGGGCCGTGCAGAGCGGCACTGTGTCTGCAGTTGTTGCATCAGTGTCTGCTGCCGCCCGCTGCAGGGTGCTCGCGTGGGGCTGCCTTGCATGGCTCCATGGTGCACAGTGTTGCATTGTCACAGTGGGGGTGGTGGCATGCATGGGGTGTCCTGCACTGTTGGGAGCTGCTCCTGGGCAGGGCGTCTGGGATCGCTGTGCGGGTGTGCTCTGCATTGGTGGGATGGTGTAGCACGGGTGGCGGACTTCCTTGTGTGCGGTCACAGCTTGCCAGGGTGTGCTGGGGCACCATGCCCGGCTGTGGGATTGTTGCTGGTGTCCATGGGCGGGTGGTTCTTTCAGCTCTCCTCAGGTTGTGCGGTTCATGGGGTGTGGGGCAATCTCTGTTCTGCTGTGTGCTCCTCTGCCCATATCTTCCATGGGTGGTGGACCCCTGTATCCTGTCCCGCGCATCCCTGGTTGTGCTATTGTGCATCAGACCTGCGCCACTCGCATCCCTGGTTGTGCTATGGCGCGGTTGGTGCGATATTCAGTTATGTGGTGCAAGCGCATCTTGCCCTGCGCGGTGTTTGAATATCGGCGTGTGTTGCGCGCCGGTGCACTGAACTTGCCGCTCCTGCTATTTCGCTACTTTGTGGCGCAGTTTGAATATCTGGGCCTAAGAGCTTCATTTTTTTTTTATTTATTGTATCTAGGATTACAAGTACCTTTGAGCCAAGGCTCTTTACAAAGGTTCCATGTCAAGGATAAACATACATAAACAAAATAAAAAAACCTGAAATGGTACAGGTTCTACACCAGAAGCCATGTGAAGAGAGACTAAAAGAGCTTAATATGTATACCCTCGAGGAAAGAAGGGAGGGGGACATGATAGAAACATTTAAGTACCTCAAGGGAATCAACAAAGTCCAAGAGGGTAGCATCATTCAGAAAAGAGATGCAAGAACAAGGGACACAACTTGAAGACAGAGAGAGGACGGCTCGGGCAATGTGATGAAGTATTTTTCCCCAGACAGAGTAGTGGATACATGGAACAACCTTCCTGAGGAGGTTGTGGGGTCAAAACAATGGGGAAATTAAAGAATGCATGGGACAGACATAAAGCAATTCTTGTTAGGGGTAGGAGGAAGTAGGCTGTTGGTTAACTAGGATCTGCAGCTTATCCATTAGGTAGGAAACAGAAACATAGAAACATAGAATTTGACGGCAGATAAGGACCCGCTTGGCCCACCCAGTCTGCCCATTTCCCTGCCTACTGGATAAGCTGCAGATCCTAGTTAACCAGCAGCCTACTTCTTCCTACCCCCACCCCTAGAATTGCCTTTATGACTGTCCCATGCATGCTTGAATTCCACCACTGTTTTTGACTCCACACTCCTCTCGAAGGCCGCTCCATGCATCCACAACCCTCTCTGTGAAAAGTACTTCCTTAAATGGGCAGACTGGGTGGGCCAAGCGGTCCTTATCTGCTGTCAAAGTCTATGTTTCTCTATGACCTATGTCCAAATGCCATGATGCAGTTATATCACGTGGACCTTTTTATGGCAGCAAAGTTTGGCTGCAAGCTGCATCTACGGCATGCAGCGGCCCCAGCATTGATACATGCTAGACCACAGAAAAGTGGTCTAGCAGGTATCTAAATGTGCACAGGACAGAAAATCCCCTTTTTTGTTTTAGCTGCAAATCCTGTGCACCTATCTTTGATGCACCCAAGACTTATGGTACATTTCTAGCTCTGAAAATCTGTCCCTGGTCTCTACCTTTTCACTGTATTGGTGCTACTAGCAGCAGGTTAATCAGTTTTTATGTCACCAGTCTGTTATCACTTCTTTCCTAGAAGTAAACCCTCACATCTGGATCCTTCACTTGGATGGGGATGAATGCCTCTTCTTTCTTTACTCTACCAAAGCTCTTCTACCCTGTGGGTGGTGTGTGTCCTCATGTACAGCACATGTATTCTCAAGTAGGCCTCTGTCTCCTCATTTTCTGGTAAGGCTAAGGTGTTCATGGATGTATCTCTCACTCCATGAAACAGCATTTTATTTATCCTCACATGGAGTGCCTTACGAGCATTAGGAGAACTTGGGACAACTGCAGAAATTTGTATTGAATCTAATGCTTGGATCTGGCACAGAGCTTAGACTGGTAACAGAAATGGGACTGCTGGCCATGTTTTTACTTTCCTCCTTGCTTGCCAGCAAGTACTTTTTCTTGCTGTGGAAAAGTGAGAGTATTAGTAGCTTAGGCACAGATATTCTCTTTTTCAAGACTATCACTAGCCCCTTCAAGGGCAGGTGGCACCTTTTAATAAGGTCTGTCCATATCGCTTAGGTTGGTAGTCAGATTATATTCAGTTCTCTTTTTCACTTTATATATCCTTTGTCTATTCTTCTTATACTAATTACTCTACAAGCAGTTGCTTGTAGCCACGTGTTTCTACTTTTCCTGCTAACAGAACTGAGGCAGACTTAGGCATCCGCAACGTCACTGGTAAGCCGTGATGACACCATTTAGTGTCTCACATGGCTGGCATCAATTGCCAGAGCTGAAACCCTGGTTAAAGCAGCAGTACTACCAAACCAGGAAGTAAATACTGAAATTATTTTTTGTACTGTAATTATGCATTCATAATTCGGTTCACATATCTGAAATTATTTTCCGCCTGTGATGCTTTTGTTTATTAAATATAAATCTTTAGAGTTTGACATAGTAGCGCTTACAGGAAATATGGCTGCTCCCTGTACTTTAGCTGCGCTCTCCCCAGCCCCAGTCATGATTCTGTTTACTTCTCTGTGACCCCTTCCGCTGCGCTGCTCTCAGCGGTACTGAATATTGGAGGTGACAGTCTGCAACTGTTGAGAAAGATACTGGACCTTACCTTCGTTGTTTTCTCGGTAATGTTAAATAATGTGCCTTTGACTTGTACTCACTTTCTTCAGGGATTGTTATTCCGTTTCCTGCCATTAACTTTCACTGCTAACTGGTTCAGTCGTGATTTTCTCCTTCTCCTAAACTGTGCTCGCTGTGTTAACCCACTATGACTATTCCTGTTGTACGTGATCTAACCCAGCCATAAATTAATCCTCCGTGATGTTCTTTGTTTGATCAGCTTGCTCCGGCGATCACTGGCACTCATTACGTTCTCATATTACACACCGCTCAGGCAAGTCCGTATCTTAAAGTCATGGAGAGGCAGACAGATTGTCTTAGCCCAGCTCTATTTTCACAGTCTAACACACATCATAAACGGAACTTATCAGGAAAAGATTCCTGTTGTGCCAATGCAGCTGTTGACGAGACCCACATGTGAATGTATTTGTTCACATTCCCACATACCTTCGGATTATGGGATCCTCACTGTTTACTCTGTAACACGCTACTCTTTGGAGGCACACAGTAAAGGATTGTGTCCAGCACAGGGACGTCCCTGAGAATCATGGACAGTTGAGAGGCATGTAGTGCTTCTGTTTGAAATGTTATGTAGTGGAGTGTCACACCACTTTTTCAGCCTGCTGTTAATGAAATGTTTTGCATCATACTGCAGCTGTTATGTTGTATATTGTTGCTGCACACAATAGTGACAGCTGTGATCATTTGCAGCAGTGGTAGGCATACTGAGGTATGTGTGGTATTGGCCTTATACTGACCTGTGACGTCCATGAATAATAGTGCACTGTGTAGTCACACACACTTGTTGTGGGGCACATGGTGTCCTGCAGGTTGCCTAATGTATTCCTCTGGTCTGTGATGTAATATGCATAATGTGCAAGAGGTGTGTATTCAAGGAAGGAATAAACCAAGGGTGTTCCACCTTTGCTAGTAGTACTGTGCTTGGCAAGTTTATGATTATTTAGTTGTTTAACCAGGTATAGCACACTAAGCTGAAAGCTTTTTACAGGAGCAACCTGGGAGCACAAGGAGGTTAAGTGACTTGCTCAGGGTCACACAGTATGCAAGTTGAATCTGTGGGATTCAAACCCAGGTCTGGTCTGCCGAATGTCACCAGATTTGCAGCTCAGAGCCTTAAAACACTGCACTGTACTGCCTCCAAATACTGGCTGTTTACACTGTCAATATTGTGACTGTGGTCAAGTTCATTGTTTTGTAACTTGTGGTGTGTTATGTGCATACTTTGACTGGAGTATAGTGTCTCATGTGAATGCCAATTGAAATATATGAATTATGCCCTTTTTTCTGCTTGCTGAAGGAGAGTGAATTATGCTGTCATGGTGTGTTAATGTCTATCATATTGGCTGACACATCACATAAGTGATGTGGTGAACAGCGTGCTGCTGACAATGGGAATAGTGCTCCTCTGTGCTCATGCGGTGTATTAACAAGTGTACCACTCTTAATTGTAGTTTGCACATCTACTTAAAACCATAATATAATCATGAGTAAGATAGTATGTCTGTCCAGTGACTATATGTGTTTAGAGCAGGATACAACACCTTTTGTAAACACTGTCCTTGCTCAGTCTTGAAAACCATTGACCCCTAACTTGTTCCTAGAATGGCATCAAACCACAGGTCTGCATAACAGTAAAAGCATTACCTCTGGCAGTGTGAACACCAGGCTCAAGGATATTACATGTTGTGGGGTTAGGTTAATAAATATTTATATTTATTCCTGCTTCGGGGAAAGGTGCCAAGTGTCTGTGGGTGTAAAGTAATGAATAGGAGTCCTAATAACAGTACACTAGGAACATTAACTGCAATGTCCATACAGTAACATTGTGATTCTGCTGTCGGGTTTCATTCAATCAGATGAAAAATGAACATTGAAGTCCCCAAGTTTGTCAGTTTCCTCTCATTGCCTCTGAGCCATCCCCCAACTATTTTTAAATTGTGCCTCCTTGTTCTTGCATGCCTTTCTGAAAGATGCTACCCTGTTGGACTTTGATTCCTTTGAGGTACTTTGGATTGATTCCTTTCAGGTACTTGACAGTTTATATCATATACTCCCTGACCCCCTTTCAGCAAGGTTACACATATGTTTCAATTTTAGTAAAATAGCAGGACAACAGGACACTCCATGAGATTAGAGGAGGTTGATTAAGGGTAATGTGAGGAAGTTATTTTTCACAGAAAGAATGGTACATACATGGAATAGCCTACCTCCACAAGTGGTGGTTATTAGTACAGTGCAGGGCTTATAACAGGCATGGGATAGGCATAAGGGGCAATACAGATGAGTATGAATACATACGCCATTGACAGAACAAAGGCTGATGGCATATTCATAAGGTAAAAAGAAATGGGCAGACTTGTATGGGCCTTGCAGTCCTTATTTGACATCAACTCTATGTTTCTATATTAAGTACTCTCAGTCTCTCTTCATATGGAATCTGATGCAAACGCTGCACCATTTTAGTACTGTTCCTCTGGACTGCCTCCAACCTGTCTATGTCCTTCTGGAGATGGGGTCTCGAAAACTGCACGCAGTACTTCAGATGGGGTCTCAGCAACTGTCAGTACAAAGGGATAACCACTTCCCTTTTTCTACTTGTGATGCCTTCCTATGCATCCTAGTATCCCCCATCTCTCCTTACTGCCTTCTCACACTGCTTGCCCACCTTTCGTCATCTGATATGACCACACACAGGTCCTTTGCATTTCCTTGTTGTTATACCTCCCAGCTATCGTAGCACTCTTCTCCTTTGTTTTGTTTCCCAGGTGCATTACTTTGCACTTCTTTGCACTGAATGTAAGTTGCACTACATCTGACCACTACTCCAGCCATGCCAGTCCCTTTTCATCCTTTAACCCCACCTTCTGTATCAACTCTGTTACATATCTTTTGTGTCATCTGCAAGGGCATACTTTTCCTTCCATACCTGGTTCCTTATACAAATGGTCAGTGACCCGAACTGGCTAGGGGACACCATAGATCTTGTGCTGGCAAATGGTAATTTTCTGAGGGACGGTTAAGGAACTGCTGATCGACACTGAACATCGCTCATTGTGGGTCACAATAAATATGGTGAGGAAGGAGCAGAAATGGGTACAATGGTGTTAGACTTCAGAACTAAATCTTACAGAGAATGTGAAGTAAAAAGGAGTATCTCCCCGAATACATCCTGTATAGACACAAAGCAGAGGTGGAGATCATTGAGCTAATGATGGAGCTGGAAACCACAACCTTTGTCAGGCTCCACAGCAAGAGGGCTACTGCCAATACATCTAGGTGGGTGAGCTGTAGCATCACTGACAAAGTAACGAACCAAAGGAGCATCACTGATTAGGCTCAAGAAGCATGGGGGATACAGAGGTTTACCTGAAGGAATCAAGGGAGGTGACATGGGCATCAAGTTGGCTTGAGGCACCTGTTGACCACAGGCTGTCACAGGGCATTAAAGAACTCTTCATGCACACTAGGAGAAAACAACTGGTGAGGACCAAGTCGTGAGACTCAAGATGAATATGGGTGTGTTGAAACAGCAACAGAGTATTTAGATGTGCTTCATGAATACTTCAGCCTGGTACTCACCAAGTAGAACGGAGGGCAGTACCCAAGAGGGACAGGCCAGGGATGGGGAAGGTGACAGATGGGAGAATCACAAGGTGCAGACTTTGGCAGGCTGGAGGCATTGAGGGTGGACAAGGCACTAGGGCCTGAAGGGACTGGCATAAATGTAGGTGGACACCTTGGCAGATATGTTCAATGCATCCTGGGATTCAGGGACCACACATCAACACTGGATAATGGCATGGGTGGTTCCACTCCTATAACACTGGACACAAGGATGAACAAATGAACTATACACTGTTAAACCTCACAACCAATGTGGGCAAGCTTATGGTGACAATCCACAAGGAGAGTACTTTTCCCTTTTTGTTCTGTGATGGAGTGTAGGACAGTAGACAGCATGCGTTCTTACCAGGCACATCCTGTCAGAGTAACATTGTTGATTACTATGAGTGGGTAACTAGGCATCCAGACAAAGGCCATGCAGTGTATGTCCTGTACAAGAATTTATTATGACTTTCGATTAGGTGCTATGTGGAATCCTAAGTAAGCCTGAATATCCTGGGGGCCATGGCGATGATGGTGGGATGGGTACTTGTGCTGGCTGCACAGAAGGCAGCAGCAGGGTAGTGGGAGGTAGCTGTCAACACCAGGTGGGGTGGTTAGCAGGCTGCAGCATGGAGCAGTGTTGGTTGAAGTGCTGTTTTGATTTTTATAGCACACATCTTGGTAGGCATCAAGAGCAAGATCAGACTGTTTCCACATGGCACCAACATTGGAGCAGAATTAATGATATGGGGTGGTGGCAGTGGTTGCTGCATGAACTGTCACAATTGGGGATCTAGTCAGACAAGTGGCACTTGGTGTTGGATTCAAAAACAGTGCAGGTGCTGCAAGGGCAGTATAGCGCAGTGGTCTAAGGCTCTGAGCTGCAAATTTGGTGACATCCAGCAGACCAGACCTGGGGTTTGAATCCCACAGCTCCACTTGCATACTGTGTGACCCTGAGCAAGTCACTTAACCTCCTTGTGCTCCTAGGTCGCTCCTGTAAAAAGCTTTCAGCTTATTGTGCTGTACCTGGTTAAACAACTAAATAAATAAAATAAAAAATAAAATTTAACATACAACCAAGAGGGTGGCTGCGGGGATAGTTATGTGGCACCAGAGAGGAACCAGTGGGGTACCACTGGGCCCGTGCTGTGGCCAGTGTTGTTCAAAGTCTTCCACAATGATAGTGGGGATGGCATTAACAGGAAAATATGCCTATTTGCAGATGACATCAAGCTCAGTGGTAGAGTGGACACAGGTGAAGGGATACAGAACCCACCTGAAGATCTGGAACAGCTGGGAGGTGGTCCATGATCTGGTAGCTTGGTTTCAATGCCAAGAAATTCAAAGCTAGGCATATTATGGCTAAGACTCCCAGGACAGAATACTACCTGGGTAAAATCTAATTATCCGCATCAGAGGAGGACAAGGGCTGGGAGTGATGGTCAATAGCACCCGAACCGCTCCATGCAGTGCAAGACAGCAGCAGCAAAGGCAAACAAGATGCTGGGATGCAGCTAGTTGCATCAGTACTACGGAGACAGGAGGTTATACTGCCCTTGTATAGGTTACTGGTAAGGCTGCATTTACAGTATATAGTTTAGTACTTGTGGACACACCTCAAACAGAACATGAACCTGCTGGAAAAGGTCCAGATGAGGGGCTACAAAGATGATAGACAGTCAGCAAGGTAAAGCAGATGACACATTGAGGGTACTGAACATGTAATCACTTAAACACAGGAGACAGAGAGAGAGAAAGAAGGACATGATTGGGATCTTCAGGTACTTGAAAGTTATAAATAAGGTTGATGAGGAGAGTCTACTTAAGCTGAGTGACAACTGCAACAAGGTTGCACAGTCTGAAGCTTGAGGGTGGGAGGATTGAGGACAGAGGTTGGAAGCAGTTCTTCACAGAGAGGATGGTAGACACTTGGAATGTGCTGCCAGAAGAAGTTATCTCGTTGAAGACAATGGGCAAGTTTAACAATGGATGGGATAGGCATGGGGAAGTTAAGGATCATGGGTAGGGAGGATGGGGGAGCACAAGACATTACATCAAGCTGTGGGATGGCCCATCGGTTGCAGTGGTTCAATTTCTGGTAAGCAAAAGCAGCGACCTAGGTTCAGGACTGGACACAGGTTGCTGGCAAGATGATAATAGGAAGGCTACAGTGTAGGAAGAATGCTCTCCTTCACCTGGGGTGAGGGCAGGAATAGGGCAAATGCTGGCTGACTCCAAGCGGAGGCTGGGAGCTCAGCAAGTGCACAGGGAGCTCATTGCTTTAGGGGTGTAGTGGACTTTGACTTGCGCCTTAACATCAGTGGCATGCCAGCCCCTGTGGAGAAAAAGAGTAAAAGCTCCTGGGCGTACTGGATGACTTTCTGGCACTTGTGGACACCACATGCAGTAGCCAGTCATACCTGCCTCAGCAGCAGCTCCCAGGCCAAATTGAGAGTGTGCTGGCTGCCCCACCAATACCTTCACACTCAGGAGGGGGACCCATCCAGCGAAAGGTCAAACAGGGTTATCCGGGGATGACGGATGTAGTGTGAGGTGGGGGCTGGGAGGATTGGGCACCTGCTGGGGTGACTTGAAGGGCCTGAAGAGTGTCAGCCCAAGGGCAGGTGTAGTGCAAAAAAAAAAAATAGCAAGCTGTGGATCCTTCAGTAGGAGCAGACTTTATAGGCAAAATGGCCTTCTTCTGCTGGCTTCTTCATATGTTTGTATTGATGCGCTGCAAACACAAGGAGGAGCAATCATTTGTGTGTGTCTGTGTGGAGGGGGAAGGTAGCAGTGTCAAAGGAAGAAAGTATCTTGGGGGTCATTAGGGGCTACGTGAATAACAGCGCAATGTAGAGAGGCAGCTACGAGGGACAACATAATGCTGGTATATACTGACAGGGTATAACCTCCAGGAGAAGGGAGCTAATCTGGTTCACTGTCATTTTACAGACTTTACATGTACCTCACTTCAAAGCAAGTGTGCAATTGATGCATCACACCAGACTTTGATGCTGAAAAGCGGTCATGTGCCACTCCATACTTAGGTGAAACACGGGAAACCAACATGTCTGCTGCTCACAGAAGAGGTCGTCAGCCAAACAGTTCACCAGCCTCATGCAAGGCCGTCGCAGACTGCAACAATTCGTGACTACCAGAAAGTTGGTCAACCTGGGTTCTGCCTATGAAGAGTGGACAGCACTGAAGACACAGAAAGAGTTTCAAAAAGATGAGGTTAGCACAATTCCTGTTACATTTTACAGGTAGGAGTACTGCATGCCATTTCATCTACATACAGCAACTTTAAGTGAAAGACAGGTTAATTCATCAGGCATTGTCTAATGTTCTCTACAGTGATCACAGTGTTGAACAATGTTGCAACCAGTTCAGCCTCTGGAGGTGCCTGTTGGTGAGTAATACTATCTTCATTTGCTGTTTGTTGAATGGTTTGTCTGTCAGTGTACATATGCATTGCGGATCACTTTCTTGTCCAGGTTTAGACATGTCACATGTTACACTCCTGCACCCGCAGACAAATGTTTGTCATGACATGATTGGGCGCTGATGATCACTATCATGTCCTAACACCTGATATCAAAATACCTCCCTATATTTAATGGAAAATCATGGACATTCACCTTTACCTCCCCGACAGTGATTTCTATGATTTATTTTGCTTTATGGTATCTGTGCACAACATTTCACAAATCCAGATACTACTGTACCCTGTCCATGGTATAGGACTCAAGACCAACAAACACTTTCAATTAAGTAAGCACAATGAATGCATTTGATGTCCTATGGTTGAACCTATTTGTACCTTTTCAACTGATTGAAATAACTGTGGTATTACCATGTGACGGCCAGCGGACATGTCAATTACATTCGATTTAGTGCTGTGTGGCTCTGCTTCAGATGGCAATACAAGCATTTTGTATAACCTGAACACATCAGATTTCATTTGGCTGCATGCTTCAGTCATTCTATTGGTGTATCTTTCCACTTGCCAACAGAGTACTCTGAATGAGGTGCGGCACTGTTTGGTGCATGGAGCACTCATGCATTGTGCTTCTGTGAAACATACCGCCAGCTGATCAGCGAACTTGGATCACCAATAGTCCTGTACAGCACAACATAGACTTGCAAGAACACATCGTGTTGTTAGTGTCCTCTGACATACTTTACATTGTAGGGCACAAAAAACCCTGCTGATTTGTGAAGATGGCTTTATTAAGCATAGTACAGGATGAACAGAGACTAAGTTAATGCAACAGTGTGCAATGTGCTTTACTAGCAATGTTCTCCATTGTGCCTTTCTTTCACCTTTGTATACCACAATTGTTCAACAGTTATCCACACTGTGACACAGCTTTACAACTATAGGTTATGTGGATAATGCTTGTACAATGCTTTTATTACAGACAATTGCCAACTGGGATTAGTCATGCTGACAGCAACATCTCTGTGTCATCACCTGTTTCTGGCACCAACATCCACTGTGTTCCTCCTGCTAATGAGTTTCAGCCTCTTTGGAAAGCGATAAGTAGCTCTGGTAACACAGTAACCAGAAAACTTTCACCACTAGTCTTCATTGTAAATATGTTCTTCTCATTCCTGCAGCCATGAGAAGGAATGTTGTCCAGATTCAGAAAGTGATGTTCCAACACACGCAGTTGAAGACTTGGATGTCTCCTACCATCCACATTCCTCAAGGTAGGAACTCTTGACTCTCCTATGTAATGGAAACACTCAATGTATGAACAATGGCTTTAGTGATGTGTTAATTGTGCCAAGACTATGCAGTAGCACTGATTTTTTTTCATTCATTTATTTATTTATTTAATTTGCAGATTAAAACCTTTGAGCCAACGGTTCTTTTTACAAAGGTTCCATATCGGTATAAGAGACAAAACAAGTTACAAGGTTAAATTTCAGGTAGACAGAACAAATTTACAGGTCAAAATTCATTATGGAGACTACAGGAATACACTAGTAGTTTGATGGGCCTTGGTGCTGCTGTTTGCTGATAACAGGATACTGACAGGATGCACATGCCGGCAAGTAATCTATTACAGTTCATAAGTTGTATAGGTGGTAGAGTACTTTTGATAAGTGGTTTAAGTTTGTATTGAATCATTCTGGAAGTCTCATAAGGAGTCTATCAGAAGTTTTGGAGTAGTCTCCTGAGGTGTCTTTGACTTGTTGTTGTAAAAGGGTGAGAGGTGAGATGATGATGTCAAGGGGCAGTGCGGAGGAAGAAGTGTGTGGGTGGGGGAGGGAGAAGCTTATCATGGCAGACTGCGACTAGTGGTTGCAGCCACTGTGTTGTCTTCTGCCAGAACGGTAAACAGGTCTTTTTAAAGGGCCTATTTGGGTGTGTTCCAGTGCAGTGGCGGAGGTTCGTTAAGCCATGTGGTGCACGTGATGGAGAGTGACCATTGAAGCATGTTCTTCCAGATGTGACATGGAGCACACCCTGCTGCTCCTCTGGTGACCTTAGTCGAGGGGCAGTCACTGGAACAGTGTGGCAGTTTAGTTTATTGTGAGACCAAGTAGGGCTTTTTTTTCCTATTATGCAAGCCTAATACTTTGTCCTGAGTTGAATGGAGCCACCCATGGAGGAGTAAAGTAATCATGTATGGGTACACTGGTTGGCACGAGAACCAGGTGACAGGCCTGTCACTTGTTTAACGCGATTAAGGCTGAGTCAGTGTCAGCTCCGTAAATGACTACTGTGTAGTCGATGATAGACAGGATAGAGTTTTGAGTAACTACAGTAAGAGCCTCGTGAGTCAGGGCCTGCCGATGTCTATATGGCAACCTAGCTTAATATTGTCAGTTTTGACTACGGTCAATATGGTGCACAAAGGAGAGTGAGCTCATCTGTGTCTACTCAAAGTATTTTAAGGTGTTGACTTGCTAGACACTATCCCTTTGGCTAAAAGATAGTCAAGGGTTCAGCACTCCTTTTGGAATGGCATGGTTTGGTGCATATTTTCTTTTTTTTCTTTTTGGTTCAGTGGGAGCTGCTTTTGTGAACCATGCCTCTAGTAATGTGAAGCTGCATTGTATGTTCTTACAGAATTCACATGCATTGCTGCCTGGGACTCATATTACTGTGTCATCTGCACAGCTGCATTTCAGCAGTGCAGGCTTTAGGAAGTGAATTATGAAGAGACTGAAGAGAAGTGACCCTAGGATCTAGCCCGTAGGACCCTTACTGTTACCTTTCTGTGATCTGAGGTAACACCCTATCCTCACATACTCCATGAGAGAGGTAACTGTTGAACAAGGAGATGGTATACTGACAGACCCACGACCCATAGCTGTCTTAACAGGTTGGTGGTTGACAGTGTGAAAGTCTTTTGTGAGGTCAATAAATATGGACCCCACCATTTTCCTGAATTAAGGGGTTTCATAAGTGTGGGAGGTATAGGAGATATGGGCGTAGATGGTTCAGTGCTGTTGATGAGAAACCCACGATTCTGAGGGAAAAGCAAATTGTACCTCTTTAGACAGTCAGTGAGCTGATCAGCGATCACCCTTCCATTGCTTTACAAAGTCATGTTTCTCTGGCTTCAAGTGAGTACTGTAGTTCGTGACATATCTTCAGACAATAGCTGCACAGTATGTGTTAGCAGTGACCATAACTCATCTCTGTCTTTTCTTTCAGTTACATCAAGAGTGACAGTGAGGACACCAGTGTGGTATCCGAAGACTGTGATCTCAGCTGTACTGAAAAGACATAATATGGACAATGAGGAAATGTACATATGCACTTTGATGAGCATCAATACATAAATGGAAACCTCCATTTCATCGACCACTGTCTCATAAGCCTTGCCAAACTGGCTTTTTAGAATGCTTTTCAAAGACATGCACTGGGAAGGTGAATATCCTGACCAGAAAAATGGGACAGCACTCCAGATCATTGCTGCATGCTCCCAGGGACACAAACAGTCATGGTGGTCACAGCCAATGGTCAAGCGTATCCATGCAGGCAACTTCATGCTATGTTCAAACATTATTCTGGTGGTAACAATTTTGCCAAAATAGCACTTTTGTTGAAGTTTATGAATATGCCAGTTCCAGCAAAATCAACATTCCATGCCATTCAACGGCTGTATGTGTCTCCTCTGTACTTGAGTACTGGTCACATTATCAGACTGAAATTTTTCAATCCCTGCAACAGCCACTGGTTCTACTTGGTGATGGTGAATGACAGTCCCGGACACTCTGCGAGTACCAGACTTATATAATGATGGACAATGCAACAAAATGCATTGTAGATATTGAAATAGTGGATGTTCGAGAAGTTGGAGGAAAATCCACAAATATGGAGCTAGCTGCCTTTCAGCGATGCCTCCAGAAGATGGATCAATGTGGCATTCCTGTGGCAGAGGTTGTCACAGGATGCACACACACAGATAGTGTCTATCATGAGTATGTGCAACCTCATAACTTTTTGCATTCACACCAACATCAGTTACTGCAAATATGTTCCATAATTTTTTTTTCCTTTTTCCACAGAGAAGAAGTATTCTGGAATATCACAACCAACTAGATCTGTGGCATGGAAGTAAGGCCATAAACAAACGTCTCTTAAAGGTAACAGTTTATAGTTCTTTTAACATATGTGACAACCGCATGTTCATACATTACAACAAGTTTGTTTCTGGAATTGCAGTAGTGTATCAGGATCCCACGAGTTAATCAGTGAGGAGTGATCATGTGCCTTTCTAATCTAGTCATCTTAACAGTTGGCAGGTCAGAAGTGTAACAGGGACTCAGTCGTGGATCAGAGACATAATTAACCATTTTTGGTTTGCATCTTCAAATTGTGGTCAAGTGAGCAGCTACTGACTTGTAAGGTTGTGTTTCCCAGGAAACATTGTGCCACTGGATTCTTCACCGTTACTTACTGGGTTGTTTTGGTCACTCTCTTTCAGTCGATTCAGATGTGGAGGTTGCACCATGTGGTGAATCAGCATGTGTGGCGTATTGAGAGGCCTGGAGACATAGATCGGCTGCTCTGCATGCACCGACTGTCACGATGAACAGAACCATGGCTCAAGATCAGACTCACCTGCTCACAGAGCGCCACGCTCAGTTGTGTATGACAAGTGATCACTGGCAAGCTGTCCTACTCACAAAGCTAGGTAGCCATACATGATTGATGTCATTGCAGTAACTCATGATGACTCATTTTAGTATATCTTTACAGTGACAACACAAGGTAATGCATTAATCTTGCCATGACATGACTTTACACACACTGTATTAAGCATGCCATGATTCTTTGAGATGACCACAGCATGACTGTTGAAACTAACCGAAGCACTGTCAAAGAAAAACATAAGCGTGACCAGAAAGGCTCTGACAGTGTTGTAAGGTTTACAGAATAGGTAGTCTTAAAAGTTTCCCGCACTCTGACAGCGACTCAGATGTGTAGCCAATCAGGACGTGACAGTGTTTTTCGTTGACAATGTAACACCATTATAAATGTTTTCATTATTTTCTTCAGGTCAACTAGCGTTTGGAAACATTCAACAATCACATATTAATGTATGCCTCCAAGCCGCTGCATAACGGGTAAGTAGCCTGATACTTAGTTGTGCGCATGCTCCAGATACCGTCCATAAGGCTGACATTACTGCTATGATCAGCAATATGCATTGCATGTGTTTTACACAACATGGCAACCCAAAATACGCTGAAGAAGTCCATGTCTGCAGGTCATACACCTCGCATGAAACTATGCTCACTTTGATGTTGCGTAGTCATCATCGTATTTATTCCATGGCGAACACAGTAAAATTCTCCATGAATATTATGTCTGCTTGCTAAATTTGTCAGCAGACAGTCATTGATGGGTATTGCACAGTATGTGCACGGAGGCACCATCACAATCATGTGCTGTGCTTATCTGGCACTGTAATGTTCTGGACAACACACATACTGGTCATGACAGAGATAGCAGCATCTTTGATGCGCTTACCGGTTAACATTAATGGCCATTGATTTGTAAGGTTTCTTTTTAAAGGCAAACAAGTCATGGTCCTTCCTAGCCCTTTTGTCACACTTTCAACGTTTGTTGGACATTCGTGATGATGGCATGAATTTAACAGGTCTCTTGTCTTCACAGGTATGAATCATACATGACACGAATGTTCTTTCAGATGATCGACTACAACCATCACATTGATAGGCAATATCTCCGGAAGAAGAATGGTGATATTGTGTGAGTACACCACAAGGAACTTGACTGCTCTGTAGGATATGTCAGTGGTCGATGGTGTTTTCTAAGCCATGGAATCATTGCTGGGGAAATTTCAAGCAGGCTGCATGAGCCGCTCAATGATGCAATTACATTTCTGAGTGACATTCAGAAGGTGTCAAGAGGTTGCCAACCCCACGCCAGTGAACACATTTCATAATATTGCTCATATTCGCCAAGGGTAGTTCTTTGCATGCCCCAATAATGATGCTGCTTTTATGTGGCTCAGGACATACAAAGATACATAGACACGGTTGGCAGATAAGTACCCAGTCCCTCCCACTCTCCTGTCCTGGGGTGTGTGGGTAGGATGTGTTTTACCGCTGGATACTGATGTACAGCAGAGCTGGTGTACTGAAAGCCTCACACCACTTTCAAGATACAGCAAGGTGTCTCTGGACATCCCACGGTCCTGTACAGCACATGCACACCTGCTAGTGGATATCATTGCACATCTGTGCTCGGGAGCAAGAAGCACAAACAAGGCAAATAATAATCAAGTGTCAGAGGCAAATACAATCGCCCCCCATGCCCAAATAATTTGAGTCACGCCAAAAGTCTCTTAATTCCTTCATCCTCAGTCTTCCCTCAACAGAATACGCAGACTTCAAAAGGAGCACCCAAAGAAGGAGTAGTGGCACCACCTTGTGGGGTAAAAGCCAAGGTTTTCCACCTGCGTAGATGCAAGGGTTGGATTCGGGGGGCATTCTCAGGCCTGCATGAATAAGGCAGGATGCCCAAGACAGTCACAACAGAGAACCACCGGTGGCACAATAGTTAAAAAAAAAAAAAAAAATTAATAATGAACCACACTTGCTATATGTACTGCCTTCAAGCTATTATTGTTGTCATTCCAACCTTCAGGGTACAAGACACATCCTAAAACCAAAACAATGGAGTGCGTTGCCAGTAACAGAGAAAGTCGCACTCACTATGCTGCGGATATTCAGGCAACATCTTTGAAACCAAGATTGATGGATACGGATGTTGATGTTGCCCATTGGGACAAGTGACATCCAACCTGCCTCTCCAAGACTACTGCCAGAAAAATGCCACTCACCTGTCCAGCAGGAACTAGTTCTGATGAAGAAACAAAGACTGCAGACCATTGAACAGGTTCAAGAAATTAACTATGTAGTTGAAAGAGCCATGCTCTCACAGCATGGACCCAGTCAATCTGTCATGGCTAACAAACCATGAACTGCAAAAGCTGTATTTATACAGTCATTGTTACCTGTGGCAACATTAGTTGGAAGTAATTGAACCAAAGTACACAAAAGTATATAGAAACATATAAACATAAGTACTGACATCAGATAAAGAACGCTTGTCCCACCTAGTCTGCCCATTTCACACCGTGAATGGATAAGCTGTAGATCTCCGCAATCCCAAGTACTTCTTCCAATTTCCACCCCCTAGAATCTTGCCTTATGACTGTCCCATCAATGTTTTAATCTCCACTGCTTGACCCAACAACTCCTGGAAGGCTGTCTCAAGGCTTCAACAACTGTCTCGTCAATAAATACTTCCTTAAATACCTGAGCCGCCCACCTCTATCTTCAAATTAATGCAACCTTGTTCTTGCACACTTCTTTTGAAATATGCTACCCTCTTGGACTTGTTGATTACACCCGCTTGAGGTGAAAGTCTCTATCATGTCCTCCTCCCCTTCTTTCCCTGAGGCTACATTAAGCTCTGTCTTCTCCCAGCAGACCCTGCACCATTTAGTTGCTCTACTCTGGACAGCTCCATCCTGTCTGTCTTTTCAGAGATTTGTCTCCAGAAATGCATGCAACTCAGATGGGGTCTCACCAGTTGCTCACAGAGGATAAACTTCCTGTTTTCTACTGGTGATGCCTCTCAGTGCATCCCAGTATCCCCCCCCCTCCTCAATGCTGCCCTCACACTGCTTGCCCACCTTTACGACATTCTGATGTAACCACCCCTGCGTCTCTTTCCATTTTTGTGGTTGTTACTACCTCACTCCCATCGTGTACTGTTCCAGGGGTTTTTGCCTGCATTACCTTGCAATTCTTATACGAATGGGTGCCAAGACATTTCAATTATTCCTCTAATCTTTGCCAAGCACATTCATGCATTCCAAGCAACCAAGTGCATCAAGTGTTGCAGATCTTTGACTGGAGAATAGGACACAGAGAGTAATAGTAAAATTTGAAAAAGGGTTACTAATGGGGTACCGCAGTGTTCAGATATTAGACTAGTCCTTCAATGTCTTTAGAAGCGACATTGCAGAGGGACTGAAGAAATATGTATCTCTTTGCAGATGACACAAAGATCTGCAAACAGAGTTGATGTACAAGGTGGAGTGGAAAGGATGAGAGGTACTTGGCAAGGTTAGAGAATGGTCAAATGTATGGCAGCTAAAATTAATGCTAAGAAGTGCAGGTACGCACCTGGGAAGCTAAAACCAAGGGAAGAGTACACAATGGTGGTGAGATACTTAACAACAACAAAAGTGTAAAGGGACCAGGGGTTATCACATCGAATGACCCAAAGGTGGGCAAGCAATGGAGAGGGCAGCAAGTAGGTTGGGGGTATACTTGGGATGCATAGGAGAGGCATCACCAGTATAAACAGGAGAAGTTATCCTCTGTACAGACAGATAGTGAGACCACATCTGGAGTACTACATGCAGTTCTGGAGACCCAATCTCCACAAAGATATAAACAGGATGGAAGCTGTCCAGAGGAGCGGGAACTAAAATGGTGCAGGGTCTGCACGGAAGACAGCATGAAGAGAGACTTAAGGAGCTAATATATAGCCCTCTCGAGGAAAGGAGGGAGAGGGTGGACATGATAGAAACTTTTAAGTACGAGGGAATCAACAAAGTCCAAGAGGGTAGCATCTTTCAAAGAAGAGGTAAAAGAAGGTGGCACAATTTGAAGACAAGGCGAAGCGCTCGGAGGTACTTAAGATAAGTATTTTTTGACAGAGAGGGATGTGGATGTATAGAACGGCCTTCCAGAGGAGGTTGTGGAGTCAAAAACAGTGGCGGAATTCACAGGCATGGGACAGTCATAAGGCAATTATAGGAGAGGGTAGAAAGAAGAAGGAGGCTGCTGGTTAACTAGGACCTGCAGCTTATCCATCAAGTAGGAAATGGCAAACTGTGGGCCAAGCGTCCTTATCTGCCATAAAACAGTATGTTTCTATGTATGTTTCATGTTTCTATCTGCAAAGAGACATACTTTTCCTTCCAGTCCCTCTGCAATGTCGTATATAAAGACAGTGAAGTGGACAGGTCTTAATACTGAACCACTGCACCCTCAATTAGTGACCCCACTTCTTGAGAGTGACCCATTTACTATTACCTCCTGTGTCCTTTTCTCCAGCCAGTTCTTTACCCATGCTGTCATCTTGGGGCCCCACTCCAGGCTGGCTAACTGCTATATTAATCTTTTGTGGGACTGTGTCAAATGCCTTGTTAAAAGTGTAGGTAGGCCATGTCCACAGCCCCTCCCTGATCTGCTACTTTGGACACACCCATTCAAAAAATGTATCAGATTCGTCTGCTATGACCTACTAACATCAAAATCCACACCAGTCCTGTGACCCTCTGGCAATGTAGATACTCAATGTCTGCTTTCTTCAGAGATTACTTTATTTTCCGTGTATTGAGGTTAAACTAACAGGTATGTAGTTTCGATTTGTCTTTGTCTACCTTTGTGAAGGAATCACATCGGACCTCCAGTCCTTAAAACACCTCATCTCCATGACTTGTTAAAGAGGTAGTCAGGGTGAAACTAGTTCTAATCTTTAGTTCTTTTGAATTCTGGGATGAATACCATCCGTCCCCATTGCTTCGTCCACCTTCAGTTTTAAAAGTTCTTTCAGAACCGTTTGTTCTGTAAATGGCCTGGTATCAACTTCTGTATCCTGAGTGTTTCTGTTGTTGCGCTCACCCTGACTACAGCTGAGAATGGGTTGAATTAGATGGAAAAACACATGGGAAAACTTGTGGTGAGCATCCTGACTGTGGAAGGGGCAGTACATGCTTCCCTTCATGAACAATTAAACACCATGGCTAAACTAGAAAAAATTGAAAACACACTTCTTCTGAAAAATCTAAGGCTCATTGGACTCTAAGAAAAATTCCCACATTCCAAGTTAAAAACAAAGATTGAGAAGATACTGATTTTAACTCTTACTCCTGAGCAACCTGTTCTCAGGAGGCAGTATGGCGCAGTGGTTTGGGGCACTGAGCTACAAACCTGGAGATCGGGGTTTGAATCCCATAGCCCCACTTGCATACTCTGTGACCTTGAGCAAGTCACTTAACTTCCTTCTGCTCTCAGTTTACACCTGGAAACACGCTTTGGCTTATTATGTCTTTCCTGGTTAAAAAAATTTCCCCTTCCCCTCTTGGAATTTGTGCTTAGACTACAATCAAGACAGAAACAAGGTACACCTGAGTCTAGGGCAAGATGTATGATTTGTACCTTTGCTATCACAATGCAAAGAAATCATTTGCTTCATGCTGTGAGTGTTAAAAAAGGGTTTTTGTATGAGAGCACTACATTTCATTTGTACCATGACTTTTGTCTTGCAACTCAGAGACAAAGGAAAAGTTGCCTCATGTTAAGAGTTTAATTTTTACAAGCAGGATTAACAGCTGTCCTACAATTGCCCCACTAAACTGAAAATCACCTTCCAGAATAAAGATTATTT
The DNA here is from genome assembly GCA_016271365.2 of Neoceratodus forsteri. Classification (NCBI taxonomy): domain Eukaryota; kingdom Metazoa; phylum Chordata; order Ceratodontiformes; family Ceratodontidae; genus Neoceratodus; species Neoceratodus forsteri. Next base: position 983,661,865 of record CM028134.1, read on the forward strand.
TTTTGTTGCTGTTGTTGCAGCATGGGCTTTCTATGAGAAAAAATGTGACATTGCCACAGATTTGGGATCTGACCTGGAAGAGCCAGATGAAATGGCAGTTACTACCTAATATATCCCAATGCCTACTTGACTGTTCCATTTGGGATAAGGACTTTATGTTTTACTTTCATGGCTGTCCATTTGATCAAACTTAATTTAATTATTTTTTGTGAAATGAAATTTGCCTGAAATGATAAGCTTTGTTTAGTAATTTCTTTTTAGTTGGGATGGTTACAGCCTGGAGCATGAAAAAAAGATAAACTACCTTGGGAACATAAGCAGGAGACTGGTAAGGACAGAGGTCTGGGGTTATATTCTGTTTTAACTGAAATATTTGAATAGTTTTGTAAGTGAAATTAGTTCTATGTGTTAAAAAAATTATTACCTTGAGTTAGAACTGTTACTTGGGCTGTGATATTGTAACTTTGGAGGCTTGGGAACAGTTGTTTGGCAGTGATAATTAGAGTGAAATTTAAATGTGTTGTTTGCCTGGTATTTCTTAAATACTGAAAAGCCACTGGGGGTTGGGATTGAAGGGTTGAGTATTTCTGTTTGGGACTGAAATTCAAAGCAACAGGAGCTGGTGGTCCTGTGACATCATACGGTACCTGATGTCTGCATACACACACACTGTTAGTGGGACTGGACATGCACTGGACTGTATGTGTTTGTGAGACTTGGGAACTTTATTGGTGGGGTTGAAATTGGGTTTGTAAATAACTGCAGTCAGTGTAGAGAGAAACTGTATTCCAGGGCAAAGGGAACGAGAAAAGGGGGTATGCCATTATAAACAGAGGAGGATAAACAGGGTGGCCATATTCCACCATGGCAGGCATCTTTGGAAGGGTTGTAGGCTGCACAGGCTGTGGGATGGCAATAATTCTCAATTGGGCCTGGAGAGAGGGAGGCTGCCCACTCTGTAGACAGCTATCTTGTATCAGGAGTGAGGTATATTGGTTAAGGAGTAAGCTGGGGGAGCTGGGGGGGTGTCCAAGGATAAGGGGTGTGGATATGGGCAGCAGAAGGGTGGGGCTGAAGGGAGGCTGTGGCAATGCTCTGAAATTACAGGACATTATGTTACAGCAAGCAGGAGAGGATATTAGGGACAGAGGACCTTAGATAGGGATGTTGACGCTTAAGGGAAAGCATACAGGTGAACATTCTGAAGACAAAGAAAGTGGAGGGAAGAGTCAGGAGGGGCTGTTGTGCGAAGCCTAAAACAGCAGACTGTGGGAAGGAGTTCCTAAGGTGAACAGAGCAAGAGGGGAAGAAGGGCTTAAAGTGCAGTCAGGGGAAACTCGGTTACTTGATGGAGGCTGACATAGAGTGTCACAATAAATTTGAGCTACTAACAACCTGAGGGGAGGAAGGGATTGGTGGAAATGAGGAACTTATACAGAGGCCGGAGAAGGAGTCAGATACCCATAGGGCATCACAGACCGGCAATGGAATGGATAGAAATTGTCCCAGAGGAGAAAGGAAACATAAATGTTAAGCAAATGGGGAGATGCAACATATTGCAGACATGAGGAGGAGAGCATGATTGGAGAGAAACTGGGAGACAAGGAGGTGGGGAGGAGCCCCCCTTCAGCAGGGGGGTCAGTACCAAGGATGGGGCCCTAGCTAAAGGGGACCCACAGAGAGCCTCTGGAGGCAGGGGTACTATTACAAGGGGGGGAGGATGGTGGTGTGGGGGTAGGGGAAACCATCAGGGCCAGAATAAATGGTTCGGATAAGAGAGGGTTAAAGGGGACACCTATTCAGAGGGGGTTTGAGTTAAGTGGGCCAAATAATGAGGGAGGCAGAAAGGGGAGGGTGACAAGGGGGTCTCTAATAAGGCAGAAAGCCTCCCATGGAATTGAGATCATGAATAAAGGGGGGTAAGGGGGGCTGAGAGGATATAGTGGAGGTAACCATAAGGATGATGGCGGTGTTAAGGTTCTGTTATTGGGAGACTCGATGATTAGGGGTATCCATTGGGAGGGATGGGGGTGGATGCCATAGCTAGGTGAAGGTAGTGAGTATCTCTGGGCTGACAGTGCACAGAGCAAAGTTCATGGTGTATGAAATGGTTAGGGATTGTGGAGGGAAACCGGATTTCCTGGTGCATTTGGGAACTAACGATCTAGAGGGAAATAGCATTTTGGAAATCCAAGCAAGGTTCCAAGAACTTGCCAGAGTCTGTCGGGATAATGGATGCAACATTTCCTTTTCAGAGATATTGCCAGTACCAAAGGCCTCAGTGGAGAAAAATGAAGCTCACAGAGGTTAATGACTGGCTCAGGAAGTGGGGTGAAGAGAGGGTTGGGGTGTTAGGAACTGGAATGGAGTTTGGAAGGATAAGGACTATATGCCAAGGACAGGCTTCATCTTGCCCCATTAGGGAAGGAAGTCCTTAAACAGGGGATGGCTGACTACATTCAAGAAAAGTGGGGTTTAAACTTGTGAGGAAGGGATAAAGGAGGGCTGACCAGGCCCTCTCCTCCAGATGAAGGAAGCCTTCAAGCCCAAGGGAGGAAACAGACTGGGGTGGAGGTTTCAGGAGGAGCAGAGGGAGGATGGAAGTATAAGGAATCTGGGTGGGGTTCGACAAAGAGGATCAGGGATAGGGGTGGGGTTGGTGTTAGTAAATGCCAGGAGCTTGGGAAACAAGTTGCCAGAGTTCCAGGCCATGCTGTTCGAAGGGGGGGTGGATGTGGTGGCGGTCATGGAGATGTGGGCCAACAAAAACCATGACTGGGACCTAAACATGCGGGGTACACTATGCTTAGGAAGGATAGAAAGGAGGGCAGAGGGGGTGGAGTGGCTATGTTCATTAGAGATGACATAGAAATTGCTAGGGTAGAAGAGGCAGAGGGAAACATGCAGGCCTTATGAGTCACCTTACGATCCCCAGCAGGAGATAAGGTCAAACTGGGTGTAGTATATAGGCCCCCCGGGATGAGTGATGTTCTAGAGGATGGTTTGCTGGACAACATCATTGCCCAGTGGGGACCAAAAGGGGAAGGAGTGGTGTTGATGGGGGACCTTAATGTGCCAGGTACAAACTGAGGAACCAAGTCCTCTAAGGTGGCCAAGGAGCAGAGGCTGCTGGACGGCTTCCAGGATGTGTTCTTAACACAGCATGTGATGGGGCCCACAAGGGAGGGGCATGTCCTGGAAGTGGTTCTGGCAGATGGGGATCTGGTAAGGGACATGGTTGTACAGGACCACCTGACTGGGAGCGACCACAATACTGTCTGGTTTCATATAAGCATGGGGGGGGTGAGATCTAGGACACTGGCAGTGGACTTCAGGGGGGCAGACTTTGTGGGCATGAGAAATATTCTCAAGGATCACTTGAAGGGGATTACATCAATGACAAGTGTGGAAAGGAGATGGGAGGTCATAAAACAGGGACTTCATGAGGCAGTAAGGATCTGCGCTAAGTTGAAACGTAAGGGAGCAGGGTCACATAAACCATGCTGGTGGTCCAGTGAGGTACAGGTAGCAGTCAGAGAAAAGAAGGCAGCCTACAAAAATATAAAACAACAAGAGGGGATAGGGATAAGGAAATGTACCATCTTGCATCTAGAAAAATCACCCATATGGTGAGGGGAGCAAAGTCCAGTAAAGAGCAGTGGCTGGCACAGAGGATACATGGAGGGGAAAAGGGGTACTTCCAGTACATTGAGGAGCAGAGAAAAACCAAGGGCCATCTCAGCTGATTGAGATCAGAAGGAGGGTGGGTGGAAGAGGCGAGGGACCAGGCAGAGGTATTTAATGAGTACTTTGCCTCTGTGTTCACTAGGGAGGGGGATGGGATATCTACAAAGCAAGGCATGAAGGGGATAGAAGCGGCAGTAAGTGGGATCAGGGGAGCAACAGAAATGGAGCAAGAAGGAGGAAGAGGTACCCAAGGGGTGTCACATCTGGATAAGGATAAAAAGGCCAGTAAGGTGGAGGGGACAGATGATGCTATCTCCACCAAAAGGGTGTGGTTAGCCCTCAAGGCCCTAAAGAAAGACAAATCTCCTGGGCCAGATGGCATTCATCCAAGAGTACTATGGGAATTGGCGGACATACTGGCTGCACCCTGGCGGAGCTCTTCAACAGGTCACTTGAGACAGGGAGGGTAATTTAGGATTGGCTAGAGGCACATGTGGTGCCAATCCATAGAGGGGTCGAGGGAGTACCAGGTAACTATAGACCCATCAGTTTGACCTCGGTGGTGGGAAAATTAATGGAGAGTACACTAAAGGAACGATTGGGGTGTACTTGGAGGAGGTGGGAGGTCTGGATAGTCGGCAACATGGGTTTGTGCCAGGTAGATCATGTCAAACCAATCTTGTGGAGTTCTCTGATGGGTAACTTTAGAACTGGACAGGGAAAGCCTGTGGATGTATTATTCTTGGACTTCAGCAGGCTGACTCTGTCCCCACAATGGTCTGGTGGAGAAACTGATGGGGTTAGGAGTAGGCCCTTTGATGGTCAGATGGATTGAAAACTGGCTAGCTGGATGCACCCAGAGAGTAGTGGTCTGTGGGAGCTCTCAACCCTAGAGAGGTTGGTAGTGGTACCGTAGGGTTTCGGTCCTGGGTCCGATCCTGTTTAATGCATACATATCGGACATCAGGAGGGTATAGGGTGTGAAATGAGTCTCTTCATGATGACTCCAAGATGGGAGCAGTAGTTGAGGGAGAAGAGGGGAGGTTGGCCCTGCAAGGGGACCTGGACACCCTGGAAAGCTGGGCTCACACATGGAAATTAAATTTCAATACCACCCAGTGCAAGGTGTTGCATCTTGGTCGGGGAAACCCTAAACACAGGTACACCCTGGGAGGGGAGGCGCTGGAGGCCTCAATAAGGGAAAAGACCTAGGGGTCATGGTGGATGCATGTAGAATAACTCTGAGCAGTACAGGAGGTGGCTAGCAAGGCAAACAGGATGTTGGGATTCATCATAAGGGGATCACCTCTAGGAGCAAGGAAGTGATTCTGCTGCTGTACAGTGGACTGGTTAGACCACACCTTGAGTACTGTGTACAGTACTGGAGACCACACTTGAGAGAGGACATACAGCTCCTGAGAGGGTACAGAGGAGGGCAACTAAGATGACACGAGGGCTAGGGGATTTGACATATGAGGAGAGACTTGAGGAGCTCTGTCTGTTTTCATTGGAGGAGAGGAGAGACAGGGGGGACATGATTGAGGTCTTCAAGTACCTCAAGGGAATAAATAGGGTAAACATGGAGGGGATCTTTAGACTAAAGCAGGGAGGTATCACCAGAGGGCATGGTTTGAAGTTGGAAGGTGGAAGGATGAGGGGGGAAAAGAGGAGGAGGTTTTTCATGGAGATGGTGGTGGACCCTTGGATTGCACTGCCTGGTGAGCTGGTTCAAAGATCCACAGTGGAGGGCTTCAAGAGAGGGTGGGACAGACACAGAAAGTGGATGTATCAGATGATGGCCTGTCCCACGGGGGTGGGGATGGATGATAGGGGGTTTCTGGAGCACAAGAGATGGGAGGGCCTCGGCACCCAACTAAGGATCTAAGGTTCGAGCAGACTCGATAGACCGTAAGGCCTAATCTGCTAGCAAATAGTATGTTAGTACCTCCTGAGGACGCACCTATCTGTGTAAAACCAGTAGAGGGACAGTGTCAGTCATTGCTGTTGGTGTCCATTGTAATAAATTCTCTAAGTGTTATTTGCAGAACCTGGAGTGGTGCTGGTGTTTTTTCTTTATGCTTCCATATTATTAATTTGTGCACACTCTGTACAGCTTGTAGCTGTAGTTATTTTCTTTGCTGGTCTTTTTAACCTACTATATGTGAATTGTGTCTCTGATATATTTAATAATTAATTTGAAGTCTTTTACCCCTCAAAAATAAAAAAAAGTATACTTTTTGGGACTGTTATTTTGCTTTTGTTTTGATTTTGAGATTATTTATATTGCATGATTTATCAATTGTATAATTTTTCTCTAAATAAAAAGAAAGTATTAAAATAAAAAAGACATATGGAGACAAAATTTAAGATAATGCTAAGATGCAGACTAAAAACACACCAGATAATTCATTTTATTTATTTATTTGAAAATTGGTGACTGAGAGAGGCATACTGAGCCAAGGCTCATTACCAGGTTTGACACAGAGGAAAGGGGAAGGGACAGTACAGTTACAAAGATGTAAACTAGGCTGATATGAAATTACAAGATTAATAGCATAAAGTGTATATGTTGAGTACAATGCTGACAGTAATGCCAGTTATTGCAGCTGGGTGCCAAATAAATAGTATACAAAATCAAAAGTGATGGTGCCAGATATGGTAGATTCAAAAAATGCAGGGAACCCAGATAATGGGCTGCTGAATCCAGTGCTGAATGGTGGGAGTGGGTGAGGTAAGGAGTGGTCCAAGAGGAAGGTTGGCAGGAACAAGGGAGAGGAAGGAGAAGATTTAGTTGGTGTCTGAGGGAGGGAAGGAATGCAGAGAGATGGATGGAGGAGGGGAAACTCATTCCAGAGGGAGAGTAGATGGTATGAGAAAGCAGATTTCCCAGTTGAGAAGTGAGGGTGGAGGAGGGAGCAGTTGCTTGTATCCCTGGAGAGAAAGAAGTAGTACTAGGAGAAGGGGATAGGGAGAGGAGAGGAGGGACCTAAACTAGTATTTTAGAGATATGGGTAGCACTGTGGAACTGGTGATATGTGGGGAGTGGGAGGATGGATAGGGAGGAGTAAAGGGAGCAGAAGTGGATGTGAGAAGGTGAGTTTATGGCAAAGTGGCAGATGACATTGCAGAGAGTGTCCAGCCTGGCAAGGAAGGTGGATGGGACAGTGCCATAGACCACATCTGCATAGTCAAAGACCAGGAGAACCATTTTGGTGACTAACTCCAAGCTGACCAGTGGAGAGAGGCATTCTTTGTTGCAGAACAGGACACGAGTTTGAGGCAGAGCTTGGTATCGATAGAACAGATATGAGGTAAGAAGTCAAGCCTACTATCTAACCACACACTTGGTACTAGAAGGTTGGGACAACCACAAGAGGTAATCCATCTAACATGGAGAAAATTGGGAGGGTGGTGAGCAGGGCCATTTCGGTGGCACCAAATGTCATAGACAGTTTTTTTATAGTGACCCATAGCTGGTTGGCCTGGAACCAAAACAGAACATTGCAAAACCATGCTGGAGTGAGACTTCCATACAGGCAGTTGAGGGACCTGAGGTGTAGATGACTATGTCATCTGTATACATGTGACTATGTGATTTGCACAGGCAGAAGTAAGGTCATGGAAGACGACCAAGAAAAGTTCCAGGATGGAGCCCTGTGGGACTCTGGACTGGCCAGGGAGTAGTGGGGAAAGGGCATTTTCTACCTGTTCCATAATCATAGTACCTACTGTATATCATTAAACTGTATTGTAGGTTGCGCCATAAACTAGTATTTGTCAGGACTGACTTCTCATCTGAAAATATATGAAAAATTTACCATACACAATCACAATCATCTAGCAAGCAGTAAAGCAAGGCATGACACAATTTTAACTGCCTGGTATGTACCCAATTCTTTGCATTTTATTCTCAATCTGATCGCTATGGTGGTACCAAAAATAAAAACAGTTAACACACTGTAATTGGTATTTTTTAATGTGGCTATTGTGCAGGTCTTACTCTGGTGTCCTGAATTAATTCCCACAGCAGCAATAGCTGCTGCTGATGCAGTATGTTTTGGGTCATTGTCAATGTCCAGCCGGATATTTTTTCCTCATGTATTTCTTCACTACTCCCATGACTATATAGTATCTGAAGAATTCACTAGTCATGATTCCTGTGGGCATAAAACAAGTAGAGGTAAAGTGGCACAGTTCAAAGACTGATATGAGACAATAACTCTCTTAAGCATTTGGCTCCTAAAATTGAGCATTACCAACCCTCAAAAATGCACAGTGGCCCATGCCCCCAATGACCACAAAGCTCCAGACACAAACTTTAGAGGATGTTCTGGCTTCCGCTTTATGAAGTCCCTGTGCTTATAAAATGCCATTGAAGCAAACTTGCCCAAAGACAATGCTGCTTTTGTCAGAAAAACGATGTCATGAAACGTCTCCTTGTTCGTAGTCCATGACCTGGCCTTCTCAACTTATTTCACTTCAGCTATCTCCCTGATCATGGGACAAAATCTGGAGTTAGCAAAAGATGGATTATGTCATGAAATTGTAATCAATAAGTGTAAAATCGTTATATTGATAATTGTACACAAGTAGAGACAAGAAAGAGCACTAGGACTACTATTATGGTGCTAAATAGAACATGTCAATTTGGGAGAAGAATAACGCACCCATAGCCATGAACACACACTAGTCAGTGGGCTGTTGTAGAAAAAAAGCTCACCATTTATTTGAAATAAAGTGCAGCAAAACTCAACATATACTCAGACACAGACTGTTTCTGATGCAGAGAGATGATGTCATGGCCTGCCAATGACAACTGATGTTTCATTTGGCAATGGCCAGGCTTCCTCAGAGAGATCTGTTACACCTGGTAGTAACCCTCATTTATAGTCAACAGTATGCAAATATTCATAATGTGAACCCCATTAACAATTAACAGTGACCAATGAATGTTGGTACAACATATTTAGAAATGGACATGATGGTGTTACCCCTACACATACAATCTCCTATGTTATGCATAATACATAAATACTCTAATAGATTTGATTGTCTATGCACATAGTGGAGAAAGTAGAATAAGGACTAAACATTAGGCACATAACTTAATAAAATCTAACACCAGGGCAACACCTAGCCCACTCATCAATCTATTCCTGTACAAAGTTCATTGCATATATACATAAAGTTTTGCATAGCATTAAGCACAACACTAGTGAAGGTAGTTGCAATTTTTTAAGGAAGGCCGAAAATCAATATTGTCATTCAGCCCTCCCTCTCCCTGGTTTTAGTTCATAAATCCAGTAACCTTCTTTTCTTCCAAACAACTTCTCAATACCCTCTCCCAGATCCCAATCTGATCTTTTCAATCCCAATAAAGTGAATATGATTGGCAAATGACCAGGCAGCTCAGTCAGCAATGGTGCATCATAACAAGACCATATTCAGTGAATAAAATAAAGAAAACACACTAGGGAGTTGTAATTGTGCAGCAAAGCTAAATAATTTTAATATGCAATGCTACACCCATACAAATGGCTGCATCCACCACAAAAGCGTCAACATTTCACACTTGCACGCTTTAACCAGAAGCACATTTTATTCACAAAGTGGATATGATGTTCCATATGGGTACACTCTTCACATGTTTAACTGTAGCTTATGACATGTATCCTCTTTGCAGGGCCCACACATGTCCCCCAATCCGTACTTGAACTGGTGGGTAGTACAGCCAACATAGAACACCCTACAACTGCACACTAGTAAATATACAACACCCTCAGTATAACATGTTATAAATTGTTTACTATTTGTTTTTTTATTCTGGGGTGTGTGAATTGTTTGCCTTGTTTCACATATGTGCAGTAGGTGCACTTATCACATTTGAAAGTGCCCACAATGGGGGAAGGGGCAACTCTCCCTCTGAAGTTCTGGGCCAGGGAGAATACTAGTAACCACCATGTCTAAATTGTTCTGGGGTGTCAGAAAACAATATGTGGACCCTTTTCCACCAGATTTTTAATCTGGGTTCAAGATTTAAAATAGACCAACTGCCTGTAATGATTGATTGTACCTTGTCAGGCCTGGTTGAATATGTTGTCAGAAAGGGACATTCATAAGGGTTCCTCTCTGTCCTCTCTCTAGGTACTAAGGTGTCGAGTATATTAATGTGTCCCACTGCCTTCAGTGCTGTAGCAATACTCTGGTTACTGTACCCCTTTCTTTATACCTTCTGACCTGTGTTGTTTTCCTATTCTGAAATTCCACATCCTCTGTACAATTCCTAAGGGTATGTATAAGTTGTCCATTAGCAATGCTGAACTTCATGTGGTGTGGGTGACAGCTGTCATACATCAGTAAGCTATTGCGGTCAGTTGATTTTAAGTGGCGTGTGGTACATACATACATCCCCCTGTTCATTCTTATAAATTTTAAGGTCTAAGAAGCACTCTCCTTTTGATGTACTGTACTCTTAAAATGTAAACAGTCACTCATACTTTCTAGCAACTCCACAAATGAATAAAACAAGGTGATGGTTTCAGGTGCAAGATTTGTAATTTTGTATTAGTAAGATCCTCTGAACTACCTGGCCTAGATAATACACCAGAATGTCACAACTGCTTGTTAATAAACAATTTAAGATCCCAAATACTGCAATTACAATATGAAGTACATGAAATGAAAGAATTAAGAAGTCTAGAGGAATATATTGATGACATGATCTGGGATTTTAACATTACACCCCCACTGTACAGTACTGATACTGGACTTCACAAGAATAATATAGCTAGTGATCTAATCTTGGAACCAATACATAGCAGAATAGTAAGAGTGATGCATGACTCTACTCAGATACCTCTATTTAATACTGACAATCAGGCTAATGAGCCAATAATCAATATTAGAGAGGCACATAGGAATAGAAAAAAGAAAAGAATAGAAGAGGAGAAAATAGAAGAGGACACAGAAGATTGGGTTAACATTCAGCCAAGAAAATTTTAAAAAAGAAGGAGACAACAATTTCATCAAAGGAGTGTACTAAATCATGGAGACAATACCACTTTTGTCACTCCACTACCAACATCAAATAGATTTTCAATATTAGAGCAGGAGTCTGACAGCTAACCCATAAAAAGACTTGTCATTTGAGACTGCATCATAAGATTCACTGACAGTCTTGTATACAAAAATGACAAGATCAACACTTCAGTCACCTGCCTACCAGGAGCAAGAATAGCTGATGCAGCACAGGTGCTAGATAGTTTGAAATTACCAAATAAAACTTCCATCATCATACACGTTGGCAGGAATGATGTCTGTAAAGTTCATGAAATGGACATCTCACTCAATCAATCAATCAAAATCTTTATTTTTGCCTGGTGGAACATCATTGAGACAAGCTCATTTCCAAGATGAACCTGGGGCAATACAATTGCCAACAGGGTTAAGACATAACAGGTTGAGTGAACCTACATAACAATTACATAATAATAATAATAACAACATAATAACATATAACCATCACATGTAACAAGATACTTCTACCAAAACATAGCAATAGGTTCAACATGAGGCAGTGCCATTTAAATACAATTAAATAGATACAGATATAGGGACACAAGGTAATGAGTTAAAGTTTATACAGTAAACATCATTGAGGAGTCATAATGAGCAGGAGTGGCAGTTCCTCCAGCGTCAAAGTGCGAAGAAGATTGAGATGTAAGAGTCCTTTGATAAGTACTGTAGGCATGGCCTGGCAAGTGGGGTGGGAACGGAAGGGAAGGGGTTATAGGGAGTGGGGAGGGAAGGTCAGATGAGATAGAAGAGGGTTGGACATGATGGCCTAGGGAGGAAGGACTGTTCTAAAGGAGAAACACGACAGATGCCACAGGCAATGGTTGGGGTTTAAGTCCAATATTTGAAGCAAAGACAGATCATGATGTTGCTCAGACATTATTGATTTAGGCTTCAAATATAAAGCACAAGGACACAAGGTAACTATATCAGGGTTATTACCACTCCCTAGAGCACATGTAGAAAAGAATAAAACTATTGAAAGAATCAACGAAAGACTGTCTGGTTGGTGTGACAGAACAGATCTGAGCTTCATAAACAATAGGACTTCTTTCAATAACTGTAGGATGCACTTTTCAAAATATGGTCTGCATCTAAATAGACATGGGGCTAAAGTACTTAGGGACAAGTTCACTTCCAATTATTAGGGAGAATTTAAACTAACTAACAAGGGATACATTTAAAGTCAGGAAGGATTCAGAAAATTTTAACACACCAGTGGGAAACAATTTGCATAATAAAAAAAGGGAATTAAAAGGTTTATTGGCTAATTGTAGAAGTATGACCAACAAAATTAATGAACTTAAGTTCCTGGTTTCTATCAAAAATTATTATATCATTGCAATTAATTTCCTGTCCCGACGGATCCCCCCTCCCCGTAGTGAACTCTGCCAAATACCTAGGGGTCACCCTTGACCCCCAACTTGACATGGGTAGTCACATCCTAAACATCTGTAGGGCAGTTAACTGCAAGCTGGGCCTGGCCTACAGGGCCAAGTTCAACCTCACACCTGCGGCTAGACTAGCCCTTGCGAAAGATGTCCTTCTTCCCTCTCTCAGCTATGGGCTGCACCTATTCGCTCGCTCCCCCCAGACTCACCTTACTCGGTGGCACATGACATACAACAACAGCTGTCGCTTTGCCCTTGCTGTCCCCCGCCTCACCCATCACTGTGAGTTATACGATAAACTTCGATGGCTCTCCCCAACTAGGTACCTGGACTTCAGGGTGGGCTGCCTCACGGACAAAGTGGTCAGAACTGGCACCCCCAGAGCTGGCTCTGCTCCTGCCACTAACTGACACCACTACCTACCACCTTAGGTCCCAGGCCCCGGGGATGCTCAAGGTCCCCACCACCCGCACCCTCATGGGTGGCCGGACTTCACGCGACGTGCTCCAGGCTCTGGAACTCCTTCCAGTGCAGACCCAGTTGTCCTCCTCCCACCTGCGCTCCGTAACTCTCTCCGGGTTTTCTGAAACTTGCCTCTGTGTGTGACTGCCCTAAGCCTCCTAGAAATTTCTCTATCACGTTTGCTCTTCCGGCTTCAAAGCTTGCCTCCCTCAGATACTACCCGATAACTCCTGCTGTTCTCCTTGAGCTCTACCACTATACCAGGGCACTTGACCCAGGGCATACTGCCCATGCTAAGGTTCCTGACATTGCCTTTCTAAATTGTTTCTAACGTGAAAATGTGTATATGCTTTTTGTTGTAATCTGTAGGTGACCTACTCACCCGGGGTACATTAACCTCAACAGTTATAAGTTGTATTATGACCGTCCACACCCCTGGACTATGTTACTATCTCCACATGTTGTCATGCTGTACTTACTCTCTACTGTTAATAATGTCTGTATCCCTATGTTGTACTCTCCGGGTCGTTCCTGAAAATAGGCATAATACTTGTCTAGTGTACTTACCGGTCAACAAAAGCTAAAATAAAATAAAATTACCAAGACCTTATGGTCTGAAAAGGCAGAACTATGGGGCTCATGTCAGGATGGTTACAATCTATATTCCCTACATAGAGTGTGTGTAAAGAAGGAGTTGAATTATACATAAACAAAGCAATAAACACTGTAGACATCTCTAATAAAATTAAGGGAAGCAAGTATAGTAGTCTGTCTGTGGATTAGGGCCTGTGGTGGAATTTGGATCCTATAATAATTGGGGTGGTATACAGATCTCCAAGTGCTCCATTAGACCTTGTGGATAACACAAAATTTGATTCATAATTACCCTATTCAACACATCACAAATCTGGGTTGGTTACAGCTAGATCAGAAGTAACAGCTACAATTCGGGATCCTGGCCAGGAAAGTCACACTTAACATGGTACCTTGATCTTTTCATGAACTTTTTAAAATGCATGTTTCTCTAACCCAAACTTGATCTACTCGATGTGCCTGGTTTACAGTTCTTATGATGAAAACTTCTACTGAACTGAGATCTTTGTTAGATTTCTTGCCTACAGTATATAATGCTTTACCTTTATTTCTAACTGGTGCTTGTAATACATTATCTGTTTTTAAATCACCTTTAAAGGAACATCTTATTGTTACTGTTTGTGAATGCTTAACTGTGTTAATTTTGGTTTGTCCATTATATTTCTGTTTATGTATATTGTATACTTGTTCAATTGTTGTGATCTCCCATGCAAACAGGTCTTTGGCCCATGGACTTTTCAAGATTTTAAATAAACAAACAAACAACAAACATTATCCCTGAAATAGAAACAGTTAGTGAATTAGGGGATTCTAACATCCTGGATGATCTAAATATAATAGCCATTAACTGTGATACTTTGTCAGCAGAAAGCTCTATTGGTAAAAAATAATTCTTAATGGCATGTGAGAGTATACACCTAGTTCAACATGTCAAAGAGCCTACAAGGGGGCCCAACTTATTGGACATTGTTTTGGGTTCAGAACAAGTTAAAATGAGTAACTGAACAGTTGGTTCTCCCCTAAGCAATAGTGACCATAACACAGTTACCTTTAATTTAGACTACCAATACAAGCATTAAAAAAATTGCACTGAAATTTGTTGTACAATAAGGCAGATCTAATAAGTATAAAACAAGATTTAGATAAAATAAACTGAGAAGTTATGTTGATTAACAAATCTGTTGAACAGATGTGGCAAATAATCAAAGCTATAATTTTAAAAGTTAGTAATAACCACATTCCAAGGATACCAAAAAACAAATCAGGTAAAAAAGTTCTAAATGACTAAACAAAAAGATCAAGACACTTATTAAGAAGAAGAATAAAGTACATCGACAATATTTTTCCACAAAAGACCAGACATTATGAGTGAGATTTTAGAAGCTTCAGAAAATGTGTTAATGAGCAATCAAAAAGGCTAAATGGAGAATGAAATTAAATTAGCACAAAGTGCGAGTAAGGATAATAATAAGTCCTTTTTTGCCTATATTAATTCACTCAACAAACTGCACTGCACTGTTGGACCAGTAGGTCATTATAAAAAAACAGTCCTTGATACTAAGGAAATGGCATCAATATTTAATGATTACTTCTGAAGTACTTCTGGAAAATCAGAGCTTGATGCAAATATAATTGACTCTGTCAACGAAGAACATGTAGTAGCAACAGACAAAGAAATATGAAATGGAATTAAAAACTTAAAGGCATCCCCTGGCCCAAATAAAATTTCAAGTCAGATGTTAAAAATTATGTCTGAATCATTGATCATTGCACTTAAGATTCTGTTTGACGAATTAATTAGGTCAGGTAAGATCCCTCCCAAATGGAAATTTGTATAGTTAGTCCAAATACACAAAAAAGGAAATACATCAGATGTTAGTAACTACAGACCTATTAGCTTGACTAGCATGGTTTGTAAAATGTTAGAAGGTATCATACTCAACAGGTTGGAATCCTTTTTTGATAAATCAGATCAAGTACAACATGGCTTCACAAGAGGCCAAAGCTGTGTTACTAATTTAATATGCTTCTATGAAAGGATTAGCCAACTTCTAGATATAGGTATCCCCTGTGATGTTATTTACTTGGACTTTAGTAAAGCTTTCAATCTGACACCACATTGGACAATCATTAAAAAATCCTACAAAATGCAGGAGTAAATCATTGGATAGTCAACTGGGTTACCGACTGGCTTACTGGTATTAAGCAGAGAGTGATTGCTAATGGGATTACTTCAGAACTAGTGACAGTGACCAATGGAGAGCCGCAAGGGTCCATTTTGGGGCCATATCTCTCCCATGTCTTTATATCTGACCTAAGTCAAAGCACAACCAGTATCATTACTAAATATGCAGATGACATGAAGTTGGGAGGACCATGTAGAGATCAGTATGATATAAAAAAATATCCAAATTGAACTTAATAACATAGCCAAATGGGCAAAAAACTGGGAGATGAAATTCAGTATTGACAAATGTTGTGTGATGCATTTGGAAAAAGGATAACACAAAAGTCATTTATTACTTGTGAGGAGACACTCAGATAAAGTGAATATGAGAAAGTTCTTGGACGCCCAATATCCAGTGATCTAGGTTCATCCATGCAAACAACATCAACAGCCAAGAAAATTATATGGAAAATAAAAAGGAATATAATCTCTAGAGACAGGGAGGTGTTGATGCCATTGTACAGGGCATATGTCCATCCTCACATGGAGTATGCTTCTCAGTTGTGGCACCCATGTAAAAAAATGGACAGAGACAGTTTAGAGAGGATACAGAGAAAATTTACAAAAGATATTTATGGACTTGAACACAAGGGCCCAGATATTCAAACGGGTTGCACCAGCGCAACACCACATTGAGCCCAGGTGGGGTATTAAGAAGGCTGCCTTGCACAGCACAAATCCTGATGCACTGGGACGCAATGATAATATATGCGATGCAGATGCAGGGGACATTCCCATGCATATGCGTCACATCCAGATATTCAGCCCAGGATGTGCGGTACATATGCCGGCGCACACCTGCACTACGCCTCATAGGGGGGCTCAAAGTTGAGCCCATGCAAAGTAGAAGCAGGTCCCTGCCACCCACAGGTGGGCTGCTGTATTGCAGGGTGCAACACAGCAGCCCAGCCATGGGTGGCAGCCTGCCCACCCAGAGCACTGTCCCCAAGCACACACAACCGTGGTGATCTAGTGGAACCCCCGGCCCATAGTCACCATTGCATGGTATATGTGTCTAAAGAGAGCCCGGGTGGTCTAGTGGCCCCCCCAGTCCCTGATGCCCTGATGTGTATGTAACATGACCATCCCTGGTGGTCTAGTGGTTCCCCCTCCCACCTTGGTCTCTGATTCCCTGATAAATGACATTAAGACATCCCTGGTGGTCTAGTGGAATCCCCTCCCTCACCCATTGCCATGATCATGGTAAACTCCCATACTGAAATGCCCTGGTGATCCAGTGGAACCCCACCCACCCACCCACACAGAACCCGCTGCCTCCACTCCTCCCATCATTGGCGGGCAGCTGCATCGCCTGCACACTGCCCGGCCACCAGCCAAATGACAGGTACAGTATGGGCTGTAAGCCCATTGGTCCCCAATGTGGACCAATGGGCGTACAGGGATATTGCACTAGACAGTCCTATATCTGTGAATGGCTCCATTCACATATTCAGGACTGTCTAGTGCAGTACATCCTGCATGCCCATTGGTCCACACTGGGGGCCAATGGGCTTATAGCCCATACTGTACCTGTCATTTGGCAGGTGGCTGGGTGGTATGTGGGCAGGACACAGCCGCCCGCCAGTGATGGGGGGGCAGGGTGGGCAAGGGGTTGTGTGTGGGTGAGGTGGGGTGCCACTGATCACCAGGACATTTCAATATAGGAGTTTACTTGATCGCGGCAATGGGGGTTCCACTAGACTACCAGGGATGTCTTAATGTCATTTATTGGGGAATCGGGAATTTGGGTGGGAGGGGGGACCACTAGGACACCAAGGATGGTCATGTTTCACACACATCGGGGCACTGGGGACTGGGGGACCAATAGACTACCAGGGCTATCTTTAGACACATATACCACACGATCGTGGCTACGGGGATGCCCCGGGATCCCCACAGCACATGTCATGCTGTGCAGGACGCCAGGCACAAGTCACTGGACTGCCTTGTGCAAGGCATGCAAATGGGGCCATAATGACATGCAAATGGCCCCATTTGTGGCTTGCATATATTATGGCCTCATTTGCATGCCCCCTGCTGAATACTGCAGTTGATGCACCTGGCTCAACTGCACTAGCGCTGGCACATCCCCGTGCTCCCTATCAGTGGCTTGCACCGGCATAGTGCCACTGCGCCATGTACAGTTTGTGCACTGCCCATGCCATATTCAACAGTGTTGTGCCATGATGTAGCACCATTGAATATCACCTGGACCTGGCCCTGGCGCATCACAGTTGTACTGTGCCCAGGCTTGCACCATTGCCTGGTGCAGTCTGAATATCCCGGCCAAGAAATACAGTGAACGTTTGACTGATCTAAATTTAATTACCTTGGAAACAAGGCTTATAAGGGGTGACCTTCTGTTCATGTTTGACATCATATAGGATCCATACCTGTTAATGGAATTGGGCATAACTTTCAAGTCAGATATTAAAGAAACAAGAGGTCATCCATTACAGGTAGTAGGTAAAAGATTTAATAAACAAATGAGGAAATATTTTTATACGCTAAGAGTGGTAAACTCATGGAATTCATTACCACTGGAGTGTATAACCAGTAAAACAAAAATAGAATTTAAAAGTAAACTGGACAAATACATCATGCCTGGAAACAAACTCTACTACTACAAGGACTAAGCAATAGAAGCTATATGGGTGCTCACCTTCTCCCTCCTTTCTTCTCCTAGTATGAACCCTAGTAAACTGCTCAGTGGCTCCTTTCCATATTAATAGGATGCCACCTATAAAGCACCACCACAAATCCAAAAATTCAAAATATGGATTTGTTGCAGTGTCATACACTACATCCATCTCCCACTTCCCCACAAAGCGGTTGGCATGGCTGGGGGCCATAGTGGCCCCATAGCAGTCCCTCTGATCTATAGGAAGTGTTTATTCTGAAACAAAAACACATTTTTTCCCAAGACACACTTTGCCATTTCCAGAAGATACCACGTGGGGAGATTTACTCTTTCCTCCTCTGTTCTCGTTTCCAAAATGTATTCTAAAGCTGCCAAACCCCATTATATGGCATAACCATATATAATGATTCAACATCCAGTGTGGCAAAAAAAAAACAATTTTCATTCATGTCCAAGTCTTCCATTATATTAATAATATCTGTGGAATCTCTTATGTATGAACAAAGGTTTTGGACAAAAGGCTGCGATTGGAAATCTAAGACCATGGAGAGAGGTTCAGTTACCCACCTCATTCTGGAAATGATAGGTCTCCCAAGGGGATTTTGTACATTTTTGTGGATCTTGGGGAGAGTATGCATCACAGGTGTGATAAGATGAACAACTGTAAGGGCTTTAAAGGTTTCTTCAGTCAGATATCCTCTTACAAAGCCCATACTTAAAGGATCAGATATCTCAGCCTTTAATTTCACAGTATATTTGGCATCAAAATACCTATATATAGATTCCTGCAAATGTACTGTCATTGTTGAAAATTGTTTGTAAGTGTACTATATCTGATTTGTACATGTTCCCATGATGCTTTCTTGCATCTACTATTGTCTATGTGCCCTTTTTTGTAATCTCCTGGGTCGTACCTGAAAATAGGCAGCTATGCTATATAGTGTACCTACCCAGTTAACAAAAACTAAATAAATAACCTAATTAAGGTTACCTTAGTGTAGAATCAACTATCAGACACATGTCTCTCAATTTCACCAACATAATCTTCTGTATTCATAATGATCACTGCCCTGCCTTTGTCCATGAGCTTCATTGCAATGTCCATATTAATGGACACATTGCATAGGTTCTCCTTTCCTGTTTAGGGCAATTCTGTGGCACTGTTCCTGTTGGAGCACACCTAAGCTTCTCAAGGTCAATTTTACATTTTTCTTTATTAATGTGGAAACCACTGGGTTGTATGTGGGGCAACATTGTGACTCAGTGTGAAGAATGTTCTGACTAGACTCATCAGATGTTGTTACTTCAGTATTGCATTCAGCATCAGTGTTGTAATATACACTTAAATGTTCAGTGCGAACAAACCCTATGGAGAAACATCAATGTGAAAAATATCAATCCTACAACAGCCTGGTTCTACTTGGTGATGGTCGAATGACAGTCCCGGACACTCTGCAAGTACCAGACTTATACATGATGGACAATGCAACAAAATGCATTGTAGATATTGAAATAGTGGATGTTCGAGAAGTTGGAGGAAAATCCACAAATATGGAGCTCTGCCTTTCAGCGATGCCTCCAGAAGATGGATCAATGTGGCATTCCTGTGGCTGTAGTCACGGATGCACACACACAAGATAGTGTCTATCATGAGTATGTGCACCCTCATAACTTTTGCATTCACACCAACATCAGTTACATTGCAACATGTTCCATAATTTTTTTTTTCCTTTTTCCACAGAGAAGAAGTATTCTGGAATATCACACCAACTAGATCTGTGGCATGGAAGTAAGGCCATAAACAAACGTCTCTTAAAGGTAACAGTTTATAGTTCTTTTAACATATGTGACAACCGCATGTTCATACATTACAACAAGTTTGTTTCCTGGAATTGCAGTAGTGTATCAGGATCCTACGAGTTAATCAGTGAGGAGTGATCAGTGCCTTTCTAATCTAGTCATCTTAACAGTTGGCAGGTCAGAAGTGTAACAGGGACTCTGAAGCCGTGGATCAGAGACTATTAATCTATTTTTGGTTTGCATCTTCAAATTGTGGTCAAAGTGAGCAGCGCATTGCGGTGAGTTGTGTTCCAGGAAACTATTGTGCCACTGGATTCTTCATCTCCGTTACTTACTGGGTTGTTTGGTCCTCTTTCAGTCGATTTTGGGCGTGGGTGTTGCACCATGTGGTGAATCAGCATGTGTGGCGTATTGAGAGGCCTGGAGACATAGATCGATGTTTGCATGCACCGAACTGTCACGATGAACAGAAGCCATGGCTCAAGACTGACTCACCTGCTCATAGAGCGCTACGTTCAGTTGTGTATGACAAGTGGATCACTGGCAAGCTGTCCTACTTCACAAAAGCTAGGTAGCCATACATGATTGATGTCATTGCCAGTAACTCATGATGACTCATTTTAGTATATCTTTACAGTGACAACACAAGGTAATGCATTAATCTTGCCATGACATGACTTTACACACACTGTATTAAGCATGCCATGACTTTGTGATGACCACAGCATGACTGTTGAAACTAACCGGAGCTTACTGTCAGCGCAAAAAACATAAGCGTGACCAGAAAGGCTCTGACAGTGTTGTAAGGTTTACAGAATAGGTAGTCTTAAAAGTTTGGGTACTCTGACAGCGACTCAGATGTGTAGCCAATCAGGACGTGACAGTGTTTTCAGTTGACAATGTAACACCATTATAAATGTTTTCATTATTTTCTTAGGTCAACTAGCGATTTGGAAACATTCAACAATCACATATTCTTATGCCTCCAAAGCGTTTTGCATGCGGGTAAGTAGCCTCTGATTCTAGTTGTGGCATAAGCCTGCTCCAGATACTGTCCATAAAGCTGACATTTACTGTTATGATCAGCAACATCAGTGCATTGTGTGTTTTACAACAACGTTGCACCAAAATACGCTGCCAGTTCCATGTCTGCAGGTCATACACCTCTGCATGTGAAACTATGCTCACTTTGATGTTGCTGCAGTCATCATCGTACTTATTCCATGGCGAACAGACAGTAAAACTCCTCCATGGTAACACATGATCTGACTTACAACTTGTCAGCAGAACAGTCATTGATAGGTATTGCACTGTATGTGCACGGGCTTCATCACAATCATGTGTTGCTGTGCTTTATCTGGTACTGTAATGTTCTGGACAACACACATATTTATTTATGTGATGGTGAGATAGCAGCATCTTTGATGCGCTTGGAAACAATAATGGCCATTGATTTGTAAGGTTTTGAAGGCAAAACAAGTCATGGTCCTTCCTAGCCCTTTGTCACACTTTCAATTACTTGTTGGACATTCGTGATGATGGCATGAATTTAAACAGGTCTCTTGTCTTCACAGGTATGAATCATACATGACACGCAATGTTCTTGCAGCGATCGACTACAACCATCACATTGATAGGCAATATCTCCGGAAGAAGAATGGTGACATTGTGTGAGTACACCACAAGGGAACTTGACTGCTCTGTAGGATATGTCAGTGGTCGATGGTGTTTTTCTAAGCCATGGAATCATTGCTGGGGGGGAAATTCTTAAGCAGGCTGCATGAGCGTTCAATGATGCAATTACATTTCTGAGTGACATTCAGAAGGTGTCAAGAGGTTGCCAACCCCACGTCAGTGAACACATTATTATATGTTGTTCATATTCGGCCAAGGGTAGTTCTTTGCATGCCCCAATAATGATGCTGCTTTTATGCTCAGGACGCCACAAAGATACATAGACACGGTTGGCAGATAAGGCCTCCAGTCCTCCCTCTCTCCTGTCCTGGGGTGTGGGTAGGATGTGTTTTACCGCTGGTACTGATGCACAGCAGAGTCGGGTGTACTGAAGCCTCACACCCCTTTCAAGATACAGCAAGGTGTCTCTGACATCCCACGGTCCTGTAGCACATGCACACCTGTAGTGGATATCATTGCACATCTGTGCCTCGGGGAGGAGCAAGAAGCACAAACAAGGCAAATAATAATCAAGTGTCGGGTAGGCAACAGCAACTGGCCCCCATGCTCAACACCAGTCACGCCCAATGGTCTCTTAATTCCTTCATCCTCAGTCTTCCCTCCAGCAGAATATAGACTTCAAAGGAGCACCAAGAAGGAGTAGTGGCACCACCTGTGGGGTAAAAGCCAAGGTTTTCCAGCTGCAAGGTAGATGCAAGGGTTGGATTCCCGGGGGGGGGGGCATTCTCAGGCCTGCATGAATAAGGCAGGATGCCTAAGACAGTCACAACAGAGAACTGACTGCAGGTACAATAGTTAAAAAAAAAAAAAAAATTAATAATGAACTACACTTGCTATATGTACTGCCTTAAGCTATATTGTTGTCTATTCCAACCTTCAGGTATACAAAGACACTATTCTAAAGGACAAGCAATGTAGTCGTTGCCAGTAAAGGAGAGAAAGTCGTATGCCACTCATGTTGCGGATATTCAGGCAACATCTTGGAGCGAAGATTGATGGATACGGACAGGCTGATGCGTTCCATTGGGATGCCAAGTGGACATCCAACCTGGTCTCTCCAGACTACTGCTGCAGTGCCACCTCCACCTGTGCAGGAACTAGTTCTGATGAAGAAACAAAGACTGCAGACCATTGAACAGGTTCAAGAAAATTAACTTATGTAGTTGAAAGAGCCATGCTCTCTACAGCATGGACCTAGTCAATCTGTCATGGCTAACAAACCATGAACTGCAAAGCTGTAATTTATACAGTCATTGTTACCTGTGTGGCAACATTAGTTGGGAAGTAATTGCTCCAGTACACAAAAAGTATATATAGAAACATATAAACATAGGATTTGACATCAGATAAGGAACGCTTGTCCCACCTAGTCTGCCCATTTCACTACCGAATGGATAAGCTGTAGATCTCCGTTAACCTTCAGCATACTTCTTCCGACCCCAACCCCCTAGAATTGCCTTATGACTGTCCCATCAATGCTTTAATTCCACCACTGTTTTTGACTCAACAACCTCCCCTGGAAGGCTGTTCCATGCTTCAACAACTGTCTCTGTCAATAAATACTTTCCTTAATTACCTCTGAGCCGCCCACCTCTATCTTCAATTGTTGTACCTTGTTCTTGCACACTTCTTTTGAAATATGCTACCCTCTTGGACTTGTTGATTTTGCTTGGTGAAGAAGTCTATCATGTCCCTCCTCTCCCTTCTTTCCTCAGGCTACTAGATTAAGCTCTCGTCTGTCTTCATATGTCTTCCTGTGCAGACCCTGCACCATTTTAGTGCCCTACTCTGGACAGCTTCCATCCTGTCTGTCTTTTCAGAGATTTTGTCTCCAAGGCATGCAGTACTCCAGATAGGGTCTCACAGCTGTTTGTACAGAGGATAATAACTTCCTGTTTTCTACTGGTGATGCCTCTCATAACCATCAGTATCCCCCCCCTCCCTCCTTGCTGCCCTCTCACATGCTTGCTCACCTTTACGACATCTGAGTGTAACTACCCCCAGGTCTCTTTCCGTTTTGTGGTTGTTACTACCTCACTCCCCATCGTTGTACTGTTCCAGGGTTTTGTTTCCCAGGTGCATTACCTTGCACTCTTAGCATTGAATGTAAGTCATCATACATTTGACTATTCCTCTAACTTTGCCAAGTACATTCTCATGCATTCCAAGCAACCAAGTGCATCAAGTGTTTTGCAGATCTTTGACTGGAGAATAGGACACAGAGAGTAATAGTAAATGCAGTCCACTCTGAAAAAAGTGGGGTTACTAATGGGGTACCGCAGTGTTCAGTATTAGGACCAGTCCTCTTCAATGTCTTTATAAGCGACATTGCAGAGGGACTGGAAGGAAATGTATGTCTCTTTGCAGATGACACAAAGATCTGCAACAGAGTTGATGTACAAGGTGGAGTGGAAAGGATGAGAAGGGTACTTGGCAAGGTTAGAGGAATGGTCAAATGTATGGCAGCTAAAATTCAATGCTAAGAAGTGCAAGGTAATGCACCTGGGAAGCTAAAACCCAGGGGAAGAGTACACAATGGTGGGTGAGATACTAACAACAACAAAAGTGTAAAGGGACCAGGGGTTATCACATCGAATGACCTAAAGGTGGGCAAGCAATGGGAGAGGGCAGCAAGTAGGGTTGGGGTATACTGGGATGCATAGGAGAGGCATCACCAGTATAAAACAGGAAGTTATTATCCCTCTGTACAGACAGCTAGTGAGACCACATCTGGAGTACTGCATGCAGTTCTGGAGACCCAATCTCCACAAAGATATAAACAGGATGGAAGCTGTCCAGAGGAGGGCAACTAAAATGGTGCAGGGTCTGCACCGGAAGACATATGAAGAGAGACTTAAGGAGCTTAATATGTATAGCCTCGAGGAAAGGAGGGAGAGGGTGGACATGATAGAAACTTTTAAGTACCTCGAGGGAATCAACAAAGTCCAAGAGGGTAGCATCTTTCTAAAGAAGAGGTGTGCAAAAAGAAGGTGGCACAATTTGAAGATACAAGGCTAAGCGTCGAGGTAATTTAAGTAAGTATTTTTTGACAGAGAGGGATGTGGATGTATGGAACGGCCTTCCAGAGGAGGTTGTGGAGTCAAAAACAGTGGCGGAATTCAAGCAGGCATGGGACAGTCATAAGGCAATTATAGGGGGAGGGGGTAGAAAGAAGAAGGAGGCTGCTGGTTAACTAGGACCTGCAGCTTATCCATCAAGTAGGGAAATGGGCAAACTGGGTGGGCCAAGCGGTCCTTATCTGCCATAAAATTATATGTTTCTATGTATGTTTCTATGTTTCTATCTGCAAAGAGACATACTTTTCCTTCCAGTCCCTCTGCAATGTCGCTTATAAAGACAGTGAAGTGGACAGGTCTTAATACTGAACCCTGCGGTACCCCACTAGTGACCCCCCTTTCTTGAGAGTGGACTCCATTTACTATTACTCTCTGTGTCCTTTTCTCCAGCCAGTTCTTTACCCATGCTGTCATCTTGGGCCCCACTTCCAGGCTGGCTAACTGCTATATTAATCTTTTGTGTGGGACTGTGTCAAATGCCTTGTTAAAGTGTAGGTAGGCCATGTCCACAGCCCCTCCCCTGATCTGCTACTTTGGACACCCATTCAAAGAATGTATCAGATCTGTCTGCCATGACCTTACCACTGTAAATCCATGCTACCTTTGGGTCCTGTGACCCTCTGGCATGTAGATACTCAACAATTATTTTCTTCAGAAGTGATTACTTTATTTTCCGTGATGACTGAGGTTAAACTAACAGGTATGTAGTTTCCGATTTTGTCTTGTTCCACTTTTGTGAAGGGGAATCACATCGGACCTCCTCCAGTCCTCAGGTACCACCCTATCCTCACATGACTTGTTAAAGAGGGTAGTCAGTGGTGTAACTAGTTCTACCTTAGTTCTTTTGAATTCTGGGATGAATACCATCCGTCCCCATTGCTTTGTCCACCTTCAGTTTTAAAGTTCTTTCAGAACCGTTTGTTCTGTAAATGGCCTGGTATCAACTTCTGTATCCTGAGTGTTTCTGTTGCTTGTTTTAGGTACCTCCCCCTCTTCATTTGTAAATACTGATCAAAAATATTTGTGTAGTATCTCTGCCTTTTCACAGTCACACTCGGCCCACCTCCTCCCTTTATTAAGCCTCACTATCACTCCCTGTGGTCTTCCTTGGCCCTGATGAACCTATAAAGGTTTATCCCCCTTCTTAACTGAGCTGCGTATGTTTTCCTCTGTTTGAGCCTTTGCTGGTCTGACTGCCTGCCCACCTTCCTTTTGCTTGAAGTGATACAGTTGTATGCCCTGCTGCTTCTGTGATTCCTGGCCCTTCCGGAATGTTATCTTTTTTTCTTGAACCTTCCCTGCCACTTCCTTTGAGAACCAGAGTGGTTTCTTACATAGTTTTGTTTAGTTTGTTTGCCTCACACAAAGGCTTGTTACCTCTGTGATGCAGTTGTTATTATTCCCCATTGTTCTTCCACCCCTCCTTCCTGCCCATTTGCAAGTGCATTCCTTAGGCACTCACCCATTTTGGCAAAGTCAGCCCTCCTAAAGTCCAGTGCCTTTGCTTGGCTTGACTCTATTGCGGTGTTGACTGTGAGCCATGCTGTTCGATGGCCGCTAGTTCCTAGATGGCTACACACTTCAACATCTGTGATCCTCTCTTATCTCCATTTGAGAGAACCAGGTCTAAGATTGCTCCCTCTCAAGTGGGTTCCAATACTACCTGTCTCAGGCATGACCCCTGTAGGTCATGTATAGTAACCCCACTCTTCGAAGTGGCAGCTGCAACTGCACTGCAGTTAACATCTGTCATATTCAGATCACCCATCAGCAATATCTCCCCTTTTTCTGCCATTCTAAGTATACTTTCTATCATTTCCTGGTCCATTTCCTCCCTCTGAGATGGGGGTCTGTATACAACCCATGTGCAGATTGTGGTGCCCTTGTCTGTCTCCAAATTGACCCACAGGGCTTCCTGTCCTCCCTGGTAACCCTTTTATTCTGTTGCTTTGATTTCTCCCTTATGTAGAGAGCTACTCCTCCTCCTCTTTTACCCTCCCTGTCCCTTCTGTAGATAATGTAACCTGGAATGTTTACGTCCCAGTCATGGTTCTATGTGTACCATGTTTCTGTGACTGCCATGATATCCAGATGTTCCTCCTCCATCAAGGCCACTAATTCAGGAAGCTTGTTACCAGAATATAGTACAGTCCATGTGATGATATGTTAATTCATTCATCAGGGCACAAAGCTGTGTGCAGACATAGGACTTGTCCATGCTGTGTCTTCTCTGAGATCTTGGGTTTGCAGACACTGTGCTGAACACAGTTCTTCTCCAGAACACTATTAACAGCTGAGAGTGGCTACTGCTGCTATCTTGGGGTCAACTGCAAGCAAACTGATTTTGCTGTTGATGCCCATTCAGATGTGTCATATGAACAAGCCAAACACTGGTCACAGCACTCAGCCCTGTGGTACTCTGCTTGTCACTGTCCTCAGAGATGAGATCTCCCCTACAACCTCACCATCTGATGCCTTCTCTGTAACCAGTTTACAACACATCCCATCATGTTCTCCCCTGCACCTGCCACCTTAATACCCAGCCTCCCATGTGGCACTGAGTGGAATGCCTTACTGAATTCCAGACACAAGACACCCACTGCATGTCCCTTGTCCAGTGTACCAGTCATAGTAATCCACCAGTTTGGTGTGACAGGATCTACTCCTGACAAAGCAATGCTGACGGACATCCGGCAACCCATTGCTGTAAAGAAGGGTCACCAGCCTCTCCTTCATGATTGTTTCCATCAGTTTTCCCACAGTGGATGTGATGTTTACCGGCCTGTAGTTTAACAGTTTCTTTGTGACTGCTCTTATGGAGGAGTATCAGGTGAGCCATCATCTAGTCATAAGATGCAGTTCCTGAGACCATGGAGGCATTGAACAGGTGTGCCAAGGGCCCCACCATGATTTGTGCCAGCTGTCCCAGTACCCTAGGGTGACTCACATGTGGGTCTGGCATCTTGTCCACCCTCAGTACCCTCCAGTACCCTGTCCTCTGTGATTCCCCCATATGTCACCTACTGTAATCCTTAGCCTGACCTCCCACCCCCCTTGTTAGTGCCCCACCTTTCTCCTTAGTAAACACCAAGCACAAGTATTCATTAACTGCTTCCGCCTGCTCTGCCCCTGTTGCTCCCCACCCCATCCCTCGTAAGCCTCATTGTGTTGTCTCTACAACTTAATTATGCACTTAGGTAATTGTAATGGCTGCTGTTCAGTGTGAAACTTTTTTAAACACTGTCACCCTAGTCCGCAGAGCACCTGTGCACACTCAACACCACATACCCATACTTGTCATTTGTACCCATGTGGACAGTCACAGGCACATCATTGTCATGTCCTGTTGTTTGCAATAATATCTTTCCTGAAACCCACATACCTCAGGACATGCCACTTAGGTGCCCCTTCCTCAATGTCTCACACCTCCTTACCACCACAATTCAAGCACAATAATCAACCCAAGAACAAGCAACATCATCCTTGTAATGGGGTGTATAGTGCATCCTCCACTGTCTATACTTACAGAAATTTAATTTAGGTACCTTTGCCACAAACATGAGTATTGCTTTACATATCCTCCATTACAACATACACAGCATACCCACAATAACATTGTTTGATGTTGTTTATTTGTATAACAGCAGTTGTACATACATCATAGCCACATGAGGCCTTCATAACTGATGTTAATAAAACAACACCTGCTCTGTTGCACATTAATTAACAACGGTGGTTATCATCAGACATTGTTGTTGCATTTCTGTCACAACGCTGCACTGTTGACAAAGTGACAGAATTGTACTTCATGTGCTAAATAAAGTAATGATTCCTCACATGTGCTAGAAGTTAGTCATTGTACTTAACAGTCCTGGTATATGGATGAAAATCAACATGTGCACAGTAGAAAACTCAGTATGTTTAAGCAACATAACATTAATGTTAACACAGTGATGAGTATCTGTTCCCAGAACCACATCACAAGTAGCAATGCTTAATGACAATGTTTATAAAAGTGAACAATAAAGACAGTTGTGGCCTTAAGAACCACAAAGTACACTTCACACCAAAAAGATATTCAGACTACATAATTTTTTAGTAACTTCTGGTTTTCATTCATGTACTATGGATGCCCATACCTTATGGTCCCTTGTCACATGGGACATCGTGATGTCCACAGATGTAGTGGCTGTAGTGTGAGGTGTGTGTGTGTGTGTGTGTGTGTGTGTGTAGGGAGTTGGTGGGGTGGCCAGAGCATGTCATGCACACATCAATCCTCATTTGATGATGTATTTACAATTTCTAAGAAAGTGTGAAGCCATCATTCAGTGTTACATAGATATCCGCAGTACAAGTATGTTTAGCAGTCCACCAAATAATGGATTTTTCCCCGAATGTATTGCGACATCACTGTAGCTCAACTCCTGAATTGAAAATGAAAAGGAGTTAGGTGAGGCCCTGACAACTGCTGTGCAGCTCCCAACATACACAGGGTGCATAACGCATGTCAAGGGGTGCATCTGTCCATTGTTCTGCAAAAGTGTGTAACGGTAATGGGTTGCAAGTGTGCACCAATTGTAGGTGACAGCTGAACAGATGAAGTCATGAATGCATCCACATAAACATTTCATTTTTGAGGGCTGTGTACTTTGCAGCACGTAGCTACAAAGAATGTGGTTCTAACCACAGTATTTTGAAGACGTAACACTAGACAAAAGGTAACAGCGAATTAACAGTTCAAATTCACATCACAATGTCAGTGAATACATATAATGTAGGAAGTAACATCATATGTAAGAAAAACAGTAACTGTCTCAATTTATTGTAATGCATGTGGGTAAATCCACATACGGCCATGGGGATCAGGGAATCTGTCCCGGATACACCACACACAACAGGAGGGAATGACCTCCTATTACCAGCACCAAGGCGTCCATGCTGCTGTAAGTACAACCTGCCTGTAGGCAGTGTACCGCATTTCCCTGTTGTGGTCTTCCACGACATGATTGTGCAACCCAAACAAATCATTGCGGTATGCTGCTGCTACTGCAAGAACAGGCTCCTGCAGGCAGATCAAACGCATGGTCGCTGTTCTGCTCACACAATGCTGTGGTTCCCTGCCACAGCATACTCGCTCAATCAGCGTTGGCATTTCTTTACAATTGCTACACACACACCAGTGAGGATCTTCCTGACTAGGTTGGCTTGGTGTGCTGCACTGATGAAGTAGATCAAACAGACCCCCGGGGTGAACTTGAATGAGCCTGATGGCCAATCTTTCCAGCTCTTGTCTTTCTTCTGCTACAACATAGTGCTGAAAGGCAATTGAAGGAAAACTATTGAGTTAAAATGCATGTATAGTCAGGAAGTATGGTCAACATACATTATGAGTCCTAATATCTGACCAAGCTATACTTCTATGTGGCCCTTTGCTAATGTTCTCATTCCTGAGTGGTACAGTGTTTCCCATTCATGGAATCGCATGTTGTGTGAAACCATAGCCTCACTCATGCCATAGGCAGGAAGAATGTACAAGAGGGTTAACATGTATGCTGCTTGTTTAAGGCTCTTCCCCAACTGCACAAAGTTCGCAGCACTGCTGTGACCCCATTCCCTGTTAGGTTTTGTGTCCCTAGGTGTAGAATAATGTCCAGCTGCCTCTACCATGCAGTGTCTTCCCCGATTCTGTGGATTCGCCTCTGTCCATCCAAGCCAAGGTTCTTGGCATACACGCTAATCCTCCCCTCCTCTCCCGGTTCTGTAACATTTGAGTCACCCACCAGAATCTGTTGCCTTGTTCTGTAGGGTTCCATGCAACCCTTCCATGATTCTCCCTCTCTTGTGGATGTTCATCTCATCCTCCTTGGTCTCTGCTGCTGGTGCCCCAGAGACAAATCACTCTGCCTGAATGGTTTTTGAATGGTGGGGATGTAAAACCAGAGGCATGCACCTCTTTCCACCACCATCACTGCCTCTAGCTCACTGTGGTCTGGTATAGTGACCACTGAGACAGTGGTAGCAGCCATCATAGTCCCTTGGTGGTGGAGATTGCCATAGTTCTTACTCATTGAAGAGGGAGAGGGACAATCTCCTTACTCACAGCTGAGTGGTGCCCAAACATAGGGCAGCATTACAGCCTCCAGAATGTGTCTCGGAAGATTGCCGCTGCACAGGTAGTGCATTGCAACAATGACCACATGTCTGTCACACCTCCTGTTTTACATTTTTTTTTTGGTGTGTGTATTTCATTCATGTGTTTGTTTCTTTACCATTTATGCAGTGTGATGGGCAGGTTATGATATGACAGGTGTATGTCCTTTGCCCTTTTTGGTAAGTGGTGTCTGAACCTCTGGTGTATATGAAATGATTTCCTTGGGGTGGCTGTCAGTCATGGAACAATGTAGTACTTCTGGAATGGTACACAAGGTCAGATGTACTCCCTCGACGTTGAAGTAGCAATATGGTGGAGGTGGTAAACCTGGGGCCAGTCATGGAGGCACAGTGGAAATGTAAGATAGCATCAGTAATGGACTGCAACTGTCAGCATCTGTAAATCAACATGGATTTACAGCAGATGTCCATGTCATCAAAAAGTTATAGATGTTTTGGATTGGGTGACATCACGAATATACCAGGAAAAGCCAGTAGATGTGACATACATCAATGTCTGCACAGCCTGTCTCAACATACCAGATAGAAGGATGATAAAGTAGATGGTTATTTGGGGCATGTGCATCAAGGGGATAAAGTTGATTAGGTATTAACTGGGTAACAGAAAGAAGGTGGAGTGTTGTTGTAAGTGTGAAGTAAATCAGGTGTTATGGAGCGACTTTTCATTACCTCTGTGTTCAGTACCTGGACCATTCCAGAGCAATGTTTTCAGTACTAACACTGCATAGTGAATTTAGAAGAGGTCTGCATATTTGAAGACAAGTCGATCTATAACAATGTGGATACCCAAATGATAATTGACTTGTGGAAGCTTGTAAAATGGTCATATGTGTGGAAAGTTTGTTTCTGCAGAACTAAAATGTAAATGTAATGAACCTAGGAAGGAGGAAGCCAGTGGAGAGAAACTGGATGGTGGAATATGAAGTGCAAACATTCTCCTAACAGTAAATGGACCTAGGTGGTGTCCTTTCTGATTACCGAAAGATATCAAAGCAGTGCAGAAAGGATTCAATGAATGCTGGTGTCATCCTGTAATGCACAGGCAGGGCAATCAGCAGCAGATGCCAGGAGTTGGTGCTGCCATTATATAAGATGATACTGAGGACGCATATATTGTGGTGTTTTCCATTTTGTGCAACATACCGGCCTTAATATATGTACCGGGTGGAGTCAGTACAGAGAACAGCAATAAAAATGTCACACTGATTACATGACAAAACATGGATTCAGTCGATAAACTCAATATGTACTCAGTGGAGGAAATGAATGAGCAAAGGGACATGATAGAAACTTTAAGGTACTTGAGGCATAAAGAAGAGTCAGTGGAGAGACATCTTGAAACAGAGAAGGAGACATTGAACATGAGGCCATGAAATTACATTGTAAGGTTGTAGATAAAGATGAAACATGATAACGTGTCTTCACAGAGAGGTGGTGGATGCATGCAGTTGTCACCCAGAAGAGGTTGTGAGCTCAAGTACATGTGTGGTTTGGTTTGCACATGCCTGGGATAGGCCCAAGGTAACCTTGAGGTGAGAGGTATTGATTACATACCACTGAGCAGACAGGGTCATAGGCCACATACAAGAATGGGCACTATGGGCATACTGGATCTCTGTAGTGGTCATTATCCAAAGACAGTTTCTATGTTTCTGTGTTGCAATGAAGTAGAGTACCACAGAGCAGTGACGATTCAGTAGTATGAACTGTCATTATGGCACCACATCAGCAAGTGTGACTAACACCCACCACATGTTGAAATGTTAGTAACACATTGAAGTTTGCCGGCAACATGGCCATACCACAGTGTTCCACTGGGCACAAGGCCGTTGCACAGCAACAATGAATTGTGCGACTGCAGTTATGTGAATCACATATTGCAATACATGTTTGACTTGGGTCTGTTGTAACTTATGTATGACAAAAATTGATCAGGTGTTTGTTACCTGAATTTCCAACTCTTGCTCCCTGATGAGCCTGTCATGCTCCTCATCGTGGCTGTCAGCCAGCAAAGCACGACGTGCAGATGCACCTCTTCCTCTACCACATCACACGACCCGTGGTCTGTTGCAATGTGAGTCAGCGACAGGATCTTGCACCTCTGGCCCTGCTTCTAGCACGTCCACCAGACACTTGCAGTTGTGTTTCATTCATGGAACTTGTGGAGCAGTGTCTATGCTCTCGAAGTTTCTGACATAGATAATCTGTTTTGATTGAAAGTAATATTATGAGACACAACACTGTTGTTACAATCACCATTATTGACAGTGTCTGTGAGTAACAACATTGCCTGCAGATGAAGCACGGATACCTTTCTCATTCACAAGCACACCATCTCATAATGATTTATAAATAAGTGGAGGTGATGCAGACATTGGAATATTGTGATTATTAACATTTAATGTTCATTCCCTAGTGGTCGATATCACAGTGTAGAAAATGCTGACATAAATTGTTGGCAATGTTACAGAACCAGTTAGTCACACTGGGAAAGGTTACAGTCATTACCTGTAAGAACTGACATGTGTTCTTGAAATGCCACCACAGCAGCTGAGTCAGTGTGTGACCATGGACCTACTGAGGGCAGCTATTCAGTTAGTCCCTTGTCAAATTACTTGCATAGCCACTGAGTCACTGTGTGACCATATGCTACTGAGGAGCAGCAATTGATTACCTCCTAGGTCCAACTTCCACCAAGGTCAACGTGGAAATGTGTGACCATAGGCCCACTGAGGAACAGCTAGTGCAGACCTTCCTCATGCCACTCCTCTACAGACACCCAATACGAGTCTAACTATGGGCCTACTGAGAAGCAGCATGTCCTGACCTTCCTCATTTCACTTCCTCCATAGCCTGAATCAGCTTGTGAGCATGGATGTCCTGAGGTGCAGGAAGTCCTGACCTTCCTCCACAGACACCGAATCAGGCTGTGACAATGGTACTACTGCAAAGTTTGAAGTGATGACCTGCCCAGTGCAACTTTCTCCATGATAAAATAGTCACTGTGACAGCATGGGCTCAGTGAGGAGCAGCAAGTGCTGACATTCCTCTCCCACTCCCTCAACAGCCACGCAGTTAAATTGCACCATGGCCCTACAACAGAACAACCAGTGCCAAGATTCATTGTTCAACTCCTCCACAGTCACCAAGTCGGTTTGTGACTGTGGGCCTACTGAGATGCAGCAATTCAAGTCATCCCTCACAAATTCTCTTCGCTACTAGTACCCAGTGCTGACATCCCTTGTCCAACTCAATCCACAACCAAGCCACTGTGGGAAAGTGAGGATCAGCCAAGTCTGACCTCCCTTGTCCAACTAGTAACACAGCCCCTAAGTCACTGTCTGAGCATGGGAGAGAGTGAGTATCCAATCATGAACTTCAATGTTAAACTCCTCCAGAGCCACTGAGTCACCGCGTGAGCATGTGGATAGAGATTGACAGTGATTGATGTCATCCCTGTCAGATTGCCTCCACAGTCATTGACTCAGCTTGTCAACATGGACATAGCTGTGAGCATCCGCACCGACATCCCTAGATGAAATGCCTACACAGACAATGACTGAGTGCATGAGCACGGGCAACTGAGTGGCATCAGTCCATGTCCTCCTTTGTGCAGCATCCTCCACAGACACTGAGCATGGTTGTGATACTGTGCCTGCTGAGGAGCACTCTGTCCACACATTCATTGACCAACCACCTCCACAGCCACTGAGTCAGTGTGTGAGTGTGGGCAAGTGAAAGTGGCCAGTCCTGCCCTTAACTGTACAAGTCCCTCTACAGGCACTCACTGCCCAACTCCCACCACAGCCACTGAGTCAGTGTGTGAGTGTGGGCCAAGTGATGATTAGCCAGTCGTGCCCTTAACTGTACGTCCCTCTACAGGCACTCACTGCCCAACTCCCACCACAGCCACTGAGTCAGTGTGAGTGTGGGCCAAGTGAAGAGTGGCCAGTCCTGCCCTAACTGTACAAGTCCCTCTACAGACACTCACTGCCCAAATCCCTCCACAGTCACTGAGTCAGTGTGTGAGTGTGGGGCAAGTGAGAGTGGCCAGTCCTGCCCTTAACTGTACAAGTCCTCTACAGGCACTCACTGCCCAACTCCCACCACAGCCACTGAGTCAGTGTGTGAGTGTGGGCCAAGTGAAGAGTGGCCAGTCCTGCCCTTAACTGTACAAGTCCCTCTACAGACAGACACTGCCCAAATCCCTCCACAGTCACTGAGTCAGTGTGTGAGTGTGGGCCAAGTGAAGAGTGGCCAGTCCTGCCCTTAACTGTACAAGTCCCTCTACAGGCACTCACTGCACAACTCCCACCACAGCCACTGAGTCAGTGTGTGAGTGTGGGCCAAGTGATGATTAGCCAGTCGTGCCTTAACTGTACAAGTCCCTCTACAGGCACTCACTGCACAACTCCCACCACAGCCACTGAGTCAGTGTGTGAGTGTGGGCCAAGTGAAGAGTGGCCAGTCGTGCCCTTAACTGTACAAGTCCCTCTACAGACACTCACTGCCCAAATCCTCCACAGTCACTGAGTCAGTGTGTGGAGTGTGGGCCAAGGAAGAGTGGCCAGTCGTGTCCTTCACTGCAAGTCCCTCTACAGACACTCACTGCCCAACTCCCACCACAGCCACTGAGTCAGTGTGAGAGTGGGCCAAGTGAAGAGTGGCCAGTCCTGCCCTTAACTGTACAAGTCCCTCTACAGGCACTCACTGCCCAACTCCCACCACAGCCACTGAGTCAGTGTGTGAGTGTGGGCCAAGTGATGATTAGCCAGTCCTGCTCTTAACTGTACAAGTCCCTCTACAGGCACTCACTGCACAACTCCCACCACAGCCACTGAGTCAGTGTGAGTGTGGGCCAAGTGAAGAGTGGCCAGTCCTGCCCTTAACTGTACAAGTCCCCTACAGGCACTCACTGCCCAACTCCCACCACAGCCACTGAGTCAGTGTGTGAGTGTGGGCCAAGTGAAGAGTGGCCAGTCCTGCCCTTAACTGTACAAGTCCTTCTACAGGCACTCACTGCCCAAATCCCTCCACAGTCACTGAGTCAGTGTGTGAGTGTGGGGCAAGTGAAGAGTGGCCAGTCCTGCCCTTAACTGTACAAGTCCCTCTACAGGCACTCACTGCCCAACTCCCACCAGAGCCACTGAGTCAGTGTGTGAGTGTGGGCCAAGTGATGATTAGCCAGTCGTGCCCTTCACTGTACAAGTCCCCCTACAGACACTCACTGCCCAAATCCCTCCACAGCCACTGAGTCAGTGTGTGAGTGTGGGGCAAGTGAAGAGTGGCCAGTCCTGCCCTTAACTGTACAAGTCCCTCTACAGGCACTCACTGCCCAACTCCCACCACAGCCACGGAGTCAGTGTGTGAGTGTGGGGCAAGTGAAGATTAGCCAGTCCTGCCCTTAACTGTACAAGTCCCTCTACAGACACTCACTGCCCAAATCCGACCACAGTCACTGAGTCAGTGTGTGGGTGGGGCAAGTGAAGAGTGGCCAGTCCTGCCCTTAACCGCACAAGTCCCTCTGCAGGCACTCACTGCCCAAATCCCTCCACAGTCACTGAGTCAGTGTGAGTGTGGGGCAAGTGAAGAGTGGCCAGTCCTGCCTTAACTGTACAAGTCCCTCTACAGACACTCACTGCCCAAATCCCTCCACAGCCACTGAGTCAGTGTGTGAGTGTGGGCCAAGTGAAGAGTGGCCAGTCCTGCCCTTAACTGTACAAGTCCCTCTACAGGCACTCACTGCCCAAATCCCTCCACAGTCACTGAGTCAGTGTTTGAGTGTGGGGCAAGTGAAGAGTGGCCAGTCCTGCCCTTAACTGTACAAGTCCCTCTACAGGCACTCACTGCCCAACTCCCACCACAGCCACTGAGTCAGTGTCTGAGTGTGGGCCAAGTGATGATTAGCCAGTCGTGCCCTTCACTGTACAAGTCCCCCTACAGACACTCACTGCCCAAATCCCTCCACAGTCACTGAGTCAGTGTGTGAGTGTGGGGCAAGTGAACAGTGGCCAGTCCTGCCCTTAACTGTACAAGTCCCTCTACAGGCACTCACTGCCCAACTCCCACCATAGCCACTGAGTCAGTGTGTGAGTGTGGGCCAAGTGATGATTAGCCAGTCGTGTTCTTCACTGTACAAGTCCCCCTACAGGCACTCACTGCCCAACTCCCTCCACAGCCACTGAGTCAGTGTGCGAGTGGTGGCCAAATGAAGAGTAGTCAGTCATGCCCTTCACTTCACAAGTCCCTCTAAGGACACTCACTGCCCAACTCCCTCTCTAGCCACTGACTTGATATGTGAACCAGGGCCTTCTGGGAAGCAGAAAGTCTGGACCTTCCTTGACCATCTCCATCCACATCCAGTAACTCAATGTGAGTGTAGAGTGTGTGGATTAGCAGGAAAATCTGACCTTCCTTATTGTAAGCCCTGGTCAGCCACTGAGTCAGAGGGTGATCATGAACCTAATGTGGAGCAGCAACTCCATATCTTCCTTGTCCATTTACATCCATGGACATGGAGTCAGTTCGAGAGCATGAGGCAAGTGTCGAGCAGCAAATGCAGACATCCATAGTTCAACTCCGTGCACAGTCATTAATTCAGCAAGTGAGGTGTCCAATACACATTTGCTTCAAATCAGAACATCACTTGTTCAAAAGACACCATTGCCCAGGATTCACATTGCTGGCAGGCTGTAGTCATTCAGCAGTGACAAGATTCCAGAAAACATCACAAATCGATAAGAAGAGTCACTGTGTGACTGACAGTGACATCTATGAAAAGACAACCCTGTGAATACACTGGGAAATGGCACACGAATAATGTCTGCCTATGTGCCAGCCATAGCATGAAATAATGTGCTGTGGAAAATGGTCAGTACAAAGTGAGTCCACAGACACATAGTGCATGATGATATGCAATCACACCAGCACCACTGCTTGAATGTGTTCCGGTAATCACCTCATAAAACAGTGCCAGGGAAATCTCAGATTACCATTTCCACCACATAAGGCTGTGAATGTTAACCTAGTTTCATGTAGCAGTTTCCCATGGCAAATACAGGTCAGCATCATCAACAAGTGAAACAACAAAACAAACTGCTTTCAGCACTCCATGGCATGCAACTTTCAACCATTCACAAAGTGAAGCACAGCAGGACAATATGTGTAGAGAAATATTGCTATGTTCAGTGACACACATCCATGTCACAGTACACCGAATGTCAGGAACTACTGCTTACCCCATTACAGAATCATATCATGAACTGCTCATCAGCAACAGAGAAATACACTGCATTTCCCACCAGCAGAAAATACTTTACTTGCTTGCAGTACCCATAAATCATCCACCACCCCTCCCTCAGGACTGTGTATTCAGTGAACGAATATCAGGAAGTCAGAAAGGGCATTTTACAATGCATGTCACCAGTAGCAGATGGGTAGCAGATCAGTCCCACACCTACATATCCCCTGAACGCTAACCTCAACAATTTCCTCACATCTTCAGCAGCAGCCTGGAAAAGCAAAGACATTCTCAGCTGCTGACATTTTGCAGTGACTGTTTATGCTTCTCCTCATCCCACACTAACAGCGATGCTGCAGAGATCGTAATCTGCAATGACCATAACAGATGGGCAGCACAGAACAACTGAAGAATGTGGCGTTACGGCAACAAATATGTCCGTCGGGAGACTGTATCTTCAGTAAATACTAAGCAGGAAACTAACAGCAAATGTTTTTTTTTTCTGCCAGTTACTGCAAAATTGATTTAATTTACTGCATGCTTTATAATCTAAGCATCAAGACTTGTAGCGCACTTCAGAATGGATATGTAGGCAGTTTGACGGTACATGCAGGAACTTTTTTTTTTTTTGTTGAAAACTACTGCCACCCGTTACTGTGTTGATGTTCTCTGCACTGCACTCGACAACACACAGAAAAGTAATAATATAATCGAAGAACTAGCTGGGAAAGTGACAGGTCACTGCTGGCAGAGAAACTCATAGTGACTGAAGTTATGCAGTGGCAGCTCACAGATACCGCTTTCTGTCTCTTGTGAACGCCGATCTCGAGCAGGAAGGGAGGGACAAGCAACATGACTGACCTACCCACAATCCTGCTGATTGCCTTGTTGCCGGGGCGACGCAGGTCATAGATCGCGGTTTGTAAACAATTACCGATGAATTTTAATTCACTTCTATTTGGCAGAAAACGGACTTTGCAGCAAAAAATATTGCCAGGTCAGTACTCACAGGCACAAATACTATCATCTGAAACACAAATATGAATACCGCTTTCCCGTAGTACTGCTGCTTTAAAAAGTCTTGCTCCTATGGGGTCCAAGCACCTCCAGCCAAGACCCAGAAGTAGTACTCTATGGAAAAGTTATTCAGGAAGATCTTCAGTTACAGTAAGTACTGTAACTTTCCTTTATCAGCTGTTTCCCAATCAGTGGCTGTGCTGGGTCACATTTTGCTGCATTAACTGGAGTAGCTCTGGGACTGAGCAAAGCGAGGAATGGATCCTCTTGCTTCAATATTCTTTTAACAGTTTGTGCCACCCTCTCTGCCTCACCATTAGCTTGTGGCTAAGGCGGGCCTGTAATAATGTGGCAGAAATTATGCATAAACATCAGGAGCTCTTTTACTGTAAACTGTAGGCCACTGTCAACAGCAAGCTCATCTGGACCTCCTTACTGTGCAAACATATGTTTTAGGTGGTTTAGAATACTGGAGCTGGTAAGGTCTGGTAAATGAACAATCTCTAAATATCTAAAAAAGCTGTAAGAAGCCATTGGTAGTAGAGACTTCCTGAGATGAATGCCCTCTTGAATGCTTTGGGGTAACAATTCCCAAATATGGTGTCACTCGTGTCTCTCTTTGTAAAGAAATAAAGCTAATACGCCAGTTGCAAACGTGTGAAGGTTTAATGACAAAGAGTACCAACAACAAAAAAACTCCCTCACCCAGCGCTTCGACTTCAAACAAGTCTTCCTCAGGGGTGTGGTTACAAATCAGGATGTCATTCTTTAAATACACCTCTTAATCCATAATACATGAGGTAATACATTCAATTATCAATTTAAAGAAACAAAATAATAAAACAGTGTTCTAATTACCAAGTGTATTATCAAAACAAAATGAAGTAAACAAATTTCAATTTCTACCTGGTTTGCACTACACTTACAAAGGTTCAAGAATAGATTACAACAAAAACAAAGTTTACTGAAGGCTGCCTAAGGCGCTCTCCAAATTTAATTTTGTTTATGCATGTAGGTGAAAAAAAGAATCCATTTCTATCAGTATTTGCAGGAACAGTGCCTTATTATATTGTGCTTTTCAGGTAGAAGAAAATTATCTAAAAAGAAGGAAAGAAAGGAGAGGTTATATAAATCTCTATATCTCATTACATCTAGAAAATATCAAAGTCAATTTGATTTACCTCTTCAGAAAAGGCTTAAGGTCCCATCTTTCATTTAGACCTTGGGGTCTGACACTATTAAGTTTGAAAATCCAAAAACTTTCTCTCTCTCTAATAGTCGGTTTGGTCTGTCACCTCCCTGTAAAAAGGGTGGGATCCGTTCCAAACCCATAAACTTAACATCTTCAGTTTTGGAAAAGTGATGTGTCAAAAAGTGCAAGCCGACTGGTGTATCCTGTCTCATGTTAAGTATTGATCTAATGTGTTCTTGAATCCTCTGTTTTAAGGGACAGACAGTTTTCCCAATGTAAACCAAGTTACAAGTGCACCAAAGGGCATATACCACATAGCTAGTATCACATGTGATCAGTTGTTTAATATCAATGTTGATATTAGGTTCCATTGGATGTTGAAACGTTTTTCCTGTTATAGTGTATTTACAAATATTACATCTAGAACACTTAAAGAAGCCATTAGACCTTCGAGGCAGTCATATGGTTGCCGTTTCTGTTGGTGTAGATTGTTGTCTACTATGAACCACAAAGTCCTTAAGATTTTTAGCTCTGCTAAAAGATACCCGAGGGCTGGGTCATACTGCTGATCCCACTGCTTCATCTGAGTGCAGAATATGCCAATTACGGAATATAATGTTTCCAATTCTGCCTGCTTTATGATTGTACTCTGTGACAAATGTACACAGTGCTGCGTTAGTAAGTGGAGTTTCTGACTTTACCTTTGTACCACAGCACTAACGGATTTGAGAAAATTCAAGACCCAAACTGGAGGTATATTTCACAGCAGAGAGTAATTCCAGGCAATGTTGTTGTTCAGAAAGGACCCATGCAGAAAAACTGCAGAACAACATATACCTCCAGTTTGGGTCTTGAATTTTCTCAAATCCGTTAGTGCTGTGGGTGCTGGTTCTACGTTTTGATAGACTGCATACGAAATATGCACCAGACAGAGATTGCTACGGAGATAGAAACCCCAGAGGTATACGCATGGGAACACACTGAATTCTTTAATGACCACCGACGGAGAGCAAAGGAACGCCTACATGGCTCAGAGGTAAACGCTGAAACTGACAATAACTTTAAGGCTGTTTTCAATAATTTTGAAAAATTACTTATGAAAGAAATTGACATCTCATATAATATCTCTACATTAGAAGAATATCTGAGCCGAGGTCAAGTGCCACGGGGACTTCGTGTAACTGTCACTCCTTCTAGCGGGTTAGAAGATTTCCCGTTTAAAGATGAATTGATATTAGCTGCCTCTGAATGCTCCAAGATATTCATTAAGTTACTAATTAAAAGAGACACCTTACAATATGAGGCTTTATTAGAAGAAATTAACAGCTTCAAAATACAAGTTTTGTCCCTTAAACATGAAACACAATATTCAACCTTTGATTCACATCTCAGAAATAAACTTTCTAAGTATGAGGCATTCATTACAGAACGGAAAGCCAGTAAATTATTGAGAGACTTAAAGGACTATGAAAAAGGAAATATAATTAGCTGGCCTAAATCAAAGGGAGATCGCTCTACCAGTAGGGGGCGGTCCAGAGTTCGATTTACCTCCAGGAATTCTACTAAAAGTAAAAATAAAATTAAACGAACAGATTTCCAGGATGAAGAAGTGTCAATAAGTGAATTTGAGGGAGCAGGGACATCTGCAATCAAGCAGGGGACAAAAAAACAGAGAAAAAGGAAAACTAGGAGAAGTCAACGCGGGGTAAAAGGTCCAAAAGAAAGACGGGCTTACCCGCTGAGGGAGAAAAAGAGGTAGACAAACTTCAAATTATCAATCTTTCCTCGATTTGTCTCACAGAACATCAGACTATAGTATTGGAAAAAGGTCTCAGTTTCATACCCACCCCCCTTGTTAATGATTTTCAAATCTTTGTGGACCTGTTTAAATTTTTTAGGAAACTGAGAATTAAATTGTTTTTTCTAAATAAACACACATCAACTAGTAACAATTTA
The DNA here is from genome assembly GCA_016271365.2 of Neoceratodus forsteri. Taxonomy (NCBI): domain Eukaryota; kingdom Metazoa; phylum Chordata; order Ceratodontiformes; family Ceratodontidae; genus Neoceratodus; species Neoceratodus forsteri. Next base: position 983,704,089 of record CM028134.1, read on the forward strand.
GACACAATGTGTCCTCGTCCTCTTAGCCCAGTAACATCCAGAACTGAGGAACCATATACTGGTACTGTTATTAGTGGTAGTCACGATTACGTGGTACCTTCTGAACATTCTGAAGATTTTGACTTTTTAATTGACGCGTTACAAACTGCCAGATCGATGGAATCGACAGAATCTTCAAGCCTCATTACATGTTCTGACCATGGGGCTATTACATCAGTGACCAAGGACATACAGGGCCAGATATTCAAACTGTGCTATTTTGTGGTGCAAGCCCTTGCGCTGCACAAAATAGTTCCGCAGGGGTGTGGCCAGAGCGATATTCAAAGGAGTTGCACCCTTGAACAACTCCTTTGAATATCACCCCCCGGCCACAGCCACTGTGTATGGCGCAGTGGAACTTGCGCCACTGCAAGTGGTCAGAGTGGTGCATTCAACTTGCGGTGGGGCAAGTACCATTGCGCCATGCGCAAATCTCCGATATTCAAAAGGTGACATGCAAATGGGGCCATAATTCATGCAAGGCACGGGGGCCATTTGCATCTGATTATGGCCCCATTTGCATGCCATTAGCATGCAGGTGCGCCGATCCCCGAGACTTGTGCCTGGCGCCTGCCAGGCAGCAGCCGTCCGGACGCCGCTCCTGCAGCCCGATCGCAGGCAAAAGAGTGAAAATCTTCACTACCCCCACTGGGCCCGATCGCGGAGCAACAGCAGAAAACCCCTCCTCGACTGGCCCGGATCGCGGGCATAGCTTAAATCCCCCCACCAGCCGCGGGCAGGCAATGTGCCCCCAACATATCCCTGGTGGTCCAGTGGACCGATAAGCCTGATCGCGGGCTGGAGTTGTATAAGCACACACCCCGAACATATCCCTGGTGGTCCAGTGGACCGATAAGCCCGATCGCTGCTGGGTTGTATACAATACCCCCGAACACATCCCTGGTGACCTGAGTGTCCCCCACCCCACCCACCCACGAAGCCTCACCACTTGCTCCCCACAGCCGCGGGGCGGCAGTATCCCACCCGCCTGCTGCCCGCCGCCCGACTGACTGCCGTCGGTGGCTGCATGCTCATTGGCTCTTGTTCTGCACCAATGGGCATGCAGCTCCACCGGCAGTCAGTCGGTGGGGCGCAGGCGGTGGGATACTGCTGCACCGCCGGGGGCAGGGTGGTGGGGCTTCATGGGTGGGTGGGTGGGTGGGGACACTAGGTCACCAGGGATGTGTTCGGGGTGTAAGAGACAACCCAGCCCGCGATCGGGCTTATTGGTCCACTGGAACACCAGGGATATGTTCGTGGGGGTGTGCTCATACAACTCCAGCCCACGATCGGGCTTATCGGTCCACTGGACACCAGGATATGTTCGGGGAACATTGCTGCCCGCGATCAGGCTGGTGGGGAGGGATTTAAGCTATGCCCACGATCAGGCCAGTCGGGGAGGGGACTTTTCTGCTGTTGCCCGCGATCGGGCCAGTGTGGGGTGGGGGATGTTTTATACATTTGCCCGCGATCGGGCTGCAGGGGGGCAAGAATAGAGGGGTTGAGGACGTGCCACAGGTAGCTGCTGTTGCGCCCTGCAACGCGGCAGCTCACCTGTGGGTGTCCTCAACTTGATCCTTTTTTGGCTCAAAGTTGTGCAGGCGCAGGTTGGGGCTGCTCTGCACAACTCTGCACAGCCCTGCTGAATATCGGGCTGTGCAGTTTATGCATGGTTCCTCCCCCTCCAGTTCAGCATGCATTCATTTTCATTGCGCTGTTGCTCAGCATGTTTTCAGTGGCGCAACTGCCTCCTGCTGAATATCGCAAAATGGAGCAATTTCGGACTTGCGCAGGCACAACCCTTTTGAATATCTGGCCCACAGTGTATTAACAATGGGTCCACAGATGTTATGTTTAAACGAGATTTAGTAAGTAACTTAACCTTTGTAAACTTGTATCAAGAATATGCTTGCACCCTGTCTGCTGCTACTTAGGCTGATTCCTTTAATGAATTTTCCACAGACTTAGAGGCATTGGATTCCTTATTACAGGAACAACATGCTGATTATGACCTCTTGACCTCCCAACAATCGCATGGTAGAGGTATTTTCATTGCTAATGAACATTTTCTAAAACTTAGAAGGTCCTTATTCAGACCTAAATCTACCTTTTGTCCTAATGTGTATAACAGCGCTATTATCACATTTGAAAAAGTGGTTTGTCAACAAGTTAAATCTGTGTTAAACGAAAATGTTCCACCTAAGTATAACATTTCTTATGCAGAACGAGATGCCATTAATACTCTGTCTAAAAACACCGCTATTGTTATAAAACCTGCAGATAAGGGAGGGAACATAGTTATACTTGGTAAAGAACAGTATAATAACATTGTCTTAACATTACTTGAAAATGAAACTAATTATGAGAAACTTAAATCAGATCCCATATTGGTTTATAAAAAAGAGCTGCAACGTCTCCTTTTGCACTATGTAAATAAGGGGGACATCACTGAGACAGAATACCAGTATATATGGCCAGAACATCCTGTTACTCCCAACTTTTACATTTTACCTAAAATACATAAAAACAAAGAGAATCCACCAGGTAGACCTATAGTGTCTGGTGTTGAAAGTTTAACTCAGAATCTAGGTAAAATCAATGACTTTTTTCTACAACAAAATGTTTTAGAACTTGACTCTTATATTAGAGACGCTAAGGACTTGTTATATAAGATAAAAGATCTGGGCTGGGGTGAGGATCTAACATGGTTAGGTATAGATGTAGAATCCCTGTACACTTCTATTAAACATGACCATGGCCTTATAGCAGCACAGTATTTTCTAGACAAAGCTGTTTTGGACAAAACTGTCCCAAGGGAATTTCTAGTGGAAGCTCTGGAGTTTATTTTGAAACATAACTATTTCAAATTCGAGAACCAATACTATTTGCAGAAATGTGGCACTGCAATGGGTGCAGCTATGGCACTGAGTTATGCCAATTTTTTCCTGGGTTATTGGGAACATATGATTATTTTCAATCAAGAATTGAACCCATATCTTCCACACATCAAACACTGGTTTAGATTTATTGACGATGTATTATGCATCTGGCAAGGTAACACTGAGGTTATACCAGAGTTCATGCAGTGGATGAATGCAAATGATCTGAACCTTCATTTTACTTTTGAAATGAATAAGAAGACATTACATTTTTTAGATTTGACTCTTACAGTGAGTGAAGATTGCAAGATCATTAATACAGTAGGTTTTCGCAAACATACAGCTACAAACTCAGTGCTACTTGCCGATAGTGCCCATCCACAAAGCCTTAAGGACTCTATACCATACAGTCAATTATTAAGAATTCAGAGAAATTGTAGTTCTGATTGTAACCCCTAGATGGCGCTATCCCAGGGGCTACTACCCCTGCCTGATTTGCCACTAACAGGTTGAGGGGCCTGGATCCAATGGCGGGTGCCTCCACCCAGAGGTCAGGGTTTGCAATAGTTAAACTAACTTGGTCACAGCCCTCTGGGACACTGCAACCCCCCTTTCTTCCCACTAGTGGCCCACACAATATATCAGAATTACCTTCACAGTATACACTTACCCCCAGGTCTGGTTCCGCACTGGGACCTCCTGTAGAAATGAGATACAGTGCAACAATCACAGTACAGTACTTTAACATAGACAAATACCTCAGGCAGTATAACTTTGCTGAAACAAGCAGCTCTGATTTATTTAGGGGATATAACAAGGGCGGGGAAATCAGGTTAATTAGCTTATCACTCTAATAATCTATCTATGGCTCTGTGCACAGGCTATCCCTATCAGTTACTGTCCTGGGCACCCAAGCCCTAGTGGCTAGTCCAAACCGTGGCAGCTGGTAGGGGCCCTTTCACACAGAGAAAAGGAGAATTAAACAGTCAGCAGTACAGTAATTCCATTTGATTTAATGTGGCAATTCAACAGGGAGCAACCCTGAATTAGTACTCACGACCTCCAAATAAGATAGGGTCCTTCAATGTCAGCAGGGCTCACTTGAGGTACACAAACCTCTTCACACATCCATATAAAAGAAAGTACTATACCAGGCAGGCTGCATCTGTATCCCGATCGCAATTACTGCACAATACCCGGGAGAATACACAGCAGATTCAGTTCCTGACAGACCGAGTGTAATTTTCAGCAATTCTTCCAGTCTTCTACAGGGTGAGCCTGGTTTCTACTCTTCAGAGATCCTTTGATTCTTTTCACAGGACGGATTCAGTCCTAACAAGCTGTTACACAAGCTGCAGACCGGAACTCTGGGCCTTACACGTTTTTGACTAAAACTGCACACTGAAAAAGCACAGGGCTCCTTCTTCTACTGCCAAAGCTCAACTGAACTCCAACCGACAAAACCGGCACTTCCTTTGAGTTCCTCCCAGTTCTTGACTGGATTGGCTGTCACCACAATAGACTGCTGTTGGTCCAAAAGGCACTGAAGTCTAAACTACATCTCCCAGAGTCACTGCCCATACAATCCTCTTGTGGCTGGCTCAGATTATGAGTCCAGTTCTGATTCGTCCAAGGCACCATTTTAGAGCTAGCTTACCCCTACACTGATTGGTCCAGTTCAGCAGTTCAAAACTAGAATGGGGAACTAGCAGACAGTTCTGACTGCAAAGAAAGTAGGTTAGACAAACTGTAATTTCATTATTACCTAAATAATTTCTGTAAACAGTTACATCTTTCAGATAGGTTCCCTTTGCACTCCTAGTGACTGCAAAATTAAGTGAATTGCAGGCAGCTCGAGTGGTACTCAGAGAAGCACACAGTCCCCCTATAAACTAATTATGTCTGCAAGCAGACAGCTCTTAAAGAGACAGTACTAGAGGCTCTAAAACACTCACTGATAAATGGCTTAAATGCCAAACACCATTCAGGCTTGGAGCATTCAAGCAAGCTCCTGAAGTCTTTTTGGGAACCCCCATTTGCAGGGTTACACCTTCCTGGTTTGGGAAAGCTTTGACGCCCGCGTCAAGCAAGTACTCTAAGTTTCAACTGCAACTATATACATTTGCATTAGCTCCATATGTAATCATCAGTCAATATATCATTTTACCAAGAACACATTTGAAACATTGCAGTCGTCACTCTTTACACAGTATTACATACACATTGTACCATAACTCAAGTTATTACCTCTTGTACATGAAACCTGAAGAGAGGGGCCCTTCTATCAGTTACCTTGGGGCTGGATGGGGCCACCATACTTGAGGGCAACACAAGTAACTTGAGTTAGCACTGATGCTCAGTTTGGGCAGTGAGCTCGGGACACATACACTCCTTTATGGACAACATTGAGAGGCAATCCACAGGCCTCCAAGGGAATCATAACTGAGGTGCACCACAGGCTTTACAGCTCGACCAGTCTTTCTGGGGAACTGTTACAGTCTCTGCACTCTGAGCCTCATTTTCAGCATTGTCCACACTTGTCAGGGGAGTCTCCAAATCAAACAAGTCAGGCGTTACTCTGTCATTCTTCCTTGAACTCTTGCTTGCTGGGTAGCACTGCAGTGTCTACAATGCACATTAGCCAGGATGCAACCTCTGTTTACTGAATGTCTCTTTAGACACATTATGAACTTGGACCATTACCCTTCTGGCATAAGCATGGGCTCTAGCGGGCAAAATACTAGGCTGACCAGCAGTCCCTCTGGCAATTTTCCATCGCCTGGTGCATCCAACATTAATATTTTATTCTTAACATCCTTTCTTAACTGACCTCTCCCTGTAAGGTACACTGGGCATTTGGCGCCAGGATCAGAGACTCAGGATCCTTCTTCCATACAATTCAGACCGTTCCTCTGGTTCTGTTTTTTCAGCATCTCTGTGCCTCATAGGCCTTCTTAATTAAAGCCGAACTCTTAAAGCTCTACTAGTCTTTGACCCTGTTTTCATAACACAACTGTGCCAGCCTTCCGAACATATGAAGCATTTGTTCCAATCAACAAAGGACACCATCATACAGTCCAGTGGGGGACACACATAAGGCTAGGGTCTCTACTTGTTCGGCCACTCCAGCCACGGAGGTGGGGAAAGACAGCCAAATTCGGATATACCGAATAGGGTAGGCCTTCTCACTTAACCCCCATACATGCAGTCCTTTCTAATGGTTGGCAGGTACGTCTGACAAATGCTTCTGATACCAATCTTGGAACATAATTGTCACTTGGGAGCCACTGTCTAATATAGCTCTTGTAGACACTCCGTTTCACCTTTACAGTGGTCTCATGGAGGGACCCACTATTCTGGACCAGTCTGGAGGCGGTAGTGGGGGCCTGGGCAACTGACCTTGCCACAAAAGGACGTGAATTAGCATTTTTGGTGCCTCACTGGGACTCATGTCGTACCTCTTAACCACTGAATTTTCTCCGAAGCTCTCCTTGTAGCCTATATGCAACTTTGTCAGTGTCTTTTGGGGACTGGCATTCTCTTTTCATGTGCCCATCTTTCCCACAATTATAGCAAAACATACTTTCTGGAGTTTGAGCTGGCGAGGCGCCACACTGGGAGCCAGGGCGGGGTATACTAACTGGAAACCTTGGTGCCATCTCTGTCTGCGGCGTGATAAGCATTTGGAGACATCTCGTCAGTTTCTCCACTTCCATGGTCAAGGAATCGAGTTCGGAGCTGTTATCAGCAGGAGATACATGGGTGGGTACCCCACCCCATAGCAGATGCAGTCGGATATAGGTCAGGCCCTGTACTTGCAGGCGTGGCCTTCATAAAGGGACTGTTTTGAATTCTGATCTCTCTCAACAGTTCGCCCCCATTGTGACATATCTTTTCCTTGTCAGAGCACTCATTGACTGCCAACCTCTGCCCTGAACTTCACTTGATGGGTCACCTCAGTCACTCGGGTCGTAGTCGCAGCTATTGGTGCAGGTCCCTCCCGAGGTCGTCTTCTTCTCAACTCCTCGAATTTCTCTCATTAACTCATCATAGGAGGGTGGGGATTCCAGTCGATCTGCCAGGTGTAACTGAAGCAACAGCAGTTCTGAGAAGGGGCAGACTTAAGGATCCTGTCCAGCCTGGTTCGGTCCAGTTCAATCGCTGGCAAACTACCTTTTCTGAGGCATTCTTGCAACAATTTTTCCAGCCGAGATACATACACAGACAACAACTCCCTTGGTACTGTTGTGCATCTCTTACTCTCCACCATAGGTCCTCATCAGAATCTGGGCTCCCATACACATTCTCCAAGGCCTCAAGTATGGCCTGTGCAGTCGCTTCAGGGTTACTGGCCCGTTTAGCACGGATGGTAGCCAGGGCAGGACCTCGGAGGCTCTCACTAACCCTCTTTCGCTTTTCACCTTCCGAGCATTGCCATTCTAGCACTTGGGGGGCAACATAGTCTATCCAGGTCTCCCAGTCATCCCCTTGGGGGTTGGGGAGGGTGCCAGAGAAGATCCTCAACCTTCGGTAAGAGTCGTGACTAATGGCAGGTGCAGAAATAGGAGTCTGCATTGGTTCAGCCACCATTACGGGCACTGGAGCAGGAGAGGGTGTTGGGGGAGGAACACTCCAGGTGGCAAGAATAGTTTCTTCAAGTCCTCCACAGTTTTCCTCTCCCAGCAACCATTCAGCAAATTTCTCCTCAAAGTTTCAGATAGTGGTGGGGCTGATTCCCCCAGGTCTTTACTGTCCTTAGTTATCACTCTCCAAGCAGTGAGGGCTCCCTCTGGGGTAATGGTCTGTGGCACTTTGGAGCTATCTATGGGATCCTTAAACTCTACTAGGGCCAGGAAAGTGTGGGTGAGCAGATTAGCATGCCGACCCACCACCACAGGGTTTTGTAAACCTTCCACCTTGGAAAGTACTCCCTGCACAGTGTCCGTGTTGATACCCAGGGGATGTCAGGATAAGCATAGCATTTTGGGGTCGATCTCCTCCAGTACACCACTCCACCAGCCGGTGCACAGCCACTTCTGTCGGGTGCCATTTTTTCTTAACAGTGGTTCAGAATATGGCCACTAGAGGACACACAATCCCAGCGGTGAGCCTCCAAGATGTAACCCTAGATGGCGCTATCCCAGGGGCTACTACCCCTGCCTGATTTGCCACCAACAGGTTGAGGGGCCTGGATCCAATGGCGGGTGCCTCACCCAGAGGTCAGGGTTTGCAATAGTTAAACTAACTTGGTCACAGCCCTCTGGGACACTGCAACCCCTTCTTCCCACTAGTGGCCCACACAATATATCAGAATTACCTTCACAGTATACACTTACCCCCAGGTCTGGTTCCGGCACTGGGACCTCCTGTGAAATGAGATACAGTGCAACAATCACAGACAGTACTTTAACATAGACAATACTCAGGCAGTATAACTTTGCTGAAACAAGCAGCTCTGATTTATTTAGGGGATATAACAAGGACGGGAAATCAGGTTAATTAGCTTATCACTCTAATAATCTATCTATGGCTCTGTGCACAGGCCTATCCTATCAGTTACTGTCCCTGGTACCCAAGCCCTAGTGGCTAGTCCAAACCGTGGCAGCTGGTAGGGGCCCTTTCACACAGAGAAAAGGAGAATTAAACAGTCAGCAGTACAGTAATTCCATTTGGATTTAATGTGGCAATTCAACAGGAGCAACCCTGAATTAGTACTCACGACCTCCAAATAAGATAGGTCCTTCAATGTCAGCAGGGCTCACTTGAGGTACACAAACCTCTTCACACATCCATATAAAAGAAAGTACTATACTAGGCAGCTGCATCTGTATCCCGATCGCAATTACTGCACAATACCGGGAGAATACACAGCAGATTCAGTTCCTGACAGACCGAGTGCAATTTTCAGCAATTCTTCCAGTCTTCTACAGGGTGAGCCTGGTTTCTCTTCAGAGATCCTTTGATTCTTTTCACAGGACGGATTCAGTCCTAACAAGCTGTTACACAAGCTGCAGACCGGAACTCTGGGCCTTACACGTTTTGACTAAAACTGCACACTGAAAAAGCACAGGGCCTCCTTCCTTCACTGCCAAAGCTCAACTGAACTCCAACCGACAAAACCGGCACTTCCTTTGAGTTCCTCCCAGTTCTTGACTGGATTGCTGTCACACAATAGACTGCTGCTGTTGGTCCAAAAGCACTGAAGTCTAAACTACATCTCCCAGAGTCACTGCCCATACAATCCTCTTGTGGCTGGCCCAGATTATGAGTCCAAGTTCTGATTCGTCCAAGGCACCATTTTAGAGCTAGCTTACCCCACACTGATTGGTCCAGTTCAGCAGTTCAAAACTAGAATGGGGAACTAGCAGACACAGTTCTGACTGCAAAGAAAGCAGGTTAGACAAACTGTAATTTCATTATTACTCTAAATAATTTCTGGTAAACAGTTACATCTTTCAGATAGGTTCCCTTTGCACTCCTAGTGACTGCAAAAATTAAGTGAATTAGCAGCAGTCGAGTGGTACTCAGAGAAGCACACAGTCCCCCATACAACTAATTATGTCTGCAAGCAGACAGCTCTTAAAGAGACAGTACCAGAGGCTCTAAAAACACTCACTGATAAATGGCTTAAATGCCAAACACCATTCAGGCTTGGAGCATTCAAGCAAGCTCCTGGAAGTCTTTTGGGAACCCCCATTTGCAGGGGGGTTACATGATGATATGTTCAATACACAGGCTGAGGAACTAATTAATAGACTCCTTAAGAGAGGGTATGACTTTACCCTTTTGAAGACACTTAAAGAAAGAGTGAGCAATTTAGAATGTACTGAACTCATTACAAAGGTAAAGTCAGAAACTCCACTTACTAACGCAGCACTGTGTACATTTATCACAGAGTACAATCATAAAGCTGGCAGAATTAGAAACATTATATACCGTAATTGGCATATTCTGCACTCAGATGAAGCAGTGGGATCAGCAGTAGGACCCAGCCCTCGGGTATCTTTTAGCAGAGCTAAAAATCTTAAGGACTTTGTGGTTCATAGTAGACAACAATCTACACCAACAGAAACGGCAACCACATGGCTGCCTCAAAGATCCAATGGCTTCTTTAAGTGTTCTAGATGTAATGTTTGTAAATACACTATAACAGGAAAAACATTTCAACATCCGATGGAACCTAATATCAACATTGATATTAAACAACTGATCACATGTGATACTAGCTATGTGGTATATGCCCTTCGGTGCACTTGTAACTTGGTTTACATTGGGAAAACTGTCCGTCCCTTAAAACAGAGGATTCAAGAACACATTAGATCAATACTTAACATGAGACAGGATACACCAGTCGGCTTGCACTTTTTGACACATCACTCTTCCAAAACTGAAGATGTTAAGTTTATGGGTTTGGAACGGATCCCACCCTTTTTACAGGGAGGTGACAGACCAAACCGACTATTAGAGAAAGTTTTTGGATTTTCAAACTTAATAGTGTCAGACCCCAAGGTCTAAATGAAAGATGGGACCTTAAGTCTTTTCTGAAGAGGTAAATCAAATTGACTTTGATATTTTCTAGATGTAATGAGATATAGAGATTTATATAACCTCTCCTTTCTTTCCTTCTTTTTAGATAATTTTCTTCTACCTGAAAAGCACAAGATAATAAGGCACTGTTCCTGCAAATACTGATAAAAATGGATTCTTTTTTTCACTTACACGCATAGACAAAATTAAATTTGGAGAGTGCCTTAGGCAGCCTTCAGTAAACTTTGTTTTTGTTATAATCTATTCTTGAACCTTTGTAAGTGTAGTGCAAACCGGGTAGAAATTGAAATTTGTTTACTTCATTTTGTTTTGATAATACACTTGGTAATTAGAACACTGTTTTATTATTTTGTTTCTTTAAATTGATAATTGAATGTATTACCTCATGTATTATGGATTAAGAGGTGTATTTAAAGAATGACATCCTGATTTGTAACCACACCCCTGAGGAAGACTTGTTTGAAGTCGAAGCGCTGGGTGAGGGAGTTCTTTTTTGTTGTTGGTACTCTTTGTCATTAAACCTTCACACATTCGCAACTGGCCTATTAGCTTTCTTTCTTTACAAAGAGAGACCCGAGTGACACCATATTTGGGAATTGTTAAATATTACGAGCTGGCAGCTCGTTTGTGGTGAGCACCAAATGGACCCAGCCGAGTCGCAGCAGTACTTTTGAAGTTGTTTAATGCTTTGGGGTACCAGGCATTATACCTTACAATGTCACCAGGTCACCATCAATGTCATGGTGGCACCCGGGTTCGTAAGAAAAAATTAATCACCTTAGTAATTGTGTTTCTTCTAATGGAGTCTTGCTGTATTCTGACCATCTGCAGTTAGCTCCAGCCTTTAAACTGCCCCGGAGAACATAGGGTTAATTTTCTATGCAGTGCATAGAATGTTGAGCTCAAGCTCGGTTGAGGTCTCTGTCTGCAGCCCTTTGAAACCCAACCGTCAGATTCTTACGAGCAAAAACTCACTAACTACACTATGTGGAAATTGTAAAATTTTTACTAGCCAACTGGCAACAAATAGTTTTGGATTCCCAAGGAAGACTCAAGTCAGGAAACCCAAAACCAAAAACCAATCCAAATAAGGACAAATACAACAAAACACCCAAACAAAAAAGGGAGGGTGTGTAAGAAGCACCTCTGTGGTGCAACACTGCTCCTGCCCACCCACCTCCCAAAAACCAGGTTCTGAGAGGGGAGGCAGGGAGGGAGGTCAGAATACAGCAAGACTCCATTAGAAGAAACACAATTACTAAGGTGAGTAATTTTTTTCTTCAAACAACATGAAGTCTTGCTGTATTCTGACTATCTGCAGACTACCAAGCAGTACCTCCATGGAGGAGGAGAACCTACTTTAGGAATAGGCTCTGAAGTACTGCTGTGCCAAACCAAGCATCACTCCTAGCCTGGATACCCAGAGAGTAATGCTTGGTAAAGGTATGGACTATTTTCCAGGTGGCTGCTTGTCAAATTTCTAAGAGAGGGATATCCCTGGCAGCAGCCAGGGAAGCAGCTGTACCTCTTGTAGAGTGAGCCCTCAGGCCTAAGGGTGGAATCTTTCCCAGTTTCTCATAGCAAAATTGTATATAAGACACAATCCACCTGGCAATAGTTCTCGTGGTGGCAGGTTTGCCCTTTCCAACTTCTCCGAACGTGAGGAACAACTGGAGGGAATCAAACCTGTGACCCTTGGTATGTTCTATGTAGTAGCTAAGGGCTTGTTTAACATCTAGACTGTGTAGCCTCCTCTCTCCTGAGGAAGAATGATCAGTGAAGAAGACAGGAAGAGACATAGACTGATTTAAGTGGAAGTCTGAAACCACTTTGGGTAAGAACCTCCTATTGGTTCTAGGACCACTTTATCCCTAAGAAAGGAGACAAAATCAAGTTCCCCTGACTGGGCTTGCAATTCACTGATACGTCTGGCAGAGGTAATGGCTACCAAGAACACAGTTTTCCAAGTCAAGTACTTAAGCTCTGCTGAGGACATAGGCTCAAAAGGAGGTTGCATAAGTTGAGCAATGCAAACATTTAAATCCCAGGCAGGGGCAGGATTCCTAAAGGGGGGATTGGTATGGAGCAATCGCTTGAACAATTTACAGAACACAGGTTAGGATGATAGTGAGGAAGACTTCCCCACTGACAGAAAAGCAGAAACAGCTGACAAGTGTACCTTCAGAGTAGCTGGTCTGAGGTCTAGGCCATTCAGATGGACCATATAATCCAGAACTGTAGGCAATTCAGCAGCCTCTGGAGAGATATGCTTCTTGGAACACCAAATGCTGGATCTCTTCCATTTGGAGTTATAGGTCTTTCTGGTGGTGGGCTTTCGAGAGGCTTTGAGAATATCCAAAACCCCCTGAGACAGATGCAAATCTGCATACTCTAACTCTTCAAGAGCCATGCCTTGAGATTGAGAGACCGAAGATTGGGGTACCAAATCCTCCCCTGAGAGGAGGTTAACAGGTTGTAATTCCTGGGGAGAGACAGAGGAAGATGGACTGCTAGAGACAGCAACAGGGAGTACCAAGGCTGTCTGGCCCAGTCTGGAGCAATCAGGATCACTTTGCAAGGTCGTGACCTTATCTTGACTAGAACTTTGAACAGTAGAAGAAAGGGATGGAAGGCATACAGAAATTTCCCTTCCCAGTTCAGAATCAGAGCATCCAGAGGGACTGAGCCCAAGACTGGGGGTCTGCAACAAAAGAGAGGAAGTTGGTGATTGTCTGGGGCTGCAAAGAGATCTATCTCTGGAGTGCCCCACCTTGAAAAAATCACTTTCAACACCAGAGGGTCCAGGGACCATTCGGGATGGCCCTGGGAAATCCTTCTCCATGCATCCGCTAGCACATTGTCCTTCCCTGGAAGGTGGACTGCTGTCAGAGAGGTCTGCAGGGAATAAGCCAGGGACCACAATTTCATGGCTTCTGTGCACAAGGCCGTGGACAGAGTGCCTCCCTGCTTGTTGATGTACCACATGGTGGTGGTGTTGTCTGTTCTGACCTGAACCACCTCGTTCTGCACTGACTGAGAGAAAGCTTGCAGGGCCAGAAAAACTGCCCCGAGTTCCAGGAGACTGATATGAAGAAAGGATTCCTGAGGGGACCACAGTCCCTGGGCAGTGAGATCCCCAGATGGGCTCCCCAGCCCAGAAGGGAAGCATCCATGGTAAGGACCACCAAATGAGACTGAGTGACAAATGGGACCCCTTGCCTTAAATTGCCCTGATCCTGCCACCATTAAAGAGCTTGGATCAGAGTCCGAGTCACTGGAATAAGTTTGGTAAGAGAATCCGTCCTTTGGGACCAAAAGGCCCTCAGATGGAACTGAATGTCCCTCATCTGAAACCTTGCCCCTTGGACCACTGCTGTAGAAGCTGCCATGTGGCCGAAGAGCTGAAGCAAATGCCTTGCTGGTCGAGAAACCTGAAGGCGGAAGGAAGAAGCCAGTTCTATAAGAACTCTTGCCCTTTCCAGGGGAAGAAAGGCTCTTGCTTTGACAGTATCCAGCTCTTCCCCTATAAAGGTTAGAAGCTGCACTGGTTCGATAACTGACTTGGGAAGGTTGAGAAGAAATCTTAGAGAAGTTAGCACTTGCTGGGTCACTTGCAGGTCTGACTTGACTTGGTCTGGAGACTGACCCACTATGAGCCAGTCGTCCAGATATGGAAAAATGGAAATCTTTTGCCTTCTTAAAAGGGCAACAACTACTGCCAGGCACTTTGTGAAAACTCTTGGAGCTGATGTAAGACCAAAGGGCGTTGCCTTGAACTGATAATGGCCTGAGGGCCAGGGAGGCTAGCCAGTCCCCTGGCCTTAGAGAGGGAAGAATTATTCCCAGAGTCACCATCTTGATCTTTGGTTTTAATAGATGTTTGTTCAGGAATCTTAGATCTAGGATGGGTCACCACTCCCCTGTCTTTTTTTGGGGTAAGGAAGTACCTGGAGTACAGACCTTTGCCCCAGTGTAGGAACTCTCTCTATGGCTCTTAAAGCCAGAAGAGATGAAACCTCTACCTCCAGGGCAAGGGTTTCAGAGAGACCTGCAGGTGGAAAAGATCTGGCTCTCATCTTTGGAAATTTTTTGAAGCTGAGAACCAGTCCCTGGCTTACTAATTCCAGGACCCTCTTGTCTGAGGTAACAGACATCCAGTCCTGGACAAAGTAAGCCAGCCTGCCCCCTACAGGAATAGGAGAGTCAACCCGGGCAGACCCATCAGGGTGTCTGCTTGGCAGGGGCCTTAGGCTGAGGAGTGGATGCAGCCCTGCTCATCCCCCTTCTGCCTCTCCCTCTGAAGAACCCCCTCTGTGAAAAGGGAGAAGAGGCCTGTGCTTTGTGAAAAGGCCTATGAAAAGGCCTGCCAGTGCCCCTAGATTGCTGCCTTTAAAGAGTTGCCTGCCTCTCCTTAGTCTGAGCACTCCTATAAGTGGTCCTGTACTCATCCATTTTCTTCATGTAATTCTCTGTCTGCTCCCCAAACAGAGAATTACCCACCACGGGAAAATCCATGGCCTTAGCCTGGGTGTCCTGTGAGAGGCTAGTACATCCGAGCCAAGCCACCTTCCGAAGAGCCACAGATGTAGCCATGACTCTTGGTGACACATCATTGGAGTCCACAGCAGCATGAAATCTTACCTTTGATGCCTCAATTCTATCAGCAGCCACCTCCTCTAGCTCCTTGGCCAGTTGGGGGGAGGCCTGTTTAGCCAGTGCCTGTACAGTGTCCCACCTAGACTTCTGGTACCTGGCTGTATAGGCCATATAGTTCGCCTGCCTGAGTCCCAAGGAAGATGCCATGTACTGCTTCTTTGCCATGGCATCCATCTTCCTGGAGTCTTTGTCTGGGGGGTATGAAGCCAAGGGAAGATTTGCCTTGTCACAGGCAGCAGCCTGCACTACCCCAACATGGCTGCATTGTTGGTATAAAAACTCTGTATCTGAGCCTGATAGTGTATACCTCTTGTCCATCCTTCTGTCAACAGGAGGTACAGAATTGGGAGACTTTAGGATTTTCTGTGTCTGCTTCCCAAAGGATTTGTGAAGGGGAATAGACAGTCTCCTGGACTCTGGGATGTCCATCATTTTCACATAATCAGACTCCTCTTGATCCTCCATTGCCTCCTTCATAGGAAGCTGGAGGGTTTCAGCCACTTTTCTGTAAAACAGATAGTGGGAAGGGGACTTAGAAAGCCTAGGAGGGGAAACACCAGAAGGTCTGTCTGGGGAGATGTCCGGTTCCACAGGCACATCCAGACTTTCACCGTCATCACCATCATCTTCGAACTCCCCCTCCTCCTCAAACTCCAGTTCATAAAAGTCTTCAGGGGCATAATCTTGAACCGGAGGAACCGACCAAACCGAACCCCTGCCAAAAGGTGCCGGATTGGTGGGAACTGGGCGAAGCAATTCCACAATCCGAATCACTCTATTTCCTCAGCGGTCAGAACATGAACCTCTGGATCCAAACCGGTCGATTTCTCTTTGTGTTTTCTTTTTGTAGGAACCCGACCCCTCAGGATCGGCTCTCCTCTTGCCCAAAGAAGTATCGCCCTGGTCAGAGGGCACTCCTTCTGGTTTGGTCGAAACCGAACCGGGCTGGGCATCCAGGTCAGCGGACTTCTCAGCCTCCTTTTCCCGAAGTCTACCTAATCTCTTCTCAAGGGTAGACTTAGGAAAATTTTTACAAATTTGGCAGTCTGTATCGAGGTGTTCAAACCCCAGACAATAAACACAGGTGGTGTGGGGATCAGCCTTAGCAAAGACCTCCCCACACTCACTGCAGTGCTGAAACCCAGTGGGCCCTGTTTTCTTCTTGGGTTTCTCAGACATGGCCAACCTAACCAAACTTACCCTTTTTATGGCAACCGCCAGGCAAGACTCCCTTATCGGTTCCTAACTGTGTCACGGGTATTTTAAAAAAACGTTCAAAACACGTTTTTTGTAGAACCGATAAGGACCGGTAACCGCACTCTAAAGTAAAATACAAGAATTCACTATAAGTGCTGAACTGATCAAACAACTTTACAATTTCCACACAGAATTGAGACAAAACCTATCTAGTACTCACGGTACTGCAGACAGAGACTGAACTGACTATGCAGATAAATTCGGCTTACAACTGACAACTTCAACCAACCCTTTAACCGACTTTTGAACCGAGCTGAAGGAGAAATCTCCGGAGCGACTGTTCAGTGAGGCGGAGTAAAGAATCTGACGGTTGGGTTTCAAAGGGCTGTAGACAGAGACCTCAACCGAGCTCGAGCTCAATGTTCTATGCACTGCATAGAAAATTAACCCCATGTTCTCCGGGGCAGCTTAAAGGCTGGAGCTAACTGCAGATAGTCAGAATACAGCAAGACTTCAGGTTGTTTGAATGTGTCCAATTTGAAGTGAGATGGGGTCCATATTCATTGGTAGAAAGAAATTGCATGGTGCCTTCATCTTGAAAAGAGTATAGCAGGTCTAGTGACTGTGCAGTGCTATCCCCTGGGATGCCATATCTCCTTGCCTCCCGACCATGGTCACACTACCCATGGAACTACACAATTGCTTTTTAGTCTCCAGTGAGTATGCACTTAGAACTCTATAATGACTGTCAGCAGACAGGCTTAGCCCGAGATTCAACGTGGGGAATAGCTCCTCCCACAACCTCTACTTAAACCCTCCACTACTGCACCTCCCTTGCTTAGGGAGTGTTTTTTCTCTGCGGTATCTGCGTGGCCCGTGTGCTGTGCTGCCTTGTGCTTGCTGCTCTGGTTTGTGCTCCCCTCGTTGTGCTGTCCTGTCTGTTTTTTTGTCTTCCCTCATCCCCGTTCCTGTGTTTGCTCTTACCTGCCTGCCATTTCCTTAATTTGCCCACAGCAGCTCCAGCCACCTCCCTGCTCCTTTTCTTGCACCTTCCTTCCCGGGTGCCCTGCAGTTTTCATTTTGTCGTTCTTTCAGGGGCTTTCCTTTCCCTGCCACCGGCGCTTCTGAAGCGTCCCTGTTTGACCCGACTCCCGGCCACCGGTGCTTACGAGCAACCCCGCTCCTCCCTCCTGTCCAGTCCTCTTCTCCCTCAGTGTACGCTCCCACTTCCTATCCTCCCTACTCACTTTCTGTCCCTTCCACATTACCTCCACTGGCTCCATCTTCTCAAGCACCTCCCAGCTTTGCCTGGCCCTTCAGTTCCAATCCTGCCTGCCTTCTCCCCTACGAAGACAAAAGGACTCTACCGGCAGCTTTCTGGTGCTCTCCACAGTAAGTAACTTACTCTTCTATACCAGTAACGCTGCACCCGTTCTTCTCCATGTGCAAGCTACCAGCAAATGCCATCCTGGGGCAATGGTTCTCCAGCTCACTGCATACTCATTACCATCAAACGCCATCCAGGGGCAACGGCTTGTTCTGCTCACTGACCTGCACATCTCATATCACATGGATACATTGTACGTAATCGCAGCCTACATACTGAGGCTTGCCTACAAACTACAAAGCTAACCAGTATACCTATAAGACAAGGGTTATTCATTTCCAGTAATTTTCCACTGTCTCTCAATGCTTCACATATGCCCTGGACTTATGTTACGTTCTCCATGCAATCTACATTACCTGAATTTCACCTCAGCTATTTTTTTTTGGGGGGGGGGTCACTTGCCCACTTACTACAGGAAATAGGGAAGGGGTTGGGGTGTTTCAGGCCTATTTCGTAAGTCACTTCCAGCATGCCTCATGTTGCCCTGTGCCACACTCGGTCACTCTTCAGGTTGCTCCTGTTGCCCATTTTGGATCATTGGTGTTTTCCTCTTTAGATGAAAGGAATGATGTATCCCAGTCCTTCAACTATATTCAAGGCCCCTACTTTTCTGTGGTACACTGGGGCCAAGTTCTGCGGGAAGATTTCAATTTGCCACAGAACTTCTACGGCATTGGTTTGTAATTTCTGCGGCAGTTCTACGGCACTTACAAACTACCACATCACAGTGTCAGCTTGTTATCCTGACTTCATATCCATGGCAATGGTTATAGCAATCAGGAGGGGGAAAGCACTGTAACACTAGTTCAAAATATAACAGACTTATAGAAATCATTTTATATCTAAAAAACATATACATATAGTTCACACCTTTGTAACCTCGTGCCTTGATTATTGTAATGCCCTTTACCTAGGGCTTCCGGGGGTTAATATCCGCTGCTTGCAACTGGTGCAGAACGCAGCAGCTGGGCTGCTGACTGGGCTGCCTCGTAGTTGCCATGTCATGCCGGTGCTATGCGATCTGCACTGGCTGCCTATTCAGTGGTGGATCACTTTTAAGGTTGGTTTACTGACCTACAAGGCCCTACACGGACAGGGACCGAGTTATCTGTAAGATCTTATTCATCCCTACTGCCCCTCCCAGCTGCTTTGCTCCACCGACGAGGGACTGCTAGAGAATCCCAGTGTCCACTTAAAGTCATCCAGGGCCCGAGCATTTGAATTTGCAGCCCCATCCCTGTGGAATTCTCTACCTCGTGGCATACGACAGTGCCTGATGGTGGAGAGCTTCAAATCTGCCTTGAAAACTTATTTTATTTACTTTGGCATTTTCTGATTTTATATAAGCTGCTGCAGTTGTTTTATATGTAAATTTGTTTTACTGCTTATGTGCTAGCGCTATGGTCCTTTGGGAATAGTGCTATTTTATAAATAAAGTTTTGATTAATTATATATATATATATTTGTTTGTTTTATTTCCATGAAATTGTATCCTCATTCATACAGGTCCCTTTTGAAATGGAATAAACAGAAACGAGGAGATATTGCAAAACTTATTTTTCATGCCAACCCGCTTCCCCTGCACACTACGTAGCAACATCAGGCCATGACATGCATGTGAACCGATTGTGAGAGAAAGCTCTCCAGCCCATCACAATGTTTCCCCCATGTGACAGAACATTACACCATACCTTCCTAGGCTCAGAGCAATGATGTGTTCCCCCAATCCTTGTGTTGCCGAGCCAGCTCCCAGAGCTCGTCTCTGAACCTGAGTTGCCAGCATGGGAACACAACATGCTACCCTCTGGCCCAACAGCTGGCCCTACACACAACATTTCTCCATAACGTTTAGGTGATTCTGTCACCCAATGACAATATGTAATAAATAACCCTGCCAAAAATGTGTACAGCGCAATTGTTTAACATGTCTGTTCTTTCAGCAGGTCTACACAGTATTATATTCCACTTTTCTTGGCATAATTACTTTATTTTTCTTAAACATGACAGGTTAATTCATTTTACCAGTTATTCATTTCAGCTAGCATCCCTATACCTTAAAGGCACAAATAAGCTTGTACAAAGTATGGTGTGAACTTAACAGGTCTATGCTATTGTCAAGGTTTTGTTTAAGTTGGCCCTAGTACAATAATGCAAGACTTAAAATTGTTTTAGGCTGTAGAGCAGGTTGCACAACAAATATCATCGTGCCTGATGTGCTGTGAGACCGCCTCTGGCAGTGAGAGCTATGGTAAATAAGTAACTATTCATTTCTGTGGCCGAATGCAACCATTTCATTAGCTAATGTATGATGTTCTAGCACTGATAACATTCCATTCTGAGCATAGAGGGGTTTGGGATATGAAAATAGGGGAAGGGAACCAAGTTCTTTGGCTAAACGGAAATATTAATAAAGAATCACCAAGGACAGTGAATTATGCGGCACTGCAGAAGTTCTGCGGTAGGTTGCAAGTTCGGCACAAAATTCTGAGGCCGTAGAATTCTAGGGGCCTTGGCTATATTACTTACTGCCCCCTACTTCCCTTGCTTGTACATCTCCATTCCATAACCACCCCCCTTTTTTTTCCTGCCTTTGTTTGGCACAATTCCTTCCTCCTACTTATGCCTCAAGGCACTTCCCTCATTGTTATCCCTACCTAGTGTTGCCATTCCTACCACCCTTCCTATATCTCGACGTCAACTACTTTTCATCATCCTAACCCTGTTTACATGTCCTAATTCTACTCTCTCTCTCTCTGTAGCAGTGTTTGTGCTTTAGCCAGCTCATACCAGAAGTATTCCAGACTCTGTCCCTAACTCACACCTTCTCAGGTGCTGAGCGAAGCTAGGCTTCCCTTGTCTACCGGGGATGTGATTCCGTTACATTCACTACCTCCTACTACTTACCAACTTGACATTCTCCATCCCTAACTCTGCTGGACAACACTGAGTGAAGGCTAGCTCACCACGACCATCAGGGATGCGGGAGCCAAGTCTACAATCTACTGAGTTATTCCGTACCTTCTCTACCTCATACCAGTTGCTGCTTCCCTTCAGGAACGGAACTTCTTCACCCCATTTGCCCTCACCATTCTACCTCTGCCTAGCTGCCCCATGTCACCATCATCTCGCCTCAGCTGTCCCCAACAGGTGTCTGAGTCCATGTTACTGCTTCAGCCTATGCATTCTCAGCCTGATACCTGGATGCTGCTTCCCTTCAGGAACTTGACTTTGCCTGACTTGCCTTCTCCATCATACATAGTCCGCAGCCTTAATTTACTGTCTGCAGCTTATTCGCAGTGCAGGGTGCCAATCCCTTTAGGAACGGAACTTCTTCAAATATGTACTCTCATCATCCTAGCTCTCCTTGCTGCATCCAGTCAGGATCATCTCGCCTTGACTGTCACAGAGGGCTGCCTGAGTTTACAGTCCACTGCGTCATACGTGTCCATTTTCAACCTGCTATTGGGTGCCGCAACCCTTCTGGATCTGGACCTCATCCTGCTTGTATTCTCCATTCTTCCTTGCCTGCAGACTTCCCTCAGGTCTCATCACACTGACTTCCCTGGTTTAGAGCCTGAACTTGCATCACTGATTCCACTTTCTGCATCCTTTACCTGATACAGGTCACCACTCCCCTAAGGAAACAGGATCATCACACTCCAACTGCCCTCCACCCTCGGCTCTGCCTGTCAACATCGACTGAACGTCATCTCATTGACATCAGAGTGTGGTAGCCCGGTCCTGGATGCGCTGGGTCGTTGTATCCTCTGTCTCATGACCAGCTGCCACTTCCCACCTGAAAAAGAACCTCAATAACTTGTTGGTCTCTAACCTCCTACCTCCACAGAGTGATATTGAAGGCTAGTTCTATCTCCTCATTTACCAAGCCAGAAAGCCAGTTTCTACAATCAACTGTTTTCATCTTATTTGCTCTCCACCAGACCGTCACTTGCTATTCCCTCCTGGACTTGAGCACGTACCAAATGTGCCTTCACCCTCAACCATTATCTGGAGCGTCATACCCGTCATCTCACCTCACCTACCTCAGTTAGGAACCTGTGTCCACACTAGCAGGTCCCTCCTTATACAATTTCCATACCCTACCTGATTATCACTTACCTCCAGATGCAGGACCCCTTACTCTGAATACGTTACATTTTTTCTCACCACTCGACATCCCGTTTGACCATGGACCATCATACTTGACCCCCCTTTGTCTCCTTTCCCTCTTGACTTGGAACTTGCCAGCTGGTCCGGTATCTATCTCAATCTAGCCTGACTGCCTCTGGGACTTCCTTGCTGCAGGCCACCCTTCCAGTCGATGTACAAGTTTATTTTCTCCTTCAGATGTGTGAACTTTATCCTTCTTCACTCCAGTACATTCCGTCCCTTCACTAGTTGGTTGAAGCCTTCATCAGATGTAGGACTTATGTACCTCAACCCAGTTGCTCTTAGTACTTCGCTTCACTCCTTGGCCCTCCATGGATTGTCTTCTAGTTACTGTTTCAACCTTCCCGCATTCTGCTGCCGTTCGCTGATGAGCCGACCTGGTCCTATTTCGTCCTGTACAGTGTGTCATCTGGCTTCACTCAACTTGGCACCTTCCTGGACCAGTCCTTCTGTCCATCAGGATTCACTCTGGACTTTCCCTCCAGCTTCAGATAGCGACCTTTTCATCTCTGCCTTGCAGGCTCGGGCCTTCGTCCTGTTTGCTGTAGCTCTCTTGGGCATCATACCACATCCCTTGTCAGTATTCCTACCCAGGTGACTACTACCCTTGTTTATCCATCACATACTCCTACTCTGGCCATTCTCACAGCTCCCATCCACTACTTGATGGATCACTCATTCATTTCACTTGAGGAAACTACTTCTAGCACACATCCCTTGGATAACATGCCTCATAAACTCTAACATCATCATAGAGTTTTCCATACTGCCCAGTCAGCTCCTCACAACCATTCCGGAATCTTATTCAACTGGACACTAGAAATATTCTTATCTCTCTCTATTGGATACTCCCTATGAATCTTGTCTATTTGGTCACTGTGAACTTCCCTGTCTACTATGCCTCACAGACTATCCTCCTCCATGGAAAGGACTTAAATTCTTCTGTTATGCTCCGACTTAGTATTATCATTGCTACGGACACTGGGAATCACAAGATACCTTATGCCACCTCGGACATCAACCAGTTACCTTCTGCAACCTCTCCTACCATTACTAACTCTGTTGACCATGTTACACAACTTCTACTTTCTCAAGAGACATTGCTTGTTCCAAGATCTTCTCCGCTGCCTTCATGGAACATTTCATCTTTGGATTTCCAGTGTCTAGCTGCTTACTAACGTCATACTATCCAGACCATTGTTTCCTAGCTCCTGAATATCACCATACCTCATACAATATCTGCATTTCTTCGTCTATTACCATCAGTTGACTTAACCACTCATCCAGTGGTCCTGCCAGCCTATACTCCACAAATTATTTACGTTAATCTCTCTGGTAAAGACCGTCACTAAAAAACAGGCTTTTCCAATTTTCTATCCGGAAATTGCAATCATTAAGGTAAATTCGCTATCCCAGTCTTGTCTCCCAACCAGTCTAAATCAGCCATACCATTAAGACCCCATGGCATTCCACACTACTCGACATCAATACCAATCCAGCCTACAGACTCTTCCATATATCTGCCTCCAAGCTTCTCTCAAGTATTACAGCATCGGATTACCCATATATCTAACCAACTGTAAACCACTACAGCACATCTCATGGACAATCACACCACAGAAATACCTGTATTTACTTCAGCCAGCATACCAGCAGAGCATTTACAAGCATAGTTATGACATCATGTCTAAATAAGCCATCCAATTTCTCATACCGAACTTCCAATCATTCTCTATATATATTCGGTTACCATCTGGACTGCATCTGCAAATCTTTCTCTGTTTGTCTACTAATCATTTATGACATTATTCCCATCAGGCACTCAAAAAATGGAAATTATGTACCTACCGTAATTCTGATCTTTCTGTGTATCTTCACCATTCATTACCTTTGGGTACTTGGCCGGAGCTCATGACCCCGCTGGAGCTTTTTTTTTTTTTGGATGGGTGGAGTCGACGCACCATCAGCGCCGCTCTCGAGGCCCATGCACTACATGGCGCTCGCGGGTTGGCCATTAGGTGCTATTGACTCCACCCTCCCGCCAGTTCTGAGTTGCCGTAGAAGTTAGAAAAAGGGTTGGGAGGCTGGGACAAGGAAGTCCAAGGGACAGACAAAGGAAAAGATATAAAACTAAAAGGAGACATAAATGACTGAAAGGACAGAAGAAGTTCGAAGACTAAGGAGGTTGGGTAGGGGCCCCAATGTCTGGAAGTAGAAAGGAGGAAGGAGGGAGGGAGGGTTAAGGTTTTAGAAGTAAGGAAAAATTGAGGGGGGGGGAGACAGGAGAAACATACCCTGTAACCTTGACCTGTCTCTAGTTTATATAGGAACTGCGAAGGAGTAGCCAAGAGGTTAACTGCCAGAATTGCAGGCACAGAATTACTGGCAAAACTCCTATAAGCAGAATCGGCTATTCTGGAAGAAAAGACAGGAAACAGGGATATCTCCCCCCTCAAAGGAAATTTTGGTGCAAGAAACCTAGTTTCTTAAATTAATTGAGGTTATGTCCACAGGTCAAGGAAATCAAAGGAAATCAAGGATTGATGGGGAGACGGGGAGAAGGAAAGAAAGGGGGCAACTGCCAACCCCTACCCCACAGGGGCGGATCCAAAGCACTGAAGAAGGAGTGCCCCCAATCCTGACCACTCTACCCCTAAAGAAAACTATCCCCCTATGTGCCCCAGTTTACCCCGCTCCTAACAGAAAGGAGGGGGGCGAGAGAGGGGGCACAGAGAGGAAGGGGACCCAGAGACTGAGGTCCCAGGGGGATGGAGGGGCACTGAGATGAATGAGAAGATACACAGAAAGATCAGAATTACAGGTACTTAATTTCCATATCTTATCTGTGTCAATCTTTACCATTCATCACCTTTAGGTGAGTGCCGAGCCCCCCCGAAGGGGTTTTTTAACCCTAAGGGACTGAGTCCCTTAACTCTCAGTGGGTGACACACTAAGAGGGAGAACCTTCAGGGCCTGGAGAGGTCCGAGTGTGGGGAAAGTGAAACGGAGACCCCCCAGAGGGGGTAGGAAGTTGCCACGACAGACGCCACCTCACTGTACGGGAGAAAAGATAGGTTCTCTGGTGAGCGGAGTTAATCACTCTACGCCGGGCCAAAGGTGAAAACCGGGAAAGATGAAGCCATGCCGTCCGCCTAGTGCAGATCGCTGTCCCTACCACCCTGGTAGCTACCTCATTGGCATCATAGGATGCCCTTGCTTGGTGCCTTGCTAGCTCCAGGCCACGTGCAGAGTGTGCAATGGCTTGTCTGGTTTGCTCTGTGTCAGGCATGGAGGCTAGGAGCTGACCCAGCCTGGACCACAAGAACCTGTCATAGGTTGCATAGTGGGCCTGATGTGCTGCAATATAGAGCAGCAACCGTGCCAAGTAGAATGTCCTCCTCCCCCAGAAGTCAAAATCCAAGGAACCTTGATCTGGGGGCCAGTCACGGTGAGGGGCATGAAGCCCATCAGGAGTGTCCAGTTGTGTCAATCCTGAGTAAGGATGAGGCATGGAACCTGGAGACTCCAGGGGGGCACAATACTGCTGACAGAGATCCCTAGGGGCAGGAACTCTGGAAAAGGGTCTCTGCCAGGAACACAATGATGCCTCCCAAAAGGGAGCAGGCCAGGGGGGCACCACAAGGGTGTCCTCACTGAAATCACCTAGGAAGGCATGCGCCGAATGCTCTGGATTGTGTTGAGTGGGAGGGGTGATGTGCAGGTCCTCTAACATCCTCACGAGGAATCACTGATACTAAGCGAGATCAGCAGCTGCAGAGATGTGGACAGGTGGCTCCTCTCCCCCAGAAGAGAGGGATGAAGAGTCAGAGGACCTCAAAGGTTCAGAAGCTGGCTGACCAGGGAGAGGTTAAAAAACCTGTCTGTCCATAGCCCTAACGTAAGAGGGAAACTGAGCAGCCACTGCTCTGAACTGCTCCCAGGAGAGAGGCCTGCTAGGACCAAGAATGCCTGGGAGTGCAGGAGAATGTGGCAGAGGAATGGGGGCAGAGACGACAACAGGAATCAGCTGACCTCCGCCTGGGCTAAGCAGCGCACCAGGAGCCCTAAGGGAAGAAGGAGCTCTGGATGACTCCACAGTCGACAACTGAACAACCAAACTGGAACTGCCTAGGCTGCGCCCTGATAAATCCCTCCTGTGAGGTGACTGGGGCCGTGTAGTTCCAGAAGGATGATCCCCTACCTCCAAAGAACGTGGCCCTCTCCAGGAAACCGAAAGAGAACGGTAGAGATCCACACTACAGCTTCTCCCAGAGCCCAGGTGGGCTCCGGAAAAAGGCCGCCGCACAGACCCCATGCCCCTTGACCCCTCGGAATCCAAGAGCACCCTCCTCTCGAGAGAGTCAGCCTAGGCAGCTGGCAGCCCTGGTCGGCCCCTGAAGTGGCTATCCAGGGAGCAGCACCTTCCCCTCCCGTGGGTGCTCTGATTGGCCACAAAGTTGAGCAATCCAGGCACACCACCTGAGGGGGTACCACCACTGAGGGGTCAGGGAACCCTCCGAGGCCAGGTTGCAGGGCAATGGTGGCCTGCACCACTGCCTGCTGGTCAGAACCCCTGACCCTGGCCTCAGCAGCCACTGTCCGCTCCTCAGAGGGGGGACTGACTCTGGCCTGTCGAGGACACTACCAGGGTGTCCACACCAGCAGCTAACTCCAAGGAGTCAGACTGCGTGTCTGACTCAGAGTCCAACTCCTCCTCCGAAGAGGTGGAGATGGAAGTCCTGTGCCAAACAGTGCGTGGATGCCTGCTGCCATCCCTACTGAATAGGGCACCAGAATCAGAAACTGCACCAGAGTCGACGCCAGTGCCCCCTCCGCACAGGGAACGGTGCCAGAAGAGGACATGGCTCCAAGAAGGGCAGCAGCCTCGGAGCCGGAGCCTGTCATGGCACTGTCCCGACCCACAGTGCCACAAGTGGCGTCGAGACCAGCAACAGTGCCAATGATGGCTCTGAATGCGCGCGCCAAGGTTGGAGACCCCCACGGTGCTGACCCACACCATGGCGCCACGAGCAGCGCCAAGGACAGAGATGGCACCGATGACAGCCCCTACAGTTCCGTGTCCCTGCTCAAAGCCACGAATGGCTCCAGAACTGGACATGGTGTGGTGCTCAGCCACGGCGCTGCGAATGGCTCCAGGGCGAGAAACAGTTAGGGACGTCACCATAGAGCTTCCCATGGTGCCGACAGCACCATCAGTGCTGCGAACAGCGCAGACAGCAGCAATGGCACCAAGTGACTGGTTCGGCGCCGACGACGGCACCATCAGGGCCCACGGCGCTATGAACGGTGCCGAGGCCCAAGATGGTGCCAACAGACAGCGTTGAGGATGGCGCCATCCCAGGCCTTCCAAGATGCGGGTATGACACCGGGGAAGCCTTCGCCCCCAAAGGGGTGATTGCCAAGGTGGTGCCTCCCGCCTGTCTCCCGGGGGGGGGCAGACTGGACCTCCTGCACCACAGAAGGGGCATCTGCCACTGCTAGGCTACAAGATGCACAGGACCCCTCCTCCTCGGTTCATACAGAACCAGGAGGGGACCCGGAGGAAAGGCCAAGAGAATGCGGCTTGGCCCGACGAGTTCGCACCCGACCCCAGAAAGTCGGCGGAGTGCACTCCACTTTCCACGTGTGTTGCTCGATGACCCGGCGGTCCATGGAGAAACAGGTGTTGCATGAATCCATGTCATGAAACGGGCCAAGACACGCGAGGCAACGGTCGTACTGGCCGGTGATGGAGTACTTACGGCTGCAAGGGCACCGTCGCATGGGGGGGGCCATCCCGTCTTGGAAGTCTTCATGTCCTCCAAACTAGACATGACCTATGAGAAAGAAACACCAAACTAGACTCGATGTTGCAAAATCAAATAAAATAATGGAACAATCTTACCAGGCGACATCGAGTAGGCTAACAGAACCTGCAGGAGACAGGGGGCCAACGGAGTCGACAAAGGTGAAAAATTCAAACTGCGTAGAAGAGGCAGGCCTCAAAATATTCTTCAGCAAAGCATCCCACGAGGTGACCTCGACGGCGGGAGACGAAGAACACACCTAAAGACCAAGCCACGAGCACCACGCAGTGCGTCGGCCTTGAGGGTAGCGCCGATGGTGCGTCGACTCTGCCCATCCAAAAAAAAAGCTCCCCCGGGGTCATGACCTCCGGCCAAGTACCTAAAGGTGATGAATGGTGAAGACTGACACAGATAAGATCTCTCCTCTGCTCATTTTTCTACTTCATTGATGCTTATTTAGCAACTCATCGCTCAATACTGAACTCCTTACCTCCAGACTTTACCTTGAACGTCAAACCTTACACAAGTTGGGTCATTCACCTATGACTTTACAAATCATTGCATTTCCCACCGCTCACCGTCTGGTAGCATATCACCCAAATCATGCTCTCCCTGCTCTTTCTGCCCCTGCAGTCCTTTTGGACACGCATACTTCATCACCTTGGAAATCTAGACTTCATTCACCCTTCTTCACCTGGATCTGCTCCACACTTAGGATTCTACCTCTCCTTCAGAAAATACATACTCTTCAACCTCAGGATCATCATTCAAGCTGCATCATCCATGGACTGAGGATGGACCGTCATCTCCAAGAAGCTCACCTTCCTTGAATTAGCTATGGTTACTAGAACCTAGGTCCTTCTCCTCTTAGTATGCCCAGAGGATGGGCAGACCACAAGCCATGGGTCCTCAGAGGTTTCCTCCAACTGGGGTTTTTTCCTCTCCTGAGTGCCAGGGGGTCAACTCTCTGTGAGTTGGAGGAGGTATCTTTTTGGGCCTTCTATTCCCTACAAATTCCTACCTACTACTTAAGGGTGGGAATAGAGTAAAGCCACAAAAAGTATTACAAGTTACACAAGCACTAAATACCCCATTTCTATTTCCCAAACATTGAATGGGAGGCCTTAGCCCAAGGTTCAATGTGCGGAATAGCTCCTCCTACAACCTCTGCTTAAACCCTCCACTACCGTACCTCCCTTGCTTAGGGAGTGTTTTTTGTCCTCCACCATCCCCGGTACTCTTCTCAACCTTGTTCATGGGCCTCCTATTCCCTGCAAATCCCTACC
Organism: Neoceratodus forsteri; assembly: GCA_016271365.2. Classification (NCBI taxonomy): domain Eukaryota; kingdom Metazoa; phylum Chordata; order Ceratodontiformes; family Ceratodontidae; genus Neoceratodus; species Neoceratodus forsteri. The sequence goes on from CM028134.1 coordinate 983,733,058, forward strand.
TACATACCTACTACTCAATGGTGGGAAAAGAGTAAAGCCACAAAAAGTACTTTAAGTTACACAAGCACTAAATACCCCATTGCTATTCCTGAAACGTTGAACTCAAAAAAGTAAACACAGCTTTATTAAGGTCAGCAACACCTTAAATGGGGAAAAAGGGGGATTAGCAGCCAAATGCCAAATGCAGTAGACAGTAGTGAATGGCTGGTCTTTCAGTGCAAAGAATAGGCCTGGCACAAACACAAGGCTGCTCTTCACTTGCCCTGAGCAGACACAGACAAATCCTCTGCTGTCACTAAAAATGCCTGTCCAGGCAAAGCCCTCAGATACAGCCTGTCCCCACAGTGTGCAATGTAGTATAGTGATCTTGTCCTCCTGTACTGGATGTACTACCCTCTCCCTACTGGTACCAGTTATCTTCCCTACTGAACCCTTTAGGGAGCTCCTAAAAGTTACTGGGTGCCCTGGTGTAGAACTGGTGCAGGCCCGTTGTGTTGCATGTGGTTGGCCAGTGGGTGTGCACTTCAATGGTGAAACTGCTGAACTACCCCAACCCCAAAGGCCATGCAACTGCAAACAGCAGAAACCAAAACCCCAAACAGAGATATCTATAACTCTTGGCCAGATGCCCAAAGCCAGTAAATACATTCCCAACGATTAATGCAGACTCCCTGTTGCAGGACAAGCCTTGGTTTTACTCAGTTTTGTTGCATAGGGATCTCCCTTGCTAAGCAGGGGCTCACAGTTGCAGCTTGCAGCATCTTTCTCAGCTGGTCAGTCCGCCCTTCTGTCTCTCTGTTGGCTTGCCCTCTCACTCAATGTGCATCTGAAAGGCACTGCAACCCAATCACAATATGTGTGCCAGAAATGGCACTTATGCCCCTGAGAGCACAGTATTCAGGAGTGCAGAGGCTGAAGGTTCCAGAAGGGGAGGAGGGTGAGAGAGTTATGAATACCTGAATATCACTTGGAAGAAACAAGATTACTAGGTAACATAGAAACATAGACTTTGACGGCAGATAAGGACCACTTGGCCCACCTAGTCTGCCCATTTCCCTACCTAGAGGATAAGCTGCATATCTTATTTAACCAACAGCCTATTTCTTCCTACCCCCCACAAAAATTGCCTTATGTCTGTCCTATGCATTCTTGAATTCTCCCACAATTTTAGACCCCACAACCTCCTCAGGAAGGCTGTTCCATGCGTCCACCACCCTCTCTGTGAAAAAATACTTCCTCACATTGCCACTGAGCCATCCTCCCTCTATCTTCACATTGTGTTCCCTTGTTCTTGCACATCTCTTTTTCTGAAAGATGCTACCCTCTTGGACTTTGTTGATTCCACTGAGGTACTTAAAAGTTTCTATCATGTGCCCCCTCTCCCTCCTTTCCTCAAGGGTATACATATTAAGCTCCTTTAGCCTCTCTTCGTATGGCTTCTCTTGCAGACCCTGCACCATTTTAGTTGCTCTCCTCTGAACTGCCTCCATCCTGTCTATGTCCTTGCGGAGATGGGGTCTCCAGAACTGGACTAGGTAAGTAATTTTTTCTTCTAATCCCAGTAATACTCAGGTATTCATACTGTATGCAGACTACCAAGCAGTACCTTTGGAGGTGGGCACAGAACCCTATCTTAGGAACAAACTTTGCAGGACTGCTGTGCCGAATCTGGCATCACCCCTGGACAAATTATCCAGAGTGTAATGCTTCGTAAAGCTGTGTACTGGTTTCCAGGTAGCTGCTTTAGAGATTCACTAGGGAAACATCCCTGACAGCTGCTATGGTAGCAGCTGTGCCCCTTGAGGAATGGCCCTCCACCCACAAGGGGCTCCTTTCCAACCTTAGAGTGCCCAACTGGTTATACTGTACTATCCAGTATTAAGTGGACCTCCTTTGATGCTGGGTTATCCTTTTTCACATTCCCATTGGTCAGGAACAGCTGTTTTCTCTCCTGCCTAAGGGCTTTAGTGGCTGTCAAAAAGTAGCTAAACTCCCTTGAAAGTTCAGATTATGAAGACTTTTTTCCACCAGGACTAGTGTTCAGTGAAAAAGCAGGGTTTTAAATAATTGATTAGCAGTTTTTTTCTTGGGACAATACTAACTGTACAGAAAGCATTTATGTAGATTTTCTAGCAGTGTTATGTTTGTTAAACACAGTGAGGCAAGTGCTATGCATTTTCACAATGTTTTAGAACTTTTATGAGCAAAACACTAATCAATTTTTAGAGTTAAATAAAACCCTGAAAAGACAGGTGAGATAGTGGTTAGGTAGAAATGATAATTAGAAGTCATGTTAAAAGGAAACTTCCTGTTTGTTCCCAGGACAACTTTGTCTCTGTGGAATGAAATATTGACCTATTCAAGTCAGAGAGACTTGAGCTCACCGATTCTTTTGTCAGAAGTGATAACCACAGGAAAAAGTTGTTTTTTTTTTTTTTTGACATATTTTAAACAAATTGAAGACAAAGGGTCTAAAAGGGAGACCCATGAGCCAAACTATACACACATCTAGGCCACATGCTGGCAGCGGTCCCTTGTGAGGGGCTGCAAATGAGACAGGCCTTTAAAGAACTCTTTGAAGATAGGGTCCGAGGCCTCAAAAACTTCTGTACAACTGAAGTATAAGTAGATGCTGCAGCCAGGTGGACATTTAAGGTACTGGACTACAAGCCCAGTAAGAGCAAATAGGTAAGACAGACCAGCACAACAGGAACACCAGCCTGTGTTGACATGTGCTAGACCCATAAAGAGCCTTTTGTAGCTAGGATCTGAAGCAATAAAACCGTTTTGTCCAACTAATATGCCAGCAGATGCTGCAACCAGGTGGATCTTAAGGGTACAGGATAGCCAGTCCAATGACTGTAAATAAAATAGTCAGACAGCTGGGAACCAGCATGTTCTGGGACCAATTTCCTGGTTGAACACCAATCATAAAACTTTTTCTCATTCTGAAGCGTAGATTTTCTTAGTGGAAAGTTTCCTGTAACCACATCACATGCTTAAGACACTTTGAGAAAGATGCAAACCTGCATATTATTCCAAAGGTACTCAAGAGCCATGTCTTGAACGTGAGTGATCCGAGGTTTGGATACAGGAGCCTCCTGATAGGAGGTCATCAGATTGTGCCTCCGAGGGAAGGTGTATTGGTTCAGGCCCTGGCATGGAGGGTAGCAGAGAGAGAGAGAGAGAGAGGGGTGTCTGTCTGGCCCATTCTAGTGCTATTAAGATTATTGATGCTGACTGGGTCCTGAGCTTGAGAAAATTGCTCTGTATACAGGAAGGAAGGAAGGAAGGAAGGAAGAAAGAAAGAAAGAAAGCAAGCAAGCAAAAGATGTACTTGCTTCCCTTGCCAACTCAAAGTTAGAGCATCCAGGGGAATTGTTCCCAGATCTGGCTGTCTGTCATAGTACTGTGACAGGTGGTGGTTATGGTGGGATGCGAACAAGTCAACCTCTGCGGTGGCCCACCTGCTGAAGATAACTTGTACCACCTGACTGTTTAAGACCCATTCATGATGGGACTGGCTGATTTGAGTTGAAGTATCTGCCAAGGTACTGTCCTTACCTGGCAGTGGGAGATGAATATCCTGAAAGGGCCCATTGAGCATGATAGATCCCATATTTTCATGAATCCTGTACCGGGAGGGCTTAACCTTGTCCCTCCTGAAATGTTTATGTGATACATTGTGGTGGTACTGTCTGTTCTGACCTGTACCCCCCCTCCTTGTAGTAGTTATGTAAACCCTTTAGTGCCAGTAACATTACTCTTAGCGCCAGCAGGTTTATGTGCAATGGGAGGTGTGAACCCCCAGGTGGGGCCACACTCCAGTCAAGATGTCTCTGTTATCAGACAACTGGTGGAGCTTTTTGCTGAAAAATAAACTCCTTCCATTAGATTGGTTTAGTTTTTTTCTCCATTGGAGACCTGTAAAATTGGTTATGACAGAGGGTCCCTTCTCTGACACCAGTGAATCCTCAGGTGAAACTGAACAGTAATTTGTAACCTGGATTCCAAGACTGCGCCAGTGGCAGGTGCCATGTGCAGTAGCTGAAGAAACTGTTCTGCAGTTTGTTTTTTAAATGTATTTATTCATTTCATCCAGGATGAATGAAACCACTATTAGTGGAATACTTCTTGCCCTGCTTGTAGGCAAGTAGGTCCTGTCTCACAGGGTATTAAGCTCTGCTCCTATGAACTGTAGTGCCCGAGCAGGCTGAGAGACAAACTGCCTTGAGATTTATCAGAAAAATCTAGAGACTCAGATCCACTTGCTGGGGTGACTTTGCAACCACAGCCAATCCTCTAGATATAGGAAGAACTTGTGACACCTTGTCTTTGAAGGTGCTACAACCACTGTGCACACTGTTATAGAATGACCTTATGGGGGTCTGAATCTGAGGTACTTTCTGTGCTTATGGGGATGTGGAAATACTTTAAGTCCACTGATGCCAAACCTTCACCTTTCGTAGGAGTGTTGACAGAATCAGTGCCAAAAGCACCATTTTGAACTTTGGCTTTTTCAGATGCCTGCTTAGTACCCTCTAAGACAGGTTATCACTCCCTATCCTTTTTGTAGTACCTTTTGCTATACCAAGACCGACTCCTCTGTCTTCGACAGTAACAGGTTTTGAACCTCTTTTTCTCAAAATTTTATTTCTCTACATCTGTAGATGGATTGAAATTGTTTTTCCTTTTTTTTGGAAGGGATTTGAACCCAGAGACAATCACCTGCTGTATGTATTGCTGATGCTGAAGAACAGCCCTAGTCTGATACAACAAAAGTAGCTTACTGTGGTGTATTCATCCATTTTTTTACTTTTATCTTTTTTCTAAAGAGGAATTACCCTTGACTTGAAATCCATAGCCTTGGTTTGGGAATACTGAGTTAGGTTGGTGACTCACAACCAGGCAAACCCCCCTTTAAACCACTGTATTTATTATCCATCTAGCAGCAGCCATTTAAACTATTATTTGGCTGCTTCCAAACCAAATTTAGTTGTTTCAGCTAGATCTGGCAAGGGAGTAACATGAACCTGAAAGTATGTCAGTTTTCCCGGGATCCGTGTTAGGAGAGTAGGATGCCAGGGATCTCTTTGCCTTGTCACAGGCTGTTACTTCAACTATTCCTTAATGTATAGGATGAGGGAATAAACTGAGTTCCCTCCCTGTCTAGCTGATGTTTCTTATACAGCCTCTTTTCAAGAGGGGGAAAACAGCTTAGAGTTTGTAAAATCTTTAAAGTGTCTTCCCCAATGAATTTATTCACAGGAAGGGGAAGCTTTTAGTGGGTGTCATCCCAAACATTTCTCACAAATGTGAAGAGTGAGGGATAATCTTTTATTTTTTTGGTAAAACCCCAAACATTCCATAAAATCACAGTCTTCTTCCATATAATGGGAAGACTGATCAGAGGAGACAAGCTTCTGTGCAGAGGTCTGCTGCTGAGAAGTACTCAGAACTTGTAAGCCGTGTTTTCTTAAGCCATTCCTTATCTTCATACTTTTTTTTTTTAGGAAAGTTTACAATTTCCACACCTTCATTCACAGTGAAAAAACACCAGAATGAAGCACAGTGTTACACAATTCTGCAGTAAAGTTACTGCAGTAAATTATACCACTTCAGTGGGAATTAATTCCTTTAGTGATACAGTAAGCCTGAGACACTGTACCTCATCCTGGTGGGCTTCACCATAGGTAACAATCTGCAGGAATTGGCAGGCTTTCTAGCAGGCACAGAAGTCCCTATACACTGTCTAGCAGGGGGTTCTGTGTTCTTAGTTTTATTTGATTTCTTAGACAGAACCAGGTAGTCAGCCAGTTCAGCAAGCCTCTCAAGAACTGCTTGTATACCCGTCTCAGGGGTAGCAGTTTACATTAGTTGTTGTGGTTTCACCCACAGTAATTTAAGGTGTCAGCTGGTCAGAGCTGGAGCTACCCTTAGATGGTGAAAGGTTTCTTTTTTTTTTTTTTTTTAGCCATATTCCAGGCATTTTTCAATAGTTTTCACAGTTTTATTGGCCATATTCCAGGCATTTTTCAATAGTTATTACAGGACATGAAATGCAGATTTCACTCTGCTTTTAATGTTCATGTCTAGATGGGTAGACAAAAGGAACTTAACAGAATTTCACCACACAGAATACAGAGTTTGAAACCGGGATCACCAGTTTCCTTTTTCATTTTTAAAAGACAGTTTGAATGTAAAAGCAATAAAACTTACAATTTAAACATTAAAACTACAGGTTTACTAAAATTGCAAATGTAAAAGGCAGCAAAAGAAATGTTCAAGAATACTTATCATAGGGGGCGTCACTTTCTGCCTAGCTGATCGGTCATAATCTTGGTGGGCTCCCAGATGACATCCGATATTTGTTTAAAAATTAATTTTAAAAAGTTATTTGTGTGTATCGCAGCTTCTGTCATTGACTCTGGATAATGTGAAGACTGAATTCAGCACTTTTGATCGTCATGGGTCAAAAAACATGGGAGCAAAAAGCAAACTTCTTTGCGCCACGCGGAGGGGCTTGTAAAACCCCGACTACGCCTGCAACTTCCTTGAATGCGGAGCAGGGATCAGAAGCCACTGGGCCCGTGATGCTGGAATCTCTCCAGCAAGCAGTGAATACCCTGACAAAAACTGTGCAGCAAATTGATAAAAAGATGGATGGGTATAATGAAAGGATGATAAATGTCAACGTAGACGCAGTGGTGGCAGTGGCAAATACCTCGGAGCGGTCGGCAGAACGAGCACAGGCAACAGCGGCAACATGCATCAAAGAACATGCCCTTCTAAAATCCCGTTTGGAGCATTCGGAAAATATCACTCGTTCTACTAACGTCCGAATTACTGGACTGCCGGAGGGTCTAGAGGGGGAGAATTTGCTCTCCTTTATTGTTGCATGGGTGCTGGAAACTTTAGGTCTTAAAATTCGGACTCAAGTGACTCGAGCCTACAGAGTCAATTTGCGAAGGGCGGGTGGCCCTCCGGAAGCTCAGAGAATAGTTATGTTAGTTACAGTGTCCATAGCTGCAAGGGACAACATCCTGAAGGCTGCTAGGAGAAAGAGGGGAGTAATGATGGATGGGGTTAAGGTGCTTTTGTTTCCGGACTTATCATACTCAACTCGCATGAAGTGCAAGGCCTTTGACGCAGTTCACCACAGGCTGAGGGAGCTTGATGTTCCGAACAGTATGATGATGCCAGCACACCTACATGTAACAGTAGGCAGGAAAGCTTACATTTATACAGACCCTAAGGAAGCAGTCAAATTGCTGGACAAACTGGAAGCAGAGGGAGCTGCAAGAGAGGGAGATTCGTCTTCAGGACCTGAGATGGGGGACACTTGAATATTTTATCTTTGTAAGTCCGTTTTTGTTTTCTGTTATCCACTGGAAAAGTGCTGAGAGGGACACTCATAAGGGACTTAAGCCTGACAAATAGTTACAGGAGAGACTATTTCTTGTTTCTTAACAAGGGGATTCTCAACTTATAGTTTCAGTCACTTCTTGACTAAATCTCTACTTTACATGCCAGTGGGGCAATATATAACAGACTTACAAATTTATATGTTGGACAATAGACTTTAAATGTCTAATAGTTTGATATCACATGTTTGAAAGTAAATACTTGTATATGTGTTCCTTTCTGGGTTTGGAATGAAGCTCATGCTAAGAAAGTATCTGGATGTTAAGGGAGCTATACTGAGTGTATGGAGTTCTGTTTCATTAATGAACATACATATATAGGCCAATGTGGCCAGATTTTCGACCTTTCTTTAAATGATTAATTCTGAGCCAGTTCAAGTTAAAGCATTGGCAGCTCTGCCTTAAGTGTTGATATTAAGGATTTATTCCTACATATATAGGCTATACCCTCATATCTTGTATCAAATGCAGTAGAGTCTCATCAATTTGTATATCACCAATGTTAGATGGAAGTATGCTGTATGACTATACTCAGAATGTCTGTGGACAATATACTGTCATAAAACCTATAAATATAAAGTTAAAAAAAAAAAGAATACTTCTTATATTCTGTAAGGTTTCTCATGCCAAAACAAGATGATGAAGAGGAGAGAATCTCTGAGCATCTAGACTTATCAGGCAGAGAGAGAAATCTGAAGGGTTTAGAACAAAGGCAGTTAAGTATAAGGCAGCATTTGAAAAGTGGCTCATGCAAAAGATTCCATCATTTGCATATGTTCCAAATTCTCTGGGCAGTTCTACTTAGGAGGAAGACTGCATACAGTTATGAGTACCTTAGTATTACTTGGGTTAGAAATGTTGATTCCAGTGGTGATGAACACTTCTGATGCTCAACCAGCAAGGGAGTCTTAAAGGTGCAGTAAACTACTGGGAAGTTACAAAGTAGTTTACTGAAACCAAATCTGCCCATCTAGCTTAAAGAACTCATCCCGCTCTCTCTTCCATGGTCTATCTGGCAGTGGAATAACTGTTAATGATTCCTTACACTGTGTAAATTTTTTACCCGACAAAACTAGCAAGCTGAAACTGTTGCCTGGATGTGATTTTCAATCACTGGCCTCCAAGCAGACATATTTGTCCACTTACGTCATTTGGTGATACCATGTCAGCCCTCAAGGAGTCTCCGTAGGAAGTCTTTGTTGCATTTTTCCTGGGATAATTGTCCTATCTTCATAAGGCAACAGTCCATCAGATTCTGTGAGACTGCTTCTCTCCAGAAAGCTCTAACACTGTTAGGCACACTTCTAAAATCTGCTATACCATCTAGAGTTTTGGACCTCTGGATGTACCTTGTCTACCTTGCTGGAGTTTTGAACTGGACATTAGCTTGGAGGCTTGCAAAGCTTTTTCATAGGATTCAATATCTTTAATCATTTTAGAGATCTCTGGATCTATTAGTCGGTGGGTGCCTGGATAAAGTATCAGCTATGACCTCCTCCTCCTCCTTGCCTGGTACATGCTCTGCCTGGGGACAGTATTGCATAATGCAAATGAGAAGCCACTGGCACCTCCCTGGTACATGATCCATGCGTTGTAGTTAATCAAGCGTATAGATATTTTCTGATCAGTCAAAAGCTTAAAAGAATCTAACCCATATGAATATTTTGCCAGCTATTCTCATGCCCAGACTGCCACAAGTAGTTCAGCTGTTTCTGGCACAATAAGAATTTTACTTTGTCCAGCTTTAAACCTGCAGCCTGTGTTGTTCCAGCAAACTAATCAGTTGATTGTCATGCAATTTCTCTGTGCATACAAAAACCAGGATGTCATCCTATGAGTCACTACCCCTTCCAGATACTGCAGCACTGGCTCTGTCCTTATACTCTTAAAAGATGTCGGGTGCACTGGTAATGACATAGGAAGCCCGTGGAAATAATAGCTTAAAAAGGCATGATGAAGATAGTTACTTTGGCACATTTAAGATGTAAAGAAATCTGCCAAAATCCACTTGCTACATCAAGCAGAGAAAATACTCGAGCACCTTCTAATCTTTGAAGAATATCATTTAATGTGCAAAGAAAGTGCAATTAAATAAGAACTTACCGTAACAGTAGATCTTTGAGAGAAGCTCTTGCAGCAGGTAACACTGGTAGGACTGAAGCCGGCAGGCGACAGGACCCCACAGAAAACTTGTAGCTAGCAGTCCATAGTGGGGACTGCCCCTGAAGTCGGCCCGCCCCAGACATCACACATGGTATATAGGCAGGGCAATCCCGTGTCCCTCAGTTCTCCCGCTGGAGACTCCGGCATCGAGGATGGAAGGTGATCGGAAACAGAGAACTGAGGTGAATTCCACATAGGACAACAACAGCGTTGATAACTAAACCACAGTGCATAATGAGAAAGTGTCACCTATTGGGAAGGTGGGCAGGAAACACTACCTGCTGCAAGAGCTTCTCTCAAAGATCTACTGTTACGGTAAGTTCTTACATAATCGTACTATCTTACTTCATGAGTCACCTTTTGCAGCAGGTAACACTGGTAGGACTGAGTCCCAAGCAGTAGAGGAGACCCAAACTAATCCTGGGTGGAGGAAGCAGAGAGAAACTAAAACGGTGATGCCCTCAGGACAGCAGTCCCTGCAGAACAGCAAGGCCGAAGCCCGCTCTGCATCTAGAGGCAATGTCAAGACTGTAATTCCTGACGAAAGTATGGACCAAGCTCCATGTGTCATCCGCACATATGTCAGCCATGGACACTTTCCTTAAAGAGGCAAAGGATGCCACTACTCCCACTGTGGAGTGACCCTTCACCAAGCCCAGCAAGGGCTTGTCATCAATCATCAATCAATCATAATTTATTTAAAAAAGGTGCCTTTCTTCAACCAAGGCGCCTGTACATAACATAAATACTACAAATATACAAACATCCTTCTGGTAACAAAAAGAAATGCAGTTTACCAGCCATTTAGAGAGAGTTGGAGAGAGCCAACAGAGAGACAGAAGGATGGACTGACCAGCTGAATGAGATGCTGAGAAAGTTTGGCTACGGGAGCACCATGGATTCTGGGGACAAACACAACCAAAAGCTGGTCGGAGCGTCTAAACTCCCATGTTCTGGAGAGGTAATAATGCAAGGTACGGTGTACATCCAATGTGTGGAGAATAGCCTCACCCGGGTCTGAGCATTCTGGATAATACACCAGAAGATGTATGTCCTGATTCAGGGTTAACTCAGACACGACCTTTGGTAAGAATGTAGGATTGGTCCTCAAGGCCACCCGGTCCTTGTGGAACACCAAATAAAGTTCTTTACACATCAGAACCTGAAGCCTTGAAATCCTCCGAGCTGAAGTAACGGCAACCAAAAATAACACTTTACAGGAAAGGAAACCAATCTCACATTCCATGGCTGGCTCAAACAGGGGGTAAGGTGAGCTTTTCCAGCATAAACAGAAGGTCCCTGATGGAGGGGGGCTTCATGTGGAAATGCTCCGCAGAAAGGTACAGGCCAGGTCCAATTGTGCCACAGTTCTGCCTTGAACAGAGGCATGGTAGGCAGAAATTGCAGACAAATGGACTTTAATGGATGAGTGGCCCAACCCTGAATCCGAGAGCGAAAACAGGTACTCGAGGATTGAGCTCACCGGACAGGCCAAAGGATCTTGATGACGGGCAGCAGCCCAGAGATAGACATGCTTCCATTTCATGGCATAGGTAGCTCTGGTGGAAGGTTTTCTGGCAACCACCAGAAGAACAGGTTATTCACCAGTAACAGTAGTTTTAGGAGTGGTATATGTTGTTCACCCACACTTGTTGGCATGTCCCCTTTCCCTTTAAGGATCACCGGAAGTCTTCAAGCTGGCTCCTCCCACCCACCCAGGTGGTATAATCCTTGGCTCCACCCCATGATGCTAGATCTTAGCCCACTGGAAGCTAGGTGCTGTGCGTCCGCAGCTGGGGAGGTCAGGTGGGTCCGTGTGGATGAACAACATATACCACTCCTAGAACTACTGTTACAGGTGAGTAACCTGTTCTTCTAGGATCGTGGATATGCTGTTCATCTACACTTGTTGGCAGACTCCTAGCAAGTCTCCGGGAGGAGGGAGTTAAGGTGCACACCCCCTTCTTAGGGAACAGAGATTGGAGAACTGAGGCCCCAAAACCAGCATCCCGGTGTTACTCGAGGTCGATGTGGTAATGGGTGATGAAGGTGTTTGCTGACTTCCAGGTAGCAGCCCGGCAGATTACCTGGATAAGGATGTCCCTGGAAGCAGCCACCGATGCAACGGTATAGTGGGCAGAGTGAGCTTGTATCGTTCTGGGAGGCTCCTTGCCCACCAACTCATAGCACAGACTAATGCATGATGTAATCCACCTTGCAATAGTCCATTTTGCTACAGGTTTGCCAGAAGTGGCTTCAGTGTAGATGACAAACAGCTGGCGAACCTCTCCCCAAATTTCTGACATCCTCTCCTTGTAATAGGAGAGAGAACATGTCTCAGGTCCAAAAGTATGGAGCCTGTATTCGGCCTCCGAGGTGTAACTGGGGAAGTATACTGGCAGAGTTAATACCTGGTTAAGGTGAAACTCTGACACCACCTTCGGAAGGAATTTCAGGTGGGGGCATAGGACAACCTTGTCCCTGTGGAAAACCAGATAAGGGGAGTCCACCGAAAGTGCCTGGAGCTCCCCTGTCCTTCTGGCAGACTTGATATCCACCAGAAAGGCCATCTTCCACGTCAAGTGTGATAGTTCACACATGTGCATTGGTTCAAATGGCCTGCCCATCAGCTTTGCCAGTACCAGCAGTAGATTTCATGGAGGTGGAGGTTCACACACCGGAGGGGATATGTGGTCCAGGCCTTTGAAAAAGCATCCGATCACTGTCTTCTGCGCCACCATCGGCTGACCAGCCCGCGCCCAGTAAGCAGAGATAGCTGCCAGGTGCATCCTAAGCGTCGATGACCGAAGCCTCCCTTTGGAGAGAGACCAAAGGTAGTTGAGAATGTTAGCCACTGAACAGGACAGAGGGTCCAGGCCCTTGCCCTGACACCAAATGAAAAACCTTTTCCATTTGAAGGCATAACATTTCCTGGTCAATTCCTTTCTGGATGCCTGAGTACATCCTCGGAAAAACCCAAAGTCTGGAACTCTAGCTGCTCAGGTGCCAGGCTGTGAGGTGCAGGAACTGAAGGTCCGGATGGAATAACTTCCCGATTGATGGAAATGAGATCTGGACATGTGCAAAGCCGCTATGGTAGCCTGCAACTGAGGCTTAGGAGATCTGGATACCAGAACTGGCACAACCAGTCTGGGGCTACCAGGATAACCTTCCCCTTGTCCCTCCTCACCTTGAGTAACACCTTGTGGATCAAGGGAAATGGGGGATAAGGCGTCGAGGAGGCCTGGGGTCCATGGCCTCTAGAAGGCATCCCCTGCTGAGGGGGGCGGGCATGAAACAGCCTCAGCTTGGTGTTTTCCCTGGAGGCAAACAGGTCCACCAGCAGTTTTCCCCAGTGGAAGAACTCGTGGGATGTCTCGTCTAAACAGCTGAGAGCATCCGCCAGATGGTTTAAGGCTCCTGCCATATGGATGGCTAGGAAATCTGCCTCCAGACGGCTCACGGGTGTCCAGAAGTGGAGCACCTCTCTGGAAAGCAGACGGGAGTGTGTGCTGCCCTGTTTGTTGAGGTAATACATGGTCATGGTATTGTCCATCTGGACTTGAACCACTTGACCCCAGAGCTGAGGAGTGAAAGCTGACGGTGCCAGTCTGACTGCTCTGAGCTCCAACAGGCTAATGCGGTATTGGGACTCCTCGGGGGTCCAGAACCCGTGGGCCCTGTTGTCCACTATGTGGGCACCCCAACCCACGAGAGAGGCATCAGTTGTAAGGACGGCCATCAACTCGGGGCAGACAAATGGAATTCCTTTCTGTAATCAGTCTGGGGTGGTCTACCACTGGAGAGTGTCCCACATCTTCTGGGTTACAGTGATCAGCTGGTCGAAATGACTGTGGCGCTGAATCCACTGGGCGGCCAGATCCCACTAGAGGGTGCACATGTGCAACCGGGCCCAATGGACCACTGAGGTGCCTGCCACAATGTAACCCAGAAGGTGCAGAAAGTCCCAGGCAAATTGTAATTGCCCAACCAGAAATAATTGGGCAAAGGAGGAGAGAACCTCCGCCATTTCCGCCGAGAGTCGATCTCTGGCTTGATGAGAGTCAAGCTCTGCCCCGATGAAGCATATCACCTGGGAAGGCATGAGTTCCGACTTGGCCTTGTTGATGAGAAAGCCGAGTTGGGAGCAGGTCTGGAGGGCCAGGTCCCTGAACCTCTCCACCTCCTGCTGGGTGGGACCTGCTAGGAGCCAATCGTCGAGGTAGGGGTAGATTCTGACCCCTTGATGCCTGAGATGGGCTGCCACCAAGGCCCCGAGTTTTCTGCAGTTCCGCGGCCGCGGAACTATCCACGGAAAATCGCGGAATTGCACCTCACCCACGGAAGTCACAACTGGCCACGGAACTTCCACGGATGGGGCAATGCAGAATTCATGGAAAATAATAGAAGCCCATCCTGGGCAGCAAGCTGCTGCAGAGACAGAATTACAAAACAGCTAGCAATAGCGTACATTAAAGACCTAGGGTATTGAAAAGCCTTAAAAAATGTTACTGGTGTTTCTAATATCCCTGCCAGGCTTTCTGGTAATGAAGTAATGGTTTTCTCCAAAATAGCAGCTCATTTATTTGTTATTTCTTCTTTTATAAATGTGCACTCCTTGTGGTAATGTCGCCATCAGCCATGAGCAAACGGAGGTTACACACTGGGGAAGCAAAGCTACTCTCTGCTGGTTGCCGTTGCTTGCGGCGCTCTTCATCTCTCAAAAAAGTTTCTGCTACAGTTTACCTTACTATCCTCTTTGTTTACTTATTCCAAAATAAATTATGTCTAAACTTAATTATGCTTGTGAATAATATATACAGATTTTCATTATTTAATGTGTATGCTTTTAAGCTTGCAGAGTTATTCAGTTTTATTTCCCTAAATACCAAAATGTTATGTTTGGCTTTAACAGAAATTCATTTGAAAAGGTGACAGACATTTCATGTTTTGCCTTGTGATGAAAAGAGGAAACAAAATGGATTTTTGTCACAGAAACGGAACATTTTCACAGACAGTAACTCAGGGTAGACATGAAGAGATGCACGGGGTGGCTGGGAAATAAGATTGCGATCATAAACCAAGACATGAATATAAATTATGTAAATACTGTTAAAAACTTGTATCATGCTCAAAAACTCTTTCTGTTAGAACCAGAGATATTCTGACAATATTGTCGTGGTGGGGAGCGATTAAGAAGACCCGAGTGCTGAGATGCCTTGGGAATCTGAACTGACATGCTCTCCTGCACCCATCTCGGAGTAGCTGCAGCAGTTGTAAAGAAGAAAAGTACCCTAGATAGGGGTGGAAAATGAGAAAAGAGCTACTGGGATGGAAGTTGTGGGTACTCAGTCAGTAATGACCATTTAAACCATATGGGATTAGGAAACTTGAGCCGTGAAGTTTGAATGCACGTAAAGTGACTTTTTTTTTACTTACTCTGTTCAATTTTCTGCAGTTATCCAAAGAGGCTGTTAAAAGGAATGACATTTCCTTTTAGGAGGTTGCAAATAAATTACACTACTCAGTTGAATCATTAGTTTGAGAAATGTTGGTTTGTCACAGGAATAAATAATCAAAAATGTGTTTTAACCAGTTTGGCTATGAAATGGTAAAGACTGATTGGTTTCTGAGTGCTGATAGCTTCACTGTCAGTGTGGCTAATTTTAACTAATGAATATAAATTACTTTTTTTACAGAAAATATTCCTGCTCCACTTTTCTCCTCCTGGTCCTGTACTAACATGTGGGATACAAGCGGACAGGCATACAGTAATTGATGATAGCAGTTTAAATTAGCCCAACAGCCGCAAATCCTAAATACGCTCTGTAATTTGTGCTTTTTCTTCTTGAATCCATGGGCATTGCAGGTGTTGGTGTGAAGAAAAGGCTTCTCTCATCACAGTATTACAGTACAAAGTGGTAAATAACAATGCTCTCATGCTTGCTAACACGTATTGTAATTGTGATGAATTTTCTTTCAAGACGAGCCACGTAACACACACTGCAAGCAAAGGTACACATTGAAAAAGTTGCGCCTTGCATTAGTGGTGTAAGCGTGATGAACTGAGTGTGCTTGATTTTGAACATTTCTTAATGGTAGTTCCCATGCTCCATGCTTGTTCTATTTTTTCTTTAATGTGTATTGCTTTTTAAACTGTGTTATGTGTTTGGTTCTTTTTTAACTTTTGCACACTGACGAGCAATGTAATTATGTTAGCTAGTTCAGCACACTGTTCACACTGCCTGATGCAAAGGTCTGCTTTTTCAATCAGTACCTTTGGAGTGTGTGCCATTCCGCTCATCTTGAAAGAAAATGTAACAAAACAATAGCATAAAAATGAACTGCAATAACGTACATTAGAAGCAAACACAATATATGTTTTAGGACACAGTATTTAAAAGTGATGTGATCTAGTCAAGCAGTGTAATTCCTTCCTTTACTGGTTTTGCCTGATAAAAGTAATGGAAAGCTACCTCCCACTGCACCACATCCATAACTTTAAAAGCTGTGCAGGAGCTGCCTGTCCTAAGCTGCTTCTAGCGAGAGAATGCTGGTAGTGCTACTTTCTTAACATTACTATCACAATAATAAGGTGCACTTTACAAATTAAGTAACCATACTAATACAGTACTCCAGAGGGCAAATGCCATAAATACATACCAATACACTAGCTCTTTAAAAACCCTGTTTCACAGGTACTGGAAAGTACTGCTGTTGCGTAGCCAGGGCTGGAGTTGCTTGAAGTAGAGGGTGGCACTAGTGGTGAAGTAGTGGTTCACCGACCGTGGCTGCATACTGAGAAGCTTTAAAAAAATTAATCTGCACCACCAGGACATTAGTGGGCACCAAAAGGCACAGCTTTTGAAATAAGAGCCCCCTCCCCCAAGTTTCTACAATTTATTTGGGGTGTCTTGGTGCTGCCGATAGTCTAATATTGAAGTTTTTTTTTTTTTCTTAGCTGGAGCAAACTGCAGAGACTGACATTTATCGACATAGCTTCTGTCATCTTTTGTTGAAGTGTAACCGTGGTAGTCAAACTTTATATTTATATTTACTGTTATTTTAAAATCAATCTTTTCACTGTCTATGTAACCAAAATGAGTTTTCTAACACTTGCTTTTCCTGAATTAATTTTTGGTTATACAGACAGTGTGAAGATTTGTTGTGACCCTGTCCGGACTGGCACCTGGCCACGGTAAACTGATCCCCCCACCACCACCACCCTTGTTGGGACCCCAGGCTGAGCTACGTCCTGCTGGAAGCAGGAACATTTAAATTTTAACTGAAGCTTCTGTGGCTCTTCCGAACTCCAATCCACTACACATCATGCTACGATGACCAAAAACAAAACAGAAAATCTATCTACCTACCTGTCTGTCTGTCTGTCGGTTTCACTGCCCCACCCCAAAAAGGTTTCAATGCCATGCTAGGAGCCCACCCCAGCGTGGCAATGCCTTTGCCGACGGGGTGCCCAACTCTGCCGGCTTCACTGCCCCCAAGCTGCCTGGTGCCACGCTGGGAGCCCACCCCAGCGTGGCAAAAGTCCTCCTTGTGGGAATCCAAATTAAAAAACTGAAACAAAAACCTTCCATCGTTGCTTCTTTTGCCCCTCCCCAACCCGCACCCACCCTCTGCGCACTCACCTCCCCACACCCCACCTCACCAGCTCCTCAACCCATACTTATCTCCGGAACCCAGCGATGATCTTCTGTGGACCAGGAACACGCCTGCACTCTTCAAAGCCGACCGCAAACCAGCAGCGGCTCTAGCCACAAATTGTTACCAGGGCACAGCCGGGGCACAACAGATGGTAGCCAGGGCACTTATATATTGTTACTATGGGGGAATCTCTGCACCATATGGGGCACCAACTGGGCACAGCATTTATTAGGGCATCGCAGTTCTCATGGGGCCCTGGTGTAGAGCCGCCACTGCCTCAAACTGAAGAAATGCCGGTAAGCTGTATAATAGACTAAATGGATTTTTTTCAACTTTAGTGCATATCTCAGCCATTTCTGGGAATTTTTTCACCAAATTTTCAACATGGGGTTTTTGGGGCCCCACCTCATGAACTGTGACACTGTTATTTCGTTAATCGGTCCCGAAAGGTGGTTTCACAGTGACTGCGCGGAACCACCTTTCCAGAAGGATTAACGAAATGACAGTGTCACAGTTCATGAGGTAGGCTCCTAAAAACCCTATGTTGAAAATTTGGTGAAAATATTCCCCAAAACGACTGTTTTACGAGCGAGCGTTGCTCAGTTCCTATGCACACTCGTAACTTCGAGCATTTTTAATATTTTCACTCCAGATTTTCAGTATTTCCATTTTACCACACCTCCTTATGAACAGTATAACTGTCATTTTTCACATTTCACCCAAAATGTGTTTTCGCACATGCAGCACACAATGGCGTGGTCAGTGTGCGAAATCAATGTTCCAGACAGAGTAATAAAATCACAGTGATACTGTTCATGAGCAGAGGTCTTAAACTGGCTATGTTGAAAATTTGGTGACAAACGCCCTTAAAATGACTGTGTTACGAGCGTGCATTGTGTCGAATTGGGCAAAAAAAAAAAAAAAAAAAAGAAAAAATTAAGGGTAAAAATGTGCCGCAGAATTGCCACAGAAATTGGTGTTGAGTGCCGCAGAAGTTCTGCGGCAAATGAGAACCCTGCCACAGAACTTTGCTCTAATGTGCCGCAGAAAAATCGGGGCCCTGGCTGCCACCACTGCAATCCATTTGGTGAAAACCTGTGGGGCTGATGACAGGCCGAATGGCATGGCTTGGAACTCGTACAGGGTCCCTTCGGCTCTGAAGTGGAGGAACCTCTGATGAGATGGACGGATTGGGACATGAAAGAACACGTCCTGCAGATCCAGTGAAAAGAACCACTTTCCGCTCCAAAGATGGTATGATCTGGGACAGAGTGACCATCCGAAAGGTGCGTGACCTGAGATACTGATTCAGGTTGTGGAGATCTAGAATGGGGCACCAGCCCCCCCATCCACTTGGGCACCAAGAATTACCTGTAGACAAACCCTGGGGCTGCTGGAGGATCTGCCACTGGGGCTACTGCCTCCTTGAGGAGGAGCTGAGCAATGTCGTCTTGAAGAGCCGCTGGATCTGGGCAGACACTCTTTCCTCCCGAGGGCCACAGGCTCGGCTTGGAGGGTACTGCTCGAATTCCAGAGGCAGTTCCTGGCCGACTACATCATGAACCCACCTGTCCATTGTAACAGCGGACCAGGGGGAAAGGAAGTGGTGGAGCTGGCACCCCACGGGAGGACCCAGACCTGGTGCGACGGGAGAGGGGAGGCAGACCCCACCCTGTCACTAAGCAGGCTTGGAGAAGGAGGATCCAGAGCCTGATCCTTGGCCTCCTTTACGGGACTGGAGGGCCCAGGCTTGGGCCGGGGGTGCCAAGCTTGAACCTGCTGCTGCTGTTGTTGCTGCTGTCTGCCCTGGAAGGAGGACTGCTGCGCTGCAGGGGAAGAGTGCCAAAAGGCTTCTTTTTCTTCTGCAGGTTCTTTCCCAAGGAACCTTTGGCAGAAGTAGCATCCAAGGTGGCAGTGGACTACAAAATGCATTGAAGGTGACCGTCCACTCCTGGACTGAACAGGTCGGTACTAGGAAAGGCACATCAGCCAGTTTGTGCAGAGTATCCACCAGGAAGGAGGAGAGTCTCAGGCAAGCCCTGTGGCGAAAGGCAACTGCGGCTGCCATCGAACAGGCACAAGAGTCCCCGCTGTCCAGCGCCGTCTGAAGTTGCTGCTTGGCAACAGTGCGGCCCTGGTCCCAGACCTGCTTAACCATGGTCTGCACGTCCATGGGGAGATGTGGGAGGATTTCATCCACAGACCCCAAGAGGGCATGGGAGAAGTGTGCCATAATGATGGCTGAACTTGCTTGACGAAGACCCAAGGACGAAGCTGCATAGATCTTCCTGGCTGAATGATCCATGATCTTGGACTTTTTCTTGGGAGGTTGGTCAGTGTCGGCAGAACTGCCAGTATGCCTGAACACAGAGGCAGTCACCAGGTTCTCGGCCGAAGGGTGCTCTGTGAACCCCGCAAGGGACCCCATGGGCACTACATACTTGCAGGTCATGCGGGCAGATGGTGCTGGGCAAGAGGCAGGATGCTGCCAGAGTTCTAGGGCCGGGCCAACAAAAGCCTCGGCCACTGGAAAGGCCTCCATCGGGGCATCCCCTCTCTTCAGGATGTCTGTGAGAGGGTATGCTGCCTTTTTCTGGATAGGTTCCAGGGGCATCCCTGTAGACTCAAGAGATGTGGTGGAGAATGCCCTGAAAAGATGAAGGACCTTCCTCCATCTCTATCCCACTGGCCAATTCATCATCCCCAGGATGGGGATGTAGGACGGTCACATGGGAATCTGGGTATAACAGCTCTATCACTCTGTCACTCCTCAACCCGCTGGGGCGTCCAAAGGTGACGGTGATTGAGAGATGCCGGGGAAGCCCGGTGTCTGGCCTATCTTTTTTTAGAAGGAGCCCCTCCCACAGGCTGCCTGGGCAGTGGCTCCACCACTATCGGTGGAGAGACTCGTTTCGGCTGAACTGGAGGTTTAACTGGTTCCGCAAGCGGGGGAGCTGACTTGATCAGCTCTGAAGGTGTTGGCTTCTGCCTGGAAGGTGAGAGCCAAGTAATGGCTGGGGTGGAAGCCGTGGTCGGCTTGTGCCCGGTCAAAATCAGCTGTTGCCACATGAGGTCCTCGTAGCGCCGGAGTTTCCGCTGGAGCTTCTCCTCATTCGATGAGGACGAAGATGACCAATGGCGTTGCCTCTTTTTACAGCCCTTATTTATGGCTCTTCCTCGGCCTATTAGTCAAGGGGGTCCTAGACCTCGATCAAGATCAGACAGGCCGACTCGATCACTCGGGAGACGCCGGTGGGGACGGTGACTTCTCAAGGTCCGGGACCACTTCCTCGATGGGGTTCCCAGCAGGCAGGGTCTCCTCATCAGGGAAGACAAGGACCGGAGTCCTCTCCAGAGAGTGGGGTCGATAGGATCGATGACAATTTCCACACTGTCAACCGACACATCGGTCAACTGGCTAGACGGCAAAGCTGAAAAACCAGTGGCCGAAGCGGCAATCTCAACTGAGGTCGAGACTGCTGGTTCCTGGGACTGAGATCTCTCCCGATCCCAAGAGCATCTCAGTCAGGACGAAGACGGCCCCAGGTCCTTCTCCCGCTTACGGGACCGAGAGGAATGCGTGCCCGCAGGACTCTTCCCCCCTTAGTCGGGAGAGAATGGCACAACTTTCATAAGAAACCTGAAAAGGTGGAGCCCAGGTTGAGCGGAACAAAGAAGCTCCGAGTGGTCTCTGCAGCCCGAGCCGCTTCTTCTTTGAATGCTTGTATGCGTTCCAATTGCTCGTCGGATCCCGCAACCATGGAAACTGCCCACCAAACCTCCTTGAATTTCACTGGAGGGTTCTGTTTCTCCAGCCTTCCCTTTTTCAGGTGTGCAAGATGGTTGTCGAGAATGTTAGGATGGAAGGTGAGGCAAAATTCGCACTTCGAGGTGTCATGGCCGACACCAAGACAGTACACGCACATAGTGTGGGGATCGGTGCGCAACATCTTCTGGTTGCAAGGGCACCGATGAAACCAGGGGAAGACTTGTCTTCCATAATCAAAGATAAATAGTTATGATCGCTAATGCGAACTAGACGAAGTTTCGGAATAACTGAAGGTTTAGAAGCCATAGCCTAACAAAATGCATGAGCACAAGAAAGGCAACCTGTTTCTTCCAACAGAAAGGATGATCTGGTCTCATGGGGTGGAGCCAAGGATTATACTACCCGGGTGGGTGGGAGAAGCCAGCTTGAAGACTTCTGGCGATCCTTAAATGGAAAGGGGACATGCCAACAAGTGTGGATGAACAACATATCCACGATCCTAGAATGTTAGCAACCCTGTCCGAGACCCCAAAGCGTGACATGGCTAGGTCCTCAGGAACCATGCATGGAGATGCAATGACCACAGGTCTGGGTGCATTAAGGTCCCTTTGTCCTGGGACAGCAAGTGAGAGCTCTGTGGAAGAGGTAGCAGTGACTCAGCTGCCAGCTGTTGCAGCAGGGGAAACCAAATCTGCCGTGACCACATCAGGGCCACCAGGATCATTACTGCCCCCTCCACCTGTAGCTTCAGAACTACCTTCTGCAGGAGCGGGAAGGGAGGGAACACGTAGAGGAACCTCCTCCTCCAGGAGAGGGACAACGCATCTCACCAGAAAACTCCAGGCCTGGGATCTAGTAAGCAAAAACTGGGCAACTTTGTGTTTATAGGCAGGGCCCCTACTTTTCTTCGGCACAGTGGGACCAAGTTCTACGGCAAGACTACCATTTGCCGCAGAACTTCTGCGCGTGGTTTGTAATTTCTTCGGAAGTTCTGCGGCACTAACAGACTACTACATCACAGTGTCAGCTTGTCATCCTGACTTCACTCTCATGGCAGTGGTTATAGCAATCGGGATGGTGGAAAGCACAGTAACACTAGTTCAAAAAATAACAGACTTATAAAAATAATTTTATGCCTAAAAGAGCAAAACAAATGTCTCTCCCTTAAGGTCCTAGCCTGTTGCATAAATGACATATGTAGAGGGGATCTTATGTGATAAATAAGGTATTTCTATATGCATGCTATCTCACTAATGAGGTTTCCACTATCACTTATATATTTGTATGTGCTTTCTGCACCACTCATGAGGTTCCCACTATGCGTCACTTAATATCTGTATGCAATCTGTAATATACGTACAAGTGTGTGTGTGTGGTGAGAGAGACAGAGATACTGTATGTGTGTGTGTAGTATATATATATATATATATATATATATATATATATATTTTTTTTAATTTCCATGAACTTGCATCCTCATTCATACAGGTCCCATTGGAAATAGAATAGAGGAGTTATTGCAAAACTCATTTTTCATGTCAACCTGCTTACCCTGACACACTGCGTAACACCATCAGGCCATGACATGCATGTGAACTGATTGTGAGATAGAGCTCTCCAGCCCATCACAATGTGTCCACCATATGACAGAACACTGCACCATACCTTCCCAGGCTCCGAGCAGTGATGTGTTCCACCAATCCTTGTGCTGCCCAGCCAGCTCCCAGAGCTAATCTCTGAACCTGAGTTGCCGGCACGGAAACACAGCATGCTACACTCTGGCCCAACAGCTGTCCCTGCACGCAACATTTCTCCATAACTTTTAGGCGATTCTATCAACCAGTGACAATATGTAATCAATAACCCTGGCAAAAATGCTTACAGTGCAATTATTTATTTAACAGGTCTATTTTTTCAACAGGTCTACACATTATTATGTTCCACTTTTCTGGGCATAATTACTTTATTTTTCTTAAAAATGACAGTTAAATTCATTTTACCAGTTATTCATTTCAAATGGCATCTCTATACCTTAAAGGCACAAATAGGTTTGTACAAAGTGAGGTATGGACTTAACAAGTCTGTGCTATCGACAAGGTTTTGTTTAAGTTGGCCCTAGCGCAGTAATGTAAGAATTATATTAGGCTGTAGTGCAGGTTGAGCAAATATCACCATGCATGATGTGCTGTGCCGCCGTCTCTGGCAGTGGGAGCTATGGTAGATAAGTAACTGTTCATTTCTGTTGCGGAATGCAGCCATTTCATTAGCTAATGTGTGATGTTATAGCAATGATAACATCACATTCTGAGCATATAGAGGGGTTTTGGATATAAAAAGAGGGGAAGGGAACCAGATTCTATGGATAAACAGAAATATTAATAAAAAATCACCAAGAAGAGTGAATTCTGCGGCACCCTAGAAGTTCTGCGTTAGATTGCAAGTTCTGCGCAAAATTCTGTGGCCGCAGAATTCTAGGGGCCTTGTTTATAGGGGATGCAAAGAGGTCTAGTTCTGGTCTGCCCCATCTGTTGAAGAGATCTTTTACAACAGACTGTAGGAGGACCCATTCATGCGCTCTGGACCTTGTCCTGCTTAGTGTGTTGGCCAGAGTATTTTGAAACCCTGGGACATGAACCACCGAAATATCCATGTGGTGAGTTATGGCCCAATTCCATACCTGCATTGCTTCTTGACAAAGGGGATATGAGTGGGTGCCACCCTGTTTGTTGAGGTAGAACACCACCACCATGTTGTCCGTCTGTATCAGGAGGTGTCCTGGGAGAAGTGCGGTACTCAAGGCCTGCAAGGCATAGGGAATGGCTCTCATCTCCAAAACGCTGATGTGTAACAGCTGCTTGGACAATGGCCAAGTGCCTTGTGGATGCCCAGATGTGCACCCCAACCCGTGCCAAGAGCATCCAATGTCAGGAGTTGGGCTGGAGGTGTTCTCTGGAAAGGCAGCCCCTCTGCAAGAGAATGGGATGATGTCTACCAGTTGAGTTCTCTTCGTACTGGTTCTGTAACAGAGACCGGTTGGTCCAGATCATCCCACCGTTGGTCCCACTGGACTCACAGAGTCCACTAAATTATCCTCATATGCAATCTGGCTAAGGGAACTGTGGCGATAGAGACAGCCATGTGGCCCAGGAGCTTGAGAAGCATCCTGGCTAATACTCTAGAGAGGGATGAGATGTGGCGAGCTAGACCGTGGAGTTGAAGTGCCCTGTCCTCTGGGAGGAAGGCTTTCCCTTGAGAGGTATCGAGCAATGCCCCCATAAACTGGAAGGATTGGGTCAGAAGCAAGGAGGACTTTGCTGTGTTGATGGTGATGCCCAGTTCCCTGAAGAGAGAACAGGTGTCCTGGATTGTGCGTCGCAGCTGCTCGCTGGATGGGGCCGCCAAAAGCCAGTCATCCAGGTAAGGGAACATGTAGTGCCCTTCCCTCTGGAGGGCTGCTGCAACCACCGCCAGGCATCTGGTAAAGACCCTTGGGGCTGAGGATGGGCCAATGGGCAATGCTCTGAGCTGCTAATGCCTCCCCTGAAACTTGAACCTGAGGAACTTCCTGTGAGGTTTGGCTATTAGAATATGAAGACAGGTGTCCTGCATATCCAGTGACACTAGCCAATCTCCTTGGTGTATCATGGGCACTAATCCCTGCAGGGTGACCATGCAGGAACATTTGTACTCGACAAAGTGATTAGAGGTCGCTGAGACACAAGATGAGGCGCAAGTCCATGTCTTTTTGGGCACAAGGAAGAAGTGAAAATAGAATCCTGTGCCCCTCTAAGAGGGAGGGACAGGTTTCTATTGCCCACTTGAGAAGCAGAGCTTGGATTTCTCCCCGTACTAGCTCCGCATGAGCCGGGGAACAACGGGAGGGTGGTGGTGGCCTGTCCAGTGGCATCTGTAAGAATTCTGATCATCTGCAGGACCCATTGGTCGGAGATGATCTTTTGCCAACCTGTAGCACAAAGAGGAAAATGACCGACCACCACCTCCCCCGTCAGGACTATGGGAGAAGGTGGGTCCAGCAAGGAGTCAGGCTATAGCGGAAGGGGGGAGATTGGTCTGGGCTGGTATAGAGGCCTGAGACCCAGATCCAGTTGAGCCTTGTGAGGGACCTTTGTGGCCATAGCCACCTCTCTGCTGTTACTGTGACTGAAATCTAGATTACTGACCCCCTTTTCCATGAAAATGAGGCTTGCAAAAGGGCCTTTGTTTCGGCTTGTACATGGAGTGTACGGACCAAATGACCTTGCCTGAATCCTGCAGCTTAGTGATTATCCTCTTGGAATCCTCACCAAAGAGGACAGAACCAATGAACGGTGCATCCAAAGTCTGGACATCTTGGGCAAAGCCTGAGACCTGGAGCCATGAATGGCATCGAACACATACTCCCGTGGCTGCTGCCCTTGAAGACATGTCTGAGTTGTGAGCTGACGACCGGAGGACATGCATGCTGACATCCGAGCCCATTTGCAGTAGCTTCTCCAGCTCTACTTTCTGAGGTCAGTCCGGGATCTCCTTGACAATGTCCATCCCCTGCTCCCAAGGGGCATTTTGGAATTGCACTATATGTGTTAAAAAATTAAGTCAGCCGGCCCGGTGGCGCAGAGGGCTGAGGCACTGGACGCCACACCTCGAACCACGCTTACACCGGGTTCAGAATGACTCGCGCCTGGGGTCGGCAGGGGAAGGTAGGATTGAGCGCCCATAGGACTGCTCTCTCCCTGGGAGGGTTAGGATGCGGATCACTCTGCAGCGGCCCCCGGTGGAGACCAGGGGCATAACAGAGGGATCGCATGAAAGAGAACACCATAAAACGGAAATACCACTTGCTGGCCACCAGATGATGGCTCTCTGTCCCCGGTTCCCTTCAGTGCCTTCCCGGGGCCTCCTTCTCCATGGCAGCATCCCCGGGCCCTAAAGAAACAGTGTGCTGGGGTCATTCCTCTCCCCCCGGTGCCTTCCCTCTCGGAGGAGAGGGGCTCGCCCGGCAAAGGGATACGCCGGGATATCCTGGGGATCGGCTGCGATACGAGGAGTAAGAGGAGGGCCGGGTTAGGACAGGAGGGGCTATCAGGAGACATGCAGAGCCTAAAGGAGTTGGGGCCTGCGAGCATGAAGAGGGCGAAAAAAGAATATACAAAAAAAAATCAAGTCATTATATGGTGCATGTCGCTGAGGAGTATATCTTGTGCCCCATAGCATCCAGCTGTTTAGATTTCCGATCTGGAGGCTGCGTGCTATGGTGATGTGGCCTCTGGGATCTGTCATGGGCAGTCAAGATGATGACAAAGTCCACCATAGGCTGCTTGCCCAGGAAGGGTTCCTCCTTCGGGGCCCTGTATAGGCAATCTGCCTTTTTGGGCACCGCAGAGGAGGTGTGGGAGCATTTCCAAGCCACCTTGGTGACATCTGCGAATGTGTCGACCAAGGGCAGGATAATAACAGGCTTCAGGTCCTTTTGGCATAGGTACTTGGCCAAACGGAGTCTCTCTGGGTCAAGGTCTTCTGTCTCCTAGATGATGTTCTCCTGAATATGGCACATGATCTCCATAAAAGAGGGATCATCTGGCGGCAACTTGGGAGTATCCCTTGGGTCTACGGGGGAAAAGACCTCCCGCAGACAGTGGTATCGAGGAAGAAGAGACTGAGGAATAGTCCGAGTCCACAGAGGAAGAGGACCGAGACATCATGTGTTGGCATTTGCATCTGTGGTGCTCAGAAGAGCTGGAGGAACTGTAGCCCCGGGACATGGAGTGACATTTGCTGCCTGTTTTGCCAATACCCAAGACGGGAGTTGGCTCCCGTGGGGAGGGGCCCTACTATCGGGGGGCAGGGGCTCTGTCTGAGAAAGTTTTGATGGCAGGAGGTCCATTCTGATGGTCTCCCACCAATACCCAAACAGGTCTTTGACCTGAGACATATTGAGATTAGGCTTCATATCGGCCATCTGGCCTGATGCCAGTGAAGTATTGTGACCCGGCAGAAGTCGTGCCATGGAGGGGACGTCGGAGCCACAGTCATAAGACCAACGCCGGTCAACGCCCCGTACCCACGGGAGGATTTCAGCCTCAATGTTCATCTGCTGGCAGCAGGCTGAAATAGTGATGTCAGGGACTGGACCAGTGGTGCCGATGGTGGGGCCGTTGAGGCAATGACATTGGTTGTGTATCACTGGTGGGTGTTACCCACTGGTGAATGATGTTCCACCTGATGTTTGTCTGACAACAGCTTAAGCGGCCAAGGCGGCTGTGAGGCAGATCTCCCAGAGTAGTGCCCCGATGCCTTATGCCTATCCTGGGAGCCGATGGCAGAAACAAAGGCCCACCGGGAGTGAGCTGATGCTGGTCCTGAGGCGTGCCTGCCGAGGACAGAATGCTGGCCAGAATATAAGCAGCTGCAAGACTGTGCCCGAGGACCCACAGCCGCGGTCTTTACCACCTGATGCCCAGATCAGGGCAGTTGGTTTGACTACCGTTAGCTGGGTAGAAGAACAGGTTACCCGGGAGGTTGAGTCTGAGCTACCACAGGAGGCAGAGCGGGTACCTGAAGACCTAGATTTTGAGGGAGATCTCTCTCTTTTTCCCTCTCCTTCCTCTTCTCCTTATGGTGGTGCTTTCTGGAAGATTTCTTATGAGAAGAACTCCCCTGAGAAGAGGAATCTTTCTGCATGGCCGCTAATTATTGCTCTGTGAGGAAAGCTTGGAGTGCCTTTTGGCAGCAGATTCTTGTCCTGTTGTTAAACGTTTGGCAGTGCTAATAGGCCACAGTATTGTGGTTGGGGCCTAGGCACAGGAAGTAGGCAGAGTGCCCATCCTTGGGCAGAACTTGTTTGCTGCAGGCACTCCTGGAAGAGTGGCATTCGATGGAGGACACTGGAGAAGAGAACAAGCAGAACTTTGGAGCCCTGAAAAAGCAAACTTTTTTGTTGAAAAAAAAACAAGAAAATTTAAGCGACATAGAAGCAAGATGGCAGTCGAACTAGCCAGAGGCATCCGTGGAGCCGATGAACGTGAGTCGTCGTCTGGAAAAGAACCGAGGGATGCAGGGGACTGCCCTCCCTTTATACCATGCATGATGTCAGGGGCGAGCTGACGTCAGGGGGCGGTCCCTGATATGGAATGCTAGCTAGAAGTTTTTCGTGGGGTCCTGCCACCTGCCGGCTTCAGTTCTACCAGTGTTACCTGCTGCAAGAGCTGACTTTCAAAGTAAGATCATATTTTTCCTTCTGGACAGCTTATTTAGTTGCTTGAGGTCAACTCATACACATACTGCTTCATTTAACTTGGGTTCCTGCACCATTAGTGCACACTACTTGGTAGACTATGTGACGCTTTTGATAATCTTGATAACCACAAAATAAATCAATCCATCTAATTCATCTTTTATAATAGGGAGTAAAGGAACTGACATTCCCTTGGATGTGTGAATGCTGCAGGGTATGGCTCCTTCTTTTATTTTAATTCTAACGGGAATACCCTGCAGCATACCTCTCAAGTGTCCTGGAAAATCTGGGACATCACAGATTTAGACTGCTTGTCCCGCAGTCACGAATTAATTGCTTCTCTCATGGATTTTCTGAATGCCAGTGTGTTGTTTAACCCTTAATCATACAATGGTGTGTGAAAATCCTGTAACCTCATTGGTCAAAACATGTCACATGACCTTGGGTAAATCCTGCATAACCCAAAGCTGAGGAATGGCATTTACAAAAAAACATATTTAAACAAATTTTAAATTTATTTTACACATGGGTCCATTGTAGAATCACAATAAGGCATTCCAGGGCAGCGAGTTTTGGAGTGATTTACCCGATTGCAGTGGTTAAGTCATCGGGCGTCAGGACACACCACACAAGGCATGGATAAACCCCCAATAACCCACACCCTGTTGTGCCTTATTGCTTAAACTACCAACAGAATTAGCAAGTGTAGGAATTCTGGACTGATATATCAGTCAGCAACACAGGTTAAACTAAGCAGATAACAGCAGTCTGGAGTGCTGGAGAAGGCAGCCTTCCCCTTCGCCCTGCATTCCACAGGCTTAGTTTTTGGAATAAAACAGAGAGAGGGAGGGAGGGAGAGAGAGAGAGAGAGAGAGAGAGAGAGAGAGAGACACACACACACACAAACACGTTGCATTCCAATATAGTATATTTCTGTTCGGGAGAACTGCACTGAGCCTGTAGTCATTTTTCCCCAAAAGAAGCTGTTTTTTAAGTACTTGCTAAATTTCTGTTATTCATCTATAGTAATCCAGTCTATAGTGGGGCACTAGTGGGCTGAATTTATGGCTGCTGTAACAGGCATGGTCTGCTGGTCTTTTTGTTTAATATATTTTTATTACTGGAGGGTGACTCCAAGCACAAGTCATTGTCAAATATATTACAGAGATCATGTATCAGTTAGAGTAACATAACATTTTACATCAGTAATTTAAACTAACAATTAACTTCCTAGGAGGTTACTAATTATAATTCCTAAAACATTCCGATTTTAATTTGTGATTTCCCACTTTATATCAACGTTTGCCACCAAGCTTCTTGTGTGTCTCACCTTTCCCATTATCCCCAACCCATATTATTAACCTTGCCCGAATTCTAGCCCTCCAACCATTTCCACCTCATATTCATTCAGGGACTAAAGTCTGGATCTATACTTGATTGGTAAAGTATCCACTTCTGCCATTTTGAAATCTGGGTTTGAGCTGTATTTTGTAATTTAGCATTAAGATTCTCCATGTAATAGATTTCCTTCATTATTGTTCGCCAGTCCCTTATGATTGGGATAGTCTCTAACATCCACTTTCTAGTAATGGCCTTCTTGGCTGCTAAAAGGCAGACCGGTAAAAGGGTGCGGGTCCATGGAGGGCAGCGATCCGGATAAATCGCCATTATAACCTACTCAGGCGTTAGCTCAGTTGGTTCACCAAAACAATGAGTTAAGTCCATCTGGAGGGTGAGCCAGAATGGCATAAGGAGCGGACACTGCCATAGCACATGTCCCAAGAATGCTTTTATACATCCGCACCTTCTCCAACAGCATCCGCATTCCCTAGGAAGATATTTTAGGAGTACCGCCGGAGAACGGAAGTATCTTGTTCTGCACTTCCATGAAAACTCCCTCCACCAAGGGGAGGAGGTCATCTTCGCCACCTGCGGGGCTGAGTTTAGCCACTCCTCCCTTGTCACCTCAAGTCCCACATCCCTGTTCCAGTCTTCCACTATTGACTCAGTGGATTCCACGGCAACCTCCCTGAGGCCCTTCTATAGAGAACCTATAAGATGGCTGTCTAGATTACCCTGTATAGAGTCAATGAAGATTTTTAATATCAGGGGTATTGGAGAAGGCAAACTAGCTTCTATTATTTTATTTTGTAAAATGTGATTTCTCACCTGGAAATACCTGAAGAGGTCTGTTTTACGCAAGCTATATTTATCCCTTAGTTTATCAAATGGAATAATCCCTTCTTGAGACATCAGTTGAAAGAAATGTGAAAAGCCCAGTCTTCTCCAGTTGGAAAAGGTCATGTCTGTTTGTGCATGGGGGAAGGATTCCTCCTCCAATATTAGTTTGCAATACTCAAATTAGACCTGAAGGCAGGGCCCCTTCTCACCCTCCTCCATAGTTTGAAGGTATCTGTAGTGATATTTGTGAGGTCTCTAGGTGATATGGATCTTCCATCTGAGGAAAACAGATTTTTTTAATGTCAAATAGATAATTCATATGTAATTCCAGGGTCTTCCAAGGGGAAACATAGGCATCAGCCAGCCAAAAGAAGGGCAATCTGAAGGAATGCCACCCACACATATAATTTAAAGTTGGGGAGAATAATTCCTCATGGGAAAGGGATCATTTTAATATGGATAGACAGATCCGTGGGTGCTGATTTCCCCAGATAGTTTGATATTAGCTTGTCCCAGGATTTAAAATAATAAGCTGATGTGAAGAAGGGGCTATTCTGCAGTAGGTAAAGAAGGCGTGGAAGAACATTCATACGTATCACTTCCACCCTCCGGAGGAATGGGAGAAGATAGCTAGACCACCTTGTTAGATCTGTCTGTATTGAAATTGATAAGGGTTCGAAATTGACTATTTCTAGAACCTCTGGGTTCAAGGGAATGACACTCCCTAGATATTTTATCTTGGTAGTTCTCCATTTGAATGGATGGGTCTGTCTCAATAATTCTGTAGGAGAGAACCTAAATGTTAGGATTTCTGTTTTGGTGATGTTTAGTTTGAATCCAGCTATTTTTTCATATTGTTCTAATATTTTCCAGGCTTCGGATACTTAAGTGTTAGGGGATAACAGAGACGAAAGGACATCATCCATGAATAATCTGATCTTATATTCTTACTGAGTTATTGGAATACCCTCCACCTCCGCCATCGCTCTCAGAGCCGCCACCAGTGGCTCCATATAAAGAACAAACAGGAGATGGGAGAGGGGACAACCCTGTCGAGTTCCATGCTGTAGTTAGAATGGGGAGGATAGCCCGCCATTTGTCCTAATGTAGGCCTTAGGAGATGTGTACAGATTTTTCAACCATGTTATGAAAGAATCCAGAAAACGAAAGGCTCCTAGTGTATCCCACAAGAAGGGTCAGGAGACTCTGTCAAAGGCCTTTTCAGCGTCAAGGGCTATAAAGGTTGCAGGTATTTGCCTGCTCCAAACATACTCCTGCAATATGAGGGTTTTATGGATATTATCCGAAGTGTTTCTCTGCTTCATAAAACCGGATTGGTTGGTCCAGATGTATGATTTGGGGGAGTAAGGTTTCTATTCTTTTCGCCCAGATAGCCATGTATATTTTGTAGTCTACATTTAGTATCGAAACTGGGCGATAAGCCCCTAGATCCAATGGATCTTTATTTGGTTTGGGTATGGGGCCAAAGTGGCATAGTCCCAGGACGGAAGGGGGCTCCCCCTTGAGTCACCTCCACACACAGGGAATGTAGTTTAGGGACTAGCTCTTTTAGGAACATCTGGTACCACTCAGCGATATACCCGTCCGGTTCCGGGCAGTGCCGCAGAGCTACATTTGTGATTGCTGCCTGTACTTCCAATTTGGAGATTTGACCTTCTTATTTGTGCCTCACTTAGTTTTGGGAGATTTATTTGATTTAGAAAAGCTGATCTAACTTCTGGGGTGGTGCGAGTTTCTTCTTTATATAGTGTGCCGGTCTTGTATTTACAAGGACTTGTCACAAGAATAAATCCTGTCTTGATCTTGGATAATTTGTCAGTGCTCATTTCTTTGGATTACTATTATTGGACTGTATCTTCCACATCAGAAAAATATTGGAGCTGCTTTTAATTAATATGACATTGTTCCATCTATATAGGCCTTTTAGGAACCTCAATGGGTGTTTCTGCTTTACACTCTGGTGTTAAGTGTCAGTTTAGAAAGTACAGTTACGTAAGAACTTACCGTAACAGTAGATCTTTGAGAACAGCTCTTGCAGCACGTTACACCACAAGGACTGAAGCCGGCAGGCGGCAGCACCCCATGGAAAACTTCTAGCTAGCTATACCCAGCGGGGGACCACCCCCTGACATCAGCCCCACCCCTGACGTCCGATACATTATAAAAGGGGCGGTCCTCCAGCATACCTCAGTTCTCCCGCTGGAGACTCCTGGCATAGCAATGATACTGAAGGGGAGACCGAGGATCCACTTCCAGAGTAAGACTAAAAATTCTGATTGCATCTGAGACGTCATGGAGATGAAACCATACCTCCTGAGGGGAAGGTGGGAGGGTAACTACCTGCTGCAAGAGCTGTTCTTGAAGATCTACTGTTACGGTAAGTTCTTACGTATCTGTACTATCTTACTTTGAGATGAGGCTCTTGCAGCAGGTTACACCATAAGGACTGATTCTCAAGCAGTAAAAGGTGTTAGCTAACCCAATCAAGAGGAGGATAAAAGAGATCCCAAATTTAGACCGCCTAGGACAAAAGTCCTTGGAGGACTGCCAGGCCAAAGCCTGCTCTGCGTCTTGAGGCAATGTCTAGACTGTAATGTCTGATGAAAGTTTGCACTGTACTGCAAGTAGCAGCTGCACAAATGGCCGGTGTTGCAACGTTCTTTAGCGCAGCAAAGAAGGTAGCCACCCCCCAGTCGACTGGCCCTTTACCGATCCCGGTAAGGGCTTGCTACGCTTCTGGTAGCAGAACACAATGCAATTCACCAGCCACTTAGAAAGTGTTTGTTTTGACATAGGTGCTCCCAACATCCTGTGGGCAAAGGACAAAAATAGCTGATCGGACTGTCGGTACGGTCTGGTCCTGGTCAGGTAAAACCTGAGGATCCTATGCACATCTAGAGCGTGCAGAAGAGTTTCCCCTCTATTAGTGTAGTTAGGGTAATACACTAGAAGGTCGATATCCTGATTTAAGGTTAAGGCTGAGACCACCTTAGACTTTTGAACAGTTAAAGTCTAAATATCAGCTTAAAGACACTGATGTCTTTTATTATAACCAACTTAGATCTTTCCTAAGCAAAAATCATATACATCTGAAGCTGAAGGAACCCCCTGCTTTGATCAAAAATTTTCAGGAAAACAATTCAGGGAAAAAATTGATAACACAGAAATATAATATTCTTCAAGATACATCTAAACATAGTATAGATGGAGTCAGGAGGAAGTGGGAACGTGATCTTGTTATTCATATTTCACAAGAACAATGAATTGATATTATTAAAATATACATGGAAAATATCATATCAGTAAAGCTACAACAGATACAAATGAACACTATGCATCATATACATTTTACATCAAAAAAATTACATTTAATGAATCCAGCTATCTCAGATAAATGCCTCAGATGTCCTAATACATCTGGCACCCTGATACATTTGATTGCTTCTTGCCCATGTCTATCAAATTTTTGGCGTGAGATGGAAAAATTCTCTCAGCGGGTGTTTAATAAACAAATTTTTTTTCTCCCATGTTAAAGCTTTTAGCTTTTCTACCAGATAAAGATACATGGGATCTACAACATTATAAACTATTAATGTTTTTCATAATAGTGACAAAAAAATGTATTTTGAAAAAGTGGCGAGACCCTGACCCACCGATGTTCAGTTATTGGTTGAATATGATAATTGATATGGCAGTTTTGGAACAAGTGGGATATATTAAATAGAGGAAAATAGAACAATTTAAGCAAATGTGGACCTAGTTTCAAGTGGCCTTAGGTTAATATATGGTGTTTAAGAGAATTTAGTATAAAGTAGGAATAAAATAGATACAGGATCTCCCATCTCGCCCTCTGAAAGTGATGATTAAATGGCAATAATAGTATCTTTCAGAAACAAATATATGTTGATGAAAAAAGATCTGAAAGCCATTGAACCTGGTAAGAGGGAAAAAAAAGGCTGAGACCACCTTGGGAGGAAAATACAGGTTACTCACCTGTAACAGGAGTTCTAGGAATGGTATATGTTGTTCATCCACACTGTCTGGCAGGTTCCTTGCCACTTTAAATCTTGCCGGAAGGTCTTCAAACTGGCTTCTCCCACCCACCCGGGTGGTAAAACTCTCGGCTCCACCCCATGACGCCAGATCTAGCCCGCTGGAAGCCAGGTTGTGCGTCGAAGCCGGGGAGGTCGGGTGGGTCGTGTCGATGAAGAACATAAACCATTCCTAGAACTCCTGTTACAGGTGAGTAACCTGTATTTCTAGGGA
The DNA here is from genome assembly GCA_016271365.2 of Neoceratodus forsteri. Lineage (NCBI taxonomy): Eukaryota > Metazoa > Chordata > Ceratodontiformes > Ceratodontidae > Neoceratodus > Neoceratodus forsteri. The sequence continues at coordinate 983,767,778 of CM028134.1, forward strand.
CATGGATAGGTTGTTCAATCCACACTTATTGGCAGACTCCTAGCAGTTCTCCGGGAGGACGGAGGCAAGGTGCACACCCCCCTACTTAGGGAATAAGGACTGGAGAACCGAGGCCCCAAAACCAGCATCCCGGCGTGACTCAAGGTTGATGTGGTAGTGGGTAATGAAGGTATGTGCCGACTTCCAGGTAGCAGCCCTGCAGATATCCTGGATAGGGACATCCCTGGAAGCAGCTACCGATGCAGCAGTATGGCGGGTAGAATGAGCTCTTATCCCTCTGGGAGGCTCCATGACCGCCAACCTATAGCAGAGATCTATGCAGGAGGTGACCCACCTGCTTATTGTCTGCTTGGCTGCAGGTCTGCCAGGTGCGGCTTCAGCGTAGGTGACAAACAGCTGGCGAACCTCTCCCTGAACTTCAGCCGTCCGCTCCTTATAATAAGCGCGCGCTCTTCTAGGGTCCAAAGTATGGAGCCTATATTCGGCCTCCGAGGTGTGATTGGGGTAGAACACTGGCAGAGTCAACACCTGGTTAAGGTGAAACTCCGACACCACCTTCGGAAGGAACTTCGGGTGGGGGCGCAGGACAACCTTGTCCCTGTGGAAGACCAGATAAGGAGACTCGATGGAAAGCGCCTGAAGCTCTCCCATCCTTCTGGCTGACGTGATAGCCACCAAGAAGGTGGTCTTCCATGACAGGTGGGAGATATCGCACCTGTGCATTGGTTCGAATGGCTTGCCCATGAGCTTGGCCAATACCAGCAGTAGATCCCACGGAGGTGGAGGTTCTCGCACCGGAGGGGAAATGTGATCAAGGCCTTGGAAAAAGTGCCAGACCACCTTCTCCTGCACCACCGACTGCTTCCCGGCCCGCGCCCGGTAAGCAGAGATGGCTGCCAGGTGCACCTTAAGGGTCGTCAACCGAAGCCCTTGCTGAGAAAGGGACCACAGGTAGTCCAGAATGCTTGCCAAGGGACAGGCGGAAGGGTCCAAGCCCTTCCCCTGACACCAAATGGAGAATCTCTTCCATTTGAAGGCATAGCATTTCCTGGTCGACTCCTCATGGGATGCCTCAATGACGACGAGGACCTCGTCGGAAAGACCCAAGGCCTGGAACTCTAGCCACTCAGGAACCAGGCCGTCAGGTGCAGGGATTGAAGGTCCAGATGGAATACCTTCCCCGATTGACTGAGATCAGGTCCGGGCGGGCTGGAAGCGACCTCGGGAGCCTGGAGCTGAGACTGAGGAGATCTGGATACCAGAACTGGCGGGGCCAGTCTGGGGCTACCAGAATCACCTGCGCCTTGTCCCTCCTCACCATGAGAAGCACCTTGTGGATCAAGGGAACTGGGGGAAAGGCATAGAAGAGGCCCGGGATCCATGGCCTCGAGAAGGCATCCCCCTGCAGCAAGCCCTGCTGAGAGGGGCGGGCATGGAACAGTCTCAGCCGCATTCTCCTGAGGCAAACAGGTCCACCTGAGGTGTGCCCCAGTGGGAGAACAGATCTTGTACTACCTCGGCAGGACAGACCACCATGAGACGCAGTCCCTATCCGCTTAGGGCATCGGCCAGGGTGTGGAGGCCCTGTCACGTGAATGGCTAGGAGATCCTCCAGGATGCGGACGGGGGACCATATGCGGAGAGCTTCCTTGCATAACAGCATGGAGCGCATCCCGCCCTGCCGGTTTAGGTAGTACATTGTCATGGTATTGTCCGTCTGGACCTGAACCACTTGACCCCGTAGAAACGGAGTGAAGGTGGTGAAAGCTAGGTGGACCGCTCGGAGCTCCAGCAGGTTGATATGGCATCGGGACTCCCGAGGGGATCAGAGGCCGTGCACTCTGTGCTCCCCCAGATGGGCACCCCAACCCATCAGAGATGCATCGGTCGATAGAGAAACCGTCAGCTCGGGGCGGACGAACAGGATGCCCTCCTGCAGATGTGCCGGAACGGTCCACCACTGGAGAGTGTTCCACATCTCCTGGGTCACTGTCACGGGCTGGTCCAACGGATCAGAGCGTTGTGACCACTGGCTGGCCAGTCCCCATTGAAGGGGACGCATGAACCAACAGGCCCAACGGACCACACTGGTGCAGGCCGCCATGAGGCCCAGGAGGCGCAGGAAGTCCCGGGCAGGGTGCAATTGCCCAACCAGAAATGATTGGATAAAGGAGGAAAGAACCTCGGCCCTGTCCGCCGGGAGCCAAGCTCTGGCTCGAAGAGAGTCGAGCTCTGCCCCAATGAAGAGTATCACCTGCTTCGCACGAGTTCCAACTTGGCCTCGTTGATGAGGAGGCCAATCTGAGAGCAAACCTGGAGGCCCAGATCTCTGACCGCCTCCACCTCCGCTCTGAGAGGGCTGCAATCAGCCAGTCATCCAGGTAGGGTACACCCGACCCTTTGGCGCCAGAGGAATGCTGTCACCACTGCCATGCATTTGGTGAAGACCCTGGGAACTAGAGAGAGAGGCTGAAGGGCATGGCCCGGGACTCGTAAAGGGATCCCTCTGCTCTGAAGCAGAGGAATCTCTGATGAGATGGATGGATCGGGATGTGAAAGAACGTGTCCTGGAGGTCCAGGGAACAGAACCACATGCCTCGTTCCAAGGATGGGATTATCTGAGCCAGAGTGACCATCCTGAAGGTCCGAGACCTTAGGAACCTGTTCAGGTCGTGCAGGTCGAGGATGGGGTACCAGCCTCCCATCCGTTTTGGGACCAGAAAATACCTGGACATAAACCCCGGGTCTGGAGAAGGATCCACCACCTTCCTGATCACCTCTTTTTCAAGAAGCAGGGCAATATCAGGCGGGCCCACGCGTGGCTGCGGACGGCCCCGAGGCGGCGGCTCGGAAGGGTGGGTCTGCTCGAACTCCAGAGTAGGCTCTTTCCTACCACCTCCAACACCCAGCAGTCCGTGGTGATAGTGGACCAGGCGAAAGGAAGTGGTGGAGCCGCCCTCACGGGGAACCCAGGGGGGAGTGACGAGGCTGAGGGCGGCACCCCTCAACCCGTCAATGGGCAGGCTTGGAGGAGGAACTGGCTGAGGGACCTCCTGGGCCTTTACCTCCTTGCTTCCTGTTGGAGGAAGCCGCCGGCCTGGGTTTGGGATGCAAAGCGCGAGCCTGCTGGCCCTGTTGCTGGTGCTGTTGGGCCGGTCGTGCTGCAGGGTCCGAAGGACGAAAGGACTTGTGCTGTTGTTGATGGCGGCCTTTGTCCCTCTGGGCGGAAGTGACCTAGTCCAAAGTGGCATTGGACTTTTCGATCTGCTGGAGGTGTCCCTCCACTCCAGGGCCGAAGAGGTCAGGCCCCAAGAAGGGGACGTCCGCCAACTTGTGCTGAGTACTGCCGTGAAGGTGGACATCCTCAGCCACGGCCTGCAGCGCATGGCCACCGCGGCCGCTACTGACCTGGCACAGGAATCACCTATGTCCAGAGCAGTCTGAAGCTGCTGCTTCGCCACCGCCCTACCCTGGTCCTGCACCTGACGGACCGTGGTCTGCAGGTCAGCCGGGAGATGAGGGACAACCTCATCCAGGGAGCCCATGAGGGCGTGGGAGAAGTGTACTATCAGCACGGCTGAGCTGGCCTGTCAGAGGCCGAGGGAGGACGCAGCGTACACCTTGCACCTGGAAAAGTCCAGCTTTTTGGACTTTTTGTCGGGGGGGCTTATCCACGTCCCGAGCGTTTCCGGAATGGGAAGACGCTGTCGGTGACTAACCCCTCGGCAAAGAGGTGCTCCGAGAAACCGGGCAAAGAGCCGGTAGGGACCGCATACTTCCTGGCCATCCTGGACCGAAGGCGCAGGACAGGAAGCAGGCCACTGCCAAAGCTCCAAGGCTGGGCTGACAATGGCCTCAGCCACCGGAAAGGCCTCCGTGGGGGAATCCCCTCGGTCCAGTATCTCCATCAGGGAATACTTGGCCTGTTTGGACACGGGCTTGAGCTGTATCCCAGTGGACTCCGAGATGAGTTAAAGCAGACCCAAGAAGGATGATGGGCTATCGTCCAATGACTGGCCCCTGGAGGACTCCAGGTCGACCTGCCTGGAGAACAGGGAGGAGTCATCATCGGACTCCGAAGAGTCTGCGAAGAGCTGCCTCGGCCCTGAGCCACCCTCCACCTGCCGAGGACGGTCGGGAGTGAGGGTGACCGACAACCTGTGGGGCAGGCCGTGACCTGACCGAGAATCCTTGGTCGGTGCCCCAGACTTCAGTTGTGGAGGCGGAGGTTCCACCACAATCGGTGGAGCAGCTGGTTCGCCGAACAACTGGCCCAGGAATGGGCATCTCGACTGAGCGAGCGTTGCTTCGGTCATTCCGACAAGCCACTTGATGGCTGGGGCTGAACTGAGTCGACAGTCCCGACAACAGTAACTGCTGCCACATAAGCTCCTCGTAACATCGACGCAATTTACGTCAAAGCCTCTCCTCATCCAAGGAGGAGGACGAGGAGGAACAGTGTTGCCGCTTACTTCGGTACCGAGACCGAGACCGCCGATGTCGGCGGGAACGGCTTGACCGAGATGAAGTCCGAGACCGAGACCCTCGGGGTGACCAAGGGCGGGTCTGGGAAGGGTTTGGGGACACCCACTCTTCCCTCGGCTCGGGCACTTTATCCGGGGACTGCCGCCCCGAAGGCACAGGCAGATCCTCGGTCTTCACCGGGGAACCGGCGAAGGTGGATTGTCGGCTTCATCAGTCGACAACCCGTCCGACGGGTCGAGGAAGATCTCGACTGCATCGATGGGAGTCTCGGCAGGCTTGCCTGACGGGGACACCATGAAGCCAGTGGCCTGAGCCGCAACCTCGACCGAAGTCGATGGTTGGCTGTCCAGGGAAGGAGACCTCTCCCGCTCCCACGAACGCCGACAGTGGGACTTACCCTTCGACTCTTTCTTCTTGGGCTGAGAGGAATGTCCCGATGGCCCCTCTCTCCCTTCGTGGAAAGGGACTGACAAAGCTCCTTGAACGAAGCCGAGTACGAGGAACTCAGAGAGAGCGGTATAAATGCCGCGACCGAGGAGGAGGAAGATGCGGCCTGGGCCGCCTCCTCCTCGAGGGTGATCATATGCTCGAGCTGCTCAGCCAAGCCAGCCACCACAGACACTGCCCAATGAGCCTCTTTGGATTTTACTGGTGGGTAACGCTTCTCGGGGCGCCCGAGCTTCAATCGGGCAGCGCGATCCTCCAGGACGGTAGCCGAAAAAGAGCGACATAACTCGCAGGCCTGCGGGTCGTGATCTAGGCCTAGGCAGTAGACGCACGTGGAGTGCGGATCCATCCTGGACATTTTCTGCCCCGCAAGGGCACCTCCGAAAGCCGGGAATCGATTTGTCCATCGCAGCCGCGAGGGATGATGAAGACCGAAGTTTAGAAAACTTCAAAACTAGTTTCGGACGAACCGAAGAGTTAGGATCCAGTCTAAAACGCAGAGCGCTAAGGAGGGAACCTGAGCTTCCAAGTGGTAAGGAAGATCTGGCATCATGGGGCGGAGCCGGGAGCTTTACCACCCAGGTGAGTGGGAGGAGCCAGCTTGAAGACCTTCTGGCAAGATTTAAAGCAGCAAGGAACCTGCCAATAAGTGTGGATTGAACAACATATCCATGTCCCTAGAACTTAGGATTTGTCCTTAAGAACAGTCTGTCCTTATGAAAAATCAGATAAGGCTCTTTACACATGAGCACCTGGAGTTCTGAAATTCTCTTCACTGAGGTAACAGCAACTAGAAATAATGCCTTCCAAGAGAGAAGGCGTACCTTGCAATCTGCGGCTGGTTCAAAAGGAGGCAACATAGGCTGCTCTATGACAAAAGGAAGATCCCACGGAGGAACTGGGTCCTTTATGGGGGTCTCAGATGAAGAATACCACACAAAAAAGCACATAAGGCCTCTAGCTGAGCTAGCACCCTTGGACTGACTAGCACATGGTATGCGGAATGGCACAGAGGCGCACCTTCAAGGAGGAATACGCTAAACCTGAATGAAACAGGGACAGGAAGTAGTCCAAAACTGACCTCTTGGAACAGTGCAGCAGATCAAGGTCGCGAGCCTGGGCCCAGAGACAAAACCTTTGCCATTTCACGGTGTATGTGGCGAGAGTGGATGGTTTCCTAGCCGCCACCAGTATTTCTGCAACTCCCTGAGATATACCTTGCTGAAGAATGGCTACATCTTTAGGAGCCAAGCATGCAGGTTCAGGAATTTGAGGTTTGGGTGAACCAGGGAACCTGCCTCCTGGGACACCAAGTGTGAGTTGACCGGTAAGGGTAAAGGAGGTTCTGGAGAAAACTAGTGTAGTAGTGGAAACCACATTTGTCTAGGCCAAAAAGGCGCCACCAAGATCATCATTGCCCCGTCTGATTGGAGCTTGAGAAGAACCCTCTGGATCAAAGGAAAGGGTGGGAAAGCAAAGAGGAACCCACCTGTCCTGGAGCTGAGACTGAGGAGATCTGGATACCAGAACTGGCGGGGCCAGTCTGGGGCTACCAGAATCACCTGCGCCTTGTCCCTCCTCACCATGAGAAGCACCTTGTGGATCAAGGGAACTGGGGGAAAGGCATAGAAGAGGCCCGGGATCCATGGCCTCGAGAAGGCATCCCCCTGCAGCAAGCCCTGCTGAGAGGGGCGGGCATGGAACAGTCTCAGCTTCGCATTCTCCCTGGAGGCAAACAGGTCCACCTGAGGTGTGCCCCAGTGGGAGAACAGATCTTGTACTACCTCCGGCAGGACAGACCACTCATGAGACGCAGCCCCTATCCGGCTTAGGGCATCGGCCAGGGTGTTGGAGGCTCCTGTCACGTGAACAATGCGTCTCACCAGAAAACACCAGGCCCTGGATCTAGCGAGCAGAAATTGGGCAGTTTTGCACCGTATGAGGACACGAATAAGTCTACATCTGGTGTCCCCCATCTGTGGAACAGGTCCTCTGTGACCTCTTGCAGCAGTTCCCATTTGTGAGCTCTGACCCGTGACTGGCTCAGCAGATCTACAACAGTGTTGTCTACGCTGGGAACATGCACTGCAGTATTTGTGGCACCATGCTGCAGTACCCAATCCCATACCCTCTTTGCTTCCCTGCAAAATGGGTAGGAATGAGTGCCTCCCTGCTTGTTGATATAGTATACTATCGAGGTGTTGTCTGTCTGGACAAACATGTGGCCTGGTGGAATCTCTGACTGCAAGGCCTGCAGGGCATACAGGACCGCCCTCATCTCCAAAATATTGATATGGGGCACGGGGTCATAATGTCGCAAGACATTATGCCTCATGGCAAAATCGCGCTGCCAATACAGTGCGATTTCTCCCATAAGGCATAAGTCTTTTTTCTATGGGGGGTTCAACTCGGTGAGCATACAAAAGAGGAAAAAATAAAAGATTCTGGGATCAGGAATCAAATCCGATCCCAGACGCAGCGCCTGGGTTCCTGCTGCTGTGGCCCAGTCCTATGAGCCACGGCAGCTGCTCGGCAGAACCCATTCCCAGCAAAGGTCATATCCTCTGCCTGGGAAAGTGCTACTGGTGCAATACCGCATACAGCAGTATACGTGGTATTGCACTGTTAGTGGTTACAAGCTATGCTGTAGCCGTTTAGCCATAATGTCGTACGCTATTAAGCATGCGACATTATGACCCGGTAGGTTGATATGGAGGTGTGACTCTAGGGGCGACCAGGTTCTCTGAGTCCAGGTCCTGTTCCGGTGAGCTCCCCAGCCAGACCCCGAAGCGTCCATGATGAGTGTCAGAGATACAGTGGGTGCCAAGAAGGGGACCCCCGGGTGAGATGCTCCGGAATGAACCACCACTGCAAGTCTCAAATGACTGGCTCTGTGACCCTGACAAGTTGATCTAAATGATCTTGTCCTTGGTCCCATTGGGCTCTGAGTGTCCAGTGAGTGACCCTCATGTGGAGGTGGGCCAGGGGAACTGTGGCAATGGCAGCCGCCATATGTCCAAGCAAGTGGAGCAAGGTTCTTGCGGGAACCTGCTTCTTCGCCATAATGTCCTGTATCACGGATCTGATGTGTTCCTCCCTGTCAGCAGGAGGAAGGCTCTTCCCTGGTGGGCATCCAATGCCACGCCAATGAACTGCAACCTTTGTGAGGGGATGAGAGAAGACTTCTCTTGATTGATGGTGCTACCCAGTGACACGAATAGGGAACGAGTATCGTGGATTGCCTTTATCAGTGCCTCTCGATAGGAGGCCATGAGAAACCAATCATCCAGATACGGGAACACATAATGGCCCTATCTTCTGAGGGCTGCTGCAACGATTGCCAGGTATTTGGTAAAAACGCAAGGCACTGAGGACAGACCGAACGGGAGTGCTAGGAACTGATAATGGCGTCCCAGGAACTCGAAGCACAGGAATGTCCGGTGAGATCGAGTGATGGGAAGGTGAAGATAGGCGACCTGCATATCCAGTGACGCTAGCCATGCACCTTGCTTGAGCATGGAAATAAGACCCGGAAGGGTGACCATGCAAAAGCGTTTTTACACCACTGAGGTGTTGATGTCGCTGAGATCCAAGATTGGGGTAGATCTCCTGTTTTCTTTGGAACCAGGAAGAAGTGGGAATAATATCCCCATTCTCTCTGGTTCCCCGGAATGATCTTAATGGCGTCCTTCTTCAGGAATGCCAAGATCTCCTGCTGAATGAGCAGGGCATGCTGTCCCAAGTAACGGGATCACAGCGAAGGTCTTGTCAGTGGGCGGTCGAGGAACTCTATAGAGTGACCCTGACTTATGAGTTGTAAAACCCACCTGTCTGAGGTTATCCTCTGCCACCCTGGTAGGTGGTCAGCGAATTGGCCCCGACCCTTTCTTCCCTTTGATCCAGAGGTGGGGCAGGGGTCGAGAAGGAGTCATGCTGTGGCGGTGTTGGCCCCGGCAGGCTGGGTAGACCTTGGGTTTTTCTAACCCTGACCTCCAGGGGTGTTTTGGCTGATTCTTTTTGCCAAAGTTGCCACTGGGTTGCTGGCCCCAGAATAGGGTTGCTGTCTGCCCTGCCGGCCACGAAAATGGTTCTGGCCTCTATGATAGGAGCCAGGTTTAGGTTTGTACATGGCTTGTACAGTCCTAATAGCCTTCCCGGCGTCTTGCAATTTGTTTTTTATTCATTTATTTATTACTAGGATTACAAATACCTTTGAACCAAGGGTTCTTTTACAAAGGTTCCATGTCAGCAGTGGGTGCAAGCAAAACAGTGGTAAGATACAATACAGGGTCAGGAGGTTAACATAGAAGTAAGCAGAGATAAGATCCAATACAGGTCAGGAGGTTAACCTAGTAGCAAAAGACAGTACATGTGTATAGACTAGCACAGTAGCAAACAGTCAGTGGCAAATATCAATGCACAATTAACAATACGTGTGTGTATATATAGCAAGACACAAATACAAATAAAAACCATCCTAGGGGTGACATATGTGGAGCAAGGGGTGGGGGATAAGAGGAGGAGGAGGAGTGGGGAAAAGGGGGGTAGGCAGTTAAGGATTTGACACTGTCGTAAGTGCAAGAACAGAAAGATAAGTGCTAGGTAGTCTGGGGTGGAGCAATAAGAGATAGGGTGATGGGGGGACAGGAGGAGAGGAGCGGGAGAGGGGGTAGAATGGTAGGTGGGGGTGGGAGATAGAGATGGGGAGTAGCAGGGGATGGAGGGGTGGAGACAAGTGGGTAGGGTAGCAAACCAGAAGTGAAGAGGAGGGAGAGATGAAACAAAGCCGCAAGCCTAGGCAGAGCAGTCACAACTGCTGAGGTCAGTGAGGTGCTAGCGGAGTTTACGTTTGAATGGGCCAAGCTTGTTTTCAGCTGCAATTTCAGGTGGAAGGTTGTTTAGCAGCAGGGAGGCCCTGGTGTGGAAAGCACATTGAGCCTGGTTGGTAAGGCAGAATGGAACGATAAATGTTGGTTTGAGGAAATTGCGCGTAAAATGTGCAGTGACTGCGAGTAACATTAAGGCATGAGTTGCAGGGGGTGTGAGGTTAAGACAAATTTTCTTAGCCAGTAGGCAGGTCTGGTAGACAAGTCTACTATTTAGATTGAGCCAGTTGGATTGCTTGTAGAGATCACAGGTATACGTATGCTTCCCTACACCAGTGAGAAATCTACAACATTTGTTAAGGGCTGTCTTGACCCGTTTTAGGGTGGTAACAATGGCAGCCCTGTAGAAGATAAGCCCGTAATCAATGATGGGTAGGACTGAGGCAGTTATGGCTGTGCGCATAGCTTCTTTGGTGAGACAGCGACGGTGGTGGTAGAGGACCCCAATTCTTGATTTGATTGATTTTGAGATGTGTTGAACATTGTGAGCTGAAATACATTGTGCAATCAAGGGTAATACCAACGTATTTAAACTCCTGCACTTGCTCAAGTGGCTGTTCAAGTTCATTATATGTGGTGAAGTTTATGGATCTATATTTGCTGTGAGAGCTATGGAACAGCATGGACTTTGTTTTTTTTGTAATTCATCAACAGCTTATGTTGGAGAAGCCAGGTTTCAACTAGGCTGAAGTTTGTCTGTGGCACCTTGGAGAGTGAGACGGGGCCAGTATGGGAGGAATAGAGCACTGCATCATCAGCATAGAGTATTAAGTTATTATTGCAAGCTGCAGGAAGAGTATTGATGAAAAGGCTGAAAAGTAGAGGGCCAAGGATGGAACCCTGGGGTATACCAGAGCAGACAGGAACAGCACTTGAGAGAGAGTCAATGATTTTGACTTTTTATCTCCTTGCCAAGAGGTAACTTTCAAACCATTTGGTTATATCATCAGATAGTCCAAGAGAAGAGAGTGAGTGAAGCAGGAGCTGGTAGTTCACAGTGTCAGATGCCTTGGTCAACTCAATGAACACTGCACCCAGTAGGTGGCCAGTGTCAATCGCATTATGAATATGGCTGGTGAAGTCAAGCAGGACAGTGGTAGTACTATGGTCTTTTCTAAAGCTGTGTTGTTGTGGGCAGAGTAAGTTATATTTGTTGAGGTGTTCAGACAACTGGACAGCTATAATTCGTTCCAACGTGATGACTTTCTCAGAGTTCTCACCAAATAAAACTGATCCATTATAAGAGATGTCCAAAATGCCCTTCTGGACGTCCGGGGTAAAGCCAGAGACCCTCAACCAGGAGTGTCTCCGGAGGCAAATGCCTGTAGCGGCACCACAGACTGCTGAGTCCGCCGAGTCATAAGCAGCTCGGAGAACTTGAGTCCCAACATCCGAATCCGTACGAAGGAGGTTCAGCAGTTCCTTCTTTTTGTCCACATCTGGGAAGTCTTTAAGAAGGTCCTGACCCTGGTCCCATAGTGCGTTTTGAAATTGCACCATGTGGGTGAGATAATTAAGGGACCTTATGGAGCATGTAGCGGCTGCATACATGTGTCTACCCAGAGAATCCAACTGCTTGGATTCCTGGTCTGGTGGTTGGGTGCTGAGATGTTGTGGATGCTGAGAGCGATTGTGGGAGGCCGTTATGACCAAGGAATCAGCCATCGGTTGTTGAGCCAAATCTGGGTCCTCCAGTGAGGCCCTACAGAGGCAGTCTGCTTTTTTGGGAATCACAGGAGTAGAATAGGGATGCTTCCATGCAGCCTTGACAGCGTTCTGAAAAGTGTCCACCAAAGGTTGAACCACCACAGGCTTGGGGTCCTTTTGTCTAAGGTACCTCGCCAGGCATTGCCTTTCGGGGTCCAGCTCCTCAGTATACCACCCCATATTTTCTTGTATGTACCTCATAATATCAGAAAATGAGGGGTCATCCGGTGGCGACATCGGGAGGTCATGGGGGTCTGGCGATGGGATACTAAGAGATGAGGGTGATCTGGATATATCTGAAGTACCTAGGCGCAAGTCTAACCCAGACAAATAGCGGGATCTCTGCCTGGGTTTCTTGAGCATATGATCAGTGGGGGACCCTGAAGGGGTCCTGGAGTGGTGTCTCTTCTTAGACCCTGACTTCCTTTCTCTGGACCTGCCCCTGGGTGGCGGGGTAGGATCCCTAGGCTCAGGATAAATTGCCCTAGGAGGTGTCTTGGGAGGGGGACCTCCTGTGGGGGTTTTGTGGGGACCATGTCCTTTCTTCTGGTGTCCCACCAAAAGGTGAAGAGCATCTTCATTGCATCAATGTTGAGGCCGGACAACAGGCCTGTCGTCGGTGTCTGCCATCCTTGGGGTCGGGCACCGGTGCCTGAGGCATAGTCGGGTCAGGCGTTGGGTCCTGGGGTAACCCGGCATCCTCCATATCACCCGACGTCTGGTCATCAGTGGCTTGTATGCCGACATCCTCTTCTGACGTCCCCCGGTGACCAGTATTTGGTGTGGGAAGTGGGGGTGACATCGGGTCCATAGGACGCTTAGCAGTTGTTGGGTCTGGCGTCCGTTTTGTCTCAGACATTCGCTTAAAGGACATCAGCTCAGTAGTTTTTCTCGGGGGGGGTTATCAGAGCCCCTCGGAGGTTGGGAGACCGATCGTTGGTTGGTGTCCTGGCACCGGTCCTTTGCGTCAGTGCTTGACTTGGCGGCCAACTCAAACAGGTGCTTATGCCGGTCTGAAGCCTCAGACCTGGGGGCTGAACCAGACGGTTGCAGAGACACCGTACCTGAGCCACCCAAAACCTGGACCTTCACTGGTGGGGGCTGGGACTTCGCCCGGGAGGGAGATCTGTCTGACCGGTTCGAGCTGGAACTGGCCCAGGAGTCCAAGGCACGACTAGGGAAGTGGTCTCTATCCTTGTCCCGGTGCTTCTCTTTGTGTTTCCCTGATTTATGATGGGACAATTCTCCTTTGGAGGAAGGTTCTCTCTCTCCATTGCTTTTTCTTCGAGAAGGAAACTTTGAAGAGCTTTCTGGCGGCAGATCCTGGTGCGATTATTAAATTATTGGCAGATGGTGCAGGCCTTGGTGTCATGGTCTGGGCCTAGGCACCGCACACAGACCAAACACCTGTCTTTAAAAGGGATCTGCTTGCCTTAAGCGCACTTTAAGGGGTGTCCTTCTATAAAAGGAATCGGGGAAGAAGACATGCAAGGTTTTAATCGAAAAATTAAAAAAGATAAACGTTCTGGCGTCGTTCGTAGGCTGAAGGTATCCGTGGAGCTGATGCTTGTGAGTCAATGGTGGGAAAAGAACTGAGGTGTGCTGGGGGACCGCCCCTTTTATGATGTATCAGATGTCGGAGGCGGGGCTGACGTCGGGGGGCAGTCCCCCACTGGGTATAGCTAGCTAGAAGTTTTCAGTGGGGTCCTGCAGCCTACCGGCTTCAGTCCTTATGGTGTAACCTGCTGCAAGAGCTGTAACTCGAAGTAAGATCTGTATGATGTAGTTTATGTCCCTCTCGGCCACAGAGTTCTATAATAGAACACAGATGCATTGTGCCAACAACAGAAAAGTAGAACAGGGAAATAAACTACATCATATAATTCTAAAGTGTTTTTTTACCACCAGCATGTACATCAGAAATACCCACTAAGATAGCTGAAAAGCCTGGATGGCTAGAGTAATAACACAATTTGAAGCAGTATCTAAAAAACAGCTTCTACTGGGGAAAATGACCTATAGAGTCAGTGCAGTTCTCCTTTAAGTCTGGAAAGTAATAACGGTGGATTCTCAAAAAGCCTGGAAATTAATTTAACACTGGATCCTTAAAAAGCATATTTCTTTAGAAGTGCCTGTGTTCCACTTTAGTTTCAAGTATGTAAATGAAGAGAAATTACAGAATAAACATGTAGAACATTTGACTCTGTTTCATCATGCTATTTGATAGTATGCAACTGAATTAGATATTTAAAAAGCATAAACTAAAGGTACTTTACATATCTACAGTATACATTACGTGATGTACATGTCATGCAACGGTGCTGCTCCGGCTGAGTAAAATATGGTGTCCCTGATTTTGGGAGTGTCCCTGATTTTGGTCCTAGCAGGTTGAGAGGTATTCCTTGCATGATGAGTCCTACTTCACTAAACTATCTGTACAGACTTCCTCTATCCACTGCACTAAACCTAGTTTCAGCTGCTTCATGGCTTAAGTTATTTACCCAAGAGCCCCTGATCACATACATTTTTAACTGGTTCTTGATGCTTTTGTCTTTTGTTTTATAGCTGTAAATGGTCCCATGCAGCTGAGTTTTCCTCCTCGCTATCCAGATAGTGTGCTTTAACTAAAAAGAATTGCTTATGTTCAGATAAGCAGACTCAGAATTAATGTTTGCATCAGCTCCAGTATCAATTTTAAAATTTTCTGTAGTACCATTCTAGCATGAAACTAACTCCATGATTCAGTCATCATGACAGGTGACAGAACCACTAAAGAATGATTCACTTTCATCATTTTTCTTGGTTATTTCTCTTGTTCCCCATTTGTGACAGCAAAATGGCCTAGCTTCCTGCACCTGCAACATTTGGCACTCCACAATGGACAGTCATCACCACCAGCCAGTTTCTATTTTTTTAGTTTGGGGTGACTTTTTACTTTGAGGCCTGACTCATTTACTTTCAACTGGACTTAGAGGCTTTCTCGCTACTTCATCCAGCCCTCTCATGGCCACTTGAGCATTTATCTGGCCTTTCACAAGCTCAGAATGGCATGCTGTCTCTGCTCTCTCTCCAGGGTCAGTTCAGGCTCTAATTGCAATTTCTGAGAAAGCTTTTTATTTGACAATCCTATCATAAGTCTGTCTTTTTTTTCTTTAAAATCACAGTTGCCTACAAGCCCATATGAAGTTCTAGTAAAAGCTTCTATTGAGTCCCCTTTTGATTTTGCTACTGAAAGCATGCTCTTTCATGGATAATATTATGCTTGGCACTGAAATATGCATCCACCTTTTCCATTACTATCTTATATGCATTATCATCCCCCTCCCAGTCAAGAAAAATATTTAAACATTTGTTCTGCCTCCTTCCCTAGGGTATACAGAAGAGAGCATACCTGTACTGTACTTTGCCCCTCTCCTGATTCAGTTCTGTTGTGATTCTGTAATGGGTGAAGTGCTACTTCCAGTCAGGCCAGTCTGCTGGTCACTGAAGTTCCAAAGTACTAGTTAAGGGTGGGGGAACATTCTTGCAATACAACACAGAAGCACTTGCGTATTTTTCATTAGTTGCCATCTTTTTATGTTTCCTTGCGCTTGCGCAAGAAACATCTTGTGGTAGAACGGCATTTGAGAGGTGCGTCAGGAATGAGTCCAATGCAGAGCACTCTACAGTGGGCTCAACCCTGACAGACCAATGACCACACAAGCAGGCAGTAACGATGGTTGGAATTTCACAGCGGAGAAGCAGCCACACTTGAAAGGAATGAAGCACTTCAATGAGAGCGCTTCATTCCTTTCATTTCCATAATGCTGTCTGTCCCGCTCCCTCCGTTCCATGTCCCTGCACTCAGCATCATGCAATGAAACCATCCTGCTCCCTCTCACTGCGTGCTGCCCACCCCACACCCTTTTTTCCCCCACCGGACCAGCACTTATCTAATAAAACACTCCTGCTCCCTCCTACTGCATGCTGCCCACCCTGCACCCTCTGTTCCCCCAGCCAGCATTCAATCTGAATAGTCGAATAAAGTTCCAGATGTGCTTGATGGGTAAAATGACACTTCAGAGAAAAGCTCCTCCCGGCATTGTGGAGATCATACAAGCAAATCAGTTATGCTACATGACAAGAGGCATGAATCGTTGCCTCGGTCATTCCTTTCCAGAGAACTTCCCTTGGCCAAAGGTCTTTTGCTTACAGAATCCCGCTCTGGCAGAATGAGGCTCCTACGCATATACTTAACATCAAGAGCCTCTCATCCTTCAAAAAGAAACTGAAACTCCATCTCACTGCCAGTAGTCAGTGTGTATGTAGGACAGCCAAATTAACCTCTACCACCCCCCCCCCCAGCACTTGCCAACATACAATCGCAGTCTGCCCCTTGGCACTTGCCCACATACAACTGTAGTCTGACTGTCCTACTCCCTCCCCTGCAGCCTTGTACATGTGCCAATACCTTGGTCTAGGGTTTTATTCACCTAATCCACACTCTACCTCCCCCATCCTAGCCCCCCACACCTCCCTTGGGTCAGATCCACTCATACCACTCCCCACTCACCTCACCTCCTCTCACCAGTGCTAACCACCCGCAGGGCTGGATAGACGACTCCTAGCACTCCACCCATCTACATGGCCACCTTAACCTTGCATCCTTCCTCATAACTCCCCTACTGACTCTGCTACTTGACAAAGCCTACTCTCATGACTGCAGCCCAACTTATAAGTTGATCAATCCTCTTTCCACACCCCTCAGCCCCACTTTCCTAGATCCACCTCTTACACTGTATATAACCTTTCCCTTACCCATTAAGATACCATGTAAATACAATGAGTGCTAATTTGATTTACCTCCTCACTATGTAATGCAATGTAAAGCAATGTTTTGCTATTCTCCGTTGAGTGTTGTGTTATCTGATTGTATTGTCTCCCACCTGCAGACGTGGAACCTTTGAAAAAGAGCACACTGCTCAAAGGTTATTTCCGAATACTTAAATAAATAAAATAAATTGAACTCTCCCACTGCGTGCTGCTGGCCCCACACCTCTGTTCCCTGGCATCCAAATGATCCTCCCACCCTTCTCACTGTGTGCTGCTGGCCCTGCACCTCTGTTTCCCTGGTATCCAAATTATCCCTCCCACCCTCCATTTCCCATGCTGACATCGGGTGCCCAACTCTGCTGGCATTATCTAAACCCTCTCCCGGACACTGGGGAGCTCACCCCTGTGTCTGGGAATAAACATTTTTCCTTGTTAAAACAAAAAGAGATTGTCCCCTGATGTGTTTTTTTAAAGCCTGTAAAAAAGCGTACCCTGCCCCATCCCAACCCCCCTCTGTGTACCCTCCCACTTACCCCCTACTTACCCTCCGGGGTCGGCAGCTGCAATCTTCTGAGGACTGGGACAGGTCTGCGCTCTTCAAAGCCAAACTGTGAACTGAAGAATGAAGGTAAGCGCTGTATAATGGCTGTCAATGGGGGTTTCAACTTATGTTGATATCTCAGCCATTTTAAGGAATTCTGACCCCATCTTTTCAAGATGGGTTTCTTGGGACCCCAATCCATCAACACTGTCACTGTCATTTCATTACTTGGTCCAGAAGAAAAAAATACTTACCATAGTAATGCTGTTTCTTCCCAGTAATACTCAGATATTCAGAACTTCTGCAATGACCCTTTAAGACAGAACTGCCCGGAAGGAATGGAATACATGCAAATGATGGAACCTTCTGCATGTGACAACTTTTTAAATGTTGCCTTGAACTAACTGCCTTAGTTCTAAACCTCTCAGATTTCCTGAACACCTGGCAAGGCAGGCCCCTGAGGACTAAGTATATTAATTACTAATAACAATAATAATAATGATAATTAAAACCATAACCCTAAAATAAACCCTCCAACTGGAGGCCAAAAACCTTAAAAGGTGCCCCCAAAAATGTCACAATCACCTGAAAAAGGGAGGAAAACATTATGAACCTAGTTACAAAAAACAGTGCCAGAAAGTGGCACGTGTAGCCCTGAGCATACAGTATTCAGAAGTGCAGGGGCTACTGGTTCTAGAAGGGGAGGCAGGGTGGGAAGTTCTGAATACCTGAGTATCACTGGGAAGAAACAACATTACTACGGTAAGTAATTTTTTCTTCTAACCCCAGTAATACTTGGGTATTGATACTTTCTGCAGACTATGAAGCAGCACCTTTGGAGGTGGGCACGGAACCTTATTTTGGAAACAGACTCTGCAGGACTGCTGTGCCAAGCCTAGCATTACCCCTGGACTGGATGTCCAGATTGTAAAGCTTTGTAAAGGTGTGTACTATTTTCCAGGTAACACAGAAACATAGAAGTTGATGGCAGATAAGAACTGCAAGGCCCATTCCCATTTGTTCTACCTTATGAATGTGCCACAGGCCTTTACTCTGTCAATGGCCTATCTATTCATACTCATCTGTATTGCTCCCTTATGCCTATCCCATGCCTGGTTGAAGCCCTGCACTGTATTCATATCCACCACTTCCTGAGGTAGGCCATTCCATGCATCCACCACCCTTTCTGCGAAAAAGAACTTCCTCACATTACCCCTTAATCAGCCTCCCTCTAATCTCATGCTGTGTCCTCTTGTCTTGCTATTTTTCTTATATTGAAACATGTTAGACTCTTTCACCTTGTTAATGCCCTTAAGATGTTTGAATGTTTCAATCATATCACCTCTCTCCCTCCTTTGCTCTAGGGTATACATATTTTGCTCCGTTAATCTGTCCTCATATGTTTTCTGTTGCAGTCCCTGCACCATTTTGGTTTCCCTTCTCTGGACTGCTTCCATTTTGTTAATGTCCTTGTGCAGGTGCGGCCTCCAGTACTGCATGCAGTACTCCAGATGGGGCCTAACCAGTGTCTTGTAAAGAGGGATTATTACCTCCCTCTTACGACTTGTGATATCCCTACTACTGTAATACACCCCAACATCCCTTTAGTCTTACCTACTGCTTTAGTGGTCTGCTTGGATGATTTCAGGTCATCTGTGATGATGATGCCCAAGTCTCTTTCTTCCTTTGTGATTGCCTGCAACTCCCCTCCCAACCTATAGGTAGCTTCAGGGTTTCTCTTCCCTATGTGCATGTTCTTGCACTTCTTTGCGTTAAACCCCAGTTGCTACTCTTCCGACCATTTTGCCAGTTTATCCAGATCTCTTCTCATTCTGTCCACCCCATCTGGATCATCTACTCTGTTGCAGATCTTGGTGTCATCTGCAAACAGACAAACCTTACCCTCTAGTCCATCTGCAATGTCACCGATGAAGATATTGAAGAGCACTGGCCACAGGACTGATCCCTGATGTACCCCACTTGTGACCTGCATCTCTTCTGACTGTATACCATTTACCACCACTCTCTGTTTTCTGCCCGCCAACCAGTTTGCCACCCAGTTGACCAGCTACTGACCCACCCTGAGCCTACCCAGCTTATTATTCAATCTTCTATGTGGAATAGTATCGAAAGCTTAGCTGAAGTCAAGGTAGGCAACATCAACTGCACCCCCTTGATCCACCACTCTGGTTACCCAGTTAAAGAAATCTATGAGATTAGTCTGACAGAACCTTCCTGTTGTAAACCCATGTTGTCTTGGATCCTGTGCGCCTATGGATTCCAGGTGTTGCACACACCTTTCCTTAAGGAGTACCTCCATAATCTTGCCCACTATTGAGGTAAGACTGACTGGTCTGTAGTTTCCTGCCTCCTCCCTGCTGTTCTCTTGTGGAGCAGGATCACATGAGCCCTTCTTCAGTCTTCTGAGACCTCTACTGTGCTCAGAGACTCACTAAACAGTTCTACTAATGGCTCTGCTAGTTCCACCCTTAGCTCCTTTAGTACCCTGGGATGTATGTCATCAGGTCCTATTGCCTTGTCCACCCAGAGCTTAGTGAGCTCTTGTAGGACCCTTTATTTTGTGAAGGGACTTGTGCACATCTCCTTCCCCCTATGTCCATGGTGCTGAGCTGTGGGCCCTGCCCTACCTTCTCATCAGTAAATACTAAGCAGAAGTATCTATTTAGGAGAGATGCTTTTCCCTGGTCCTCCTCCACACCCTCCCCCTTATCTCCTTTGATCTTAGCTATATCCCCGCTGGACTTTGTCCTTTCACTAATGTATCTAGAGAAAGTCTTGTTCCCTTCTTTTACTGTTTGTGCTGGTGTTTCCTCAGTTTGGGCATTTGCCTGCCTTACTGCCTTCCCTGATTCCCTTACGGAAGTTTGGTATGCCTCCCTATCTTCATCCTGCTGCGTTCCCTTATATTTCCTGAAGGCCAACTTTTTGGCTCTGATCTTTTCTGCTACTGTTTTTGAGAACCAAAATGGTTTCTTCCTTCTTTTGCTCTTGCTTTTCTCCCTAACACAATGGGATGTTGCTTCAAGTATTGCATCCTTAATGCTTGCCCACTTTGCCTGTACCCCCCTCACCTGTATTTCTTCTTGCCAGGGCTAGCTTAACTCTGTTGACCATCTTATCAAAGTCAGCTCCTCTGAAGTCCCATATTTTTGCCTAGGAATGGGATGATTTAGTTCTAGTGGCCAATCTGAACCATACCATGTGATGGTCACAGGCCCCCAGGTGACCTTCTACCTGGAGATCTGTGATCCTTTCCCCGTTAGTCAGTACTAGATCCAAGATAGCTCTGCCTCTTGTGGGTTGTTATACTAGTTGTTTGAGACCTTCCCCCTGCAGGGGAATCCACTATGTGTCTGGTTCTGGTGGATGCTCCTGCTGGTATTGACCAATCTGTATCTGGCATGTTGAAGTCTCCCAGCATCATAACCTCCCCTTTAGTGGTCATGTTTTGTATATCTTCTAACAGTAATGTGTCTATGTCCTCTCCCTGGTCGGGAGGCCTGTTGACAACCCCAGTTAGTATGGCTGTCCCATTTCCTGTTTCCAGGGTGACCCACAGTTCTTCTGGCTCCTTATGTGCATTCTGAATTTCTGTAGCTTTGATATTTTCATTGACATAAAGGGCCACTCCCCCCCCAAAATGCCTTTTTGCACCTCGGTCTCTTCTGAACAGTAGATAGCCGGATACCGAATCCTCCCAAGTGTGGGTTACTGGTGAACCATGTCTCGTTAATGGCTACTATATCCAGTTTAGCCTCTGACATTGTTGCCTCCAGGTCTGGGATCTTGTTTCCCAGACCATGGGCATTTGTGTACATGATTTTCCATTGCCAGATTTTGGTGTGTTGGGTGAGATGAGGTGTCGTATGGGAAAACGGACCTTTTTCCTTACCTGGTGATTCAAATGAACTACTAACATCCTGAACTCCTGTTTGATCACTAGCTGGGGGGGAGAGGGTTCTCTTCCCCTTCGATGTATTGGGTGCTGCACTTCTCTCCCCATTTGCTAGTTTATATATTATGCAAAGACATCACACTTCTGCCCCAATGCACTGACTCCCTCCTTAGTCAGATACAGTCCATCGAATTTAAAGAACTTTCGCTCCCCAAACTGTTGCCAATTACCTACAAATTTGTGTCATTTTTCCTGGCACTAGCCCTTGAGCCACATGCTTAGCTCCCCTACCTCCCCTTGCCTTTTGTCCACCTGCCCCCCCTCTCCCTGACTGGCAGAATCTCAGAGAAGGAGATGCCTGACGAAATGGATGACAGTTTGTCTCCCAGCCTGGTCAGGTGTTCCTTGGTCTCCACAACTGACCGGCTGGCGAGATCGTTAGCCCCTATCTGTACTAGGATGCTGATGTTTTCTCCTGCTTCCTGCACAATTTTAAGCAATGCGGTCAGGGTCTCTCCACGCTGATGTACCTGGGAGACATCTGACCATTACCCCCGGCCAGAGGTAGATATCAACTCCCCAAATCATGGAGTCACCTATGATCAAAAGTGTTTTGGATTTCCTTTTTGCTTTTTTTGTTCTGGTCCCTGTTTTGAGTGAATTTTGTAGCACTAGCTCCTGTGCTACAATGTCCTGCTCTGCAGTGTCCTCTGCCCCTTTGTTTGATTTTGGAAATAGAGGCAGATACCCATTTGTAGTTTTTATATGGTTTGTGGAGGTGATACGTTGGTGAGCACTGAGTGATGGGGCACCCAATTTGCCCCTTCTTACCACCTGCCAACCTCCCGGACCAACTACCCTCTGCGGTCAAGGTGCTTCAGTTGGATTTTGGGGAAATGGCGGACAGTTCTTGTAATATATTTCCTTCTGAATATGCAATTTGAGGTGTGCAATCTCTGTGCATGCTGCCCGGAGCTGAGCCCTTAGATCTCCGATAGTCCGGCATGTAGGACAGCATCCTAAATCCTGTATAACTGCCCTTTTGAAAAGTGTCCCACAGCTCCTGCAGTTAATAATATCCATTCCAGTTGAGTTGCTGAGTTTATAACCTGGTCCGAGTAATCAGAAGGAAAGAAAAAATTACTCACAATAGTAATGTTGTTTCTTCTAATGGAGTCTTGCTGTATTCTGACTATATGCAGTTAGCCCCAGCACTTGAACTGCTCCAGAGAGTAAAGGGTTAACTCTATGCCAAGGCATAGAACGTTGAGCTCGAGCTTGGTTTTCAAACCTCTGTCTGTGGTACTCTGAAGTGTAACCGTCAGATTCTTACGAGCACTAAACTAGCTAATTCAGTAATTAGAAATTGTCTCTAAAATGTTTATGCCAAAGGGAAATAAACAGATTTTTAGGGCCAAAAGACTCAAGTCGAGAACCCCAAAAAGAATTCAAGCAGGTAGTGAAACAACCAAAATATTCATAATAAATACTAGAAGAACCCTTAATAAAATAAGGCATGCCAAGTACACCTCTGAGGTGCACCACTGTGCCTGCCAATCCACATCCCAAAACTACTAGGTTCCAAGAGGGGAGGCAGGTCAGAATACAGCAAGATTCCATTAGAAGAAACATTACTATGGTGAGTAATTTTTTTCTTCAAACAACATGAAGTCTTGCTGTATTCTGACTATACGCAGACTACCAAGCAGTACCCCCTTGAAGGAGGGAGTCACAGAACCTATTTTGGGAACAGGATCTGCAGCACCGCTGTGCCAAACCTAGCATCACTTCTTGACTGAATGTCCAGAGAGTACTGCTTGGTAAATGTGTGAACAGTTTTCCAGGTGGCTGCTTTACAGATTTCTACTAAAGGTATATCTCTAGCTGCTGAGACCAAAGCAGCTGTACCTCTGGTAGAATAAGCCCTCAGGCCTGAGGGAGGCTCTTTCCCAAGCTTTGAATAGCAGAACTGGATACAGGAGACAATCCACCTGGCAATTGTTCTCTTGGTGGCAGGTTTGCCCTTTCCCACTTCTCCATAAGTGAGAAACAACTGAGAACATTCATTCCTATGGGCCTTAGTATGCTGCACATAGTAACTAAGAGCTCTCTTTACATCAAGACTGTGTAATCTTCTCTCCCAAGAGGAAGAATGGTCAGTGAAAAATACAGACAATGACACAGACTAACTCAAATGAAAGTCTGATACCACCTTGGGAAGAAACGTTCTGTTGGTTCAAAGGACCACCTTATCCCTGTGAAATGAAATGAAATTAGGTTCCACTGATAAAGCCTGTAATTCACTGATTCTCCTGGCAGAAGTAATGGCTACCAGGAATACAGTTTTCCAAGTCAAGTATTTCAGCTCAGCTGAGGATAAAGGCTCAAAAGGGGGCTGCATAAGCTGTGCAATACAGATATTCAGGTCCCAAGAAGGGGTAGGCTCCCTAAAGGGAGGATTAACGTACTAAACCCTTGAAAATTTTCTTGAAAACTGGATGAGAAGCTAGGAAAGAGCCCTTACCAGCAGAAAGGAAGGCAGACATAGCTGCCAAATGTACCTTGAGAGTAGTAAGCCAGAGGCCTAAACTGTTAAGATGCACCAAATAGTCCAATACAGTGGCAATATCAGCCAGCTCTGGCTGGACATGCTTCTAGGAACACCAAACCCCACATCTTTCCCATCTGGAGTTGTAAGTCTTTCTAGTAGCAGGTTTCCTGCTAATCTTTAAACTATCCAAGACTGATTGAGAAAGGTGTAGGCTTGCATATTCTAGCTCTTCAAGAGCCAGACTTTGAGCCTCAGGGTCTGAAGGCTGGGGTAAAGGATCCTCCTCTGTGAGGAGGTAAGGAGATTGAACTGTCTGGGAAGACACAGAGGTATTGTCACTAACAGTGACAACAGAAGGGGGTACCAAAGCTATCTAGCACAGTCTGGAGCCACTAGAATCACCTTGCAAGGCTGAGACCTGATCTTGATCAGGACCCTGAATATCAAGAGGAAAAGAAGGAAATGCATACAGAAACCTGCTTGTCCAATTCAACAAGAGAGCATCCTGAGGGACAGGGCCCAGAAGAGGTGGTCTGCAACAAAAGAGAGGAAGTTGGTGATTGTCCGGGGCTGCAAAGAGATCTATCTCTGGAGTGCCCCACCTTTTGAAAATGACCTGAAGAATTAGGGGATTTAGGGTCCATTTGTGGTGACCCTGAAAAATCCTGCTGAGAGCATCTGCTAAAATGTTGTTCTTCCTTGGGAGATGCATGGCCATAAGGGAAACCTGAAGGGAACAGGCTAGAGACCATATCTTCATGGCCTCTGTGCACAAGGTCGAGGCCAGAGTGCCTCTCTGCTTGTTGATGTACCACATGGTTGTGGTATTGTCTGTCCTGATCTGCACCACTTTCCCCTGAACAGCAGTCAAGAATGTCTATAGTACTAGAAAGACAGCTCTTAATTCGAGAAGGTTTATGTGTAGGCGAGACTCCTGGTGCGACCAGGTTCCCTGAGCTGTAACCTGATCTAGATGAGCCCCCCAACCTAGTAGAGAGGCATCTGTGGTGAGAATCAGTGAAGGAGCCTGACTGATAAAGGGGACACCTGTTGAAGATTGTACTCCTCCAGCCACCACTGGAGGGCCTGAACTAGAGTTTGAGATACTGGAACCAATTTGGAGAGAGGGTCTTTTTTCTGAGAGAATAAGATCTGAGATGAAACTGAATATTTCTCATCTGAATCCTTGCTCCCTGGACCACAGCTGTGGATGCTGCCATGTGACCCAGCAACTGTAGAAAGTGTCTGGCTGGACAAGAAACTAGAGGATGAAACGAGAAGCCAGAGTGACAAGGAACTGAACCCTTGAGAGAGGGAGAAATGCTCTTGCCAGAATAATGTCTAGTTCCACCCCTATGAAAGTGAGAAGCTGGGCTGGTTCCAGAACAGACTTTTCTAGGTTCAAAATAAAGCCCAAGGATGCTAGAAGCTTTTGAGTGACCTCCAAGGCTGACTTGACTTGATCTGAGGACTGGCCCACTAGGAGCCAGTCTTCCAGGTATGGGAACAGAAGGATACCCTGTCTCCTGAAGAATGCCACCACTACTGCAAGACACTTGGTGAACACCCTTGGGGCAGATGTTAGGCCGAAGGGCATAGATTTGAATTGGTAATGGCCTGAGGGCAACTCGAACCTGAGGCATTTTCTGTGGGGATGTCTGATAGGTATGTGGAAGTAGGCATCCTTGAGATCCAGAGAGGCTAGCCAGTCTCCTGGTATCAGAGAGGGAAGAATTACTCCCAGAGTCACCATCTTGAATTTTGGTTTTGTTAAATGTCTGTTCAGGTACCTTAAATCTAGGATGAGTCGCCACTCCCCTGTCTTTTTTGTGGTAAGGAATTATCTGGAATACAGTCCTTTTCCCCTGTGACAAAGAGGCACCTTCTCTACTGCTTGAAGAAGCAGAAGAGACGAGACTTCTGCCTCTAAGGCCCTTGTCTCCAAGGGAGAGGGAGGACTGAAGGACCTTGCTTTCATTTTTGGGAACCTTTTGAAACTGAGAGCAAGTCCCTGGCTCACGACTTCCAGGACCCATTTGTCTGAAGTAATAGGCTCCCAGGCCTGGGAGTAGTGAGCCAACCTGCCCCCTACTGGAACTGGGGAGGCGACCCTGACTGACACTTCAGGGTGTCTGTTTGGCAGGGGGTTCAGACTGCGTGGATGATGGGGTCCTGGTCATCCCACGCCTGCCTCTTCCCCTAAAGAACCCCCTCTGCTGGAAAGAAGAGAAGGAGGCCTGAGCTTGGTAGAAAGGCCTTTGAAAAGGCCTGCCCCTGCCAGCCCTAAATTGCAGTCTCTGAAGAGTGGCCTGCTTTTCCTTGACTGCAGCACTCCTATAGGTGGTCCTATATTCATCCATCTTCTTCAAGTAGTTCTCTGTTTGCTCACCAAACAGAGAATTACCAGTTACAGGAAAATCCATGGCCTTAGTCTGGGTATCCTGTGAAAGACTGGTACATCTAAGCCAAGCAAATCTCCTCATGGAGACAGATGTAGCCATGACTCTAGAATCCACATCATTCGAGTCCACAGCAGCATAAAATTGTACTTTCCCACACTCTCATAGCTTCTCTGCATAAGGGGTAAGAATGAGCACCGCCCTGCTTGTTGATGTAATACATCACTGCTTTGTTGTCCATTTGAAGGAGAATGTTCTTGTGACAAAGAATGTCCTTCAAAGCCCGGACTGCATAGAGGACGGCTCTCATTTCCAGGACATTTATTTGAAGCTGGGATTCAACCTGAGCCCACGTACCCTGGGTGCAGAGATCCTGACAGTGAGCTCCCCACCCCATCAGGGAGGCGCCCGTGGTAATGGAAATCTGATGATCCAGAGGAGCGAAGGGGTATCACTCCAGAAGATTGTCCTCTTGCAACCACCAGGTGAGCGACTTCTTGAGAGGTTCTGTCACCTTGATGAGAAAGGACTGAGGATGAGTGGTTGGGGACCACTGAGTACTGAGCATCCATTGAGAGGTTCTCATGTGGAGACGTGCTAGAGGCACCGTGAATACTGAGGAAGCCATGAGACCCAACATCCGTTGCATCGAGACAGCTTGAACTAAGCTGTTTTCTCTGATGTATTGGGCCATCTGTAGGATATCGCTCCTTCTGTCCTCCAGAAGAAATGTTTTTGCACAGATGGTGTCCAGAAGAGTTCCTATAAAGTGGAGCTTCTGGGAGGGCTGTAACTGCGATTTCTTGAGATTCAGCAGGACTCCCATGGACGTGAGAAAGTCCAAGGCCGTGGCTACGGCGTCGAGAGTTCCTTGCCTGGAAGAGCTTGCTAGAAGCCAGTTGTCCAGGTATGGGAACACTTGAATTCCGATCTTTCTGAGATGCGATGTGAGAATTGCACAACACTTTGTAAAAACTCATGGCGCCGAGGATAGCCCAAAGGTCAGGACTCTGGACTGATAATACTGGCCCAAAGCCACAAACCTTAGGTAATTGTGATGCTTTGGGTGAATAGGAATATGCTTGTAAGCATCCTGCATGTCCAGGGAGGCTAGCCAGTCATGTTGATGAAGCAAAGGTAACAGGCTTCCTAGCGAAATCATTTTGAACTTTTCCTTGGGAAGAAATCTGTTCAATTTTCTGAGGTCCAAAATGGGGCGCATGCCCCCGGTATTCTTTGGAACTAGAAAGTAATGGGAGTAGAACCCTGTGTTCCGTTGATGCAGTGGAACTATTTCTCCTGCCCTGTTGTTCAGAAGGCCCTGTATCTCGGAAGCGACAAGCTCTGACTGAAGTACTGACAGCCTGGGCTGATGTTTGGGGGGATGATCCGGAGGGGTCTCTGAAAGACTGAGGGAATACCCCTCACGGATTATCCGGAGGACCCATTTGTCTGAAGTTATGGACTTCCATCGGTTGTAGAACTGAGTCAGACGACCTCCCACCACCGAGAAAGAGCTGGGCAGCTGAGGTGGGACTTCAGCTAGAAACTCAGAAGGCGGCACTGGGCGCTTTGGGCCCTTGTGCTTTCTGTTGCGTTTTCTTTTGAGGCTGGGGGGCTTGATTTTTATTAAAACCTCCCCTGCCCTTGCCTCAAAAGGACTGTCGGTTGTGAAATTGACGCTTATTAACACCCCCCCAGAAGGGGTGGGAGCAGGTCGAGCCAATTTAATGGCAGATCTAGTCTTTTGAGTGGCCTCCAGAGCTTGCTCCACTTGAGGACCAAAGAGATACACACCGTCGAAGGGTAACGCCATGACCTGTTGCTAGACATCATTTGTGAAGCCTGAAGTGCGCAGCCAGGAGTGACAACGGGTACAAATACCCGCCGCCACTCAGGAGGCAGTATCGAAAGCGTCAATAGCTGCTTTAGCCCGCTGGTTGTTGGACTCGATACCCCTGGTTATGGTCTGAAGAAGCTCTGAACTAGTGTCCCACTCCAGTAGAGCTTCTACCAATTGTTTGAGCGAATGCCAAAGAACATACTCATATTGAGAGAAATAACCCTGGTAGCTGGCAATATGCATACCCAGGGTGGATGCAGCAAAGACTCTCTTACCTAAAGTATCTATTTTATGAGATTCTTTGTTTATGGGTCGGGCTGTAGTAGCTTGAGGGAGGAGACCTTATCATTCTCTGTCAGGACTACAATAGGGTCCGCAAAGGATTGTGAGGCCAAAATCGGTCGATCCTTGGGAGCAGCGTACTTTCTATCTATGGACTTAGCCACAGAAGGAATGAGAGCAGGATTATTCCATACCATTTGAGAAAGCGTCTCAAAGGAGGGTTGCACCGGGGGAGTTAAATCCATAGGGATCTCCGGGACATAAAGGTATTGGAGCCTTAAAAGCTTCCCAGGATCGATATCTGTAGTCTGGAGAGAAAGAGCAGAATTAAAATTTTTCAGCAGAGACTTAAAAGACAGGTCCTCGACCACAGGCTCTACAATAGGATCAGGTCTTGCTCCTTCCACATCATCACACAGTTGAAGGTCTGGGTCAGGCTCAATATCATCTCCTGATAGCCCAAGCGGGACTGTATGGACAGGAAAGGAGTGAGAATCAGAAGGAAATAAGGAAGGAAAAGGATTCGGAGGGGAGAAACCCTGAAGACTGACAGACAAAAAACCAAGCCTTGGAGCCGAAGAAGAGCATGGCGCCAACTGACTCAACGCAGCACATAGCGCTGACAGGATCCCCGGCGCCAGAAAGCCGCATGGCACCGACAAACCCAACAGCACTGAGGATGGTGCCGAAAAGCCGCATGGCACCGACAAACCCAACGGCACCAAGGATTGCCCCGAAAAGCCGCACGGCGCAGAGGATGGTGCCGAAAAGCCGCACGGCGCCGACAATCTCAACGGCGCCAAGGATGGTGCCGACAATCTCAACGGCACCGAGGATGGCACAGACAGGTGCATCAGCGCCAAGGACGGCACTGAGAAACCCATCAACGCCAATGGTGCCGAAACCAACACAGGGCTCCGAAAACTAGGATTTGAGAAGAAAGAAGGAAGAATACCAGGAGATAGAGGCATCAGTGTGGCCCCCTGTGCCGCAGCCATGTGAGGGGGGAAAACACCTGGCCTTGGTCGGCGGCACCCGAGGAGGCGCTGCGACAAAGGAGGCCGCCCTCCAATCCCAGCCGGAGGGCCCGGAGTGACTGGACCAGGCAGCTGGACCAACCTCTGAGCCCACTGCTCCATCAGAGTGGCCCACTGATGAAACTGCTCATCTGAAGCCCTACCAGAAGGCGGGAAGGGCCCCGATGTCGAAGAGGTCAGTGACCAGAACCAGAAACTGGCGACTCTGAAGGAGGAGACCGACGCTAACCCCAATGACGGGCCGTCGGCCAGACATATCAGAGGCGACCTCGGTGATACCTTCTCTTTTTGACCTGTGGGCTGAAGAAGAGTTCAAGCTGAACAGCCAGAATGCACTGCTTTTATGTTATGGGGGGCCGCCTGCCCTCGGCATTGGACCGTCTGCTGTCAGACCCCCGAGAGGCGGCAGACTGGAACCAGCCCGCTGACTGAACAGCTTTTTATATTTAAGTTCCTCCACCATCACCTGACCGGCTCATGGTCAACTCCGTCAATCTAGGCAAAGACTTCTTTCTTTAATAAGAATTATTTATCGTAAGCGGTACTTATTTGAGATAAACTATAAAATAATAAACTGAAAACTATGCTGCTAGTTTGAAGTTTGACTCCCGGCGGGCAAGCGACGTTGTCACTGAAGCGCACTCAACGGTAGGGAAAAAAGGAATTGAGGCGGTTGGAGGGTCCAGGCCAAGATAGTCATTGACACACGAGCCAATGCTCGCAGCGCCGCTCTTCACAGCTCCATCTCTGGTGCCGACCCTCTGGCAAAAAAGTTTGCTCCCACTGGGTCCTAGCACCTCCAGCGTATATACCATCACTGTGAATGAGTGGTGGAGACTTTATGTCCAGGAAGATCAATCAACCAACAACAAATGCAGTAGCCCTGAAAGCTTAGCCCGATGATAGATAAAACTGTAAAACCTGTAAGCACCACCTGTAACAATTTCATAGAAGATATACACTGCAAAAAAACACTTTGCTACAAATACAAATACAGCAGTAACAGAAGACATACCTTGCAAGAAACAGTTTGAATCAGTGAAGATTACAGCAGTAATCTGTAAGCACAAAACAGTAACAAACCTGTAGGCACACCCTGTAACAATGCAGCAGAAAGTATACCCTACAACAGCAATCTGAATCAGAGAACAAGCAAGCAGTAATCCCTGACAGAGAGGGCTCTACCAGTGGATTAATGCCGGGTGAGGTAGAGGGTGGGTGGAGTGGGGTTTGGTGCACAAGGCACGCAGGCTGAGTGCTTCAATCACCACTGGGCATTAATCACCAGTAGAGGCCCGACTCTGGAGGATTAATCGCTTGTAACTGGCAAGTGCAACGGGAGTATTGTTAAGACTGCAGTGTTACTCACAACGACATACAGATTCACACAATCATTAACTGTACTGCAAAACTCATGGTGCAGGGTCGTGCTTTTCAGTCGCCAAAGATCTATCGCCATGCGCATGCACATTGAAGGCACCACATACATTTCTCTAGTGCAGAGCAATTGTGAAGAACTGCAGACATAACATTGCCGTGTGACACTGACACAACGTTATTGTTTTATGTCATTCTCATCGACAGTTTTACTGTTTTCGACTTTCTTGTACCACCGCCGACATAGATGACCATGGTGCCTTCTGGGAGACATGTATTTTTTTTGACTACTGCCGATACAATGTACAAATACTCCTTTACTGCCATCTGTTACACTGCTTCTATGCTGCCCGCTTCACTTTTATTACTGCGATTGCTCATACTCACTTATATCGCCCTGAGCTGAAAGCCACCTGCTGCTGGTGCACCCATTTGTCTCACTCCTCTGGACACTTGACCCGCTTCTCTCCGAGGTACGGCAAGGTACTACAGCACTGCATGCTATGGCCACACTTATTCTGTCACTGTTGGATGAGAGGCGCCGTCTACAGGTACGAATACATACCATGCCACACTGTGTCTCTGTCTATTACAGTCTTTTGAAGCACGCTCCCGATATTCTCTTTGATTTGACTTATGGCGCTCTTAAGGTGGCTTGCACAGGTACTACAACAGCGGGCTCTACTGCTGGATTGATCACCGCTCCGTTTTGATCACCTGATGCATTTGAACCAGTCTCTGGTCTCCATTTCAGTGTCATTTTCTATGCCATGTTACAATAAAGCAGTAAAATGTAAGCAAAAAACAGTAACAAAACCTGTGGGCACCAAAGAAAATATTAACACACAGTAAATTTGCCTAGCCAAAAGAAGCCTTAATCTTTTTCCTTGCTCTGATAATGTTGTTCCTTGCTCTGTCCTTACAAACAAACCTAGAAGAAAAGAGCTCAGGTGAAGCTAGGTGCCTTTGCCAGCAAACCTAGTCATCCCTGGCAGCTGCTAAGGTAGCAGCTGTGCCTCTTGTGGAATAGGCCCTCAATCCTGTTGAGGGTTCCTTTCCAGCCTTAGTGTAACAAAACTGGATACACTGTGCTATCCATCAAGAAATGGACCTTTTCGATGTTGGGTTACCCTTTCCTACATCCCCATAAGTCAGGAAGAAAAAATTACTTACCATAGTAATCTTCTTTCTTCCCAGTGATGCTCAGACATTCATAACTTTGTGCAGTCATCCTGATGGGTTGGACTGCCCAGAGAGATGGAACACATGCAAATGATGGAATTCTTTGCACGTGAGCATCTTTCAAATACTGCCTCTACCAAATGTAGTGTTCTAAACCCTTCAGATTTGTAAGAAGCCTGGAAGTCAGGCAACATGAGAAAATTACGACATCTAATTATAAACATTTCTTAGGATTAGCCTAATAAAACTTGCTACAAAAAAAACTCCAAGGGAGGAACTATATCTATATATAATAATGATGTTCACCATACAGTGAGAAAAACTATTAAGACAGACAGAAAACTCTGTTAAAATCTATCAAGCACAGAGAAAATGTATCCAGAAGGAATGGCTATGTGGCACTAGCATGCTGAATGCAGAGGCTTAAGTTCTGGAAGGGGAGGATGGGAGGGAGTTATGAATGTCTGAGCATCACTGGGAAGAAAGAAGATTACTATGGTAAGTAATTTTTTCTTCTAACCCTAGTAATGCTCATGTAACCCCTAGATGGCGCTATCCCAGGGGCTACTACCCCTGCCTGATTTGCCACTAACAGGTTGAGGGGCCTGGATCCAATGGCGGGTGCCTCCACCCAGAGGTCAGGGTTTGCAATAGTTAAACTAACTTGGTCACAGCCCTCTGGGACACTGCAACCCCTTTCTTCCCACTAGTGGCCCACACAATATATCAGAATTACCTTCACAGTATACACTTACCCCCAGGTCTGGTTCCGCACTGGGACCTCCTGTGAAATGAGATACAGTGCAGCAATCACAGTACAGTACTTTAACATAGACAAATACCTCAGGCAGTATAACTTTGCTGAAACAAGCAGCTCTGATTTATTTAGGGGATATAACAAGGACAGGGAAATCAGGTTAATTAGCTTATCACTCTAATAATCTACTCTATGGCTCTGTGCACAGGCCTATCCCTATCAGTTACTGTCCTGGGTACCCAAGCCCTAGTGGCTAGTCCAAACCGTGGCAGCTGGTAGGGGCCCTTTCACAGAGAAAAGGAGAATTAAACAGTCAGCAGTACAGTAATTCCATTTGGATTTAATGTGGCAATTCAACAAGGAGCGACCCTGAATTAGTACTCACGACCTCAAATAAGATAGGGTCCTTCAATGTCAGCAGGGCTCACTTGAGGTACACAAACCTCTTCACACATCCATATAAAGAAAGCACTATACCAGGCAGGCTGCATCTGTATCCCGATCGCAATTACTGCACAATACCCGGGAGAACACACAGCAGATTCAGTTCCTGACAGACCGAGTGCAATTTCCAGCAATTCCTCCAGTCTTCTACAGGGTGAGCCTGGTTTCTACTCTTCAGAGATCCTTTGATTCTTTTCACAGGACGGATTCAGTCCTAACAAGCTGTTACACAAGCTGCAGACCGGAACTCTGGGCCTTACACACGTTTTTGACTAAAACTGCACACTGAAAAAGCACAGGGCTCCTTCCTTCTTCACTGCCAAAGCTCAACTCAAACTCCAACCCGACAAAACGGGCACTTCCTTTGAGTTCCTCCCAGTTCTTGACTGGATTGGCTGTCACTCACAATAGACTGCTGCTGTTGGTCCAAAAGGCACTGAAGTCTAAACTACATCTCCCAGAGTCACTGCCCATACAATCCTCTTGTGGCTGGCTCAAATTATGAGTCCAAGTTCTGATTCGTCCAAGGCACCATTTTAGAGCTAGCTTACCCCACACTGATTGGTTCCAGTTCAGCAGTTCAAAACTAGAATGGGGAACTAGCAGACACAGTTCTGACTGCAAAGAAAGCAGGTTAGACAAACTGTAATTTCATTATTACTCTAAATAATTTCTGGCAAACAGTTACATCTTTCAGATAGGTTCCTTTGCACTCCTAGTGACTGCAAAATGAAGTGAATTGGCAGCAGCTCAGTGGTACTCAATCAAAGAAACACACAGTCCCCCCATATAAACTAATTATGTCTGCAAGCAGACAGCTCTTAAAGAGACAGTACCAGAGGCTCTAAAAACACTCACTGATAAATGGCTTAAATGCCAAACACCATTCAGGCTTGGAGCATTCAAGCAAGCTCCTGGAAGTCTTTTGGGAACCCCCATTTGCAGGGGGGTTACACTCAGACCATTCATAACTTTGTGCAGACTACCAAGCAGTACCCCCAGGTGGTGGGCACAGAACTTATTTTGGAAACAGACTTTGCAGGACTGCTGTGCCAAATTTGGCGTCACTTCTGGACAAAATATCTAAATTATAATGCTTTGTAAAGGTGTGTACTGATTTCCAAGTAGCTGCTTTACAAATGTCCAACAATGGCACCTCCCTAGCAGCTGCAATAGTGGCAGCTGTTCCTCTTGTTGAATGAGCCCTCAGCCCAGCTGGGGACTCTCTACCCGCTTTAGTGTAGCAGAATTGAATACACTGGACAATCCACCGAGAAATGGATCTTTTTGAGGCTGGTTTGCCCATTCCAACATCCCCATATGTAAGGAAAAGTTGTTTCCTGTCTTGCCTATGGCCGTTAGTAGCTGTCATGTAGTAGCTGATAGCTCTTTTCACATCCAGGCTGTGGAACCTTCTTTCACCAGAGCTGGCATGACCTGTGAAAAAGACAGGCAAAGTTATTGATTGGTTCAGATGGAAGTCTGAAACCACTTTGGGAAGGAATTGTCTGTTTGTTCTGAAGACTACTTTGTCCCTGTGGAAGGAGATGTAGTCCTGGTCAACACAGAGAGCCTGAAGCTCGCTAATTCTTCTTGCTAAAGTAATTGCTACCAGGAAAACTATTTTCCAGGTAACATACTTTAAATGGGCTGTAGCCATGGGCTCAAAAGGAGCCCGCATCAACCTTGCTATACATACATTAAGATCCCAAGCGGGGACTGGTGCCCTGTGAGGGGGGTGCAAATGCATTAGGCCTTTGAAAATCTTTTGAAAATGGGATCTGATGCTACAGATACCTTTGTCCTAGCAGACAGGTATGCAGATACTGCTGCAAGGTGAACCCTTAAGGAACTGAGTTGCAGACCTTGTGAATGCAAATGATTAGATAATCCAACACCACTGAGACCCCTGCATCATTTGGGGTGAAGTTTCTAGTAGAGCACCAGAAAGAGAATCTTTTCCACTTAGCAGAATAAGTTTCCTTGGTTGAAGGCTTCCTGTAACCTTTCAAAATGTTTAATACAGCTTCAGAAAGGTTCACGCCTGCATACTCTAACTCCTCAAAAGCCATGCTTTGAGGTGAAGAGACCTGAGATTTGGGAATAGCAATGTTCCCTGATTGGAGGTTAGAAAATTGTGCCTGAGAGGCAAGCTTATTGGCCTGCTCACTGCCATGGAGAGCAGAAGAGAGTACCATGGCTGCCTGGACCAGTCTGGAGCTATCAATATCAGAGAAGCTGAGAGGGATCTGAGTTTCAGCAGTACCCTGAAAACTAGAGCGAAAGGGGGGAATGCATAGAGAAACTTGCCCGACCAATCCAGTACCAAGGCATCCAGAGGGATTGTGCCCTGGGCTAGTGGCCTGCAACAGTACTGAGGCAACTGGTGGTTCTGGTGGGATGCGAACAAGTCTATCTCTGGAATGCCCCACCTGTTAAAAATTACCTGTACCACCTGCTTGTTCAATGTCCATTCGTGATGGGACTGATTGATATGACTCAGTGTGTCTGCCAAGATATTGTCCTTTCCTGGCAGATGGATGGCTTGCAGGGACACCTTTAAAGAATATGCCAGAGCCCAAATTCTCATGGCTTCTGTGCATGGGGACCTGATCTGGTGCCACCCTGCTTGTTTATGTAATACATAGTGGTGGTATTGTCTGTTCTGACCTGTACCACCTTGCCCATTACCAGTGTAGAGAAAACTTTTAGTGCCAGCCGCACTGCTCTGAGTTCCAGCAGATTTATATGCTGGAGGGACTCTGCTTCTGACCAGGTACTCTGAGTTGTGTGCTCCCCTAGATGGGCACCCCAGATGAGCAGGGATGCATCTGTTGTGAGGATTAGTGAAGGATCCTCCTTCTGGAAGGGGACTCCTTGTCTTAGGTTGGATTCCTTTTTCCACCACAAGAGGGCTTGTAACAGGGACCTTGCCACTGGAATGAGTTTTGAAAAGGGGTCCTTTTTCTGACTCCAATGAGTCCTGAGGTGAAACTGAATGTGTCTCATGTGAAACTTGGAACCCTGCACTGTACCTGTGGATGCAGCCATATGACCCAAAAGCTGCAGAAATTGCCTGGCTGTTTTTTGACCGTGCAATATGAAAGAGTTTGCTATGGTCTGAAGACTTTGTACCCTGTCTAGTGGTAAAAAGGCCCTGGCCTGTAGGGTGCTGATCTCCACCCCTATGAACTGTAAAGTCTGTGTAGGGGTGAAGACAGATTTTTTCTGGTTTACTATGAAACCCAGGGACTCCAAAAGATCCTGTGTGAGCTTTAGAGAGGTTGCAACCTGCTCTGGTGATTTGCCCACCACCAGCCAGTCGTCCAGGTATGGAAAGACAGTCACTCCCTGTCTTCGAAGAAATGCCACCACAGCTGCTAGGCATTTTGTAAACACCCTTGGTGCCGAGGAAAGGCCGAAGGGTAGGGTTGCAAGCTGATAATGACCTGATGGGAGTCTGAATCTGAGATATTTCCTGTAAGATTCCTTTATGGGGATGTGGAAATAAGTGTCTTGTAAGTCCAGAGATGCCAGCCAGTCTCCTTTTTGGATTATTGGAAGAATCCGAGCCAAAGTGACCATTTTGAACTTTGGCTTTTTTAGGTGCTTGTTTAAAGCTCTGAGATCCAAAATTGGCCACCACTCCCAATTTTTCTTTGTTGTTAGGAAGTATCTGGAGTAAAAACCTCTTCCTCTCAGGGTTGTAGGGACTTGTTCCACTGCTTTGAGCTGAAGCAGCTTCTGAACCTCTGCCTCTAGCAACGAGATTTGTGCTAGGGGTGGGAAAGTGGAAACCCTGGGGTGTCTTCGAGGAAGAAATTTGAACTGCAAAGACAGACTCTTGCCCACTACCTCCAATACCCACTTGTCTGTGGTGATTGTTGACCAGAGGGGGAGGAAATGGGACAGTCTGCCTCCAACAGGTAGGGAGGAGGCGGCTTGCATCTCAGGGGTTCTGTTTAGGCTGGGGTTGAGGTTGTGGCTGAGCCCCTCGCCTAGAGCCCCTTCTGCCCCTACCCCTTGAGTACCCTGTGGGGGGTACTGCTGGTACTGGGGCATGGCTACTGGCTGGAAGAAGGGTCTTGATAAAAAGGAACGACCCCTAACCCCCCTTTCATAGGGCCTAGTGGATGAGGAAGCTCTGTCTCTAGCAGAGTTGCTTCTATAAGTAGCCTTATATTCATCCACTTTTTTCATATAGGCCACTGTGGACTCCCCAAAAAGGGCATTTCCCTCTAATGGGAAATCCAGGGCCTTTGACTGGGTATCCTGAGTGAGGTTTGTAGCTCTGAGCCAAGCAAACCTCCTCTGAGCCACTGTATTAGCCATCCATCTCGCTGCAGTGTCATTCAGGTCGGCAGCCATCTGGAACTGGTACTTGGCCGCCTCTAGCCCAAACCTGGCAGTTTCAGCCAGGTCATCTGACAAGGGTGGGGTGGCCTTCATGGATATTGCCAGTACCAACTGCCACAGGGATTTCTAATACTGGGCAGCATAAGCTTGAAAAGTGGCCTGTCTCATGGCCAGCGAGGCTGATAAATAGCCTTTTTTGGCCATACTGTCCAGTTTTCTGGAGTCCTTGTCCGGTGGGTGTGAGGACAGAGGGACTTTAGCCTTATCACAGGCAGCTTGCTGTACTCCCTTGATGATCAGGGTGGGAAAAGGAAGTCAGCTCCTCCCTGTCGAGCTGGTACTTTTATCTAAGCTTGTCAATAGGAGGAATAGAATTTGGGGTTTGGAGGAGCTTCATAGCATCCTTTTGAAGAATTTATACACTGGGAGGAGGGGGCTTTGTGGGTGTTAAACCCATCATACTGAGGTACTCAATCTCCTCCTCATCCTCAACCTGCTCTGTTGTGGCAATATCCAGAGCATCTCCCATTTTCCTTACAAAAGAAAAATGAGAGGAAAAATCCTCAGACACTCTGGGAGGCGAGCCAAATTCCTGCTCAGGTGAAACCTCTGGGGGAATAGGTTCGTCCTCCTCGTAAAGCTCAACCTCTTCAAAAAAGTGTTGCTCTGGATCAGGGGCCAACACAGCAGCAGCAACCTGGGGACCCTGGGAAGGGGCAGGAGGCTGAGGAATGATGCTCTGCAGAGCCTGAATAATTTTAAATGCCTGGGCTATGTCCTGATCCGAAGGCATTACAGGCTGCTGCGCAGAAGTCCCTGGTTTAGCAGGAGAGGGTTCTGCATGTTTGAGCTTCTTTAATTTCTTTGAGGGAACCGGAGAGTCAGCCGGTTCTTTTCCTCTTTTTGCCCCTTTTTCGCCCGTATCAGGGGCAGGGGTAGAAGCACTGGTTAATTCAGCCACAACAGACTGGGGTGTCAGCTGGTCAGAGCCTGAGGGACCCCTTGGAAACTTTTTATTAAGCCTTTCAAGGCGCTTCTCAACAGTTTTTTCTGGGAATGTTTTACATATTTCACATTCCTGGTCCAAATGTTCAAATCCCAGACAAGCCACACATAAGGTGTGCTTGTCTGCCTTGGCAAACACATCTCCACACTTCAAACAGTTTTTAAAACCAGGCTCCCCGGTTCTCTTTTCAGGTTTCTCAGTCATGGTGAAAGATACAGTGAAAAACCTCCAACTGCTAAATACCAAGTAATTTAAACAGCTTTGCTTTTTTTTTTTTTTTTTGCGGTCGGTTCCTGAACCGATAAGGGAACGATGGAACTGAGAGGAGATGAAAAATGAACCGTTCAAGCAGTTCTGTAAACGTTAAAAAGCGGTTACAATAAAATCTTTTAGCACCAAATTTTTGAGATAATGAACAGGTTCTTTAATCAGAGAACCGATACAGGGCTTCCTGTAACCCCTTAGGATATCCAAAACATTTTCAGAAAGATGCAAGCCTGCATACTCTAGGTCTTCAAGAGCCAGGCCTTGAGCCTGAGTGGCCTAAATGTTTGGATACAGGAGCCTCCCCTGGTTAGAGGTTAACAGACTGTGCCTCCGAGGAAGGTGTACTGACTTGGCCACATGCATGGAGAGCAGCAGAGAGTACCATGGCTGCCTGGCCCAGTCTGGTGCTCTCAAGATTATTGATGCTGACTAGGACCTGAGCTTGAGAAATACCCTGTACACCAGAGGGAAGGGAGGAAAAGCATATAGATGCTTCCCAGACCAATTCAGGGCTAGAGCCTCCAGGAGGACTATTCCCCGATCTGGTGGTCTGCAACAGTATTGTGGCAGGTGGTGGTTCTGGTGGGATGTGAACAGATCTACCTCTGGGGTCCCCTACCTCCTGAAAATCACTTCCACCACTTTCCTGTTCAGGGTCCATTTGTGATGGGCCTGACCGATTTGACTCAGAGCATCTGTGAGGGTATTGTCTTTCCCTGGCAGATGAACCGCCTGTAGGGAAACTCCCAAGGAGTATGCCAGACTCCAGATTTTCATGGCTTCTGTATAGATAGGACCCAACTTTGTACCTCCATGCTTGTTTATGTAGTACATTGTGGTGGTACTATCCATTCTGACCTGTACCACCTTTCCCTGTACTAGTGTTGTGAAGGCCTTTAGTGCCAGAAACACCGCTCTGAGTTCCAGCAGGTTTATGTGCTGGAGTGACTCTGCACTTGACCAAGTGCCCTGGGTTGTGTGGTCCCTCAAATGGGTGCCCCACCCCAGTAGAGATGCATCTGTTGTGAGAACAACTGATGGGGACTCTTGCTGAAAGGGAACCCCTTCTCAGACTGGATTCCTCTTTCCACCACTGAAGTGCCTGTAACAAGGGTTTTGTTACTGGGATCAGCTTTGAGGGAGGATCTCTTCTTTGGCACCAGTGTGCCCTCAGGTGGAACTGGATGTCTCTCATTTGGAACCTGGAACCTAGGACTGTGCCTGTGGCCGCAGCCATGTGGCCCCGGAGCTGGAACTGCCTTGCAGTTTATGACATGTGCAGGCTCAATGAGTCTGAAATCAGCTGGGTATTTCTTATCCTGTCCAAAAGCAGGTAGGCCCTGTCTTGCAGGGTGTTGATCTCTGCCCCTATAAATTGCAGCACCTGTGCAGGTAGGACAGATGTGTTGTGGTTTATCAGGAACCCCAGGGACTCCAGAAGCTTCTGGGTGATCTGCAAGTACTGACTGACTTGCTGTGGTGATTTTCCTACCACCAGCCAGTTGTCCAAATATAGGAACACTGTGACACCCTGTCTTCGAAGGTGTGCCACATCCACTGCCAAGCACTTTGTGAACACTCTTGGAGCTGAAGTGAGACTGAATGGCAGGACTGCGAATTGATAGTGACCTGATGGGAGTCTGAACCCGAGATATTTTCTGTGAGCCTCCCTTATAGGGATGTGGAAATATGCATCTTTTAGGTCCAGTGATGCCAACCAGTCTCCTTTTTGGAGTGTTGGCAGAATCAGTGCCAAAGTTACCATCTTGAACTTTGGCTTTGTTAGATACTTGTTTAGTACCCTGAAGTCTAAGATAGGCTGCCACTAACCATTTTTTCTTTGTAGTGAGGAAATACTGTGAGTAAAACCCCTTTCCATTCTGCTGAGATGGGACAGGCTCCAGTGCTTTTGACAATAACAGGTTTCGAACCTCTTCCTCCAACAGCTTCTTTTCTGTGTGGAAGGATGGTCTGAATATTCTGGATCTCAGAACAGGAAGAGATTTGAAAGTCAGAGACAGTCCCTGACTCACTACCTCCAGGACCCACTTGTCTGTGATGATTCCTTGCCAAGCCTGGAGGTAATGACCCAGCCTGCCTCTGACAGGTAGAGAGGAGAAAGCCTGTGAAAACACATCAGGGTGTTTGCTTACTCTGGGGCTGAGATGGGTTAAGATCTGTGCCTGGAGCCCCTTCTGCCCCTACCTCTAAGTACCCTTGCTGGGGATACTGCTGGTATTGGGGTGCAGCTATTGCCTGGAAAAAGGGCCTGTTATGAAAGGACCTGCCCCTGCCTCCCCTCCCACAGGGCCTGGTGGACGGAGAGGCCTTCTCTTTAGCTGAATTGCTCTTGAAGGTGGCTTTGTAGTCATCTACCTTCTTCATGTAAGCCACTGTTTTGTTTCCAAAAAGGGAATTCCCTTCCAAAGGGAAATCCATGGCCTTTGTCTGTGTGTCCTGGGTAAGATTTGTGGCCAGACAAACCTCCTTTGAGCAACAGTATTGGCCATCCACCTAGCTGCTGTGTCATCAGTATCAGCAGCCATTTGAAACTAATATTTGTCTGCCTCCAAGCCAAACCTAACAGTTTCTGCAAGATCCGTGATGGGTGACGTGGCCTTATCTGTCATAGCCAGGACAGACTGCCACAATGACTTTTGATACTGTGCCGCATAGGCCTGAAAATTAGCCTGCCTGATGGCCAAGGAGGCTGACAAATATCCTTTCTTCACCATACTATCAATTTTTCTGGACTCCTTTTTCTGGTGGGTGAGAAGACAAGGGCACTTTAGCCTTGTCACAGGCTGCTGCCTGCACCATACCCTGGTGATCAGCGTGGGAAAACCAAAATTCTGCACCCTCCCTGTCCAGCTGGTACTTCTTGTCCAGTTTCTTCTCAAGAGGAGGGACAGAGTTAGGAGTTTGTAAAATCTTCAAAGCATCCCTTTTAAAGAATTTATTCACTGGTAAGAGGGGCTTTTTAGTGGGGGTTAACCCATCATCTCGAGGAATTTCACCTCTTCCTCATTTTCTAGTGATGTCCAGGGCATCAGCCATCCTTCTCAAAAAAGTGAAATGTGAGGAATAATCTTCAGTGGTTCTAGGAGGAGAACCAAAGTCCTGCTCAGGGGAAACCTCAGGTTTAATGGGTTCCCCCTCATCCTCCTCCTCACACCCACCATAATCCTCCTCTTCAAGAAATGAGGATTTGGCTGAAGGGCCAGTCTGTCTGGCTGGGGTCTGCCCAGATGGCTGCTGACCAGGAGAAAAAAGTCTCTGCAAAGCTTGCACCACTTTGAAAGCCTGTGCTACCTCCTGAAGAGAAGGGAGAGCCAGAGCACCCACAGAAGTCCCCTTCTTTTGTCCAGTAGGGGTTCTGTGTGCTTTAATCTTTCAGTCTTTTTTGAGGGAACCGGGGAGTCAGCCAGTTCAGCAGGCCTCTTAGTCATTTTATCACCCGTCTCAGGGGTTGAATGTAACACTGCAGTGGTTTCACCCACAGCAGAAGAGGGTGTCAGCTGGTCAGAGCCTGTGGACCCTTGGGTGGAGGAAGTTTTTTCTTTAGCCGTTCCAGGCACTTCTCCACAGTTTTTTCTGAGAAAGTTTTACAAATTTCACAATCTTCTTTTAGATGTTCATAACCAAGGCAGGCATCACACAAACTGTGCTTCTCTGCCTTGGCAAACATTTCCCCACAATCAGAGACGTTTTTAAAACCAGGTTCACTGGTTTTCTTTTTAGGTTTTTCAGACGTTTGATTGGGAACCAATAAAAAAATTGAAACCGCTAAATAATTTTTAGTTTTAAGTAATATTTAGCAGTTGCGGTTGGTTCCGGAACCGACAGGAACCGGGAACCGCAGAGAAAATGAGCCAAGGTTATCGGTTCAGTAACCGATAAAGTGGTTACTAAAATAAAAGTTTTTAAATAAAAATAAAACTAAACTAAACTAATGGGGTTTTTTAGTCAGAAAACTCCGACATAAACTAAAATAACTCGGTTCCCCACCGGTTATACCACCCGGGAAGAACCGATAAAAATACCCAAATTAACACTAAAACTATGGGTTTAGCTAGATAACAATAAGTAAAAGGCAACAAACGACAGAAAAAAAACTATGATTTTATAAGTTTCTTCACGTCACAGGTAGAAGTTGAGGAGAGGAACTCCGAGCATCTAGACTTGACAGGTGGAGAGTGAAATCTGAGAGGTTTAGAACTAAGGCAGCATTTGAAAAATTGTGATGCACAAAAGTTTCCATCACCTGCATGTGTTCCATTCTCTCCGAGCAATTCCGTCTTAAAGGGTCACTGTAGAAGTTATGAATACCTGAGTATTTCTGGGGTTAGAAAGGTGCTTTTTCGGTCACTGCGTGGAATCACCTTTTGGGATCGAGTAACGAAATGACAGTGCCAGTGTTCATGAAGAGAGGTCCCAAAAAGCCCATGTTGAAAATTTTGTGCAAAAATAATCCCCCAAATGACTGTGTTACAAGCGTGCATTGCGCAGTTTCTACTCACACTCGTAACTTTGCCAATTTTTTATATTTTCACTCCAAATTTCCAACATTGCCATTTTTTCATACCTCCTCATGGACAGTTCAGCTGTCATTTTTCACATCCTGCCCAAAATGTGTTTTCGCACCTGTGACGCAGAATGGCGAGGCTGCTGTGCAAAATCATCTTTCGGGATGAGTGAATGAAAAGACAGTGGCACTCTTCATGAGATGGTGTCCCAAAATGGCCATGTTGAAAATTTGGTGAAACAACTCCAAAAAATGGCAGCGTTACACCTGGTCATTCAAAATTTTCTACGTACTCGTGTAACTTTGGTAATTTTCAATCCAGATTTTCAATACAGCCATTTTATCATGCCACCTCATGAACAGTACAGCTGTCATGTTCACATCCTGCCCATAATGTGTTTTTGCACCTGTGGTGTGGAATGCCATTTTCCCACGAATTTGAAAATTTTCACCGACAGGGTTCCTGAGGTGGGGTGATAAGAAGACAGTGTTCAGGGGCGCTGTGGAGCTCAAGCAAGATGGCAGCTAGAATTTCATGCTCTGCATAATAGATATCCTTTTTACAGCTTAAACTTATTTTATTGGAAGTCGAGATTAATTTAACTATCTTCATCCTTGATCAGAAGACCTCCAGTGCCGATATGGGGAACCCGAAAAAAGATAAAACCTTGTCGGCTGGCAGTAAACCTAAAACTGTTCCCGATCCTCTGACTACACGCTCCACAAAAGGCTGCAACCTCGCTGTTCTACCTGTTGCAGGCGAGGAAACCATCCAGACTCTTGGGCAAAAAAAATGACCCAATTGCTAGCCTCAATGGCAGGTTTAGCTGATAAATTTGACTCTTTGACTAACAGAGTCTCCACTGTGGAAACAGAGATCACCTATCTTAAAACGGAATCCACAGAGACAAGGAAACATTCCAAAGCAGCCCTGGGGTCCACTGCCAACTTAGTGAAGGAAAACCTGCACTTAAAGTCTCGATTAGAAAATTTGGAGAATCAGACCAGGGCAGCTAATCTGAGGATAGTCGGGATGCTGGAGGACAGTAAAGTGACCATTTGGGCCTATTCTTCACAGAATGGATGGAGCAGGAATTGGGATGGCCTTTAGTAGA
Organism: Neoceratodus forsteri; assembly: GCA_016271365.2. Classification (NCBI taxonomy): domain Eukaryota; kingdom Metazoa; phylum Chordata; order Ceratodontiformes; family Ceratodontidae; genus Neoceratodus; species Neoceratodus forsteri. The sequence goes on from CM028134.1 coordinate 983,811,713, forward strand.
TCGGAACTTAGTCATCCAGAAGGCCTATCGTGTAGCATTTCGAAGGAAGCCAGTGAATGAGGAGGCTCCGAGGGCTATTGTGATGGTGGTGGATGGTACTGGGACCCAGGACTTTATCCTAGCCTTGGCAAGGCAAAAAATAAATTTATTTCATGAAGGGCAAAGAGTTTTTCTATATCCAGACCCGAGCTACGCCACTCGCCAGTGGAGGAAGAAATTTGATGCCTTCCGCGCCATGCTTCGTGAAGCAGGGGTGCCTCATGAACTGCTATTCCCGGCCTGACTGCACATAATCTTTGAGGGGGACGTCTTCATTTTTTCTGAACCCTCCGAGGCACTCAAATGGGCACAAAAACGTACTCTTGTGAAGAGGAGGAGAGAAGAATGTTCCCAATCTGATTCTGACAACAAAGAAGAAACTGACACTTGAATTGGACTATCTGTTCTAGTTTGGTGTACAGGTTTGCATATGGGGCTTTTAACCCCTCTATAATGATCCCACTGTAATGTTTGTTGGTTTTTATTACACCTTTTATGGGGTTCTTGTTACAAAGCTTTTAAGTGAGAGTAGAGTGGGCAGTATAAGTCCAGAAGTCGACTATGTAACTGTAATCTTTTTATTACAACGTTCTTTACCTGGGTTGAGTGTTGGGAGTTTGTTATGCGACGAATGTATAGCAGAGCCCGAATCCAAATGGGTGAGTACCTTAATGGTACATTAAAACTGATCAGGCATGTGTTTTTATTCTCATTTCCTTTTACAGGATAAAGGGAATTCGATGTATAATATAATACTTTTGGATTTGGTTTTCACATGCGGCTCATGGGCTTATTAAACGCAGCATATATTACTAATACCTTCAGTTAATATTTTAAACTGTTTACCCCTGTGACGTATCTAATTGATGTATTACGATTGTCTATCTGCGTGTATTAAGAAGGGTGGCACCCTCATTTGATTATCACTGTATATCCTAATGTAAGGTATTTGGTATATAAACTTTATGTTTTACTGTAAACACAATAAACAGAAAGTAAAAAAAAAAAGATGACTAAGTTCAACATTTGGGGTCAAAATATGAAAAAATGACAAACTTATGGCCATTTGTTATTTTGGTATGCATGCTCGTAACTGCGGAAATCTTAAATATTTGCACCCCACATTTTTGTATTTATACCCTGCTCCCCAGCGTCCACCAGCCAATCCAACCAGCTACCCCACGGCTTACCCCCAGTAGGGTCGGTGGGGGCCCTGAACGACGGATCCAGTAGGGTTGGCGCCATAGCTATTCAGGGCAGGACCTGCAAGTTCCCTCTGTCATCCGCGGTGAGCTTTTTTCCTCCTGGTTTCTCCTCTTCAGGGCCGGAGCGTGCAAGGACACCAGTGATGGTGCCGCGCACGCTCCCATGCATGCACCCCATCAGGCATCTGCCCCGCCTCTGACCCGATGTCTGCAGTGTCAATGTGCCAGCCCCCAGCCACCGCTACAAGCCAAGCATGCAATAACAACTGGTTCCCCACCCCCAGAGGAGAGCTGTCCCTGTAACGCTTGATCCTTCACCTCCCCTGCTGATCCCTGGAGGCCCACGCTCGGTCCCAAAAAGGGGTCGCCAGTGTGGCGCGAGGTGCGGTGGCCAGTGCCTCAACCCTCACTGCCACCGGGCCAGCAATGCACCCATTTTCAAAACAGCCTTCTTATTAACTGAGCTTCTGTATTCAGATGCTGTCCAAAATATGACAGCTTGTCAAAACATACTTCAGGCAGGCTTTTCCTCCAACCAGAAGTTCAACTGACACAATACACCCCTGCCACATAAACCATGTAAGGAAAACATTCAGCATTGACAAATGCTTGTATTTTGTCAGGCAAATGAATTCTACGTTTCATCTATTTCAAATAGGCTTCTTTAGGAAATTGACCAAAACTGATAAAAATAATAACCAGTTTTTCACTCCGCACCTTTATTTCTAAACAGCAGGCATGGTAAGCAGCACAGAAGGGAGGCACAGAGGAGAGTTTGTAACAAATGATAAGTACTTTAAATATATATTTTCTTAACGCCAGCCTGGTGGTGCTGAGGGTTGAGGCGCTGGACACCACACCTCGCACCACACCGGCAACCCATGTTCGGGAACAAGCACCTTGGGCCATCGGGATTGGCAGGGGAGGGAGAGAATCGAGCATCCAGAGGACAGCTCTCCTCTCCTGGGGAGGGAGGACTGGCATTCCCGACGAACGACTGCCACAAGGTGGAGGCCTGGTGGAAGTGCGGGACTGTGGGCGCCACGGAAGGGAGGGTGCTGCAGGACTTCTACGGGCACATGCACACCTCCACGTGTGCATGTCCTGTGTGTGCGCTCCAGCAATGGGGAAAGGGACAAAAATGGAGGAAAAACACCTCACAGCTGCAGGATGATGACTGACCCCTTGCAGGCTCCACATCCAGTGACCGGGCAAGCTCTAGGTAAGTCCCAGCGAGAATGGGATGACGGGGCTGGGAGGTTGGTCTGAGTGGGGCAGCTATGAGGAGAAAAGAAGATAAACACAAGAAGGAAAAAAATATGTATTTTCTTTGTAATAAAAATGATTAAGCAGTGTAACAGATGTATAAACTATGTTAAAAAGTAACTAGGTGTTATACAGAGTTAAAAATTAAGACATGATGAAAGCTAAATATGCTGTAAAAACAGGTTACTCACCTGTAACAGTAGTTCTAGGAGTGGTCTATGTTGTTCATCCACACTGTTTGGCATGTCCTTTTCCTTTTCGAATCTTGCCAGAAGGTCTTGAAGCTGGCTCCTCCCACCACCCACCCACCTGGGTGGTATAACCCTCGGCTCTGCCCCATGATGCCAGATCTTTGCCTGCTGGAAGCTCAGGTTGTGCGTCGAAGCCAGGGAGGTCGGGTGGGTTCGTGTGGATGAACAACATATACCACTCATAGAAAGTGCGGTTACATAAGAACTTACCATAACAGTAGATCTTCAAGGAATGTCTCTTGCAGTAGGTCATTACTTCTGGGAGGTTCCAGCAGAGGTTGCTGTCACATGGCAGCTTCTTCCAGCAGTCTTTCATCAGGGACCGCCCACACATGACATCATCTCTCTGTGCCCTATATAAACATGGGCAGTCCCTGGTAACCTCAGTTCCCCGCTGGATTCAGCTCACAAAGGCGAGGACCAAGGGAAACCGAGGTACCAAAGAGTCCTAACCCTAAGTCCTTGGATCATGATTTTGTCTCCGTTAGAGAAGGAGGGAGATGGAGGACGAGATAGAACCTACTGCAAGAGACATTCCTTGAAGATCTACTGTTACGGTAAGTTCTTATGTAACCTCACTATCTTTTACGGAATGGTCTCTTGCAGTAGGTCATAACTTCTGTGAGATTCCCCAGCAGTTATGTCCAAGTGGGAGGACAGTTATGATAAAAGGCTTTGCAGAGCGGCACGGCCAAAGGCTGTCCTGCACCATGAGGCAATATCTAGGTTGTAGTGCCTTCTGAAGGTATGGATTGTGGACCAGGTAGCTGCACTGCAGATGTCCGTAAAAGAGGCACCTTTGAAGCAAGCCGCAATGGCTGCTGTAGCCCGAGTGGAATGAGCTTGAACACAATCTGGCAGAGGCTTATTGTATTTTTTATAACAAAAGGTAATGCAATGTGCCAACCAACAGGAGAGGGTGTGCATCGCAACGGGAAGGCCCTCACGGCCAGGGGCAAATCAGACAAAAAGTTGAGCGGTTTTCCTAATGGACCTAGTCCGATTAGTGTAATAGCGGAGGATTAGATGGACATCCAGAGTATATAGAATGTGTTCTCCCAGATTGGACTAGTCGGGGTAGTATACCGGTAACTTCAGGGATTGACTGAGAGTCTGTTCTGAGACTACTTTAGGTAGAAAGGATGGGTTGGTGCGAAGCACCACGCGGTCCTTATGAAAGATAAAATAGGGTTCCTTGCACATAAGGGCATATAGCTCAGAAATACGTCAAGCTGAGGTGATAGCTACCAAGAATAATGTTTTCCATGAGAGGAAACGCATGTCACAAGTGGTAGCTGGCTCAAAAGGATCCACTGTTACAGTTTTTCCAATCGTAAAATTCAAGTCTCACAGGGGAGTGGGATGGCAAATTGGGGGTTTCATATGTAATACGCCTTTCAAAAACATCTTAGCTAGATGATGTTGGTGCAGTAAGCGGCCATACTGCGGTTCGTGGAAAGACGAAATGGCAGCCATGTGGACCTTGATAGAGGAATAACTAAGGCCCGCTTCAGTTAAGGAGGCTAAGTAGTCCAGGATCTTCATGAGAGGACATGAATAAGGGTCCAGCGCGTGAGTGGCAGACCATATGGAGAAAAGTTTCCATTTACAATTATAGGTCTCCCTGGTAGCCGGTTTTCGCGCAGCTAGCAAAATGTTAGCTACCTGAGTTATGACACTTATAGTCTGCTTATGAATGTGTCCTCAGGAATCAGGCATGAAGACACAAGGTCTTCAGACTGGGATGGAGGAGGAAGCCTTGGCATTGGGTCGAGATCCGGTCTGAGTGGCAACTGAACAGGGTCTATCACTGACAGTTGTTGCAGTACTGGGAACCATGACTGTCGAGGCCACAGGGGTGCTATGAGAATCATTGTGGCTGACTCCGTTTGTAGTTTCATTAGAGTGTGAGGCAGAAGAGGGAGTGGGGGAAGACATAAGAAATGACCTGTCTAAGGTAGGGACAGGGCATCGGTAGAGCTTCCCTTTTTGTTCAGGATAATGGAAAAATAGTTGGGGAGGCAGTGGTTGTCTGTGGAGGCAAACAGATTGATCTGTGGAGTGCTCCATAGGTGAAAGATCTCTTGAAGCACTTGTGCATGCAGTGTCCACTCGTGAGAAGAAGACTGGCGACTCAGTTTGTTTGCTATCTGATTGTAATGGCCCAGTAGATGGACTGCAGTGAACGTTAGGTTTTGTTTGATTGCTTCTTGCCATACATTGAGCATCTCCATGCAGAGGGTGCGTGATCTCGTGCCCTCTTGCTTGTTGATATAAAATACTACAGTTATATTGTCTGAATGAATCATCAATGGACCCGATGTCAGATAAGGACGGAAGGCCTGCAGCACCAAAAGAACAGCCCTCATCTCCAGAAGATTGATGTGAGGGTGTTGGGGACAAGATGGCCACTTGCTCTGTATCCTGTACAGACCCAGGTCTGCAAGATGCAGCTTCAGCATAGGTGACAAACAGCTGGTGAACCTCTCCCCGAATTTCCGCCGTCCGCTCCTTATAATAAGAGAGCGCTCGTCTCAGGTCCAGAGCATGGAGCCTGTACTCGGCCTCCGAGGTGCAGTTCGGGTAGAACACGGGAAGAGTCAACACCTGATTAAGGTGGCACTCCGACACCACCCCCAGAAGGAATTTCGAGTGGAGGTGCAGGACAACCTTGTCCCTGTGGAAGACCAGGTAAGGAGACTCCACTGAGAGCGCCTGGAGCTCCCCAGTCTTTCTGGCTGATGTGATAGCCAGCAGAAAGGCAGTCTTCCACGACAAATGTGACATCTCACACTTGTGCATTGGTTCGAATGGCTTGCCCATGAGCTTTGCCAGTACCAGCACTAGATCCCATGGAGGTGGAAGTTCACTCACCAGAGGGGATATGTGGTTGAGGCCTTTACAGAAACGCCAGACCACTTTCTCCTGTGCCACCATCTGCTGACCGGCCCACGCCCAGTAAGCGGAGATATTTGCCAGGTACACCTTAAGGGTTGTAGACCAAAGACCCCCTTTGGACAGAGACCAAAGGCAGTCTAAGATGCTAGCCACTGGACAGGACAAAGGGTCCAGGCCCTTACCCTGACACCAAATGGAAAACCGCTTCCATTTGAAAGCATAGCACCTCCTGGTTGACTCTTTCCTGGATGCTTCCACTACTGTGAGTACATCCTCAGAAAGACCCAGAGCCTGGAACTCTAGCCATGCAGGAACCAGGCTGTCAGGTGCAGGGATTGAAGGTCCAGATGGAATACCTTCCCCTGATTGACAGATAACAGGTTCGGGCGTACTGGAAGACACCACGGAGGCCTGGAGCTGAGGCTGATGAGGAGATATGGATACCAGAACTGGCGTGGCTAGTCTGGGGCTACCAGGATCACCTGTGCCTTGTCCCTCCTAACCATGAGAATCACCTTGTGAACCAAGGGAAGTGGAGGGAAGGCATAGAAGAGGCCTGGGGTTCATGGCCTTGTGAAGGCATCCCCTGGCAGTGAGCCCTGCTGAGGGGGGTGTGATGAAACAGCCTTAGCTTGATGTTCTCCTTGGAGGTGAACAGATCCACCTGAGGTTTGCCCCAGTAGAAGAACAGTCTGTGTACTACCTCTGGATGAAGAGACCACTCGTGGGACGTCTTGCCCACATGGCTGAGAGCATCCAACAGTTGATTTGAGGCTCCTGCCACATGGATGGCTAGGAGATCTGTCTCTAGTCAGCTCACAAGGGTCCAGATGTGGAGCGCTTCCCTGCACAGCAGCTGGGAGTGCATGCCACCCTGTTTGTTGAGGTAGTACATGGTCGTGGTATTGTCCATCTGGACTTGAACCACTTGACTCCGAAGAAGCTGAGCAAACACTGACAGTGCCAGCCTGACTGCTCTGAGCTCCAGCAGGTTGATATGACATTGGGATTCTTGGGGGTCCAGAACCCCATGGGCTCTGTGGTTCCCCACGTGGGCTCCCCAGCCCATGAGAGAGGCATCAGTCATGAGGACAATCGTCGGCTAGGGACAGACAAATGGGATCCCTTCCTGCAAGTGATCCAGGATAGTCCACGACTGGAAAGCGTCCCACATCTTCTGGGTCACAGTGACCAGCAGGTCAAATTGACTGTGACACAGTCCACTGGCTGGCCAGCTTCCATTGAAGGGGGCGCATATGCCACCAGGCCCATTGGACCATGATGATGCAGGCCGCCATGTACCCCAGAAGGCACAGAAAGTCCCAGACAGGGCGAAAGTGCCCAAGCAGAAATGATTGGGCAAAGGAGGAGAGAACCTCCACCCTGTCCGTCAGGAGCCGGGCTCTGGCTCGGCAAGAGTTGAGCTCTGCCCCAATGAGGCATATCACCTGCGAAGGTACAAGTTCCGACTTGGCCTCGTTGATCAGAAGATCAAGTTCGGTGCAGGTATGGAGGGCCAAATCCCTGGACCTCTCTACCTCCTGCTTGGAGGATCCCGCCAGGAGCCAATCATCGAAATATGGGTAAACCCTGACCCCTTGACACTGAAGATGGGCCACCACCACTGCAGTGCATTTGGTGAAGACCCATGGGGCTGATGACAGGCCGAACGACATGGCTCAGAACTCGAATAGGGCTCCTTCTGCTCGGAAGCGAATGAACCTCTGGTGAGACGGATGGATCGGGACATGAAAGAACACGTCCTGAAGATCCAGAGAGCAGAACCACATTTTCTGCTCCAGAGATGGTAAGATGTGGGACAGAGTTACCATCCTGAAGGTGCAGGACCTGAGGAACTGGTTCAGGTCGTGCAGCTCTAGAATGGGGTGCCAGCCCACCATCCGCTTCAGAACCAGGAAGTACCTGGATACGAACCCTGGATTGACCAGGGGGTCCGTGACTCTGGCCACCACCTCCTTGTGGAGGAGTTGGGCAATGTCGTCTCGAAGAGCCGACTGAGTGTGTACGACACCAAATCCTCCCATGGGGCATGGGCTCGGCTTGGAGGGTACTGCTCGAATTCCAGAGGCAGTCCCAGACCCACCACTTCTAGAACCCACCTGTCCATGGTAACAGCAGACCAGGCGGAAAGGAAGTGGCAGAGCCGGCCCCCCCCCCATGGGAGGACCCAGAACTTGCATGACAGGTATGAGGGTGGTTTCCCCATCCCATCACTCAGCAGGCTTGGAGGAAGAGGGCCCAGAATGGGGACCTCCTGAGCCCCGTCCTCCAGGCTTATGGGTCGCTGGAGGCCCAGACTTGGGCCGAGGGCACCAAGACTGTGCCTGCTGTTGCTGCTCCGCTTGAAAGTGGAGCTGCTTGGCCGCAGTGGCAAGATGACGAAAAGGCTTTTTCTTCTGCTTTTTAGAACCCTGGGATTACTTTTGTGTAGAAGAGACTGAGTCCAAGGTGGCACTGGACTTCTCAATACATTGGAGGTGACCGTCCACAGCTTGGCCGAAAAGGTTGGTACCCAGGAAAGGGATGTCTGTTAGCTTGTGTTGGGTGTCCGCGCTGTGAAGGTGGAGACCCTTAACCAAGCCCTGTGGCGCATGGCAACCGCGGCTGCCACTGAACGGGTGCATGAGTGCCTGAGGTCCAGAGCCATCTGAAGTTGTTGTTTTGCAACAGCCCAACCCTGATCCTGGACCTGCTTGACCATGGTCTGGAGGTCTGTGGGGAGGTGAGGTGGAACCTCATTGAGTGAGCCCAGAACAGCGTGAGAGAAATGCACCATGATTACGGCGTAGCTTGCCTGTCGGAGGCCTAGCGTAGAGGCGGCATAGACTTTACGGGCAGAATGGTCCAGCTTTTTGGACTTCTTGTCCGGAGATACGTCTGTTTCTGCCGAACTGCCCAAGTGCCTAAACACAGATTCTGTCACCAAACCCCGAGCCGAGGGATGCTCTGTGAACCCCAAAAGGGACCCTATGGGCACCACGTATTTGCAAGCCATACAGGCAGAAGGTGCAGGGCAAGAGTCAGGATGCTGCCATAGCTCCAAAGCCGGACCAACAATGGCCTCAGCCACTGGGAAGGCTTCCATCGGAGAATCCCTCTGTTTGAGGATATCCATGAGGGGGTATTCGGCCTGTTTTTGGACAGGTTTGAGAGGCATCTCCGTGGATTTGGAGATAAGACGGAGGATGCCCAGGAAGGAAGAGGGGGCCTTCCTCCATTGATAGACTACTGACCAATTCCTCATCTAAGGGACGGGAATGAAGGTCCAAGTCCTCGGACCCCAAAAAGTCCAGATAAATCGGCCGGCCACCTGAGTCTTCCTCCACCCATTGCGGATGGTCAGGAGCGAGAGTAACAGACAGCCTACATGGGAGACCTGGAACAGGCCAAGACTCTTTGGCAGGTACCCCCACCAGGGGCTGTATATGTGGCGATTCCACCAAAATCGATGGAGAGGTTGATTTTGGCCAAACCAAGATGGTTTTGACTGGCTCCGTGGGAGAAGGCGATGTGAGCAGCTCTGGAGGAGTTGGCCCCGACCTGGGCGACAGCCAAGTAATGGCGGTGTGGACGCCGAAGTCGGCTTTTGACCAGACAAGATCAGTTGTTGCCACATTAGATCTTCGTAGCGTCGACAGAGTTTCTGTCGAAGCCTCTCCTCGTCCGAGGAGGACGAAGAAGAACATCGGCAACGCCTCTTCTTGGAATGATTGTGCGCCTTCTTCAGCCTGTCAGTTGAAGGGGTCAGAGACCTCGACCTTGATCATCTGGATGACCGACGGGGCCAATTAGAAGGTATCGGGGAAACTGGTGGTTCTTCTTGGTCGGGGACCGGTTCACCGATGGGTTTCCCAGTGGGCTGGGTGTCCTCACTGGGGAGAGGCAGGACCATTGTCCTACATAAGGAGTTGTCGGCCTCGCTGGGTGACAATGGGTTGACTGGGTCGAGAATGATCTCAACCAGATTGTCGTCCAGTGTCTGGGCTAACTGGCCTGACAGTGGGACCGTGAAACCAGCGGCCAAGGCCGCAACCTCGACCGAAGTCGAGACAGCTGATTCCTGGGACCGAGATCGCTCACGATTCCAGGAACGCTGTCGGTGAGATGAAGAATCTCTCGGTTCCTTGCCTTTTTACGGGACCAAGAGACATGCATGGCCGAAGGCCTCTCGCCCTTGGTGGGAAGGATAGGCACATCTCCCGAACGGAACCAGAGAAAGTGGAGCCCAAGTTGAGCAGAACGAAAAAGGGCTTCGAGGACTGATCCGTGGCCCAAGCTGCCTCTTCCTCGAAGGCCTGTATTTGTTTGAGCTGCTCGGCGTATCCCACAGCCGCGGAGACCGCCGATCAGACTTCCTTCACTTTGACTGGCACATTCCGTTTCTCCGGTCTGCTCAATTTTAGCCGTGTGAGACGATTGTCCAGGACGTTTGAGTGAATTGTGCGACACATCTTACAGGCCTGGGTGTCATGGCTGACACCCAGGCAATACTCGCACGAGGCATGCGGGTCTGTGCGAGACATCTTTTGCCCGAACGGGCAGCGGCGGAAACCTGGAGAAGATTTATCTTATATAGCGGTTACAATCGTGAAGCGATTATTATTAACTCTGACGAGTTTAAGTTTGAGCAAATTCGAGGATTTTGAAGCCAGGGTCTACTAAACGCTAGAGCGGTAAGGAGGAAACCTGAATCTTCCAGGGGAAAGGAAGATCTGGCATCATGGGCCCGATCTGAGGGTTATACCACCCGGGTGGGTGGGAGGAGCCAGCTTCAAGACCTTCCGGTAAGACTCTTAAAGGGATAGGACATGCCAAACAGTGTGGATAGAACAACATATCCACGATCCTAGAAAGAGAATGTTTTTTATCTGGTATGAAACTAATGTAGCAAGCGAATGAAGTTAAAAAGTATTGTTTTCAACAGGTCCAGACAATATGAAAGTACCTTGAATGTGCTGACTAATGGTTTAAAAAGAAGGAGCGTTGGAAGTAAACAGACAGATAACTTGATATAATCACATTTGTGTGGTGAAAAGAGGAGAAACTGTAGCAAAGGGAATTAAGTAACGTTATTTTATTTTCCATGGAATTGACTGTTCATAAGAAAGTTATGGGTACGATTTGTACAAGTTCTTAACGCAACAGAACACTTATAAGTGAAAAGCACAAAGTTTTGACAACTGAATCTGAATCAGTTACCAGAAGCAGAAAATCATTATGTTATATTTTTATCAGTTTTAGGCAATTTTCCTGAAGAAGCCTATTTGAAAAAGTCGAAACATAGAATTCATTTGTCTGAGAAAAAAGTGTGAGAAAATAAAAGAAGACAACCAATGAAAAATACACAAGTGCTTCAGTGTTTTGTTGCAAGTTTCAAGTTTTTTTTTTTTTAACCAGGAGAGACACACTAAGTTGAAGCTTGTTTCCAGGTGCGAACTGGGAGCACAAGGAAGTTAAGTGACTTGCTCAGGGTCACAAAGAATGCAAGTGGGGGCTGTGGGATTCAAACCCAAGTTATTTACTTCAAGCGTTCCCCGTCACTTATGTTCAAGGGTTACTGGTTATTGCATCTTAATAGGTATGTATGTACTCCTGCTGTACTGACAAGGTAATGTATTTGTACTTGTTTTTGAAAACTGCAATAAAATATTTAACTACAAGAATGCACCCCCACCCTTAACTAGTACTTTGGAGCTGAAATTAGCATTGGGAGGTTGCAACCACACAAACTGTTCATTTCCCTGTGGAATTCCTGCCATGCAGTTAACAGGAACCTTGTGATATGCTGGTCAGTGAAGTCAAAAGTATCTGGAAGAATAAACGTTGGCATCTCTATGATAAATTGTTCTCTCTCTTTCTTTATTTTTATGCCACTTTTACTTCTGACACCAAAGTTCAGGAGAGGCAAGGCATGGCAAATTTTATTTATATGGCGCCCATTCCATGGCTCTGGGCGCCTTACAAAACATACAATAAAATATGCAATAACACAATAAAATTACATTAATACAATTTAAAATCATTAAAATATAAATCAGTTTAAAAGCTTTTAGGATGCCATAATCAGGGACTGAGCAAGAATATCTTAAAATTCAGCGATCATTAAAAGCCAGACTAAAGAGGTGGGCCTTCAGCCTCTGCTTAAAAACCTCTACCAAGGGGGCCTCCCGGACTACAGATGGAAGCGAGTTCTACGGGGATGGCCCAGAAATGCCAAAAGCACGATCTCCCGAGGTCTTGAGCCAAACCCTGGGAACATCCAGGAGGCCCCTTGAAGAGGAGCAGAGGGAGCAAGCAGAGGTCACCGACGTCAGGAGCTCTGACAGATAGCCAGGGCCCACTCTGTTTAGGGCCTTATAGGTGAGAAGACCCACCTTGAAAAGGACCCTCCACCTAACTGGCAGCCAGCGCAGGGCATACAGACCTGGAGTCACATGATTGGACCTAGAAGGATCCGTCAGTAACCAGGCTGCTGCGTTCTGCACCAGTTGCATTTGTCGAAGGATCCCTTCTGTGACCCCGAAGTACAAAACATTGCAGTAGTTGAGCCTGGAGGAAACAAAGACATGCACTAGCATTGGCAGATCCTCAAGCAGAACGAGGGGCTTAATCCAGCCAATGTTCTGCAAATGGTAAAACCACTGCTGACTACAGAAGACACCTTATCTTCAAAGTTCAGTCTGCTATCCATGATCATGCCCAGATTTCACACCCTCAGGGAGGCGATCAACGGGGTCAAACCCAGTACAAGACCAGAGTCAGCCCTGGGCAGCAACCCATCACACCCGTGACCAGGCTTGATCACCGGCACCTCCGTCTTGGCCGGGTTGAGTCTCAGCCAGCTGGAAGCCATCCAGTCATTGATTTTAGCCAGACAATTGTTAAGCACATCAACAGCTCCAGATGTTCCAGGAGCAAATGACAAATACATAGAGGATAATGCCTGATGTACAGGTGATAACCATGGTGTAATCAACTCGAATGGTTGCTAGGGCATCAGTAAACCTCGAGAGCACAAACAAACAGGATTCTCTCCTGAGAGTTACTCTCATCTGAGTTGACCAACTCTTCATGCAGGACAGCAGTAATATGTTAACACCCCTACAGCCAACACACTTAACACTGATGATTCAAAGCTTATTGCCTCAGAATGGGATGGAGCTAAGGGTTCTGTGATGATGTCACAGCTTTGGAGTCTGCTGGCCCCTAGTAAGTGAGCATGTACAATATAACCAAAGCAGTAAACGACTAGCCCAGTGCCAACATGGAACAACAAAGAAATGGAGTAAGTAATAAGCCACAATAGGGTGTGCATTACAGGATTATAACAACTGGGTTTAGCTTTTCCCCACAGAGAAACCTGTTGCATAATTTGCTATTATAAAGGAGTGTTTATAACGGCAAACACGCTAATTCGGCGATCTTGCCCGCAGGCGCCAAACCGAGTCTCTTCCATTCTGACCACTGGCTACCTTGCTTCCGCCTGAGACTGCACCACCACATGGACTCGTGGTAAGTGATTTTAAAAAACAAAACAATCACTTCTAAAAAACAAAAAACATCAAAACAACTACCAAGGAAAAAAAGGTTATCTTTTGCTACAATTGCAAAATGTGCTAAGACAGAACCGGACCGCAGCCCCACAGAAAAATCTTTTATTTTATATAATTGCTGTGGCGAAAAAGCTAAACCCAGCAATTATATAAAATAAAATATGGGGTGGTGTGAGAAACTCGAATTTTATATACACCCTCTGTGTTGGATGCCTAGATAAACCTCTCAAGCTTTGCTCTCAGGGTTTATGTGGCACCCAAAACCTTGGATGTGTGTAAAATTGTTGTTACACACACCACCCCATCTATTATTCTATATTTAATGCATGGTCGGGTGATGTCTTGGTTAATGACATTTCGAGATTTTTTTTTAGCCATTTTATAAAAATGAATACTAAAGAAGAAATTTACGTTATACTTACCGTAATTTCTTTTAATGTTAGCTCCAACATTGTCAATGAAAAGTCATTAAAACTGGGTATAGCGCACCACTACCAGGGGAAATGGCACAGCCCAAGATTTAGAATGCTAGGCATATGAGGATTCCAAGCAGGAGTAACTCCCCAGTCACTACTGACCTCGCAGTGCCATAATGACCATAACAACCATATTTTGCCTATTTGATAATAAAACAACAAATAAATTTACTTGTATACAACCTTGCTTTTTACAGGACAGATAGAACTGTCTTACCTTTTCGGCAGACTTCTGAGTGAAGGTCCATTCTGCCTCAGACTCGAGGCTTAATCGAGTCTGACCTCTCGTATGAAACAGGCAGCCCAAAAGGATCATTTTTACCTGCAGCTCTTCTGCAACTTGGTGTCGATAAAAACAATGATGAACCTTGACAAGCAAGACTATCTGCAGTGAACTACCTGCAACAAGGAACACACATCTTTAGTGATATACACTGAATCTGTTGACATGCGTGTTCACAGAAGATTGTACACAAACAAATATATACCTATATATGTGGGATGACTGGAGTCATAATAGGGGTTTTGATGAATGGACATCCCCATTGGTATACTGGATAATATTCTCCTGCAGGAGCAAGGTTCTGGGGTGTGTCCCATTGACAATGTTGGAGCTAACAGAAAAGGAAATTACGGTAAGTATGAAGTAAATTTCTTCTTTCTGTAGCACTCCACATTGTCAATGGGAAGTCATTACAACTGAGTTCTAAGAAGCAGCACCCAGAACAAACGAAAGGGTGGGAATATTATCCCATATGCCAAAACAAGTATTGAAGAAAATACTCTGCACTGCCGCCTGTGCTCCTCTGTAAGCAAAGGCTGCATCACCAGACTCTGAACATCCAAACTGTAGTTAGTGCCTAGAGAAATTGCGGGTGAAAATCATGCTGCTGTCCTGTGTAACTCTAAAACAGGTGTTTTACATACGAACATATGAACATACTGAACGAAGAAGCCAGCAGAGGAAGGTCATTTGGTCTATCAGGTCTGCTCGTATTGCAGGGTCCACAGCTTGAACTAATGTCCCTGCCCCCCCACTCCTCCCATCCTCCCATCCTCCCTACCCATGATCCTTACCTTCCCCTATACCTATCCCAGCCTCTCTTAAAGCTGTCTTTAACGAGATGACCTCTTCCGGCAGCGCATTCCAAGTGTCCACCACCCTCTCTGTGAAGAAGTGCTTCCTGACCAGGAACTCTAAGGAAAAACCTGTCCTTTCAAAGCGCTCAGGGCCAAACTTTTCCATGTCTCCCTAGAGGAATCCAAAACTGTGAAACTGAAGCCTTGGGATGTCAAAATCCTTCTTCCTGCCCCAAGTCGAGAGAGTGTTCCATTTGTAATTATAATATGCTAATAACACACATACAGAAAAAAAGTTTCCTTTTTTTTTGGGGGGGGGGTAGCCAGCAAGGTATCCATCACTTTTCTGAGAAACCAGATTTGAAAACGCATCCTTTTCAGGGGCCCAGTCATGAGCTGCATAGCTCCTGGATTGGGTGCCAAATGAGACCCTGAGACATAAGGTCTCCTTGCACTGAAAGCGAAAAGATGCTGGCTGAGCTAAGCTCAGTAAGACTGCGACCACAAAGTCCTTGGCCACTGGGGAGCCACTAAAAGAAGCTTCCTCAACAGTCTCATTTTGGCTGAACTTGAAGAGAAAAAAGGGCAGTGGAAAACAAAAAACATATGCTCTGTCATGATCCATTCCTCAGACAGAGTAACAACAGCTGAAAACTTGGAATCTGAGCACTGTGGCTGGAGGCAAACAGACTAATCTGACTGTTGCAATGAAGCTCGAACAACTCCGTTTCAACCTTCACTCACCATTGAAAACATTTTCATGGCTTAGCAAGACTGCATAAATGTTCAGTTCTTGTACCAAGTGTACTACTGACAGGAGAACATTTTTTTTCTGTAGCAGATCGAACCAAATGAGAACTAAATGAACTGTCATTTCCTGAACATGATATGGAGACGCTGTTCCTGAAATTACCAGGTCTCCTGATTGGGTAGGTGGTTCATGACTGCTCGAAAACATTCAGACTGGCATCTGTTGTAGAAACAATACTGGAAGGGGTTCCAAAAAGAAGCCCTACACTTTCATTCACCAACTCTGAGATTGTCATGGCTGAGGGGAAAGGAACACTGTGGTGTAGATAGTCATCTGACGTTGGATCCCAGTTCGACAGTCATCCCAATTTTAAGGCTGCATGCGAGGCAATCCCTCGGAACTAAATCAATCGGTGCAGCCACGTGGCACAGCCTGCGTAGCAATCTGAAAAACTGAGGCTGAATGACTGAGCCCTTAGATGGTTCAAGAGAGCTCTTCTCCGAGGTCACCACTCAGCCGTGGTGCGTTAGCATCCCCAGAGTTCCACCCCATGGAGGTAACCCTGGATGCAGTAGCAAGGCCAAGTAAAGTGCCTTGTACTGGAATGCCGGGCCAGTATAAAGAACCTGATGTACTTCTGGTGAGACTGACAGATGGGATGTTCAACTCCCTACCCATGTGAAGTTGGGTGCCTGACAGAACTATCGGAGCTCGGAAATCCCTTGGTTGAACAGCTCTTGGGATTGACCCAAGGACTCTGCCTGAACATCGCAGGGCACACAAACTTACAGAGATGCTACCGAGCCAAAATGAGTTTGAAAAAAAAAAAAAACTCTGACTTTTTTTTTTACATACAAGTTACCTTGCAAAAGGACCCTGACCTCATTTACTTAGCGAGAAAGGCACTATTGCAAAAGATCTGAATGAAGTGGGAAGAACACAAGGGCCAAAGCGCCCAGCTGGTTCAGTTCTGGGGTTGCTCAAGCAGTGAGTGAAAAGAGGTTGGCCTATAGAAAATTCAGGAAGACCAAGAGAGAGGTGGATAGGGAAAATTACCTACGGTTGGCTAGTGAGGCAAGTAAGGAAGTCTGGCGAGCAAAGACACAGAAGGAGCTGCAGACAGCTGAAGGAATTAAGAAGGGGAGAAGGCTTTCTTTTGCTATATAAATGAGAAAAGGGACAAGAAGGAAGGAATTGTTAGGCTTAAGAAAGGGGTGGCGTGGGTGGAGGATAATGGGAGAAAGGCAGCTACTAAATGAATACTTCTGTTCTGTCTTCACCAGGGAGAAGGAAGGACTGGTGCCTTCAGGAGGGAAAAGAGGAATGGGGGGGGCACAAATGTAGTGATAGAGGAGGACAGATTAAAGAAGGGGCTGCTGGCATTGAAGGTGGACAAATCACAAGGCCCAGACAGAGTACATCCAAGAGAACTAAAGGAACTGGCTGAGGAGCTGGCAGGACCACTGGCAGATCTATGTAATAGTTCACTAGAGTCAAGCATGGTATTGCAGGACTGGAGAACAGCATCTATGTAGTGCCCCTCCACAAAAGCGGTCCCAAGGATGACCCAGAGAATTACAGACCAGTCAGTCTGACCTCCATTGCGGGCAAGCTCATGGTGACCACACTAAAGGAAAGGTTGGTTGAATATCTAGAGGAGTATGGTCTCCAGGATGCGAGGCAGTATGGGTTCATGGTGGAGGAGATTGTCTCAAATGAATCTGACTCACTTCTTTGACTGTGTCACTAAGACAGTAGACAGAGGTCAAGCGGTAGACATCCTCGATCTTGATTTCAGCAAGGCCTTTGACTCTGTGCCCTACAAAAGGTTGATCAGGAACTTGTTGGTTCTCAGGTGTGACAGGGTGACCCCTGTCATAGTGGACACCCCTGGGATAAATTGAAACCCCTTCCCCAAGCAGTTTATATGTTTTGTATAATGTCCAACATGCTGGTTATAAATTAAGTGCTGAAGTGCTTATAAAGCTTTCTGTGCATATTAACCTAAAACAAAACTAAGAGTACAGTTACAAAATGAGAGAGCAGTGTTAATATAGAAATAACAAAAGTTTGTGCCTGCTTTTTCTAGATGTTAACAGACCCCTTCTAAGATATATTTTGCAGCAGACAGCATGAGGTAATAGGACACTGCAGGAGAGTTTATGAGAGCACAGAATGTTCTAGTTTCAGCTCTGACCTTTAACAATGTTGTAAACAAGTTATATAATGTGCTCCAGGTGGCTGCCAATTAACTGTTCTCTATGGGGCAACAGTGGCCCCTAGTGGGTAGTTTTATGTTATGTCTGCTATTAATCAAAAGCCGGGGAAATTGGTTTTCCAACTTCTAGTGACCTTATAAAAAGCCCTACCTCAGTGCTGAGAGAAGATAGATGGATAGGAAGGTGGAAGACCTCCTGGTGGTGTGTGCGTTCACGCTGTTTGATTCATGCTAGGCTAAAGAAAAGCCTTGGAAACTGTTGAAGCTAAGCAGTTGTCTGACTTACCATTTTGCTTTCTGTATATTTTACTTGATATAAATAAAATGATAAATGCAACCATGCATGTTTTATGCACCCGATTTGTGGTCTGCCTGACATTGTGTTATCTATGCCCATGCCAGGTGACATGTGATGTCAGTAGTGGGATCTGACTGGACGTCCAAGGAAACGGGGGAGTCTAGTCAGCTGGTGCCAGACCTGGTACCGAGGATACACAGCAGAGGTGCATGGAGCCAGATGAGATGAGGACAGTGCCTGATGGAGATGGTGACCTGGCAGAGGCACCAAGGATGGTACGCTACGGATTCGATGGTCAAATGGAGACTCTGATACGGCTTCTTCACTGGATGAGTGGGAGACGGCTGGAGGCTGATCGACACCGGAGAGAGAGGTGGAGTGCAGATGCCAGGAGCTACTCGAGAAGTCCCACTCGGAAGATGTCGAGGAATAATCGTCGGAGCAGGATCCATGGGCTCTGGAGGAGGAGGAGGAGGAGGCTCTGTAAGAGAAGGAGCATTTGCAACCAACGTTAGTGGAGATTCCGCTGCTGCCCATTTTTCCGGGCTGCTATTTGGTGGAGGACAGCGAACATGAAGAGGAGACCCCAGGTAAGACTTTGACTGATAATGTATTACTGGGGCAAAAGACTTCAAGCAAGATGGAAGGAGCCATTTTGGCTGAAGGGACTTTTGCATGTTTTAAACCTCCTCCTATGAAAAATGACTGTCCTCCTGATGTTGACTGGGGAAAGTTACAGGTGGGGGATCCTGAAATAACCCAGTTAAGTGTGTTTGTAAAAATCAAGGATTGGAGACAGGTTAATGGTGGCGTGGGGGACAGGTTATGGTGGTTTGAACTTATGAAGGAAGTTCTCTATCATATGAGGCCCAACCCCTGGATGAAGCAAGTGGATGCCCAGGTAGTGGTGTCCATGGCATATAGGAAAAAGGTAATGGAGAATACACACTCCAGTCACTCGGGGCTGAACCATGGGAAGGTATTGGCTAGACTAACACTGTATTACTACTGGCCAGGCATGTACAGGCAGGTAACAGCATACTGTAAGACCTGTTGTACAGGCAGACAGATAGCGATCACTGATAATGATGTGGGAGGAGTAACCCAGAGGGTGAAGGACAAGAGATGGCACCCTTGGAGGAGGGGGAGACTCCCACATAGAACAGGAGGGGCAAGGTGGTGACTAACACCACCAGTAGTGTATAAGATTTGATAGGTAAACCAAGAGGTTAGGGACAGACTGTTAAGCATACAGCGTGGCATGTTATTAGCCTACCTTTAAATGTCTGAGTGGGGATGGAGCAAGGTAGTTCTCCCACCCGAAGACATTTCTACTGGGTGCTGGATGGTCCAGCCATTAAAAATGTTTGCGTGTACCTGGTTATGTGTTTTTTTATGCACCTAATTTGTGATCTGCCTGAAACTGTGTTATCCTATACCCACGCCCGGTGACATCGGGGTTCGGGGGAAAAATGGCCAGATGGGTGGAAAACTGGCAGAGGACAGAACCCAGAGGGTGGCTGTTGGGGGGGAAGAGTTATCTGGCACCAGAGAGGTAACCAGTGGGGTCCCGCAGGGCTCGGTACTGGGGCTGGTGTTTTTTTTTTTTTGCCCCAAGTATTTTTCCTTGCCATCACTGCTGGCTGGGGCCCCTTCAGTCGACCTGCCTGTTCCCCTCCTACCTGAAATCCTCCTAGCTGTGCCCTTGGTCCTCGGCAAACCCGCGACACACTTGTGGAGCTATCCCTCCGGAATCCACCCCATGGAGTGGGACTGCCTTCAGCTCCTTGGCACTTTCTTCCGGTGCTTCCATGGGCGGAGTTGATGCCGAGACCAGGTCCACAGTGGGCAGGATCTGGTGCTGGAGGTGGGAGCAGGCGATGTCCACCCCCCCAACCAACGGGTGTTTTCCCTGTTCTGTGAGAGCTCCCCCAAGGAGCTCGGACATGCAATGATGTCCAATGCAGCCGGGCGCGCTTCCACACCCTGCCCATGGACATCTGCCATGGCTCCTGCCCCTGCGTCAGCGTGATCCCCGCACTGCAGCGCTCCCAATCTCCACTGGGAGCTGCTCGCATCGGGGAGTCATCCACTCATCCTGCCCAGGAGAGGAGAGCAGTCCTCCAGACGCTCAATCCTCTCCTTCCCCGATGACCCCTGACGACCTGAACTTGCTCCCAAACCCGGGTCGCTGGCGTGGCACGAGGTGTGGCGTCCAGCACGTCAACCCTCAGCACCACCGAGCAGGACACTGGGGCTGGTGTTGTTCAATGTCTTCATCAATGACATTGGGGATGGCATTAAGGCCAAAATATGCCTATCCACAGATAACACCAAGCTCTACGGGAGAGTGGACATAGCTGAAGGGATACAGAACCTACAGGAAGATCTGAAAAAACTGGAGAGGTGGTCCAGGACCTGGCAGCTTGGTTTCAATGCCAAGAAATGTGGGAGCAGCAATGCAATCCAATATGCAGATGATGCTGTCATCTACAAAAACTCGGACAACCTGGATGATCTAGGCACATCTCTCCAAGAGGATATCCACATCATGGAGATGTGGTTCATCAAGAACAAAATGGTCCTTAATACCAATAAAACCAAAGCCATGCTGTTTGAACCAAGAGCCCTTGGACAAGATAGATCACAACTACTCCAACTCACGTCCCTGGAGGGCAACAAACTGGAAGTAGTCTCTTCAACAAAGTACCTCGGCCTTACCCTCGACTAAGGGCTCACGTTCAAACTACATGTAGACCAGGTCACAAGAGTAATCCATACAAAACTCGGATTACTGTATAGGCTCAAGGAACTGTTGACCCATGAAGCTAGGACCTCTATTGCTGCTAGTGTCCTACTTCCAACACTAATATATGCTGCCCTGGTCCTCCAGGGTATCGCAAAGCTGGAGTATGGTAAATTACAGACTTTATACAACAAGGTGGCTCGCTTTGCCACCTTATCCCACTCTAGGAGCCATCATTGTGAGGCGTTAGCGAAGCTTAACTGGCCATCCTTTGAGGCTCGCCTCAGGTACCCTGTACTCTGCCTGGCGAAGAAGATAATTAGCTCCACGCCTCCCCCGAGTCTCGGTGGACTCCTTGCAGTGAAAAGAAACCTGCGCAGCCTTAGGTCCTCGGGCCTAACGTTACTTGAGGTCCCCAAGGTTAGGACTAGGGCAGACTACAAATCCTTCTCGCGTGCCGCCCCTTCCTTGTGGAACAACCTCCCTTTGGAGGTACATGAAACCCCATCGGTACCATGCTTCCGCACAAGACTTAAAACCCATCTGCTATCAATGGGCGTATGCCAATGCCACCGCACCCCATGATAGCCCACTTACCAAACTAAAATTTCTAACCCCCGAGCAGGTAGCACTAACTTTTCCTTCCCCCTCTCTGAACAATCCTAATGCTCTTAGAACTACGTTACCTAATGAATCAACAGTACTGTCTCTCGAATAGGTATGACTAATGTAGGATCATATGAACAACAACTTGCTAACTAGATATTTAAACCCACAGAACAACTGCTATGTGTAAACAGCCAAATACTGTGTACACATGATGACCTTTATATGTATATGTTCAACTGTCTATAATCTCATGTACTGTTATTCACGGGTCGCCCCCGAAAAAGGGACCTCCGGGGCCCAGTGGGCCTACCCAGTCATCAAAATACAATAAATAAATAATAAATAAATGCAAAGTTATGCATATTGGAGCCAAGACTCCCAGGACAGAATACTACCTGGGTGGAGTCCGAGTATCTGCATCAGAGGAGGAGAAGGACCTGGAAGTGATGATCACCAGTGACCTGAAGCACTCCATGCAATGCAAGACAGCAGCAGAAAAGGCAAACAAGATTCTGGGATGCATATCTAGGGGGATCAGTAGTAGGAGAGTGGAGATTATACTGCCCTTGTACAGTTCTCTGGTAAGGCCGATTCTAGAGTATGGAGTTCAGTACTGGTGCCCACACCTCAAAATGGACATTAACCTGCTGGAGAAGGTCTGGAGGAGGGCTACAAAGATGATAGCGGGTCAGCAGGGTAAGGCATACGAGGAGAGGTTGAGGGCAATGAACATGTACTCCCCGGAAGACAGGAGACAGAGAGAGAGCGGACATGATTGGGAACTTCAAGTACTTGAAAGGGATAAATGAAGCTGATAAGGAGAGTCTTTTTAATCTGGGTGGCAACCATAACACGAGGGGGCACAGTCTTATGCTGGGGGGTGGGAGGTTTAGGAGGGAGGTCAGGAAGCACTTCTTCACAGAGAGGGTGGTGGGCACTTGGAATGCGCTGCCGAAAGAGGTAATCTCATTGAACACAGTGGGCAGCTTTAAGAGAGGCTGGGATAGGCATGGGGAAAGGTAAGAATCATGGGTAAGGAGGATGGGAGGAGTGGGGCGGGAGGGCAGGGACATTACCTCAAGCTGTGGACCCTGCAATACGAGCAGACTTGATAGACAAAATGGCCTTCTCCTGCTAGCTTCTTCATATGTTCGCATGTAAGTGTGTGAGGGAGTCAGAAGCCACGTGCATACCTGTAGCATGTCTGGAGAGTGGGAACAACAAAAGACGTCCCTTTAAGAGGACCGTTGAAATTCCATTATCTAGCCCAGGATTAGGATAATTGTTATAGTACAGAGACATGACTAGAAAAATAAATAGTTTGCTTGTGCTGAGATATTCTATGCAGCGTTGGCATGCTAAACACACGTGCAAGTGCGCTTGCATGCACGGACAACTCTGTAACATAAAATAGGAATGTGCATCAAAACGCACTTGGGTTTGTTTACCACTAACTTATGCATTACCTCGTCACGCAGCTGTGACAATTTGAAGATGCAGTATTAAGAATGGAGTGTGTGCAAAAGTGCACTTGCAAGTTTGTTCAATAAGCAACTCGCGTGTACTCTCACACGGTTGCGACAATATTTAGACACATTTTGCGTGCCCACAGAAGCGCGAGAGAAACAAGTGTGTGAAACCTAACCAGAGAGGAAGCAAGCGCCCAACCACCAAAAAATGGCCTGATGGCAGCAGCACAATCGTTCAAAGGGCTAAGGAGAAGGGAGGTACTCCAAGCCCTCTGAACACCACAACAGTCGGACAACACTGACTAAAATACAAAATAAACGTTGTTTTTTCCATTTTCTTTTCTTTTTTTCTTTAAACATTAACACAACTGGACAGCTGGGGGGGTAACGGATGCAAAAGCCAAGAGAACTCCCCAGGAGACCTACTCTACCCCAGAATATTGATAAAAAAGTACCTACCTGTGACACTTTTTTTTTTTTTTTTTTTTTTAAGAAAAAGAGACCATTAAAACACCCTTGGAGGCATACGTGGCTCCCAGTCCACGAATGGAGATGGGTGAAGCAGGTTAGTCAGTTGGAAAGCTGCAGCTTAACAGGCACAATTTTAAATAAGGGGTGCTCCCTGAAACCAAGCAGCCCCAACCTGCAGCACAAACTTGTAGCCCCAACATAAATCTTGAAAGTCTTGAGAGAAAATAAATAAGCTCTGTCCCCTTCAAATGGCACAGCTGAAGTGGGGAGTTGCTGCTGCTTGGAATCCTCATATGCCCAGCATTCTAAAGCTTGGGCAGTGCCATTTGCCCTGGTAGGGGTACACTATACCCAGTTGTAATGACTTCCCATTGACAATGTGGAGCACTACAGAAACATCTATGAAAGCTGAAGATCAAGGTAAATCGCAGCTATATTTTACATTTTAAAAAACATTTTTCCGGAGTAATCGGGTGCTTATCACCTTTTGTAAATGAAAATCATGATGATTTGTAAGTTTGTATGAATCTTACTTTGCTCAGATCCTCCATGGCCAGGTTTAAGTTTCCCAGTATTCTGTTCAGAGCTCCACGCCTGCAGTAGTGGAATGCTGCAGATTCGTGTTGTTCTTCAATTAAGTGAGTCAGCTGTTTCACTTCCGTTAGTAGATCTTCTACACGAACGTTGGATTCTTCAATGAGGACAGGAGTGAAGGTATCAGCAAGTTCTATTTCCAATGTTAATTTTTCCTCTACCTCTGGCTGTATTTGGTGACTGATAAGTAGTTCAGTTTTCTCAACCTTGACATCACTAGAAGCCCTACTAGGTGGGAAAACTTCATCAAACCATGTGTTCCAGATGTCTCTAACCCACTCGCGAACAACAGTGTTTTCTGGGATTCCACCACGATCTTCAGCAAACTTTTTAAAGTCCAGTACATAAGGCATACTTGGGCTTCTATAACGCATCTTCGGTTGTACTTTGAAGTAAGGTTCAAGAGGTGCGGAGAGTCTCGGCCAAGATTCACATCTGCATGGAAAAATAAACTGTGTTCATGAAACGTACTTGGAAATCGTGTACATGATTACGTGATTGAAATTCAAGACCGCGTGCCCAATACTCAGATAAAAATCTATAAGGGCACAAAACAGGATGCAAACAGCTGCTCAGCTGCATCTCCACACTATGGGACCACACACAAAAGGGTTTTTCAGTTACAGGAGGAGTCCCCCTGTGACTAAGCCAAAATGCAAATGTGCACTCCAGGTGTTCATGAGTGTGAACAGTGTTTGCACCCAGTAACATGCTGGTTTGCCACCTGACTCATGATACTACAGCATAGTGCTATGCCACGCTGCAAAGTCATGGGAAACAGCACTTCTGTCGAATGCTAGTGCCCACCCATCCAACCCTCACTGTTAGACCCACCAGTGGGCTGCTGCTGTTTTTGTGATTAAGTCCATCCATGTTCCTGCCCTTGTGGCTCAGTGGAACGTTTTCCCTATTCCCATTCCCCCGTGCCACCAAAACTATCTTGATTCCATGCTGCTCGCCATCCTTCACTCACTCCAGTAATACCCTTACCACCTGCCCTTAATAGTTCTAAGGAAGTAGTTGTCACAAAACTCTGAGAACAATGTTACAAGTGTCAACAAGCTTTGTGAATAGCTCTGTGGTCCATTAGCATGGCAATCCCCACTCCGTTCTACATCAGGTTGGAACTGTGCTAGCTCTACATGGGAAAGACTAGCAAACCCTGTTGTGCAAGACACAACAAGGTTACTAAGTTACACCTGTAACTTCCGTCTAAAAATTGCACTAAGTCTCCTGTGAGCTATATTCAGCCTCAGCAGGCAAATGAGACCATTGGTCATGCAAGGCGCTAAAGGGCCATTTGCATGCTCACTATGGACTCATTTGCATGCTCACTATGGACTCACTATGGACTCATTTGCATGCTCACTATGGACTCATTTGCATGCGCAGCAGCCCCTTAGCACCACTTACAAAGTGTAAATGACAGTGTTGGTGGTCCATTGGTTCCCCCTCCCCCGGATCACACACTGTCACAAGTTTATGTATTCCCTAGTGTTCATTGGTTCCCCCAATCTTCCGTTGTCCCAAGTTTAAGTATTCTCTGGTGACCAGTGGCTCCCCCCTATCCAGACTGCTCTTGCTTTCTATTCACTTTATTCCCTGGTGGTTCAGTGGTACCTCTCACTTGATCATTCCTTATATATGTTACCTATTCCCTGATAGTCCAGTGTTCACGCCCAACTCAACCCGCCTGCTCACATCCCACCTCCCTGCACCCCTCCTCACCTAGCTGTCCAGCGCTCCACACAGCTACACATGGCAGTCAGCACAGCCCTACTCTCATCTCAATGGCTGACTATGAGCTGTCAGTGAGCGTGTATAGTGTAGAAACAGCCTCTCTACAGTACACACACTCACTGACAGCTCATCGATATGAACATGGAGCGAGGAGGAGGGCTGCGCCAAGTAACTCAGACATTGTCCTGTTCAGCACGGGGCACCTGGGTGGTGTGGGAATGTTGGGTGTAAGCAGGTGGGTGAGATGGGTGCTGTCCAGGGGGGGAACACTGGACCACCAGGGAATAGGTAACCTATAGATGAGGGGTGACTGGGGGAGGTGAACCTCTGGACCACCACAGAATTCTGTGAATAGAGAAACTTGGCAAATGGTGGGTGGGTGGAACCACTAGACATCACGGAATACTGTCCTTAAACTTCATGCGTACTGGTGCCATTCCCTGTGGCCCACATGCAGCCTTGGTCCATGTCAGTGCAGCACAGATTCACTTAACACTGCGCCGACATGGACCGATATTCAGTAGGATAGTGTCACTTGATATCCATCTGAATGTGGCAGGTGCATGGGGGAGCACAGGGGAAAGTGCAGTGCAAACAGCTGTGATGCGCTTGCCCTGTTTTCTGAATACTGGTCCCTTTATTGTTAATGTCTCGATACATATTTTTCCTGTGACTTTTAAAAAAAAAGTTAAATACATTTTTCAAATGTTCTGATTTGTGGTTCACATTCAGCATATGCAAATATGAACTGCATAACTTTGCAAGGGGTAGTCCCTTTCTAAGGTAGTGAAACTGCATCACAAAAAAATACATCTTCCTTTGACCCATGCAATAATTGTAACTGCCGACTAAAGCATAAGAAGACAGTATCAGCTCAGAGATCAATAGCGACAAAACTGCAACTCTATCTCTGGATTCTGGTGACATTACAAACTACCAAAGCTTTGTTCTCATGGGGCTCGATCCTCACAGATCGACAAAAGCTGCACCAATGGCAGCTTATGCTGATCACTGGTGTATCAGGGGCCCTTCATCTGATTCACAAACGGGTGAGATCCCGTTGCCAAAGTCCTGCAGCTTGTGGCAAATGTTGCTGTGTGCAAAAGGCTAGACTCATGGAAGAGGTTAGCCGCAAGCTGCAGGGTGATCGGGCGGCATCAGCACCCAATAATGGGGACCCACCTGGAGGTTGACAGTGATGGGCAAGACCAGACAGGGGTCAGGGAGGGCTGGTAGGGCATGGATGGGCGCTGTGGGGTTGGCAACAGGTCCCCAACAGGGACATTGCAGGGTGCTGCTCTGCCTGTGTCATCTGGGGAAGCGCTGCATACCTGGCCCCATGCAGGCAGGGGCACAGATTCCCTCCCACCCTAAGAAGCTGCACGGGCTGCTAGACCACCAGTTCAGTGGTCCAAGTCTTGGCAGGTTTCGCTGGCTGTCAGAATCCTATTTAAGGGGATGCTGCAGCTAGCATCCACCGTAAGCTCCTTAGCGCCCTGCTGCACAACTGATCTGGTGCAGGGGTTCCCCATTTTGCTGCAGTCAGCCTTCCAAGATCACAAACTCCGCAAGCTGTTATGCTAGGTGCCCCTTGCATCACTTCTGTTTGACACAGGCTCATCGCATGACAATCAGAGTTTTGAGGATCGAGCCCATGGTTTATGATGTCACCAGAATTAAATTTTTTTTTACCTGGATACTAAGATCTGTGAAACAAATTTTAATGATTTGGCTGAAGAACACTGATAGGTTGACACATTAATAATGGCTTTTTAGCTAAAACATTCACAATTTGTTCAGTGATAAGTCTCGGTTTTAAAACGTGCAGCAGAACACATGGTCAGATTATTTCCGGTTATTTTATGGTTGGTTTGTTTTTTCCCTAAAGAGATTTTCTCTGTTGGTCCTACTGTGGTACTGCAGACAGGTGGAGAATTTCTCTAGCCGTATTCCAGAAATTTCAGAAAATATCCAACCATGTCCTTTTCTGCAACTGTATGTAATAAAGCTAAATTGAAATAATAAAGCAAGACATCCATGTGCCTTGGTTATTTACAGTACATATAAAATAGTTAAAAAAATGAGAAATGTGCTTTCTTAAATGAGCTCTCCAGAGCTTTTGCCATGAGAATTGTTTTACATACAGTACTGTACAGTTCGGAGTTTACATTTATAAAATGACTCGGACTAAGCAAGCGATATGATTGATTAAAACTGGTCATATAAGCATGCAGTAATTTCACATTACTGTACAGTCTTCTCTTTTTCCTATTTGTTAACATACATAACCTTGACTGTGGGAAAATTACATGAGACAATTATCAAAGATCAAACTGTAAGCCGGCCCGGTGGTGTAGAGGGCTGAGGCGCTGGCATGCCTCCTGACCGCCCGGCGAAACCGAGGTTACGGGAATGGACTCGAGACGATAGGGGCTGGCAGGGGAAGGAGAGGATCGAGCGTCCATAGGACAGCTCTCCTCTCCTGGGGTGGGTAGTGGGGTTGATGTTGCGGCTGTGGTAGCCCCTGGTGGAGACCAGGAGCACAGCAGACGCACGCCGGGGAAGCACCAGAAAAGCAGAAATACCACCCTGCTTTAAGCCAGATGACGGCTGCCTTGCTCTCTGGTGCCGTTCATGTCCCTGCCGAGTCCTCCATTCCAGCAGCACCCTGGGGCCAAGTGTAGTGCTGGCTTGCCCCTTGGGCTGGTGCTTTCCCTCTCATCGGAGGGGGACCCATCCAGAGAAGGGTTACTCCGGGTTACCCTGGAGCCGGCTGCTATATGGGACCGAAGGATCGGCGGGCAGACAGACCAGAGCCAGGATTTGTAAGCCCGAAGCAGAAGCTGAAGCGGTGCACGTAGCAGGAGGTAAAAAGATAATACAAAAACAAAAAAAATCAAACTGTAGAACATCTGGACGTATTCCATGTGCTCACTTCTAATAAACAGAAAACTGCCAATTGTATTTACTGTGTTGATGTCTACTTTCTACCTTGTTTGTACAATGAATCTCGTAGGTTTTGCCTTTACTTTTTAAACTGATAGTACAAAGAATTCAATAGAATCCTTCTGTTGTGATAAAAGAAAATCAGTGACAAAATACAGATTTCGTTTTTATCATTGTCACAAGAAATGGACACTTCTGTCAGCAACAAATTATACTTTTTATATGTTTGTAATATTGTGGTCCCTCTGTCGGATTTTACATTTTTTTTTTAAAAAGTAAATAAATTCTATTTCTTGTTCCAAAATAAAATCTGGTTAGGAAGAAACTACCACCTGCTCAATTATAAAAAGGTTCACAGGTTATGCAAAAGGTCCTATTTGTATTAAATCTACAGCATTTTAGGGTAAGAAACTTTACTTCTCTAAAATAAAAATCTAAAACAGATCTGCTGTTTACAGTGGAACTATACTGTGTGCTTTATCAGTAAGGATTTTCTGACTTCCTAACATGGAGGCACATACTAGTGGATTTGTTTCTACAAATAGTTGGCAAAAAGATAAGAAACTCAGCACAACCGTTGGAACTCGAACTTTGCTGATTGCAGTCCTTTCTAGATACTGCTGTGAACACTGAAACTGAGCTTTAAAAATTCTCTGCTGTAACTGTTCATGCTCCGTACCTACTACAGCTTTTATCTTATTTTAATGAAGTTCACAGCTTAAAATTGTTGGTTTTCTAACCTACACAGTACTAGCCCAATTTTGCACTAGATTTAAAATCCACCTATACTACCAGGATAGGTTTTTCCGAGGACTGTATCTGCTAAGAATTAATCTGTTTTGCTATCTGCCTTGTCCTACCACTTAACTCTGCCTTTGAGCTTATGCCCGCCATGTTTTTCCTTTAATTTCTAGCCCTGCCTATTTCTCCCTCTCTCCCTGCTTAAAATCGCTCCTTTTCTCTCTTCCTAGGACTCGCCCAACCACCCACCCGCTCGGGCGCAACTTGGACCTCCACGGCCCCAGACAAGCCCTAGCCCACTTCTCAACGGCGGTCCTGGCTGCAGGAGACCACCTGCCTCTAGATTAAAAAATAAGGTAACTAAAAGGGAGAGCGGACTATTGCTGACAGCCCGGCTTCTTTGTGTGCACTACCAGCAATCTGAAGCCCCACCCGGCGCTCGCCGGCCCTCACCCACCACCCACCCACCGCCCTATCTCGGCAATTACTTATAAAATATTTTTGTCAGTTTCAGCTGATGTCTAACAGTGCACTTTTCCATTTGCTCCTTATCTTTTTCTAATACTAGGGGCATCGGCTAAGCTCTAGTGCATACCGGCATTTCAAGTTGTTTATATTCCCGCCCGACGGCTGTGTTTTGACTCCTTCCTTCATTTTAAAACTGTGCTGCTACTGCTCATTATGGCACAGATAATGCTTGTGTCTCTTGATGCCAGCCTGGTGCTCTGTCTTCTTGCTAGTCTCTCTCTCTCTCTCTCTCTCTCTGATCCCATGTTTTCACAGTTGTACCTGGCAGCACAACCCTAATGGAAACGTTAGATTCTCTAACATGCTGGTCAGACCTGCTGACAGCTTCGATCTCACTCCACCATTGCTCCCAAGATTTATCAATTATATTGTAACCACCTACTTAGATTATAAACTCTGTCCTCAAACCATAATGATTACTCCTTTTATTCATCGCAAGCTTTGGTATCTCTTGCTGCTTTCCATCCTACTGGCAGGTGATGTGGAACTGAACCCAGGTCCTTCACATCATCAGCCATGCACTGACACCTCCTGGGCTACTATTTCAGGGTTACATAT
The DNA here is from genome assembly GCA_016271365.2 of Neoceratodus forsteri. Classification (NCBI taxonomy): domain Eukaryota; kingdom Metazoa; phylum Chordata; order Ceratodontiformes; family Ceratodontidae; genus Neoceratodus; species Neoceratodus forsteri. The sequence continues at coordinate 983,842,171 of CM028134.1, forward strand.
AGCCCATCTAAACATCAGGATCCTAAGGCGAAATTTCACAGAACTGGAGGCTTAGGTCTCCACCTATAACCCAGAAATACTGTGCCTATCTGAGACATGGCTTAAGCCCTCTACCCCTGATTCTAACTGCTTGTTACAAAACTATAATATCATAAGAAATGACAGGATATCTCCCAAATGAGGTGGGGGGAGTCGTGCTATTTTACAAGGTTCATCTTAATGTCTCACAGAATACCAAACCTCAGACCTCCATTTGCGAATCCCTTCATGCACTCCTCTACTTGGGAGCTAAAAATCTACACATAGTTGTTGCTTATAACCCGCTCCAGGGAGGACTATCTACTTTTACTAATTTGCTGGAGGACACGGTAAAATTAGCAGGCCATAATGAAGTAATTATCCTTGGTGATCTGAACTGGCTTGGACAAACCTTTGGCTCACTTCTATCTGTAGTCCAAAGCTATAACCTGCATCAAGTTATAACAGTGCCTACTAGCAAGGCCCCTGAAATTCTGCGGTTCTGCGGTTGCGGAATTTGCCACAGAATTTGCATCATGCCGCAGAATATATATAGTGCCACAGAATATACAGGTTACTCCCCTGTAACAGGAGTTCTAGGAATGGTATATGTTGTTCATCCACACTATCTGGCAGGTTCCTTGCCACTTTAAATCTTGCTGGAAGGTCTTCAAGCTGGCTCCTCCCACCCACCCGGGTGGTAAAACTCTCGGCTCCGTCCCATGACGCCAGATCTAGCCCGCTGGAAGCCAGGTTGTGCGTCGAAACCGGGGAGGTCGGGTGAGTCGTGTGATGAACAACATATACCATTCCTAGAACTCCTGTTACAGGTGAGTAACCTGTATTTCTAGGGACATGGATATGTTGTTCATCCAAACTATCTGGCAGACTCCTAGCAGTTCTCCGGGAGGAGGGAGGCAAGGCGCACACCCCCTACTTAGGGAATAAAGACTGGAGAACCGAGGCCCCAACCAGCATCCCGGCGTGACCCAAGGCCGATGTGGTAGGGGGTAAAACGGCATGTGCCGACTTCCAGGTAGGAGCCCTGCAGATATCCTGGATAGGGACATCCCCGGAAGCAGCCACCGATGCAGCGGAAGGGCGGTTAAAATGAGCACTTATCCCTCTGGGAGGCTCCATGCCCGCCCACCTATGGTGGAGATCTATGCAGGAGGTGACCCACCCGCTCATCGTCCACCTAGCTGCAGGTCTGCCAGGTGCGGCTTCAACGTAGATGACAAACAGCTGGCGAACCTCTCCCGAACTTCGGCCCTATGCTCCCTGAGAAGGCGAGCGCTCAACTAGGGTCCAATGGAGCCTATATGCGGCCACCGAGGTGTGAATGGGATAGAACACCGGCAGAGTCAACACCCGGTTAGGGTGAAGCTCCGACATTGCCTTCGGAAGGAACTTCGGGTGGGGCGCAGGACAACCTAGTCCCTGTGGAAGACCAGATAAGGAGACTCGAAGGAAGCGCCTGGAGCTCTCCCATCCTTCTGGTTGACGTGGTAGTCACCGAGAAGGTGTTCTTCCACAACAGGTGGGAGAATCGCACCTGTGCATAGGTTCGAATGGCTTGCCCGTGAGCTAAGCCCTATACCAGCAGTAGATCCCATGGAGGTGGAGATTCTCTCCCCAGAAGGGAAGCGTGATCAAGGCCTTGGAAGCGCCAGACCACCTTTCCTGTGCCACCAACCGCCTTCTGGCCCATGCCCGGAGGACAGAGGTGGCTGCCAGGAGCACCTTAAGGGTCGTCGACCGAAGCTCTTGCTGAAGAAGAAGAAAAGAACGGACCACAGGAAGTCCAGAATGCTCGCCGAGGAATAGGAGAAGGGACCAGGCCCTATCCTAACATCAAATGGAGAACTCTGCCATTTGAAGGCGTCGCATTATCCGGTCGACTCCTGGTGGGATGCCTCGACAACATCGAGGTCCTCGCCGGAAGACCCAAGGCCTGGCAACTAGCCGCACAGGAACCAGGCCGCCAGGTGCAGGGATTGAAGGTCCGGATGGAAAACCTTCCCCTGATAACAGAAATCAGGTCCGGGCGGGCTGGGAGCCGCCTCAGGAGCCTAGGGCTGAGACTGAGGAGAGCTGGATACCAGAGTTGGCAGAACCAGTCTGGGGCTACCAGAATCACCTGTGCCTAGTCCCTCCTCGCCTTGCCTGTGGACCAAGGGAAATGGGGGCAAGGCATAGAAGAGGCCCGGGGTCCGTAGCCTCAAAGGCATCCCCTACAGCGAGCTCTGCTGAGGGGGGCGGGCAAGAAACAGTCTCGGCTTCGCATTCTCCCTGGAGACATAAAAAAGGTCCACCGGAGGCGTGACCCAGTGGGAGAAAGATCTTGTGCTGCCCCCGGCAGGGGACACCACTCGTGAGGCGCAGCCCTTATCCGGCTTAGGGCATCAGCCAGGGTGATGGAGGCTCCTGCTATCGAAATGGCTAGGAAACCGCCTCCAGGCTGCGCATGAGACCAAATGCGGAGAACCTCCTTACGTAACAGCAAGGGGCGCATCCGGCCCTGGCGGGTTAGGTAGCACATGGTCGTGGTATTGTCCGCCTGGACCTGAACCACTTGACCCCGCACAAACGGAGCGAAACGGTGCAAGCTAAGCGGACCGCATGAAGCTCCAGCAGGTTGAAATGGCATCAGGACTCCCGAGGGGACCAGAAGCAGTGCACTCTGTGCTCCCCTTGATGGGCACCCCAACCCATCAGAGATGCATCGGTCAAAGAAGACCGTCGACTCGGGGTGGACGAACGGGATGCCCTCCTGCAGATGTGCTGGAACGGTCCACCATAGGAGAGCGTTCCACATCCCCTGGGTTACTGTCACGGGCTGGTCCAAGGACCGCAGCATTGTGACCGCTGGCTGGCCAGCCCCCACTGAAGGGGGACGCATGTACCAACAGGCCCAATCAGACCACGCTGGTGCAGGCCGCCATGAGGCCCAGGAGGTGCAGGAAGTCCCGGGCAGGGTGTGATTGCCCAATCAAACATGATTAGGTAAAGGAGGAAGAACCTCAGCCCTGTCTGCCAGGAGCCAAGCTCTGGCTCGAAGAGTCAAGCTCTGTCCCAATGAAGGATTACCCGCTTTGGCACGAGTTTCTACTTGGCTCTGTTGGAGAGGAGACCGGTCTGAGAGCAACCTAGAGGGCCCGAACTCTGGACCGCTCCACCTCCGCTATGGAGGGGTTGCAGCCAGCCCGCCGTCTGGGTAGGGGTACCCCCGGACCCTTCGGCACCGCAGGAACGCTGCTGGGAGAGGCCGAAGGGTATGGCCTAGAACTCGTAAAGAGATCCCCTGCTGTGAAGCGGAGGAGTCTCTAAAGAGACGGACGGAACGAATGTGAAGAAAATGTCCTGGAGGTCCAGGGAACAGAGCCAACTGCCTGGTTCCAAGGATGGGTTATCTGAGTCAAAGAGACCATACAGAAAGACCGAGACCCTAAGAAGTTGTTCAGGTCAAGCGGGTCGAGAATGGGGCGCCAGTCCCCTTTCCGTTTGGGGACCAGGAAAAACCTGGACACAAACCCCGGGTCTGGAGAAGGATCCGCACCTTCCTGATCTCCCCTAATTTGAGGAGCAGGGAAAAGTCGGCTCGGTGGGCCAACAGCCAAGCTGCGGACCCCACAGCCCCCCGAGGGGCGACAGCTCAAAGGGGTGGGACCTGCTCGAACTCCAGAGGCAGGACCTTCCCTAGCACCTCCAACACCTAGTGGCCCATGGTGATAGCGGACCAGGCGGAGGAGGTGGCGGAGCCGTCCCCACACGGGGGGACCCGGGTAGAGGTGACGAGGCCGGGGGCAATGCCCTGCAGCCCGTCACTGAGCAGGCTTGGAGGAGGGACTGGCCAAGGGAGCCTCTGAGCCTTTACCTCCTTGCTTCCCTTTAGAGGAAGTCGCTGGCTTGGGGTCAGGATGCCCAGAGCAAGCCTGCTGGCCCTCAAGTTGGTGTTGAAGGGCCGATCATGCCGCAGGGGCCGAGAGACAAAGGGGCTTACGCAAAGGTTGCCGGCAGCCCTTGTCCCTCCGGGCAGGGGTGACCGAATCCAGAATGGCATCGGACTTCTCGGTCCCCTGGAGGTGTCCCTCCACTCCAGGGCCAAAGAGGTCAGTCCCCAAGAAGGGGATGTCCGCCAACTTGTGCTGGGTATCCGACAAGAAAGTGGATATCCTCAGCCACGCCCTGCGGTGCATGGCCACCGCGGCCGCTACTGACCTGGCACAGGAGTCACCTATGTCCAGAGCAGTCTGAAGCTGCTGCTTCGCCACCGCCCTACCCTGGTCCCATATCCGCTGGACTGTGGTCCGCAGGTCGGCCAGGAGATGAGGGAGCACCTCATCCAGGGAGCCCAAGAGGGCGTGGGCAAAATGTGCCATCAGTGCGGCCGAGCTGGCCTGTCGGAGGCCTAGGGAGGAAGCAGCGTAAACCTTGCGCCTGACAAAGTCCATCGTTTTGGACTCCTTCTCGGGGGGCCTATCCACATCCCGAGCATTCTCCAAGCGCTGGAAGACATTATTAGTAACTAACCCCTCAGCGGAGGGGTGCTCCGAAAAACCGGGCAAAGAGCCGATAGGGACAGCATACTTCCTGGCCATCCTGGCCGAGGGCGCAGGACAGGAAGTAGGCCACGGCCAAAGCTCCAAGGCTGGGCCAACAATGGCCTCAGCCACCGGGAAGGCCTCCGAGGGTGAACCCCCTTGGTCTAGGGTCTCCATCAGGGGATAACAGGCCCGCTTAGACACAGGTTCAAGCTGCATCCCGGTGAATTCCGAGATGAGCCGAAGCAGACCCAGGAAGGACAAAGGGCTGTCGTCCAAAGACCGGCCTGGGAAGGATTCCGGACCCTCCCTCCCAGGGAACAGGGAGGAGTTGTCGTCGGACTCGGAAAGGTCTGCAAAGAGCTGCCTCAGGCCTGAGCCTCTCCTCACTCGCCGAGGCGGGCAGGAGGGTGACCGACAACCTGCGGGACAGGCCGTGACCCGACTGAGGTTCCACCTCAGTCGGTGGGGCAGCAAGATTTGGTCGAGCAACCGGCCCAGAAATGGGCACCTCGACTGCGACGAGCGGTTGCGTCGGCTGCTCCGGCGGCAGCTGCTTAATAGATGGGGAATGAATCGGATTCGATTGATTCCCGGACAACAGCAACTGCTGCCACATAAACTCCTCGTAACTTTGACGCCATCTGCGTCAAAGCCTCTCCTCATCCGAGGAGGAAGACGAGGAAGATCGATGTTGCCACTTAACTCGGTGCCCTGACTGAGACCACCGAAGGCGGGAGCGGCTTGACCGAGAAGAGGACCGAGACCGAAACCCAGATCCTCGGCGAAACCGAGGTGGGTCTGGGAAGGGCGGGGACTCGCTCTTCCCTGGCTCGGCCATATTGGCCGAGGACTGCCGCCCCGGAGGCGCAGGCAGAACCTCGGCCTCCACCGGGGAAACCGGCGAAGGGCTGATGGCTTTGGCAGTAGACCGCCCGGGTGAAGGGTCGAGGGAGCTGCGACAACGCCGACGGAGTCTTGGCCGAAGGCCTAACAGGGACACTGTGAAGCTAATGGCTCTGAGCTGCAACTCCTGATCAAGTCGGTCGTGCAGGACGGGAAGGGGAACTCTCCCGCCTCCTACAGACACTGACGGTGGGACTTACCCTGTGATCCCCTGGACCTAGGTCGAGAGGCAGATCCCGATGGCCCTTCCCCCCTCGAGGAGAGGGACTGTCGAAGCTCCCTGAATGAAGCCGAATGAGAGGAACTCAAAGAGAGCGGGATAAATGCCGCGACCGAGGAGGAGGGAGATGCAGCCTTAGCCGCCGTCTCCTCCAGGAAGGAAGAAAGATCGAGCTGCTCAGCCAAGACAGTCGACACGGACACCGCCTGACAAGTCTCTAAAGATTTTACTGGCACGGAAAAATCCTCGGGGTGCTCAAGCCTAAATCAGGCCGCACGATCCTCCAGGGCGTTGGACGAAAAGGCGCAGCACAGATCGCAAGCTTGTGGGTCATGGTCCAAGTCGAGGCAGTATATGCACCTGGAGTGCGGATCAGACCTGGAGGAATTCCACCTGCCAGGACGCCTCCGAGAGCCAGGGAACGAATTGTTCATCGCAGCCGCTAGGGAAAAGAAGACCGTAGCTTAGAAAACTTCAAAACTAAATTCGGACGAACCGAAGGATAAGGATCCAGTCAAAAACGCAGAGTGCTAAGGAGGGAACCTGAGCTTCCAAGCGGTAAGGAAGATCTGGCATCATGGGGCGGAGCTGAGAGTTTTACCACCCGGGTGGGTGGGAGGAGCCAGCTTGAAGACCTTCCGACAAGATTTAAAGCGGCAAGGAACCTGCCAGATAGTGTGGATGAACAACATATCCATGTCCCTAGAATCATTGTTTTTGGTGAATTTTCATATAAATATACTGTTTTTCCATAGTGTCAGGCTTTCTTTCCCACCTCGTTAATCCTGAAGCCCCTCCTCTATGCTCAGCATATGATGTCATCAATGACATCACATCATATTTAGCCAATGACAGGACTGCATTCTGCCAGAGAAATGAATAAAGCATGCCGTAGAAATCAGAAAATGATGCCGCAGAAGTCAAGGAGCCCTGCCGCAGAAATCAGAAAATTCTGCTGCAGAACACTAGGGGCCCTGCCTACTAGGATACCCCCTAAAGCAACGTCAAACACTCTGCTGGATTGGGTGTTAACAAACCAGGTTGACAGAATTGTGGATGCAGGCACTCTACCTGATACTATATCTGATCACTCCCCAATCTTCTGTGTATGGAAACACTCTAGCTCTCAGTCTCTGCCCCCACACTATATCACCTTTAGGAACTGTGCTAAACTGGATCAGTTACAGTTCCTACATGATGTCTCATCTATTGACCGGTCTCATCTCTCTCAGTTCCAGGATGCACAACCAGCTCTTGGCTATTTCCTTGACCAATTTCGTACAGTTCAAAATAGGCATACACCACTTCTGACCCGGCGTGTTCACGCGATACCCACAAAATGGTTACAGAAAGATCTCCTGGCTGCACTATGTACCCGGGATAATAGCTGGAGGCATTTCAGAAACTTTGGCCTTATTGCCGACTACCACACCTATAGGGCTCAGCGAAGTGTTTGCAAAAAGCAGATCAGACTAGCAAAAAGCTCATATTGCAAGGGGTTTCTGCTGGAATCATCAGATGACCCTAGGAAATTCTGGGCACATGTGAAATCATTCCTAGGCATAAAGATGACCCACTTGGCTGACGAAATGATCATTAATGATGTCCACTGCAACAACTCTAGGACTATTGTAGAGGCGTTTAATAAACAATTCACTGACCTATCAAACTTTACATCTGTCTTCCTCCAAAGTCAGCCTCTACCTCCACCCACCCCACCTTCCCCCACTGTACTTCCCCCTCCTTTTTTACTTCAAGGTTGTCTCTCAATCTGACGTCCTGGGTCTGCTGAACACCATTTCTGATAACACTAGTGTGGGCTCTGATGACATTGAACCCAAACTTCTAAAACTGGCTGCATCAGTTATTGCCCAGCCTTTATCAAAGATTTTTACCCTCTCCCTTTGTAATGGAGTTGTCCCTGACATCTGGAAAATGACCAAAGTCAAACTGGTCCTAAAGAAAGGGGATAATAGAGATCAGTATGGCAAGCTATCGGCCGATAGCTATACTACCAGTTTTATGCAAAATATTGGAAAAATTAGTATCAATCCAAGTTGTTGAATTCATGACTAAATACAACCTTCTCTCACCAATTCAGCATGATTTCCGCAAAGGTCATAGCACCTCCACTGCACTGCTCCACCTTACGAATGATACTCTTACTGCTATGGACAATGGCCACCTCACGGGGCAGTTTTTATTGACCTGTCAAAGGCATTTGACCTTGTTGATCACTCTCTTCTTCTTGATAGTCTCCTAGCCCTTGGTTTCTCCCAGGACTCGGTCACTTGGTTTAATAGCTATGTATCAAATAGAACTCAGCTTGTCAGATTCAACTCCGCAGTGTCTAACCCTATGGCTATTAACCTAGGTGTTCCTCAGGGATCAATATTAGGACCACTTCTCTTCTCTATTTTTATTAACAACATTGCGTCAAATATCCCTGATTGCTCATCTATGCTCTACACGGATAACCTGGTATTGTACTGCAGTGATAACAATATACACCGTATAAACCTGACCCTTACCACTGCTTTTAAGTCTGTTCAATCCTGGCTCTTCCACCATAAGCTAATCCTGAATACTAGTAATTTTCAATCTAGGATTACAATACCTTTGAGCCGAGGCTCTTTTACAAAGGTTCCACATCAGCGTGTGCAACAGTCATCATTTTTAGTTACAAACATAACGTCACTGACTTACAGACATGTAATAACCAGTACAAAGACTTGAGCTATGAGCAAGACAAGGGGAGGAGGGTTGATGGGGAGAAGTGAGGGTAGGAGATTGAGGGGGGGTAGGAGGTGCAGGGGGTAAGGGGGAGTACAGGAGGTGGGTGGGGACAGGGGCAGGAGTGGAGATAGGGGGAGGTGGGCGAGGGTGGGAGACAGTGCAGCCAGGGGGCCTTGTCAAGGGAATATGCCAGGTAAGGTTTTAGGGGTGCAAAGACTGATTGTAAGTGCTGGGTGCTGGAGCATGTGCAGCTGGAACAGTGGAAATGTTAAGATGGGCAATCGCAGGATACAAGCAGTGAGAGGCGCGCAGCTTGGACTTGAAATGGCCAAGTGTTGGAGCGGTCACTATGTCGCGACCAAGAGAATTGAGCCAGTTGGATGCCCAATAGGCAAATGATCTTTGTCCTTGGGTCGTGCGACATCGTGGGATATGTAGTAAATGGGAATTGGATCTCCTTCTAGTGACATTCCTATGTCTAGGCTTAAGGAGGGCACAGACACCAGGTGGGGCAAGTCTCATTATGATTTTCTTGGCCGTGATGCAGGTTTGGTATTTTATGCGTTTGTCCAGTTGAAGCCATCAAGATTGGGAATAAAGGTCACAAGTGTGGGTATGGTGATGTGAGCCAGTGATGAGACGACAGGCCTTATTCAGGGAGGTCGCGATACATTTGAGAGTAGTGGTAGTTGCAGACCCATATATAATAAGACCATAGTCTATGATGCTGACAATGGAGCTTTGGATGGCCAGTGACAGTGCTTCTGGGGTTAGGTGTTTCCTGTGCTGGAATAATATGCCTAACCTCGCATTGGCACACTTTGCCACATTGCTAATATGGACAGCGTATGAGAGGTGGGGATCAAGGGTGATGCCAAGGTACTTGAACGATTGTGTTTGCTCAAGGATGGCTCCTTGTTCGGTTGCAATGGAGAGGTGGAGTTGTTTGTTTTTGTTGTGGGGGCTGCAAAAGACCATAGACTTGGTTTTTTTCTGATTGAGAAGCAGTTTATAATTTAGGAACCAGGATTCGATAGAGGAGAAGGCCCGCTGAAGTTTATTTTGTAATTGGTTTGGATCAGGGTCTGAGGTGAGGATCACAGCATCGTCGGCGTAGAGAATTATTTGTTCTGGGCAGCTATCCGGTAGTGAGTTTAAGAATAGGCTGAAGAGGTAAAACACATAGAACATAGACTTTGACGGCAGATAAGAACCGCTTAGGGCCCATCTAGTCTGCCCATTTCCTACCTACAGGATAGGCTGCAGGATCCTAGTTAACCAACAGCCTATATCTTCCTGCCCCCACAAGAATTGCCTTATGTCTGTCCCATGCATTCTTGAATTCTCCCACAGTTTTAGACCCCACAACTTCCTCAGGAAGGCTGTTCCATGCATCCACTACCCTCTGTGAAATAATACTTCCTCACATTGCCCCTGAACTGCCCTCCTTCTATCTTTAAATTGTGTCCCCTTGTTCTTGCAAGTCTCTTTTCTGAAAGATGCTACCCTCTTGGACTTTGTTGATTCCCTTGAGGTACTTGAAAGTTTCTATCATGTCCCCTCCCTTCTTTCCTCAAGGGTATACATATTAAGCTCCTTAGTCTCTCCTCATACGGCCTCTTTTGCAGACCCTGCACCATCTTAGTTGCCCTCTCTGGACTGCCTCTATCCTGTCTATGTCCTTGCGGAGATGGGGTCTCCAGAAATGGACACAGTATTCCAGATGGGGTCTCACCAACTGTCTGTACAGAGGATAACAACTTCCTGTTTTCTGCTGCTGATGCCTCTCCTATACATCCCAGTATACCCCGGCCCTCCCTACTGCCTTCTCACACTTGCTTGCTAACCTTAAGGTCATCTGATATGATTACCCCAGGTCCCTTTCCTGTTTTGTTGTTGTTACTACCTCCCCACCCATTGTGTATTCTTCCTGGGTTCTTGTTTCCCAGGTGCATTATTTTGTACTTTTTGCATTGAATCCTAGCTGCCATCGTCTGACCATTCCTCCAACCTTACAAGTCCCTTTTCATCCTTTCCACGCCTTGTGTATCAACCCTGTTGCAGATCTTTGTGTCATCTGCAAAAAGGCATACTTTTCCTTCCAGTCCCTCTGCAATGTCACTGATGAAGACATTAAAAAGGACTGGACCCAATACTGAACCCTGCGGTACCCCACTAGTAACCACCCTTTCTTCAGAGTGGACTCCATTTACAATTACCTTCTGTGTCCTGTTGTCCAGCCAATGTTTTACCGAGGCTACCACCCTGGGACCCACTCCCAGGCTGGTTAATTTGACTAATAATCTTTTGTGTGGGACTGTGTCAAATGCCTTGCTAAAGTCTAGGTAGGCCATGTCCACAGCCCCTCCCTGGTCTACTACTTTGGTCACCCAGTCAAAGAAATCTATTAGATTTGTCTGACATGACCTTCCCACTGTGAACCCATGTTGCCTTGGATCCTGTGCTCCACTGACCTCTAGGTACTCAATTATTCTTTCCTTCAGAAGTGACTCCATCACTTTCCCTACCACAGAGGTCAGACTGACAGGTCTGTAGTTTCCTGCCTCTGTCTTGGTCCCACTTTTGTGAAGGGGAATCACATCCGCCTTCCTCCAGTCCTCGGGTACCACACCATCCTCCCATGATTTATTAAAAAGAGTAGCCAGTGGTTTCACTAGTTTCTTCCTTAATTCTTTTAGAATTCTGGGGTGAATTCCATCAGGACCCATTGCTTTGTCCACCTTCAGTTTTAGGAGTTCTTGCAGAACCCTTTCTTCTGTGAAAGGACTGGGATCGACCCCCCTATCAAGAGTGCTTCTGTTAACTGGATTAGGCACTTCCCCCTCCTCCTTTGTGAATACTGAGCAGAAATATTCGTTCAGTATTCCTGCTTTTTCACTGTCCCCCTCTGCCCACCCACCGTTCATTCTATTCAGCCTCACTATCCCTCCCTTTGTCTTTCTACACTCGCTGATGTACCTATAAAAGGTTTTATCCCCCTTCTTAACTGAGTTGGCTATCTTTTCCTCAGTTTGGGCCTTTGCTATTCTGACTTCCCTCCCTGCTTCTTTCTGCCTTAACTGGTACAGCTCTCTGTCCTGCTCCTTCTGTGTTTCCTTATACTTCTGGAATGCTATCTTTTCTTCCTGACTTTCCACAGCCACCTCTCTTGAGAACCATAGTGGCTTTTCTTTCGTTTTGATTTGTTTATTTGCTTCACACAAAGGCTTGTTGCCTCTGTGATGGCAGTTTGATAATTCCCATTGTTGCTCCACACCTCCTTCTAGCCTGTTTGCTAGTGCTTTTCTGAGGCACTCTCCCATCTTGCCAAAGTCAGCCTTCCTAAAGTCCAGTACCCTCACTTTTGTATGGCTTGACTCTGTAGCTTGAGTTAACGTGAACCATACTGTTTGATGGTCACTTGTCCCCAGATGGCAACCCACTTCTAGATCTGAAATCCTCTCACTGCCCCGTTTGAGATCACGAGGTCTAAGATTGCTCCCTCACGAGTGGGTTCCAAACTAGCTGTCTAATGCCTGCCACCTGTAGGGCATCAAGAATGGCCCTGTCTTGGATGTGGCTGCAGCAAATGTGCTCAGTTAACATCTGGCATATTCAGGTCTCCCATCAACAGTATCTCCCCTTTCTCTGCCATTCTAAGAATGCCTTCCATCATATCCTTGTCCATTCCTTCCCCTGACATGGGGGTCTGTACACAACCCCTGTGCGGATTGTGGTGCCCTTTCCAGTCTCCAAGGTGACCCACAGTGCCTCCTCTCCTCCCTGTTTACTCTTTTGTTCAGTTGCTTTTATCCCTTCCTTTACATAGAGAGCTACTCCTCCCCCTCTTCTCCCCTGCCTGTCTCTCCTGTAGGTTATGTACCCTGGTATGTTAACATCCCAGTCATGGTTCTCTGTGTACCATGTTTCTGTAACTGCTACGATATCCAGGCATCCCTCTTCCATTAAGGCCACCAGCTCAGGGAGCTTGTTGCCCAGACTACGGGCATTGGTACTCATTACCCTCCATTTCCTGATGGCCTTACCCCCTTTTGCCCCATCCCTGTCCTTCTTGCCTTTGTCACTTTCTCCATTTACCACTGCCCTTCTCCCTATCGACACACATACTATGTTGTTTGATTCTGCAGTCAAATTAAAAAACAACCGGAACCTATTCAAAGTAACTGGTCAGGGTGGACTGGTCCTCGAACCAGTATGCTCATTCAAGTATCTTGGAGTACTCCTTGATGAAAATCTAAACTTTGACACACATATTACGACTACCTGTAAATCAGTAAATGCTAAAATTGGAGCAGCATACTGAACCAGCTATGTCCTTACACAGTCGGCAAGATTGGCCATTGTCCGTGGGATCTTGCTCATATCACTAGCCTATGGGGTAGTCACTTATCTTTATGCACCTACAGCTCTCCTCAAGAAGTGGGATACTACCTACAACAGCATATGCATATATGCCTCGGCCTCTCCTTGGTCAACACACCATTGTCAGCTCTATGCTGACCTAAATTGGCTAACCTCTTCTCTCACTCTAACTCTTGCCCTTGGCTCCCTGATGGACAATATCATTAGAGCAGGCATCCCTGTCTCGCTGGCCTCCCTACTTACACCACTGCCCTCCTCCCATGGCCTCCGATCATCCAATAAATCTCTGGTGCAAATACCTAGGCACAAATCCAACAAAGGTACCCTAGCTTTCTCTCACTCTGCGGCTAAACTCTGGAACTCCCTGCCTCTTGATGTTACAGCCCTAGCCCCAACCATGCTCAGTTTAAAAACAGTTATCGCTCCTTCCGCTTCAGCCAGGTCTCCTACGCTTGCTTCAAACCCCCACGAACTTGCTCTCTGCTTTTGTCCCGCCTCCCTGCTGCTGCTGCTAACTGATCTCTACCAATCCTGTCTTTTTCAGTCAGCTTATTTAGGCACGTATGTCTCATTTCTGTTTTGTTTCAGCTGCTCTAAACCCAGCTGCTGTCTGCAACATGTGATTGTTTTTCCCTGTATTCTGTGACCAGTTATTGAACCCTGACATATGTTGTTAATTCTTATGTATTGTTGACATCTTGATTTGCTCTGTATTATCTGGTTTTATTGTTTTTCCTTTACCCAAAATGTATTTCTTTGTTTCACCCCTACCTATTGTAATCTTCCAGGTCGTACCTGAAAACAGTCATGTCTTGGCTTTGGTACCTACCTGGGAAACAAAAACTAAATAGATAAATAATGAAAAGGGTGGGTAAAGAAACAAATACATGCATACAAATTATTAGCAAGGCATCAAAAGGTTCCAAACCTTTATTCTGCAAGATATATATCCTTACTAGGCACATGCTCTTTAAGACTTACTTTAAAACCAAGTGAGGCAATATAGCGCAGTGGTTTAAGGCTCTGAGCTGCAAATCTGGAGACTTGGGTTTGAATCCTACAGCCCCCACTTGCATACTGTGTGACCCTAAGCAAGTCACTTAACTTTATATATATATATATATATATATATATATATATATACTAGTCATACTCATTAAAGAGGAGAGGAAATAAAAATGTCCTTATGTGAAATGCACTGTATTTCTTATTTCATTCTACTACACTGGGTGACTTGTAAGTAATATAGACATATTGTAGTGTTTTTATTTATTTTTTTAAATTAATAGGGACTTCTCAATATGATCGTTGGGCCACTTTCAGATCATACTCCATTTTCAGCTTGGAAAAAGTGAGCATGCCTTTCAAACCAGTGACGTTGCTGTTTGAGATTTTGGCGCCATCTAATGTCCGTGTGCTAGGCTGGCATCAGTGTTCTGTGCTGTTAAGATCTCACAACTTTTCTTCCCCATTTTGTGCTGACACAAGCTATGTTATTATTTATTGAAAGAAAAGTTTATTTTTAAACGTTCACAGCATGAGTGTGAGTAGTCATCTGACAAGCACTCGCTGCTGCAACTGCACATAATCCCCCACCTGCCCCCTTACCTTCACCCCTAGGCTGGGTCTGCTCTGTCTACTTTTGCTGTATATACTTGGGGTCTCATGCAACATCTGCCGACTAATGTAATAAAATATCTCTGGTTGCTACCTGACGTGGTACTCGTGTACCTATATTATGACTACTGTGATCTACCCATTACCAAGCATGTACCACCAGTGAATGCCTGTAACACTGGTTGCTTTTTTAATCTAAGCGTTATGTACTGTACTGTTTTGTTTGCTGTGATGTATTGCTCTCTTGACGAGGTGCCTTTGTAAATGAGTCTATGACTCAAAGGTCTGTAAACCGATGATCTAATAAATAAATAGTCTGAGCTCAGTTTTTTAGTCTCTGAAAATATACTTAGTGATATTTCACTGCTGCCGTAAATTGTATAAAGTTTGTCAATCCTTATTTGAATATTTCATTTTATTTATCTTATTAGTTTGAATAGATGCACACTCAATAAATGAATGAACCCTGACTCATTAAACTCCCAATAAAGTAAGATGGAGAGTCGCACAACACCCAAACAGAACTAAATGCAATATGCAGCTTAATAAGCATTAGGTTGCACAGCACTGTTCAAATGAAAGCTAGTGTGTTTTGATTTGTAAATTTGGCCAGTCTTTAAGAAATGTTTTTTTGTACATTACCAGTATGTTTTTTCCTTTTCTCTTTTGTCCTTTGATGCGACCCTGTGCAGTAGGGGTAGCATCTGCACTCATGTGGGGCAGTGGTATTCACTGGTCCCTCTGAACTCACAGAATTGTGATTTAATTTTTTTATACAGTCATAGCATACTCCAGAGCAGCTTGTGATGTTCAACATATGACTTGTGTGTTCTTGTTTTCTTAAAGATTTCAAGAATGCGGATAAAACATTTTACTGCCCAGCCCACTGCTAAATACATCGGAGAGCCATTCTGAGCATGAATAATATATTTTAAGAGCTCATTTTTTTCCATTTCCCAGCCACATAGCCAATTGAATGTAGTGATGAATGGTGTATGTGCAATCTGGTTGGTTTAAAATAGACAAAAACAGAATGACCCGGCACCGGGATGCAGTACAATCATTCACACTTCATTATGTGGAAAAATGCAAAACAGTACCTGATAGTGCAACCCCCCACCCCCACCCCGAATCCTGCTACAGGTTTTTTTTTCTGCACTGTCAGGTATTATTTTGCGTTTTTGCACATAATAAAGCTGTAAATAATTGCACTGCATCCTGCTGCTGGGTCATTCCATTTTTGTCTATTTTAAACCAACCACACTGCACACACACCATTCCTCGTGTTGCTCATATATCCCCCTCTCATTGTTAAAAGATGCTTGCAATGCCTCGATTCAACATGAAACAAAGCATGTTAGCCTGATCAAATCTCAACTTTGCTCTAAGCAGGGACTATCATATATTAGAACAATACGCACACTCGCATCTAACAGTGTTCAAATACATGGGGCAAGGAACATTCATTTGCAAACAGTCGGGCAAGTAGCATTAACTTGGAAACAGAGTCTTTCAATCTACTTTCAAATTTAACACCTCCACCCATGGCTTTTAAAACTTTCCGATCCATAGTGCTCTTCCAGATAGTGATATCCCAGGACCCAAAAAAGATTTAATTACTCTCTCAGTTCTGGTTTTCAGGGCATTATCGCAAAACGTGCTTAGTCCCAATCCTTGGTCTTTTTCAGCTGCATCAGTTGCTCATCTTTTCCCCCCTCACTGGCATAGCAAGGCTGCAGCCTTCTGTTCAGTCCATAATTAAAGGGGACAGGAAAAGGTTCCAACCTCTTACCTAGCCTGAATGATGTTTAGTTTGTTAATAAAAAGTACAGTTACGTAGAAACTTACCATAACAGTAGATCTTCGAGTGAGGTTCCTTCAGTAGGTCATTACATATAGGACTGGCACCACCTGGTGTCGGGCCACACAGCAGACTTTTCTAGCAATCCCTGTCAGGGGACCGCCCACCCAATGTCACATGACCGACGTCAGCGTGGCCGTATATAGCAGGCGGTTCCCATGCCCGCCTTCCAGTTCTCCCACTGGAGCCAGGAAGAGGCTTGACAGCAGGAGCAAACAGGATTTAGAGTCCCTGTAAGAAATAAAATGAGGGGAAGGAGGAAGGGAAAAATATGACCCACTGAAGGAACCTCTCTCGAAGATCTACTATTACAGTAAGTTCCTACGTAACTGTACTATCCTACTTCAAGAGGGTTCCTTCAGTAGATCATTACATATAGGACAGAGTCCCAAGCAGTCCCTCCAAAGAGAGACCGAATGAAACCAGGGAGGAGGAGAAAATAACTCCAGCAGAAACTAGGAACCAGAATGGACCCAGCCTAGGACAGAAGGCCCTGCAAGACAGCTAGGCTGAAGCCAGCCCTCCGCCTAGAAGCAATGTCCACAGTGTAGTGTTTAGTAAAGGTGTGGAAAGAACTCCAAGTGGCTGCAGAGCAAATATCAGCTGCAGAGACGTTCCGCAAAAAGGCGGTGGAAGCAGCCATGCCCCTAGTAGAATGACCTCTGATGGGACCTGGCAGATGTTTTTCGTACTTCTGATAGCAAAATCTAATACAGTTGCCTAACCATTTGGAAAGGCACTGCTTAATCGCTTGCCCTTTGACCTGGGGAGCCAGCAACTGATCGCAGCTACAGATTCCTTGGTTCGGTGCGTGTAGCACTGCAGGATCCGATGGACGTCCATGGTGTGCAGGAGTGCCTCACCTCTATTCGAAGGGGACGGGAAGTAAACTGGAAGCTCTACTGATTGGTTCAGTGTGGCTTCTGACATCACCTTGGGTAAAGACTTAGGATTTGTCCTGAGGACCACCCATCCTTTTGGAAAATAAGATAAGGCTCTTTGCAAACCTGAGCATGAAACTCTGAAATCCTTCAGGCTGAGGTAATGGCAACCAAAAATAAAGTCTTCCAGTAAAGGAAGTGCAAGTCACAGCTCATGGCCGGTTCAAATGGGGGAAGAGTGAGTTTCTCCAACACAAAGTTAAAATCCCAAGGTGGAGTTGGGCTGCAGATGGGGGGGTTCAGATGGAGGATCCCTTTGAGAAAGGTTTTTGAGACCTCCAACTGAGACATGGATTTACCATCCACCAGCTTGTGGTACACCAAAATTGCTGAAAGGTGAACCTTCAGGGAAGAATATGACAGACCTGAGACTGACAGATGAAGGAGGTATTCCATGACTTGTGGGGCTGAACAAGAAATAGGGTTCCAATTACTGGCAGTTGCCCAGATGGAAAAACGTTTCCACTTCAGGGAGTATGTGGAACGAGTAGAGGGTTTTCTAGCCTCTAGAAGAACCTGAGCTACTCGAGAGGAGACCCCAAAGTGAGAAATCGCCATGTCTGCAGGAGCCATGCATGAAGATGCAGGGTCCTTAGCCCTGGATGGACAAGGCGACCTTGGTCATGGGTCACTGGAAGTGGAACCAGTGTTTCCCTCGACAGCTGTTGTAGCAGAGGGAACCAAATTTGTCTCAGCCAGAGAGGGGCAATGAGAATCATCCTTGCCTTCTCTGCCTGTAGCTTGAGAAGGACCCTCTGGAGAATGGGAAATGGAGGGAAGGCGTACAAAAATTTCCCTGTCCAAGAGAGACACAGCATGTCATGCCCGAAAGCACCATGCCCTGGAACAAGCGAGCAAAAATTGGGAAGTTTTGCACTGTATTGGGAGACAAAAGGTCAATTTCCAGATGCCCCCATTTTAGGAAGAGAGATTCTGCCACTTCCTGATTTAATTCCCATTCCTGAGACAGGGTCCGAGTCCTGTTGAGACTGTCTTCCAGGACATTTTGGATGCCTGGAACATGCACGGCCACTAGGGCCAGATCGTGCTGGACCGCCCAGTTCCACACTCGCATTGCCTCCCAGCATAGGGGGTACGAGCGAGTCCCTCCTTGTTTGTTGAGGTACCAAACCACTGACTGTTTGGTCCAGCAGTGATCCCTTGGGAAGGAGGGGCTGTAAGGCCTGCAAGGCATACAGGACAGCCTTCATCTCCAGAACATTGATGTGTAATGATGTCTCCAAGCTGGACCACAGTCCTCGTGCTTGGTGTTCCCATATATGTGCTCCCCATCCTGTGTTTGATGCATCTGTGGTTAGGGATGCCAGAGGAGCTGGGCTCCTGAAAGAAAGACCAACAGAAAGGTTGCAGCGGTCTCTCCACCAAGGCAATTCCTTCTGAACTGCAGACAACACAGGACCAGAAGGTCCAGGTCGTCCGGGAGTTGATCCCACTGCACCCGCAAGGACCACTGAGTAATCCTCATGTGGAGCCTCGCCAAGGGAACAGTAGTGATGGAGGCTGCCATCGGGCTAAGAAGGCATAGGATCTCCCAGGCCGGGATGGTCCTGGATGATGCCACCCATGAAGCCTGATGGAGCAGGGTCTCCACCCTGTCTGAAGGAAGGCTCTGCATTGGACCGTATCCAGGACCACCCCAATGAACTGTAGTCTCTGGGACAGTGACATGTATGACTTGGAAATATTGACCATAATCCCCAGTCTGCCAAAGAGGTCCAGAGTAAAGGAGAGAGCCTCCAGTAGAGAATCCCTGGACGGGGCTGAGATCAGTCAATCATCCAAGTAAGGGAAAACCACAATACCCTGGCAGTGTAAAGAGGTCGCCACCACCGCTAGTCACTTGGTAAACACCTGAGGTGCCAAGGACAGACCAAAGGGGAGTGTTTGAAACTGAAAGTGCTCCCCTTGGAACTGGAACTGCAGGAAACGGCGGTGGCTGGGGAAGATCGGGATGTGCAGGTAAGCATCCTGCATGTCCAGCGTGCACAACCAGTGATTCTCTAGAATGACTGGAAGGAGGCTCTGGAGCGCCAGCATCCTGAACTTTTTGTACTCGACGAAGCGATTAAGGCTGCTTAAGCCAAGGATGGTTCTGAAGTCTCCCGTCTTTTTTGGAACAAAGAAAAAGTGGGAGTAGAACCCCCTTCCCCTTTGCCAGAGGGGAACGCACTCTATAGCATCCTTGAGCAAGAGGCTTTGAACTTCTTCTCGGATGAAAAGAGCCTGATCCCTGGAGTAAGAAGACCTTTTTGGAGGAGATTCTGGAGGGACTTCCAGAAACCCTATGGTGTGTCCGATGGACACCAACTGCAGGACCCATGCGTTGGAGGTTCTTGCCTTCCATTCTTGTGCATGGCACGTGAACCTCCCCCCCCCCACCTGCTCCTCGTCATGAAACTGAGGAGCCAGCAGGACAGGGAGTCAGGAAGTGGCAGGACATTCAAGGGGAGGGCCTCCTGAACGTCTCTGGTTCTTGGAGACCGGAGAAGTGGCTGAACCTGTGGCCTTGCATTTGTCCTGGCGCCGAGCTGGGGCCTGCTTTTTCTGCCTCCAAGTCCTCTTCTGAAAGGGCTGTTGCTGCTGTTGAGTGTCCGATCAGTACATGGACCTTACTGATCTCAGGGCAAGACCTCTGTCCTGGAGATCAGTAATAATGTCTTTGGTGTCTCCACCGAAAAGCACTGAGTCCCGGAAGGGATGTCCTGAATCGCAGACTGAACCTTGCTGGCGAGGCCAAAGATGCAGAGCCAGGAATGCTGCCTTAAGGCAGTTGCTGAGGCACAAGCCACTGAATCGACAAGCGTCATATGTGGCTCGCAAAGCATGACTACAGAAGTGGGAGAGGCGAAGATCCTTGGCAAGCTCCTCCTTGAGGCTTGAGGGTTCCACAGACTGGACTCGAGCCTCTAACCTGGCTAAGATAGCCTTTTGGTGTGACACCATGTGAGCCACACAGTTGAGGGATCTAAGCGCGCATGTGGCCGAAGCATAAACTTTTCTGCCGAACTGGTCCATCTGCCTCGACTCTTTGTCTGGAGGAGAGGTGGTCATGTGCTTGGGTGCAGTGGAGCAGTCATGAGCAGCTGAAATGATGACAGTCTGCCTTAGGATGCGTCTTAAGAAATGGAGCTTCCTTCGGCCCCTGGTAGATCTCGTCCGCCCTCTTGGAGACAGCTGGGAGAGAATGAGGCATCTGCCAGACCATAGAGGTGAGGTCCCGGTGAGGCACGATCCAGGGAGGATCGGGGACCGGAGACACAGACTCCAAGTCCAGGTGTTCAGTTAGTCTCTGTTTCAAGGGGTCCTGATCCTCTGACTCCCAGTCAAAGAAATCTTTCATGGACCTCAGTAGATCCGAGAAGGCAGGGTCCTTCGGGGTGGACTTGGGTGAAACCTTGCCTTTTGGACCCTCGGGTTCCTCCAAGGCATCCTCCGCTGACTCATCGACATCCTCCTCCTCATCCTCTGCCCCCTCATCAGGAAGATTATGGATGTCCAAGAAGGGTGATGCCCTGATGAGCCGCCCCTGAGACATGTACCGTGGACGGAGAAGAGCTTCTCGGGGATGCAGTCCTAAGAGAACGTGAAAGAGGGAGTCTTGTCTCCAGGTCTGAGACCAACTCCAAGCACACCCCCCCTGCTACCAAGACTGGATTAAGGTCTTGAAGTCTGGCGTAGCTAGAGGAGGAGGTTGTGGCCGAGGGGGGGGAGGAGGAGGCATAACCGTTGGGGGTGGGTAATGAAAACCCTGGTATCCCTGATAATGGTAGTAGGGGTTATAACCAGGGTAGTACTGCTCAAAAGAACTCCATTCAGGAGGAGGACCAGCTGGGAAATGGTCCCCAGGATACCCGAACGGACCCATTGTAGTATATATCGGCAGGGGGTTCGGCGTCGGGATAGCCGTCATCAGGGGGACCAATGTTGGGACTGGCACCACCTGATCCGGTGCAGGAAGGGGGTCTAGCATCGGAGGGGCATGCATTGGGGCTGGACGAAGGGGGCCCAACGGCGGGACCTGGTCTGGTGCCGGAGTCAAAGGCTGGGGCAGACCACAGGGCCCTGGCTGTGGAAGACTTGTCGAATATCCAGCGTCGGAACTGGATTCGCTGGATCCGACGGTGGGATCGGGGGCGAGATATTCTCTGGCTTTGAAGGGATCCCACCTGGAGGAGGAGGAGGAGGAGGAGGAGCCTCCGCTGGAAGACCAGAAGAGGAGGAGGGGCCTCCGCTGGAAGGCCAGACAACTGAGGATGAGCCTCCTTCCCCATGACCCCCCGTCAGGAGAGTGCGGGACAGACCCTGAGGAATCCACCACATTGAGGGGTTCTGTGCTGTCTTCGCCTGGTACCCACCTGAGAAGGGGAGGTGAAGGTGAGGAAGAGGGGAGAGGGTGTTCTCCCTGGTTCTCAGTCGTGAGTGAGCGCCATTAGGCCCGATGGAGGAATCACGCCTGAGTGGCTGTCGGAGACAGGCGTCTTATCAGACGGAACCGGGTGGGCAGGGGAGGAGCCCCCAGCCGACTTATCGACTGGTGCCAGGTGGGTCCCCGAAGGCTGGGGAGCCATCTTACTGGCGGTTGTGTGGTCCCCGGAGGAGCCAGGGGCCGACTTAGCAGCCGTAGCGGTGCAGCCATTTGAGGAGCTGAAGGTCGACTGATCTGATGAAGATTTGCCAGACTTACCATCCGGGGTCTTCTTAGGCGGCTGCTGAGAGGCGGCCTTGCTCATCGAGGGCCACAAGGCCTCAGGTTGGTCCGTGGAGCACTCCCACTCACAAGATTTCTCCTTGTGGTGCTTCTTAGAGGGAGAAGATTTCACGGACGAGGACTCTCTAATGCTGTCCATTTGCTTCTCTAAAGAAGCTAAGCTGACTTTTAGAAGGTGGGGCTCCAAAGCCTGTTGTCTTCGCATTTTGGTGGTCTGATTAAAAGTTTGGCACTCCGAGCAGGATGAGACCGGGTGGTCTGGGCCCAAACAAATCACGCACTTCAAATTACCGTCCTAATGAGAGATCTGCGTGCCAGAGAACGAGCACTTCTTCTTGGGTGAAGACATTAAGTAACTGTAGAATTGAAAAGTAAAGATTTAGCGAAGGAAGAATAATCTGATGCAAGAACTAGCACGACGATCGCTGTATGGAAGTCTGCAGTGCGACTGACATGAGGCAACGGTGGGAAAGAACTGGAGGGAGGGCGTGGGGACCGCCCACTATATACGGCCACACTGACGTCGGTCACGTGACATCGGGTGGGCAGTCCCCCGTCAGGGATTGCTAGAAAAGTCTGCCGTGCGGCCTGATACCAGGTGGCGCCAGTCCTATATGTAATAACCTACTGAAGGAACCCTCTCGAAGTAAGATCTATGTTTTTACCTCATTATGGCTCCTTTCTTTTTTGTTATTTTTAGTTGAGCTTGCACAAATTGGTGTCCTCATAGTATGGCGATGGACTTCTGGTATTGCACTAATGTGTTTTTTGTGGCTCTGGATATTTCTGAGTTATTTTTAGTTTCATAGAGAAATGTTTTACAGTGACCTTGATAGTGACTGAATGTTAACAGCCAACAGTGTGGCAGTGGTACAGATAAACACATTTTTTGACTTGTGGCTAATTAATCATGCCCCCCTACTAGTCACCAACTGTCATCCAGAAACGTACAACACAAACGAATGATGTCAGCAGTTATACTCTTCTCCCCCACCCAGTTGAAAGTTTACACAGAGAGTGTTCATGTACATTTCCATGTCATACATTGATCAGTCGGACCCTTTTAGTCATCATGTTTTTTTTCTGGTTTAGTTTCCCTCTGATTTAAAATGAGTGTCATGATGTCCAGTTACTCTTTGCTAAGCACAGTGTATGAACTGCAAGATTCCCTTGCCTGACAATTGCTTTTAAACAAGTAAACTAAAGAAGCATCATTTCGCCAATACTGTTGGATGGCTAGTTGGCTTGTTCCATGTTTTTGGTCCCAAGGATACAGGGTTACATTCCCATTTACATTTTAATTTTGTTTATTTTTTGTGATCAGCGTTTGCACTTAATGTAAAGGAAATTTGGTTAGGCTGTGCTAGTCAAAGCTCTACAAGTACATGATTTTCAAGATTCACCCTCTAAGTACCTCTCAGACAGATGATGCTGCACAGTGTTCACCTCCCCCAAACCACCTTATCTGCATATCTGAATTCCTGAAATGCCATTAAAATTGTACCCCACTTGGACTTCCGGTGACGTCATGCTCCTGTCTGCAGCCTAATACAGGAGGCTCCCACCGAGATCGACCTATAAACCTCCTAACTACAGCTAATTCAAACAAATTATACCTAAAATCAACATCGGAGGTTGCAGCATGCCAAGAAAGAGGGATCATGTGAAAAGCAGACCTCCAAATGCACAGGATGAAGAGTGACTGCTGGAAGACGGCTCGGTGAGCGAAGGCTCGCAGGCCTCATCCGCCTCTGCCACAGTAGCACAACGTGCAGCCATATCCCCTTCTCCACCCTCCAAAGGCAAATGGCCCAAGTACTCACGGAGCTCAGAGACTTCTGCAAAGAAATGCGTTCCACAGCCACAGCTCTCCAGACAGATATCACCAAACTGGAGAAGCATCAGGAGACCACCGAAAGTCAAGTTACAAACACTGACAAGCGGGTTGATGATGCCGAATAGGTCATTGCGCAGCTTCACCAAAACATCAGGACATTACAGGACAGGGCTGAAGATGCAGAAAGCAGAAACCGCCACAACAATATTAGAATCTCTGGAATCTCGGAGGGGGCTGAGGGCCCCGACATGCTAAAATTTATACAGAAAACTCTCAGTGAAGTCCTCACCCTGCCTGTCGCTGGAAATTGATCGTGCTCATTGTACCCTGGGCCCGAAACCAGCCTCTGGAGCATGCCCACGAACTGTCCTTGTTAGATTTCTGCGGTTTACAGAAGAAGAGAGCGTGCTCCATACTGCCTGAAAAAGTGGCTCTGTACTCTTCTCTGGTCAAAGACTGTATTTTGAAAATGACTATGCTACGGAAATCATGGCGAGGTGCAGGGCCTATATCCCTGTGATGAGAACCCTCAAAGCAGCCGACATCCAATTCAGAACACATTATCCAGTGAAACTCACGATTTACTTTGCGGATGTCCCCTCACCTTCAAGAATGCAGCAGCAGCACTGGAGGAGCTGAAAGCCAGGAAGATGGATGTCACACAACAGAGACCCAGAGCGGGCACCTCAATCGCTTCCAAATTGTCACAGCGGGTGTGGAGCAGCAATCACCGAGAGGCAAAATGCCACCAGGAGCTGAAGGATTCAAACATCATTAGCACACTGAAGGATTGACAGACGACTTCTAAAGCCAACCGTCCAGAGGGCCAAGATGCGGAGGGAGAGGCGAGCAAGGAGTCCTTCCTCATGCTATTACATTGTCCCTATGCTAAATGGGGGATGAACTGAGCCTAAGCTGTTGAACTTTTGTGGGCTCGTTGCCTGAATACCATTTGGACATGGTTGGGAGGTCAGTCTTCCTTTTCTCGTCCCCCCCTTATCGCTGGTAAACATGTTTAAAAATTCAGTGGGCAATGTTCAGCTTGACTAAAACAGCCCTGAGACCCCTCTCGGGGGTCGCCTCCCCTACTCCTCTCCACTACATCTGCTCTCTCTTTTCCTGATTTGCTCTCTTGTCCTGATATCACCTTCTCCCCCCACCCTTTTTTTTTCTTCTCTTCTTTCTCCCCTAGACTTCAAGCACTTGCTCTACTCGCTCTCTCTACCTCCCTCCCACCGGGCAGGGGATTACACACAGACAAGCAGGATGGAATGGGGGCATGAAGCTCCCCTGGATTCCCTTTACCCATCCTTCTCCTTATCTGCGAGGTCTGCTGCATATCTCGAAGGCTGGGAAACCTTTAATCTGCCCTTCAAGCTCGAATGGCCTAAGGATGCACTGAATGGGGCTAACATAGGGCTGCATCACATGGCAGCTCGGATCGACCTTCGCAATATTGGTGAGGGATTCTTTCCTCCCTCATATCTAGCGAACTGCGTGATGTTGATTCCCGGGTTGGGGGGGACCGGGTGTGGGACTGCAAAATGGCTTCAATATTCTCTCTCTGCCTCATTCTCATGGGACAGGGGATTACACAGACATGCAGGATGGGATGGAGGCATAAAGCTCCCCCAGATCTCCCTTTACCCATCCTTCTATTTATCTGCGAGGTCTGATGCATATCCCGAAGGCTGGGAAAACCTTTTAACTGCCCTTCGAGCTCGAATGCCCAAATGAAGCACTGTAGGGGGCTAACATAGGGCTGCATCACATGGCAGCTCAGACCAGCCTACGCAATATTGGTGGGGCATTCGTCCCTCCCTTATATCTAGTCAACTGCGTGTTGCTGATTGCGGTGGGGATCGGGTGTGGGATTGCAAAATGGCTTCAATGTTTGGTGGGGGAGGCGGGTGGGGGTTACATGCAAAACACATAGGGTAAAGAGCGAGGCAGGAACAGTTCACCTGTGACGAGCTGAAACATAGAAACATAGACTTTGACAGTAGATAAGGACCGCTTGGCCACCTACTCTGTCCATTTCCTACCTAGAGGATAAGCTGCAGATCCTATTTAACCAACAGCCTATTTCTTCCTACCCCCACAAAATTGCCTTATGTCTGTCCCATGCATTCTTGAATTCTCCCACAGTTTTAGACCCCACAACCTCCTCAGGAAGGCTGTTCCATGCATCCACCCTCTCTCTGTGAAAAATACTTCCTCACATTGCCCCTGAGCCGTCTCCCTTCTATCTTCAAATTGTGTCCCCTTGTTCTTACAAGTCTCTTTTTCTGAAAGATGCTACCCTCTTGGACTTTGTTGATTCCACTGAGGTACTTAAACGTTTCTATCATGTCCCCCCTCTCCCTCCTTTCCTCAAGGGTATGCATATAAAGCTCCTTTAGCCTCTCCTTGTATAGCTTCTCTTGCAGACCCTGCACCATTTTAGTTGCCCTCCTCTGAACTGCCTCCATCCTGTCTATGTCCTTGCGGAGATGGGGTCTCCAGAACTGGACACAGTACTCCAGATGGGGTCTCAGATTGGGGTGGCGGAAGGGCACGCACTCAGTAGTAAAGTCAATAAGCACAACCCCGCATGTAAACATCTGCTGTTCGTGGGTGCAGGGCCCCCTTTTGTGGCCTCAATTGTTCTTATAAAACCTAAAGTAATACATTAGCGTCTGAAGCTTGACTTTTACAGGAAAACTGGTGACTGTATTGCTATTTATTTAGTTTTTGTTGACCGGGTAAGTGCACTAGACAAATCCTGCCTATTTTCAGGCATGACCCGGGGGGGGGAGATACAGATGAATGCCAACTGAACTTGAACCAGATTAAGCTGTCGGTGGTATTTTTAGTGAATGAGGGAAATTTGGCCAGGACACCGGGGAAATTCCCCTACTGCTGCTGAGTCTCAGTAGCCTGTGGGGGGAGTATGGGTGTTGGCGTGCTGTGACAGAGCTAGCCATGGCTCAGTTGATGGAGGAGTCGGAAAGGGCGCTCGTAGGCGCTGAGGAGCTGGAGCCAGAAGGCAAGATATCGAAAAATGCAAGTTTGGAAATTACCATGGATGCTTCTGAGAGTTCGCGATGAAATGATAACATGCTGTTATCAGATGGCAACGAACCGGGGAGTTCCTTAAAGGCTGATGAAGCGGAGGACCCCTTTTTGTTAGCAGAGAAGGTAAAGAGTGGTTCCTTTAAACCGGCACCAGGGGTGAGCCGGGAGAGCAACGAAGAGGAAGGGAGCGCAGACATGAGTCTAGCGATGATGGCCCAGAAAAACTACAGGAGGAGCAGCGAGGAATCTGAGAAATGGCCTGGAAATCAGGAGGAGCTTGATAGAACTGAAGGCCCAGGGACATGCAGCAAATGAGAAGCAAGGAGACAGGAGGCGAGGGCATGGGATCTTCTGCTATTTCCTCATGACCTGTAAGTACTCTGCATAAGACTTTTACTTTCCCCACTATCCCTATATCTAAAGATTCAGGCTTTGTGTATAACCCTAAGGTGGCCCCAGACTCAAGCAGTCGCAGTCATATATCAAAGAGGCAGCTGGAGTGCAAGAAGGAGTGACTGAATTTTGTTTTACACACCAGCATGAAAAGAAATCATTACAGGGGCCTCTATCAAAGGACTTGGGTTTCCCTAAGACTATTGTCTCTGAGTCTCCTGATTTATTGGGTGAACATGATAACACTTGGTCTCCACAGGCGGCCTTATCAGCAGCAGGGTGGAAACAGATGGATCATGGGGTTTGGTCTCCAGGCTCTGCTTGGAATGATTCCTGGGGTTTGCAGTCTGCTATTCCGGACTGGAAACCGGGGGGGATGATGGGGCTCATGCTTCTGTTAATAGAGTCGTTTTGCAGAAAGAAAAGGCTGTGCCTTTAACTGATACTGTGCCTGGTGTTAATGTAGGGAGGCCTGATCCTGATATTTCAGAGCAAGTAGAGGGGCATGGAGCCAAGCCCGAAAAACCCCTATTGTCTAGCCTATTTAGTCAAAGCAAGAGAGAAGCAGCCCCAAGGAGGAATGCTGTTAGGATCAGATATAAAGGGGGATTGAAAGAAAGACCAAATAGGTTTTATGTTGGTAGAACTTTGATTAAAGATTCCTAAAGTTTTTCCCAGAGATGTTTTTGTATTTATTAACATTTCTGGGGAGGATAACTATGATATCAGCTTCCGTTCTCCAGCTCTACTGGACCTCTTTTGGGAAAGATATAACCAGGTAAAATTTTCCTTTATGGACCCCTTTTTGTTATTCCGTTATCTAAACCTTTAATTAAATTTGTGCGGTCATGTTTAGGAACAGGGGTTCATGTAGATGATATAAAATTTTGGCTTTCCCAGAAATGTGAAGTGTTGTGCACCAGATCCAATATTAGATTCAGAATTATTTTGGGACGGGGGTTGGAAGTTTAAGGTTAAACTGAGACAATCGGCGACAGGGTGGAACACATTCCTAACTCATTTTGTTGGTGAGAGATAGGGGTCTGTTTCTATAGTGGTCAGCCCAGGGCCTGTTACAGGTGTGGGTCTAGAACACATTTATCTAGTGCATGTGACCGACCTAAGTGTGACAATTGTGGGAAGTAGGCCATGTCACTATGTTTTGTTCAAACACTTTAAAATGTGATTTATGTGAAGAGCTGAATCATGCTTTCAAAGATTGTCCTAGGCCCAAAATAATCTGTCTTGTGGGGATTCTGATTTATTAATTCGACAAGCACAAGAGGCTGGTGTGTCTCGGCATGAGGTGACCCGGCAGTCAAAAACCTGGTTATCCCCAGAATGTAATTACAGTGAAGGAAGAGGTAGTGGAGGTGGATAATGTGGTTCATAAGCAGACTATAGATGCAGGAGTTCCAAACTTACTTCAACCAGTATGCTATGTTGATACTCAGAGGAAAAGGGTAGGGCAAGTGATAACGGATTACATCCCCGGTTGCCCTTTAGTATTACGGAGGTCCAGTAGAACATCCAAAATATTTTGCCTCAGGATTCAGATAGTATTGAATCAAAAATCCTTTTATGGAGCTGTCATGGGGTGATTCAGAAATGGATGTGGCTGATACTGATTCCCAAGTTTCTGTACAAGAGGGTGGGGGAGTACAGAAGGAGAATTATAAAGGAAAAAAGAGAAGAGAAGGAAAATGAGTGTTTAATTATGGCTTTGGTTAGGCTAATAGGATGGATTTACATGGCTACCTTCAATACCCATAGTCTTCTGAACTTTCAGAAAAAGACAAGCGGTTTTCAATTGATATTTGATTTACTGATTTCTATTTGTTTTACAGGAGACTTGGATGTTTGCTAACGATCAGGTTTTACTTTTGCTAAGATTGGCCGTGGGGACCTTCTTTTGGTCCTTTGGGAAGACAGGGCTGATGGGGTAGGGATCCTTTTAACTCTTTAATTTTACACTTCACAAATTGATCGAGGTATGTCCAGGTAGAATATTGCTTATAGAAGGATGCTGGTATAAGAGCAGAATTAGATTGATTAATATTTATGGGCCTCAATCTAAAGCGGGTAGAGTTAAGTGTTTCACTGATGTTCGGCCATTTTTGATTACAACTATCCCGGTTTTCTGGGGGACTTTAATTGTAATTTAAGGGGGAACAATGGTGTAGATAGGCTGATTTCTGGTAAGAAAATTTATTGTGACTCTGTGTGTTTAGCTAATATTATCAAAACAGCGGATTTAGTAAATTGTGTTAATACTAGGGAGTGTGGCTTAACCGGTACCTTTTTCACAAAAGGGAAAAGTTTTTTGATTGATTATCTATTTACTTCAAAGAAAAACCAGATACATAGTCCACAGATTATTCCTATGGAATTCTCTGATCACGCTTTGGTAGTTATTAAAGTTGGTGCTTATCAGAGTTTTGTCAAACATAGAACTATGTGGAAATTAAATACCTCAGTTTTACATGAGATTGTGGTAATTAATTCTATTAGATGTATTTTAGAAGCTAGGTTGTCAGTGGTCTTTTTGTATCAGGATATAGGCATATGGTGGCAAGAAACCAAAACGATTGTATATGTTGGTTTAAAAACATGGGATCGGAAGAGGAACACAGCCTTTTTGACTATCTTAAACTTAGAAATCAACTTCAGAAAGTTTTGACATGGGCTAATTCTTCTAGAAGTAATTTTACTGATCAAATAGCCGAAATCAAAGGTCAAATGAGGTATTTACAGTATGATAGAGCAAAGAGCAGCTCAAGCTCTAGTCCAAATCATTTAAAAAGTCTGTTTTGGGACCCATTTGAATTGTGTAAAACCGACTAAAGATCGGGAGCATTGGAATTTTTATATCAAGGAGACACTAAAGTGTATTCCACCAGTGCACTAGAAGAAATTATTAAGCAACATTTTAAGGATTTAGAGCCTAAAGATACTCCATCGTCTCTTCAGATCAGTCAATTTCTAGGCAGAGTCTTGGGGATAAAAGGGTTACGGTAAGGTGCATTAGAACAGCCTTTTCAAAAGCTGAAATCCAGGATGTCATTAAATCCTGAAATTAAATGTGGCTCCAGGACTGGATGGGTTATCAAATGGTTTTTATAAGGTTTTCAGTCTGAAATAGTGGAATGTCTTGTTTTGGTGTTTAATTTTTCCTTACTGGAGGGCACTGTTGAATTCATTTTCAGAAGGACGTCAGATATACATTTTTAAAGCAGGTGATAGAGGGGATTTCAAAAATTGGAGGCCTTTAACTTTGTTAAACACAGATTACAAACTTTTGGCCACTTTGATTAATAATAGGCTGAAAGGGGTGGCAGAGGAGCTTTTCATGCCTATTCAGCATTGTGGGATTCCGAACAGAAGAATTCATTCAGTTTTATGTTTAATCAGGGATATTATTGAACAAGTCCAGATTGAGGGACGATCAGGGGTCATTGTGTCTTTAGACCTGGAGAAGGCATTTGATAGGGTGGATCAGGGTTTTTTATTTTCTACTTTAGACTGGTTTGGTATCCCTCAGACTATTATAACTCTATTGCAAGGTTTATATAATAATGCAAAAGTCTTTCCGGTCTTAAATGGAGGTTTGGGGAAGGGATTTTACATTAAGTGTGGAGTCCGGCAGGGATGTCCGTTAAGCCCTCTTTTGTATAACTTTTCGTTAGAACCCCTGATAAGGGGGGTCTGCTCCCCTATGTGGCAGGGGATAATGGTGCCAGGTGTGCCCAGTCCCTGTCATTCAAGCATATGCAGATGATATTTGCCTTTTTTTTCCAACCATATGGAATTCCCAGTCTTTTCTCAATTTTTTTTGCTTATGCTAGTGTTGCCAACGCTAAATTGAATATACATAAATCAAAGGGTTACTATTAGGCAATCAACAGAGAGAATTATTTTTCTTTAAGTCTGTAGAGTTTTCACTAAAACCTTTAAAATACTGAGGTGATGTTTTCAAATCAGAACTGTCCATTGGATAATTGGTCGGGGGTTCTGGACTCTATAGCACAGAAAGTGTTACTTTGGAAAGGTTTAAGTTTCCGAAATTGAAGCGAATCCAGATTTTAAAACAATTTATTTTACCTAGAATTCAGTATATGGCGGTTATTTTCCGTTACCTTTGCAATTCAAGACAAAACTATATTGCATATGCTTTCAGTTACTATGGGAAATAGATTGAACCGTGTAAAGAGAGGTTGTACTTATTTAAATAGAAAGCAAGGGGTTTAGGGATGGTGGATCCAGTGGTATTTTGTTTTACTCTTTTTTCTTTTTCTTTAAAACAGGCCTTGGGTTCTTCTACAGAAGTAGATTGTTTAGCTTTCAGAAATCTGTTTAAACTATATCTTAGTAGGTGGGGTTCTCAGGCACCTAAATGGTCTCTGAAATTGGGGGTACCGGGTTATTTTAAACCTGCGGCCCAAAAACTATATAAGTGGAAAGTGTCTAAAGATTTGATATTAAGATGCTCGTCCAAAAGTTTGTATAATGAAATTATGGCACAATTTTTCCATTTAGAGCCAAACTTTAAAATTGTTCAAGTGACAACACAAGAAATGTGTTAGAGCAACTTAATAAAAGACTTCCCCTTATATGTGGGAAAATCTATGGCTTATAATGTATGGAAAATTGAATGTGAGGGTACGGCTAAACATAAAGCTATTGAGGACAGATTTTGCCCTTATCCAGAATGCATAAATATGGAGGAGACGATGGAGCACTTTTTTCTGCAATGCTCTTTTCCCACTAAATTATGGTGTTTTTTAGCTCAGGTTTGGGACTTTCCTTGGTTGGCTAAGATTAGCTATGATATCTTGGTGATCGGGGACTTTCCCCCTCACCTGAGTAGATTCGAGAATAATACTTTACGCTTATTCTTGGCTAGTTTGCGTTTTTGCTTATGGCATACTAGATGCCAATGGGTATTATATCAGAAACGTCCCTCTTTGGTGGGGTTTAGAGTTTACGTTACCAATGTACTGAACAGAATTTATACTGAAGAATGTCAATTGTATACCTCTGACAAAGTACGGTTTTGGTGGAGGGGATTTTTGCACTTCATTAAATATAAATGAGGAGGATACACATAATGATATATATATATTGCGAATGTTATATGGTTTTTAGAGTGGTGAAGAGTGTATATAATTAGGTATTAAGGCCTAGTATGGTTTGTGTTTTGGTTCTTGTTTTCTTCTTTTATTGCCTTTGAATAAACCTGTCCTTTTGTGCTCGATTTGTTAACCAGTGGCATAGGAATATGTTTATATGTGATGAATCGTTTTTTTTTTTTTCTACCTTTTTCAGGATTGTTGAAGTTTGCTGGTTTTGACTTGTTTTCCTATGTTAATGTGTATTGTTTGAATGTGTTTATTCTAATAAAGTTACCCCTACTCTTTCGATAAGTGCCATGGGATCTTTAACATCCACCTGAACTACCACCAATCCAGGCAGATGGGACCTCGGTTTTTTAACATCTCATCCGAAAGACGGCACCTCAGAAGTGCAGCACCCCTCTCATGCTGCACTACAGTGTCAGTACTGGGATATTAACCCAAGTGCCAGATGTGGGAACTGAACCCACAGCCCTCTGATCTCTCAGCCTCAGAGGCGAGTGTGCTACCTACTGAGCCCTCCCTTTACCTTCTGTCCTAGTGAGGGCGCTCGCCAAAGGGGAGCACCATATCACTGACAAACCCTGGTATAGAGGAAGTCAAGACGTAGGTCTCCAGCCACTTCCCTGCCTCCCCCCCCACACACACACACACATACGCACGCAACATATGGGATCAGGTGCCAGTGTTACAACCTACTTCATCCTGGAAATGAAAAGACTCTCTAGACTAAATCTAATTTTCACTTCCCTCAGATGAACTGCTATACATTAAGCTGATCTCAGTGTACCACCTTAGATGTCCCATTTTCCCCTTTTTCCTTTCCCTTATAAGACACTACATGTCTAGAGGCCTTTCAATTGAGATGGTGCTTCACAGTAAGGATTTATCTTTACCCCAGGATCAGGTCCTAATTCTGGTAAGTGGAAGTGCTAGTTCACCATTTTCTGTGTCGAGAGCACAGTTGGCCTCTCCACGGGTTAGTTCACTCATAATGTTGTGTTTTGTAGTTCACGTTGTTAGTTATCAATGACTATGTACATGTTATTCTTGTTTTGTTAAGACAGTCAACAGGTACTATCTGAAAGGGCTTGAGATCACTAGACTACCGGCCAAATGAGGAGGTCCTCCTAATAGGACGATTAATTGAGGCCTCCAAGCAAACCCGCCCCACTGATCTTAAGATGCATACTCCCCACTTGAAGCTCTTGTCCCTGAACATTAACGGTTTAATCTCACCAATCAAGAGGTCACGGGTCCTCACTTACCTTAAGAAGAGTAAGGCCGATCTTATATACTTTCAAGAGACTCACCTATGTGACTTGGAACATGTAAAGTTGGCTAGGCTTAGTAGGGGAAGGGTGTTTCATTCCTCCAGCAAGGGGGGCAGACGATGAGGTGTGGCCATAATGATACCCCCACACACCCCATTCCAACCAGGGCTCACCTGGGTGGACCTGGAGGGTAGATTGGTCAATGTCCAGGGCATAATAAATGGCAAACAGGTCACCCTGGCCAGTGCATACTTCCCCCAGCTCTTCCCATCCAGTAGCTAAAAATGTTACTGGATAAATTAGTAAAAAATATGAAGGGAACTCTCCTGTTAGCAGGGGATTTCAATCTTATCCCGGACCCTGCTCTTGATTCTTCGAACCCGAGGCCTCCTAGGCAGTCAGCCGCTCAAAAATTTTTCAAAAAATCTGTTGCTGAAGTCGGGTGGTGTGGTGTGTGGCAACATCTCCACCCCCGCACAAGAAACTATTCCCACTACTCCCCTGCCCACCAAACTTACTTGCACATTGACCAAACCTACACTCAAGTGGAAAGTCTGGACTCCCTGGAGCATTCCCGAATGGGTTACATTTTCCACTCTGACCATGCCCCACTGGTCTCCACCTGGGACATGGGTCTCCAAGTTAAGAGCACACGCTGGAGGCTTAACCCTTATTACCTTCGATCCCAACAATTCCGAGAATATATTTCAGACAAGATTACTGAAATCCTCGGAGATAACCCTCCAGCTGATACCACCCCAGTAATACACTGGAATACTATAAAATTGGTCCTCCGGGGCCATATTATACAGCACACCGCGGAGCTAAACCGACAGAGCAAGGAGCAGAGGGCCAGACCGGAAGACTCCCTCCACTTTTTACAAATGGCACACAAACAAGGTGACACCTCTGTAGTGCCCCTGCTATAGTAGATTAAAGCAGATCTAGATTGCCTAGTTTTGCAACAGACAGAAATAGCACTGACTTTTTTAAGACAGAGGTACTATGAGGTGGGCCCTCATGCCTCGAGGTTGTTGGCCTATCAGATCCGCAGGCAAAAGAAGGCATCTATCATTTCCACAATTAGGCACCCAATCGGGGGACAACCTTTAACTAAAACTCAAGACATCGCGGAAGCTTTCACCTCCTACTGTTCCACCCTGTATACCCCTGAACAGATCCCCTCCGAACAACAGATTACAGACTACCTTCAGATGATCACACTGCCCATACTCAATACCGATCAAGATGAGGCATTGACCATTCCTATTACAGAGGCCAAGCTCATGGCTGTGAGAGCTAAAGCAAAGACCCTTAAATCCTCGGGGCCAGATGGATACGGCATAGAATTTTATAAAGCAACTAGACCACACACGTGCCCTAGACTTTTAACATTATTTAACTCAATCCTGGAGGGGGATCTCCCCCGCCCTCCTGGTCATATGCTACCATCTCAGTTATTCCTAAACCCGGCAAAAAAACACAGCTCTGTAGCTCATACAGGCCAATTTTGGTTCTAAACGTAGACTATAAATTATTTATGAGTATTCTGGCTCACTGTATAGACACCTTTCTCCCTCTCTTAATAGTGGATGACCAGACGTGATTTGTGAGGTCCCGCTCCACTACAGATAATATCAAATGCATACTACATATTACCCATCAAATGCAAATTTCTCACTCCCCCTCAGTCCTGGTTAGCCTCGATGCAGAAAAAGCATCTGATAGGGTCGCTTGGTCCTTCCTATACCAGGTATTAGATAAACTGGGAATCCCACGACCCCTAATTACAGTTATACAAAATATTTATTCAACCCCAAGGTCTGCATGAAAATTGATGGACATCATTCCAAATACTTCCCCTTGAAGAGAGGGACCAGACAGGGGTGTCCCCTCTCCTCTCTCTTGTTTGCGACCTTTATAGAACCATTAGCACAGCAGATCCGCGAAGCTAACAACATTAAAGGGGTGACACTTAGGGATTCTGAACACCGCATTGCACTATACGCGAACGATGTCTTGCTGTATCTCCAGGACCCAGATAGAACACTCCAAATAATAAAACAAATCCTAAATAACTTTGGTCAGCTGTCAGGATATAAGCTAAACCTAGCGAAAACGGAAGTCCTCACCTTTCACTACTCCCCTTCACCACATATACAGGATATCATCCCTGGTAAGTGGAATTTAACAAAACTAAAATACTTGGGCATTTATCTGTCACAGTCCACGGAAGCATCTTATAAGAATAACTATGCCCCCTTCACCATGCAACTTAAGTCTGACTTAGCCTCCTGGAGTACACTGCCCCTAAGCTTTACAAGGAGAATTGAGTTGGTTAGGATGGTTACATACACTTCCCAGAGCACTCAACTTGTTTCAGAATGTCCCTATTTTTATCCCCCAGAAAACATTTCGGGAATGGAATCGCCTTATCTCCAAGTTTATATGGGCAGGCCAGAGACCTCAGGTTTGGCTAAAAAATACTCACCCTACCTGGGTCTGAGGGAGGGCTATCGCTCCCAGACCTACAGCTATACCACAAGGCAGTGACCCTAACCCATTTGATTGCTAGACAAAATTTTACTTCTGCTCCGCATTGGTTGGAGATCAAACAAGCCTTCATTGGCAATGCTGAGTACTTCCAAACCTTATACCAGCGGGTAATGAAGCCAGACCCCCGCACCTCTCAAACCCCTGGTTAAAACATTATCTGCAAAACTGGTACTCTATTAAGAAAACACAACAACTAACCCCCTGTCCAGACGCTCATCTGCCCGATCTCCAGCCTCAGCTGCTTCCTCCCTAACAGGCTAGACCATGGTTTCCGGAACTGGGAGAGATATGGCTTAAGGTATCTTCCCCAAATTATGTCCAAGGGGAAGCTTTGAGCTTTTGATGAAATCCAAAGACGATTTCATCTTCCACAATGTGACTGTTACCGATATTTACAACTATGTCATTACTTTGAAGGCCTGCCTATGGCAGTCCAACTCCTGAGAGATACTCCCCTGATCAACATTCAGATACACCATAATACCTCCCCGGACTGGGGTCATCTAGTCTTGGCATATTACCAGGCCTTAAACTCACAGAGGGGATTCCTCACAGAAAATGTGCATCTTCAATGGCAAGAGGAGTCGGGTAGCCCTCTCTCACCTGAGGACTGGCAACTTGCCTGCCACTATGCAGCCTGAGTTACCAGCTTGCACCAGTGGCATGAGTACGCATGGAAAAATCTTATCCGGTACTTCAGAACCCCAGTCGTCACCACTCATTACTCCCCTAATGACACAGCAGCTTGTTGGCGACTATGCAGGGAGGCCAAGGCAACCCACACACATATAATGTGGTCCTGTCCCACACTCAAACTTTTCCTCCAGCAACTACAGTTACACCTGCAAGAACTCTTTGGTCCCCAGCTTCATTTGACAAAAGAGCTGTATGTCTTTCTCATACTCCCTAAAGCATACAGAAACCCTAACATCAGATATCTTTTGCACCACCTCATAACAGCAGCAAAGAAGGCTGTTACTAAGACCTGGTTAACCACAAAAACACCTACAATACAGGATTGGTGGGTTATCACTAAACAAATTTACCAAATGGAGTGGATAACCTATAATCTGAATGAAAGAGGAGAGCACT
Source organism: Neoceratodus forsteri (assembly GCA_016271365.2). Classification (NCBI taxonomy): domain Eukaryota; kingdom Metazoa; phylum Chordata; order Ceratodontiformes; family Ceratodontidae; genus Neoceratodus; species Neoceratodus forsteri. The sequence continues at coordinate 983,879,467 of CM028134.1, forward strand.
TTACTTCTAAGTGGGCCCGATGGCAATTATATGTTAAAAGACGATTTGTTTACCCCATGAACTGACACAGTAGGCCACTATAATCAGCCTCACCCTCAGTCAAAACTTACTGCACCCACTCACTATTTCTCAATGTTTAGTAAGCCTATGAGAAATGTAAAACATCAGGGGGCCCTATCCTTCCCCCTCTACCCCGTTCCCTGCCCTCTACCTTAACCCTCTCCCCCCGTACTTTACTCCACGGAAGGGTCCTTGAAATATTATGATGCAGGTTACCTGCTTAGACACCTTCCCCTCTGCAGTATGCTCAGATATTGGTGAATAGAGGGATGCAAAACCCAAATGGTAACAGCAGCTCTAGATTAGCCAGAGATTGTAACCCTGACGGGCAGACAGATAAGATGACTTCTTAATTTACAGCTGGTTGAAAGACTTGTAAGTGTACTCATAGCTAAAGAGAATATAGAGGCTAAATGCTTTGTAGTGGCTGATATACAGCACTATTTAGAACACGATGTACTGGCATATAACGCTGTTTAATAGACTCCTTACTTAATCTGCAATGTATGTTATGTAGCTGCTTCAAACCTTTTCTATTATGTACAAATGAAGTGTAACTCCTTTGATCTGTCAACTTTGTTTGAGTATATGTTGGAAATATCAATAAAGATGAAACTTAAAAATTAAAAAATTGTACCCCACTTGCCATGCAGGGTCTAGTAGGCTCAACCCCACACATGTTGATATATTGAATCCAAAAGCATAAAAGTCATGGGTCACCTCCTTTCTTTATTTATTTTTTTGTCGGGAGGTAGGGGTTGAAGATCATTCTGCCATACAGCAATGCTTGAGGCTCTAATTGTTCTGATAAAAATAAATGGAATTAGTGTCCTCCAGTGGGTAGGCTGTGTGGCTCAGTTGACTAAGCCATCTGCTTTTGATGCTATCATTAATGGCGTACAGTCTCCCATGCATTGATTTTATTCTTTTTAATTATTCTAGATGCACTTTGTTTCTCTCCACCTACACTTCAGATGCAGATGGAGAGCAATTAGAGTAAGTAAAAAAAAAAACAATGCATGGGAGACTGCAAGCCTGCAATCACAGCTTAAAAGGCAGATGGCTAGTCAACTGAGCCACACAGCCTACCTATTGGAGGACACTCATTTTGTTTATTTTTATCCAAGCAAGTAGAGTCTCAAGCATCGATATCTGACAAAATGGACTTCAACCCTTACCCCCACCACCACGACAGCAAAAAAAAACAAGAGAGGTAATCTAGGACTTTCATGCTGTTTCGATTCTACTGGCCACATGTGGGGGGTTTGAGTCTACTAGACACCGCATGGCAACCTAACCTGACCGGCAAAACCTAACCAAACTTCATTTAAATGAAGTGCAAACACTAATCACAAAAACAGACACACTTAGAATATTTTAAAATAAATAAGCAAATAAATAAAATGTCCATGAGTGGGAATGGAACCCTGTACCATCGGGATAAAAAAAACTGGTGCTTATGTAACCCCTAGATGGCGCTATCCCAGGGGCTACTACCCCTGCCTGATTTGCCACTAACAGGTTGAGGGGCCTGGATCCAATGGCGGGTGCCTCCACCCAGAGGTCAGGGTTTGCAATAGTTAAACTTACTTGGTCACAGCCCTCTGGGACACTGCAACCCCCCTTTCTTCCCACTAGTGGCCCACAGAATATATCAGAATTACCTTCACAGTATACACTTACCCCCAGGACTAGTTCCGCACTGGGACCTCCTGTGAAATAAGATACAGTGCAACAATCACAGTACAGTACTTTAACATAGACAAATACCTCAGGCAGTATAACTTTGCTGAAACAAGCAGCTCTGATTTATTTAGGGGATATAACAAGGACGGGGAAATCAGGTTAATTAGCTTATCACTTTACTATCTACTCATGGCTCTGTGCATAGGCCTATCCCTACCAGTTACTGTCCTGGGTACCCAAGCCCTAGTGGCTAGTCCAAACCGTGGCAGCTGGTAGGGGCCCTTTCACACAGTGAAAAGAAAAATTAGTTTAAACAGTCAGCAGTACAGTGATTCCATTTGGATTTAATGTGCCAATTCAACAGGGAGCGACCCTGAATTAGTACTCACGACCTCCAAACAAGATAGGGTCCTTCAACGTCAGCAGGGCTACTCTTGAGCTCCACGAGACTCTTCACACATTTATATGGTAAAAAACAAAGTACTGTACCAGGCAGGCTGCTTCTCTATCCCGATCGCAATTACTGCACAATACCCGGGAGAACACACAGCAGATTCAGTTCCTGACAGACCGAGTGCAATTCAACAATTTCTCCAGTCTTCTACAGGGTGAGCCTGGTTTCTACTCTTCAGAGATCCTTTGATTCTTTTCACAGGACGGATTCAGTCCTAACAAGCAGTTACACAAGCTGCAGACCGGAACTCTGGGCCTTACACACGTTTTTTGACTAAAACTGTGCACTGAAGGAGCACAGGGTTTCTTTCCCCTTCACTGCCAGAGCTAAACTGAAACTCCAACAGACAAAACCGGGCACTTCCTTTGAGTTCCTCCCAGTTCTTGACTGGATTGGCTGTCACTCACAATAGACTGCTGCTGTTGGTCCAAAAAGCCGAAGTCTAATCTACATCTCCCAGAGTCACTGCCCATACAATCCTCTTGTGGCTGGCTCAGATTATGAGTCCAAGTTCTGATTCGTCCAAGGCACCATTTTAGAGCTAGCTTACCCACACTGATTGGTCCAGTTCAGCAGTTCAAAACTAGAATGGGGAACTAGGCAGACACAGTTCTGACTGCAAAGAAAGCAGATTAGACAAACTGTAATTTCATTATTACTGTAAATGATTTCTGGCAAACAGTTACATCTTTCAGATAGGTTCCCTTGCACTCCTAGTGACTGCAAAATGGAGTGAATTGCAGCAGCTCGAGTGGTACTCAAACAGAGAAGCACACAGTCCCCCATACAACTAATTATGTCTGCAAGCAGACAGCTCTTAAAGAGACAGTACCAGAGGCTCTAAAAACACTCACTGATAAATGGCTTAAACGCCAAACACCATTCAGGCTTGGAGCATTCAAGCAAGCTCCTGGAAGTCTTTGGGAACCCCCATTTGCAGGGGGGTTACACCCTTCCTGGCCTGGGAAAGCTTGACGTCCGCGTCAGGCAAGTACCCCCATAAGTTTCAACTGCAACCATATACATTTGCATTAGGCTCACACATGTAATCGTCAGTCAGTATATCATTTTACCAAGAACACATTTCTGAAACATTGCAGTATGTCACTCTTTACATAGTATTACACACACATTGTACCATAACTCAAGTTATTACCTCTTGTACATGAAACCTGAAGAGAGGGGGCCCTTCCCTATCAGTTACCTTGGGGCTGGACGGGGCAGGGGAACCATACTTAGAGGGCAACACAAGTAACTTGAGTTAGCACTGACGCTCAGTTTGGGCAATGAGCTCGGGACACATACACTCCTTTATGGACAACATTGAGAGGCAAGTCCACAGGCCTCCCAAGAAAATCATAACTGAGGTGCACCACAGGCTTTACAGCTCGACCAGTCTTTCTAGGGGAACTGTTACAGTCTCTGCACTCTGAGCCTCATTTTCAGCATTGTCCTCACTTGTCAGGAGTCTCCATGGGGTAGAGAGGCTAGAACTTGGGGCACTTTCAGCTCCAGGAGTTACAGTTTCTGAGTCCACAACATTTGGCTCGCATGGAGAGCTTTGGACACTGGCAGTGGACTGTCAGGGCACTCAAAATACTCTTCTTGTTCTGGTGTATCACCAGTCTGCCCCAATCTATCATTTTCCTCCCTGAAAGCTCAAAACAGTTCAACCATGCACAATGATTCCATTTCATCTGATCTGATGCTTTTGCGTCACTTTCTGGGAGCATTGGCTCCAGAGATGAAGCTGGGGCTTAGACAGTCCAGAAGGCCCAGCTTTGTCTCCAGTATTGACTAGGGATTGCCCAAACAATTGACTCAGTTCGTAAGAAGGATAGTATTCAAAGTCACTCTACTTTCTTCTGATATGGACTGACAGTCATGCTCAACTGGGACTTGTGCAGGGGAACACTTTAACTCTGCTTCTGTAGGTGCAGACTTCTTGATCTTTTCTTAGCAGCAGCCTAGTCACTGGTCCAGAGGGCGTCTTCTGGGGCTCAGACTCAATCAAGATTTGTCCAATGGGCAGTAAATGATTTCTATGCATTGTTTTTACATCTTTTGAATTATTCTCAGGCCTTACTTTGTACACTGGCAGATCATCTAGTTTGCCCACTACAATGTGAGGAGATGGTGCCATCTGTCAGCAATCTTGTGTTTGCCATGCAGTCCCAGATTTCTTAGCAATACCCGATCTCCCTCCTGGAGTTCCTGTGCTTTCACCTTTTATCATACCTTTCTTTGTTGGCCAGATTTCTTTTGGCAGCCATGGTTTGAGCCAGTTGAGTGCGCATGAGTTAGCTGGGCCTTTAACTTTTACACATACTGTAAATAGTTGTCAGCTTGAACCCCATCAGGAGAGACCCCAAAACACACATCTACCGGTAGATCGAGCTTCTCTTCCAAACATCAGGCGGTAGGGGGAGAACCCAGTGGCATCATTTTTGGTGCAGTTATAAGCATGTACCAGGGTGCTAATTTGTTGGCTCCATCTAGGCTTGTCCTTTGGGTGCAGGGTGCCTAGCATATCTAGCAAAGTGCGGTTGAAACATTCAGGCTGTAGGTCCTCCCTGGGGGTGGTAAGGAGTGGTTCTGGACTTTCGCACTCCCCACAGAGAAAGCATCTCTTTGATCAGACGACTCTCAAAGTCTCTCCCTTGATCAGAATGGATTCTTTGTGGAGCCCCATAGTGAACAAAAAGTTTTCTACAAGTACTTTGGCCACAGTGGATGCTTTCTGGTCTTTGGTGGGGAAAGCTTGGGCATATCTCGTGAAATGGTCAGTGACCACCAGCACATTACTGATATTTCTTTGATCTGACTCCAAACTCAGAAAATCAATACAGACCAGCTCCATGGGTGCACTGGTGGTGATGTTAACAGGGGCAGCCCTCTGGGGCAAGCTTTCCTCTGTAAGCAGCAAGTTCGAATGTGTTGCTCCACATCAGCCCCATCTTAGGCCAATAGAATCTGGATCTCACCAAGTCAAGTGTTCTGTCTATACCAAGGTGCCCCATGTGGTGTGCAAGGACATCAGTACTGAGTCTCGAAGGCAGTGGGCAGCACTAGTTGTTGTTTGTCTACTTGTCCCCTCTGTCTACTGTTTCTCTGTATAACAGTTTATTGATCAGTTTCAACTTAGGACCTTCTTTGTATAACAGTGCAGTTCTCAAATCAGTGGAGCATAATTTGGACACATCTTTTCCTGCATAGAGGCTTCTAAAGCTGCTTTGATCATGGGATCGGTGGATTGAGCCCGCGAATACTGTCATTGTCCAGCTGAGGCAGTGCACCAATGTCTATTGCAGAAAAGTGGCAAGCAGCAGGTATGCAATTCTCAGAGGGTCCCAAGCAATCCACCATGCAGTCCACTTGTCCGTGGACATTTGTTCCTCCCTGTCAAACTTCCGGCAGAGTGCCGAATGTCAGGTTCTGCCAATCGGACCCAATCATTCTGGGAAACAGGCCTCCGGAGAGAGCATCAGCATCTATGTGGTTCAGACCTGCTCGGTATTCGAGAGCATAGTCATATGTAGATATGCAGAAAGCCACCTATGGCCAGTGGCATCCAACTTAGCTGAGGTCTGCACATAGGTCAAAGGATTATTGTCAGTTTTTACTAGTATTTTAGCCCCATACAAGTACTCATGGAATTGGTCAACAATAGCCCACTTCAAAGCTAGGAACTCTAACTTATGTACAGGATAGTTCTTTTCGGATGGGGTCAGGCTTCTACTGGCAAAGGCCACTGGTCTTAGGCCATTCTCGTGCTCTTGGTACAACACAGCCCCCAACCCTTGCAAGCTAGCATCAGTGTGCAGGACGTAAGGTTTTCTTGGATCGGCATAGGCCAGCACTGGAGCATGGGTAAGTTGATATATGATCTCATGAAAAGCAGTCTCACAATCAGAGTCCAGCGGGCCCCAAATACTTCACTCGGATGAAAACACACTCTTTCAGTCTTGAGGGACACTGACTTTTGGTATTTTTTGTGGGTTGGGGGATACCCTTGAGTAAGGTTAAGTAAAGGGCGGATCACTCTTGAATAGTCCTTGATGAAGCGCCGATAATAACCACAGAATCCCAGGAATCTTTGCAGTTCTTTTAGATTTTTGGGCTGTGGCCAGGTGGTCAAGGCCTCAACTTTACTTGGGTCGGTCTCTATTCCCTCGGTGGATACTATGTGTCCCACATACTTTACTGATGTTTAAAAGAATTGACACTTATCAATGGACAGTTTAAGGCCAAAGTCTTCCAGTCGGTCCAATACTTTAAATAATCTGCTCTCATGTTCCTCCAGAGAGCTGCCAAACACAATAACATCATCTAGGTATACCAGGCACTCTAGTAAGTTCATGTCCCCAGCACACTCCATCAATCGTTGAAAAGTGGCTGGGGCACCTGAAATCCCTTGAGGCATCCTCATGAATTCATAGAAGCCAGCGGACAGATAAAGGCTGTCTTCACGGTCCTCTGGGGCCATCGGGATCTGGTAGTACCCACTGCGGAGATCCAACACAGAGAACCACTTGCTCCCGCTTAGGCAGTCCAAAGCATCCTGAATGCGGGCATTGTGTACTGATCAGGGATAGTCCGCCGTTTAAGGTGCGATAATCCACACACATCCTTACTGTCCCATTCTTTTTCCTCACTACCACAATGGGGAAGCATAAGGGCTTCTGGATTCTTGTATTACACCAGCAGCTAACATCTCTTGCAGATGCCGTCCTCACATCATCTATGTTAGCAGGTGCCAGGTGTCGAGACCTCTCCGCGAAATGGTCTTTTCTCATGCAGCGGATATTGTGCTCAGCTCCTTGCACGCATCCGTCCCATTCCTTTAAAGAAAACACCTGGTCTCTCTGGGCAAGCTTCTCACTGATCCTCACTTTCCATTCAGCTGGCAACGGGGAGTCGCTGAAATCAAACAAGTCAGGCGTTAATCTGTCATTCTTCCTCGAACTCTTGCTGCTGGGTAGCACTGCAGTGTCTGCACAATGCACATTAGCCAGGATGCAACCTCTATTTACTCGAATGTCTCTTTCAGACACATTATGAACTTGGACCATTACCCTTCTGGCATAAGCATGGGCTCTAGCGGGCAAAATACTAGGCTTGACCAGCAGTCCCTCTGGCAATTTTCCATCGCCTGGTGCATCCAACATTAATATTTTATTCTTAACATCCTTTCTGATACGGACCTCTCCCTATAAGGTACACTGGGCATTTGGCGCCAGGATCAGAGACTCAGGATCCTTCTTCCATACAATTCCGACCGGTTCCTCTGGTTCTATTTTTTCAGCATCCCTCTGTGCCTCATAGGCCTTCTGAATTAAAGCTGGAACTCTTAAAGCTCTACTAGTTTTTGACCCCTGTTTTTCATAACACAACTGTGCCAGCCTTCCGAACATATGAGCATTTGTTCCAATCAACAAAGGGACACCATCATACAGTCCAGTGGGGGGACACACTAAGGCTAGAGTCTCTACTTGTTCGGCCACTCCAGTCACAGAGGTGGGGAAAGACAGCCAAATTCGGATATACCGGAATGAGGTAGGCCTTCTCACTTAACCCCATACATGCAGTCCTTCTAATGGTTGTAAGGGTACGTCTGACAAATGCTTCTGATACCAATCCTGGAACATAATTGTCACTTGGGAGCCACTGTCTAATACAGCTCTTGTAGACACTCCATTCACCTTTACAGTGGTCTCCATGGAGGGACCCACTATTCTGGACCAGTCTGGAGAGGCAATAGTGGGGGCCTGGGCAACTGACCTTGCCACAAAAGGACGTGAGTTAGCATTTTTGGTGCCCTCACTGGGATCATTTCGTGCACCTCTTAACCACTGATTTGTTCTCCGAAGCTCTCCTTGTAGCCTATATGCAACTTTGTCAGTGTCTTTTGGGGACCGGCATTCCCTTTTCATGTGCCCATCCTTCCCACAATTATAGCAAAACATACTTTCTGGAGTTTGAGCTGGCCGAGGCGCACACTGGGAGCCAGGGCGGGGTATTACTAACTGGAAACCTTGGTGCCATCTCTGTCTCGCGTGATAAGCATTTGGAGACATCTCTCAGTTTCTCCACTTCCATGGTCAAGGAATTGAGTTTGGAGCTGTTATCAGCAGGAGATACATGGGTGGGTACCCCCACCCCATAGCAGATGCAGTCGGATATAGGTCAGTCTTGCATTTGCAGGCGTGGCCTTCATAAAGGGACTATTTTTGAATTCCCGGATCTCTCAACAGTTCGCCCCATTGTGGCATATCTTTTCCTTGTCAGAGCACTCATTGACTGCCAACCTCTGCCCCTGAACTTCACTTGATGGGCCACCCTCAGTCACTCGGTCGTAGCCGCAGCTATTGGTGCAGGTCCCTCCCGAGGTCGGCTTTTCTCAACTCCTCAAATTTCTCTCATTAACTCATCATAAGAGAGTGGGGATTCCAGTCGATTTGCCAGGCGTAACTGAAGCAACAGCAGTTCTGAGAAGGGGGCAGACTTAAGGATCCTGTCCAGCCTGGTTCGGACCAGTTCAATCGCTGGCAAACTACCCTTTCTGAGGCATTCTTGCAACAATTTTTCCAGCCGAGATACATACACAGGCAACAACTCCTTGGTACTGTTGTGCATTTCTTACTCTCCACCATAGATCCTCATCAGAATCTGGGCTCCCACACATTCTCCAAGGCCTCAAGATAGGCCTGTGCAGTCACTTCAGGGTTACTGGCCCGTTTAGCTGCGGATGGTAGCCAGGGCAGGACCTCGGAGGCTCTCACTAACCCTCTTTAGCTTTTGGCTTCGAGCATTTGCCATTCTAGCACTTGGGGGCAACATGGTCTATCAGGTCTCCCAGTCATCCTCCCCTGGGGGTGGGAGGGTGCCAGAGAAGATCCTCAGCCTGTAAGAGTTGTGACTAATGGCAGGTGCAGAAATAGGAGTCTGCATTGGTTCAGCCACCATTATGGGTACTGGAGCGGGGAGAGGGTGTTGGGGAGGAACACCCCAGGTGGCAGAATAGTTTCTTCAAGTCCTCCACAGTTTTCCCTTCCCCAGCAACCATTTAGCAAATTTCTCCTCAAAGTTTCAGACAGTGGTGGGGCTCATTCCCCACGGTCTCTTTACTGTGCTTAGTTATCACTCTCCAGGCAGTGAGGGCTCCCTCTGGGGTAATGGTCTGTGGCACTTTGGAGCTATCTATGGGATCCTTAAACTCTACTAGGGCCAGGAAAGTGTGGGTGAGCAGATTAGCATACCGACCCACCACTACAGGGTTTTGTAAACCTTCCACCTTGGAAAGTACTCCTGTACAGTGTCCAGTATGATACCCAGGGGGGATGTCCAGGATAAGCATAGCATTTTGGGGGTCAATCTCCTCCCCAGTACACCACTCCACCAGCCGGTGCACAGCCACTTCTGTCGGGGTACCCATTTTTTTCTTAACAGTGGTTAAGTAAATATGGCCACTAGAGGACACACAATCCCAGCGGTGAGCCTCCAAGATGTAACCCTAGATGGCGCTATCCCAGGGCTACTACCCCTGCCTGATTTGCCACTAACAGGTTGAGGGGCCTGGATCCAATGGCGGGTGCTTCCACCCAGAGGTCAGGGTTTGCAATAGTTAAACTTACTTGGTCACAGCCCTCTGGGACACTGCAACCCCCCTTTCTTCCCACTAGTGGCCCACAGAATATATCAGAATTACCTTCACAGTATACACTTACCCCAGGACTAGTTCCGGCACTGGGACCTCCTGTGAAATAAGATACAGTGCAACAATCACAGTACAGTACTTTAACATAGACAAATACCTCAGGCAGTATAACTTTGCTGAAACAAGCAGCTCTGATTTATTTAGGGGATATAACAAGGACGGAAATCAGGTTAATTAGCTTATCACTTTACTATCTACCTATGGCTCTGTGCACAGGCCTATCCTACCAGTTACTGTCCTGGGTCCCAAGCCCTAGTGGCTAGTCCAAACCGTGGCAGCTGGTAGGGGCCCTTTCACACAGTGAAAAGAAAAATTAGTTTAAACAGTCAGCAGTACAGTGATTCCATTTGGATTTAATGTGGCAATTCAACAGGGAGGCGACCCTGAATTAGTACTCACGACCTCCAAACAAGATAGGGTCCTTCAACGTCAGCAGGGCTACTCTTGGGCTCCCGAGACTCTTCACACATTTATATGGTAAAAACAAAGTACTGTACCAGGCAGGCTGCTTCTCTATCCCGATCGCAATTACTGCACAATACCGGGAGAACACACAGCAGATTCAGTTCCTGACAGACCGAGTGCAATTCAACAATTTCTCCAGTCTTCTACAGGGTGAGCCTGGTTTCTACTCTTCAGAGATCCTTTGATTCTTTTCACAGGACGGATTCAGTCCTAACAAGCAGTTACACAAGCTGCAGACCGGAACTCTGGGCCTTACACGTTTTGTGACTAAAACTGTGCACTGAAGGAGCACAGGGTTTCTTTCCCTTCACTGCCAGAGCTAAACTGAAACTCCAACAGACAAAACGGGCACTTCCTTTGAGTTCCTCCCAGTTCTTGACTGGATTGGCTGTCACTCACAATAGACTGCTGCTGTTGGTCCAAAAGGCGCCAAGTCTAAACTACATCTCCCAGAGTCACTGCCCATACAATCCTCTTGTGGCTGGCTCAGATTATGAGTCCAAGTTCTGATTCGTCCAAGGCACCATTTTAGAGCTAACTTACACCACACTGATTGGTCCAGTTCAGCAGTTCAAAACCAGAATGGGGAACTAGGCAGACACAGTTCTGACTGCAAAGAAAGCAGGTTAGACAAACTGTAATTTCATTATTACTGTAAATGATTTCTGGCAAACAGTTACATCTTTCAGATAGGTTCCCTTTGCACTCCTAGTGACTGCAAAAATGGAGTGAATTGGCAGCAGCTCGAGTGGTACTCAAACAGAGAAGCACACAGTCCCCCATACAAACTAATTATGTCTGCAAGCAGACAGCTCTTAAAGAGACAGTACCAGAGGCTCTAAAAACACTCACTGATAAATGGCTTAAACGCCAAACACCATTCAGGCTTGGAGCATTCAAGCAAGCTCCTGGAAGTCTTTTGGGAACCCCCATTTGCAGGGGGGTTACACTTAACCAACTGAGTCACAAAGCAATCACTGGAAGATGATGATCATTTAGTTTACGTATTTAAAAGCAACCATCAGGCAAGGGAATATTACAATTCATACGCTGTGCCGAGCAAAGAGGAGCTCATTTTAAACCTGAGGGAAACTAAACCAGACAAAAGAAAATGGATGAGTAAAAGTGTCTGAATGATCCATGTATGACAGGGAAATGTTCATGAACACTCACTCTCTATGTAAACTTTCAACGGGGGGGGGATAAGTAGAACTGCTATCATCATTCTACTGTGTTGTACGTTTCTGGATGACAGTTGGTGGCTAGTAGAGAGCATGATTAATTAGCCACAAGTAAAAAAAAATGTATCTGTATCGCTACCACACTGCTGACTGTTAACATTCAGTAACTATCAAAGTCACTGAAAAACGTTTCTCTATGAAACTAAAAATAACTCAGAAATATCTACAGCCACAAACACGCATTAGTGTGACACCAGAAGTCCATCACCATACAATGAGGACATCAATTCATGCAGACTCAACTAAAAATAACATTTTAAGACATGTAAAATAGTATTTTGTGTTATGAGTTCAAACTGTTAATCTTCATTGTAACAGATTAAAACACGAGCCCCCACGATCCCGTACTGGCAGCTAAAGTAAAATGACGCAGATACCATCATTTAACAATAAATAACAATCACAAGTATCAGGATTAATAAAGTGATTTAAAGCAGCAGTGCAATGAAAAAAGTTGTTCCAAAAAGCTAATTTTCTGCTATGGTTATGAAAAATATTGGCAGAACTGTTGATTTGGGTTTTCTGGATGTTTCCTATGCTGTGTACTGTACATTTGCATTTTTGTCCGGATTCTTACCCTCCTCAGGTCCTCAATATTATTTCTATGGAAAAATGAGGTGGCCATTTTTTTTTCTGAGAAATAATTATTTTAAAACTTTCAAAAAATTCTTAAATGATACGGAAACTGCAAATCTCACCACTAAAATAAACTGGACAACATTTGGCATTGATTAGGAAGAAAAAAGGTGGGGTAAAATTTTAGCCCATTTCCGTTGCACTGCTGCTTTAACATAATAATGCCCTATTTAAATGTTGTGTCAAGCTGTTTGCCGTAGCACTGCCTCAAATGAGGACGTCATTTAGAACTAAGCTGCTCTCATGCCATACAAAGAATCCTCTGCATCAGAGCAGCAACGAGATTGTGAAAAAGTGAAAGAAATCTCACCTAAATAAAGACAGGAGCCGTAATGAGGTAAAAATATAGTTTTGTTAACAAACTAAACATCACTCAGGCTAGATACAAGGTCAGAACCTTTTCCTGTCCCCTTTAAAGGAGAATCAATATATAATGGATTTGGCCATTCTGCTGGTGGTTTCTGAAAGCCGTTCCTCACATACTGTAGAACTGTGCAGTGACTTTTTCAGAACGTAAGACCAGCAAAATGACTTGTGTTATGACGAATGGTCTTTTTGCAGAACTTAGAACCATGCAGAATGACTTGGATTGTGAAGATCGGTCTTTTTCAGAGCTTAGAACCATGCAGAATGACTTGTATTATAAAAAAATGGTCCCAAACGACCAACAAAAACACCTTATGAGCAATCATGTTTTGTCCATCAATCTGGGAACTTAAACAGCTCTGAGTACTCTTTGGAACCCCCCCCCCCAAAGGTGCTTTTCATGGCCTCCTGTAGGTCTGATCTGTGTTACTAAATGTCTTGTATTCACAAAATGGACAAATCATGTATGGCATATGCCACTTAATAACATCCACGTGTACATGGGACAGCCACTTACACCAAATATTTTTTTAAACTAAAAGTCAGTTACAATAGCAGCCCTTGTTAACATATATGGCTCGATTCTCAAAAGACGGCAGAAGCCACGTCAAAGGTGGTTTGCACCGATTGCCGGTGCACCAGGGACCCTGAGCCCAATTCTCAATTGGGTAGGGTCCCAGCAGCAAAGTCCTATAGCTTCTTGCAGCAACCATAGCGGTGCGCCAGAGGGCACACCTAGACAGGGTGCCGTAAGCCATGGGCATCCGTGTGGCAATGTCCTTTAATATTCCCTGGTGGTCTAGCGGACACACACGCCCCAAGCCCAAATCTCTTGGCATAGTTCCTGATCTTCAGTTATATGCAGTGTAACACTCCCTGGTAGTCTAGTGCTCCCCTCAAGCCCCGACTGCCCGTGATGTGCATTATGTCATAAATTATTGTTCAGCTGTCATTCACTAAGCGCATACTATATTCAGCACACACTCTGTCACAGCTCAGTCAGCAGCTGGCCGTGGTAGCGAGCGGTGGGCTGTGTCAGTCACTGATTCGGGTACGGGATGGGGGGAGCGGGGTGGTACAGCAGTGTGGGTTGGGGGTCCACCAGATCACCAGGTATCTGGGTAATTCATATATGGGGGGACCAGGGCTGGAGGGCTCCACTAGACCACCAGGGATAGTTTCATTCCTATACCGGAAGATTGGGGCTGGGGGTCACTACTGGGTTGTTATACTGATTGCTACAGACGATCAGGGTTTGTGTGGGTGGAGCCGCTAGATCACCAGATAAATAATTTATGACATAATTTACATTACAGGCAGTTCGGGGCTTGGGGGGTCGCTACTGGGTTGTTATACTGATTATTAATAGTGATCTGGCTTTGTGGAGGGTGGGGGCCACTAGAATACCAGATAAAACATTTATGAAATAATGTACATTATGGGCAGTTCAGGGGGCACTAGACTGCCAGGGATGAATTAGATATATATATTAGGAGGGATCATAGCTGGGGCAGGGAAACACGGCACATTGCTACACAGCGCTCATCTCACCCAGAGGGTGAAATTCTAAATACCCATAGACCAGCCCTGGCTGATCTAAGGTGCCAAATCACTCTCTGGGTAGTCAATATAATCCCAACTGTGGAGGTATATTAGCCTCGTCTGCCTTAAGCCCTTGCACCTTGCCGCCAGTCCATTTTGTGGCACATGAGCGCCGCAAAGCCCGGTTTGGTGTAGGCTGCCTGTGGTAGATGCAGGCTACATTTGTGAATCACTCCCGGGGCATACTTTGGCGCAAGGGGCACTTTGCACCAATCACTGGGACACAAGCCCCTTGCACCGCCCTGGGGGCTTTGAGAATCGGGCCCGTAGTGTTACAATGAACCAGAGCCATTGTCTATTGCATTTGACAGTACATCCACTATGCTGCTCAGGCAGGCACTAATCATCTGTGGTCTATGTGTTATTTGCCTGTAGTTTATGTGTTAACTGGCTGCAGGTTCAGATTGCAACATAAAACTTCAGGCCGGTGCCTTTCTTTGTTCACTCTACTCCAGGACACCACATCACTATGGGTAAGAGCTGAATCATGCTGTTTCGCAATGTTAAAATCCTAACTGAAATTGACAAGTTGAGTATTCTTGATTTAGCGATCCACTTTGCAATCCCCAAACCCACCTTAAGTGACCCGCTGAAATCCAAAGAATGCCTTGTTGGTGAGTGGCATTCAAATCAAAACTCGGACAGAACAAGCATTTGTTAATACTGAATGCTTGCTTGCAGTGTAACAGGACTGTAAAATAAAGAGCCCTTGATGTTGTTGGGACAACTCTGAAAAACATAATATCTTGGCACAACTGTGCTATAGTTCACCCATAGTTTGCCCTTTCTCGTAATTGTAGTCCTTATTTGTTTATTACTAAGGGCATCTGCATAGAAACAGGCTCTCTGCCCTCTCTGCTGTCTGCCTGTCTACTTCCGCAGTCACAGTTCTGTTTATGACATCCCAATCTGTTGCTGTGGAGATAATTATGATGTCATAAGAAAAAAATTACTCACCATAGTAATGTTGTTTCTTCCATGAGAGGAGCAATGAGTCCCCTGGAATGAGCTCCACAGAGCCTAGAATTTTATGCTAATTAGAGAACTTTAGAATGAAATTCAAAACTCTGCTGTGGTCATGCTCTCCCCTGCCCTCTAACGACAGATTTATTTCTCAAACTGTGAGAAAGCAGTGGCCACCAAATCTAGCTAGGTGACTACCAAAAAAAATCTAACCTAAAAAAAAAAACACTTTTAAATAAAGAAAAGAAAGGAAACAGATGAGGAAAAAAGTGCAATATTTTCAGCTGTGAGCCCAAAGCAACAGGAAACGCTTAACTCTACTAAGAAAAGGCTGCTGAGAGAACCTTTTCCAGGTTCTGTAAGGGAAGGTAGGGAGGGGATTGTCAAACATAGTGAGGGATCCCCTAAGAAGAAACAACATTACTACAGTGAGTAATTTTTTTCTTCAAATCCAAGGAATCACTCACTATTGCTTGACAGGTGCAGACTTCATAGCAGTACCTCGGGAGGCTGGGTAAAGCACGTATTTAGGGAAAAGGTTCTGCAAGACAGCAGTGCCAAAACCTGCATCCCTTCTTGGACTGACTGTCCAGACAGTAGTGCTTTGTAAAGAAGTGTACTGTCTTCCATGCAACTGCTTTACAATTCTCCTGAATGGAGACCCCTCTAGGTGCTGCCACTGAGGCAGAGGTGCCCTTTGTGGAGTGGGCCCTGAGGCCTTCAGGTGGATGTCTGCTGACTTTGCCATAAAAGAACTGTATGCATGTCACTATCCAGTCAGCAATGATCCTCCTGGATGCTGATCTGCCTTGGCCTACATCCCCACAGGTAAACAGTAGTGTTGAAGTGGACCTGACATCCTTAGTGCGGTCCAAGTAGTAGTGTAAAGCTCTTTTAACATCCAAGGAATTGAAGCCTCTGCTCCCCTGGTGTGGATTTTTCTGTGAAAAACACAGGGAGTGTGACAGATTGGTTGAGGTGGAACTCTGAAACCACTTTAGGGAGAAATTTTTTTTTTTCCATAGAGGTTTTTCTGCACCTCAGAGCCTGGCAGGCAGCTATGGCCCTCCATCGGAGGGACTCATCCTCTGGCCCCACACATCTTCACCCAGCCAACCCCTGATAGTTCCCCCGTGGCATTTCCCCATGGTTTGCCCCCATGGCAGGGCCAGGGAGGAGAACGCAGACTTCTCCCCTGCCCCAGGACACAAATCCAGAAGCCGGGGGTGGCACAGGGATGTGGGACTATCATGAAGCCAGTCAGCTCCCTTTTCCTCTTGTCTCCCGTCCCCCCTCCCCTACCGAATTAAGGATGTTGGCATGTGTCTCCTGACCTGTACTGCCCTCCATCCACCCCCAGGGGGCAGTCAACGAGTGGGACAACAAGCCTCCTTCCCCCCAAGAGAGGAGAGCAGTCCTCCAGATGCTCGAACCCCCCCTCGCCCATGCTGACCCACAGAGACCCAGGCTTGTTCTCAAACCCAGGTCGGCATGGCGCGACGTGTAGCGACCAGCGCTTCAACCTGCAGTGCCACTTAGCCAACCCAGGGAAAGATTATCTGATGGTTCTCATAAATGAAGATTACGTACCTACAGTAATTCTTGATCTTCTTGGACGAAGTCTCCACCACTCATTCCTACTGATGGGACTAAGCCGGAAGCACCAGGACCGAGCGGGAGCCAAAAATCTTCAGGAGGGCTGGCGCCGAGGTAGGACCATGCATGTGCGGTGCTGTGAGACAGGCTTGAGCCATACAGGCTACCTCGGTGTCGACCCTCCAACCGCCTCAGTACCTTTTTCATCAAGGAGGTGCAGCGTAAACTAAACTAGTGAAACTAACCTATGTCAGACATAAGATAGTCCAAATGACCCGTGTAAGAAGGGTCAACACAACAAGAGTCTTCACAGCCTAGCCAATGAGGGAGTGAAGACCGAAAAACAGATCAGTGAGCTCAGGGGATGAATGGTGAGTGTGTGAATAAGTGGTGAAGACTTCATCCAAGAAGATAAAGAATTACAGTAGGTACATCATTTTCATATCTTCCTGGACATAAAGTCTCCACCACTTATTCACACTGATGGGAGAGCACTGAGCTAAAATAATCCCCCAAGAAGGGCAGCAGGAAAATGGAGCTCATTCAGGACAGAAGTCCATTAAGGATTGTCCTGCCAAAGGATGGATGCTGCCTGGCAAAGAAATCTAAAGGCGTAGTGCTTCACAAAAGTGTGCACAGAGATCCAAGTAGCCACACTGCAGATGTCTGCAATGGGTATGTTCCAAATTTCTGACAGAGATGCCATGACTGCCCTGGTAGAATGGGCGTAAACCCTGACTTCCAGCTTTAACCTGTGCCATGGAATAGCATTGGCGTAGACATGCCACCAGCCATGACGAAATACACCTGATGGCAACAGGTTGACCCAGCCAGGCCTTGCTGAATGAGACAAAAAGTTGCTTTGACTTGTGGATCTCCTTTGTTCTGTCGATGTAGAACTGCAAAACCCTTTTAACATCCAGAGAATGTAGGGTACACTCTCCTTCATTCTGGAAGTTCATGAAGTAGGTCGGAAGAACTAAGGGCTGGTTCAGATGAAATCCTAAGACTACTTTGGGGAGAAACTTAGGATGAGTTCTGAGAACCAACTTGCCCTTGTGAAATTATGTATACGGGGGGGGGGGTTGTGACCAACGCTTGTATTTCAGACACTCTGCGAGCAGAGGTAATGGCTATGTGGAAGGCAGCCTTCCAGGTCAGGAACTTCAGCTCACATGTTACTAGAGGCTCAGAGGGTTTATGGGTGAGCATGTCTAGCACAAGGTTAATATCCCAAGTGGCTACCGGTCTCCTGACTGGTGGCCTAGTATGGAGTATACCTTTAAGGAATCTCTTGACCAAGGGTAACTGAGCCAGAGAAATAGAGTGTATAGGCTTGTGATAAGCTGAAATCACGCAGTAATGCACTTTCTTGGTTTAGTATTATAGCACTGTATTTGACAGGTCTAGCAGGTACTCCAGGACTTTGTTAGGTGGGCAAGAAAAGGGGTCCAGGAAGGACTTTGCACACCAGATGGAGAAACATTTCCACTTTGCCATGTAAGTTTTCCTAGTAGCCGGCTTGCATGTGACTAGGAGAATATTTGAGACTCTACATGAGACATCAAATCTACTCACTTCTATCTCCTCAGGAGCCATGCATGCAGATGAAGGAATCTCAAGTTGGGCTGGACCACTGGACCCTGGGTCAGCAGTTCTGACTGAAGTGGAAGCTGTCTCGGTGGAGTTTCCGACAATCTTTTGATCACTGGAAACCAAATCTGATAAGGTCAGAATGGGGCGATGAGGATCATTCTGTTCCCGTGCCTCCAACTTGAGCAGCACCCTCTGCACCAAGGGAAGAAGAGGAAATGCATACAGAAAGCATCTTATCCATTGCAGTCTGAATTTATCCTGACAGAAAATGCCAGGCTCTGGATTTCTGGAGCAGAAGAACAGAGGCAGTTTTGCATTGAGTG
Organism: Neoceratodus forsteri; assembly: GCA_016271365.2. Taxonomy (NCBI): domain Eukaryota; kingdom Metazoa; phylum Chordata; order Ceratodontiformes; family Ceratodontidae; genus Neoceratodus; species Neoceratodus forsteri. The sequence goes on from CM028134.1 coordinate 983,898,172, forward strand.
GGGACACAAAAAGGTCCAGGCCCGGTGTGCCCCACTCTTCAAAGAGTGACTGCACGACGTTTACGTTGAGAGACCACTCGTGAGGATCCACTTCTGTTCTGCAGAGGCAATCTGCTAGTCTGTTCTAGACTCCAGACAGGTAGACTGCCTGGATCAGGGCTTCGAGATTTTGGCACCATTCCCACACTCTCATCGCTTCCCTGCACTGAGGATAAGAGTGTGCTCCATCTTGCTTGCTGATGTAGTACATCACTGCTTTGTTGTCTGTCTGAAGGAGAATTACTCTGCGACAGAGGATGATGTCCTTCAGTGCTCTAACAGAGTACAGGACAGCTCTCATTTCCAGAACATTTATGTGTAGTTAAGACTCGTTCTGATTTCACAGACCCTGGGTGCGGAGATCCTGACAGTGAGCTCTCCAACCTATTAGGGATGCATCTGTGGTGATGGTAATCTGTGTCTCCAGTTGGGCAAAGGGAAAGCCTTGAAGAATGTTGTCCTCCTGAATCCACCAGGTGAGTGACTGCCTTAGAGGTCCTGTCATCACTGAGTACTGAGCATCCACTGAGTGGGTCACATGTGAAGACAAGCCAGAGGCACTGTGAACACTGATGACGCCATGAGACCCAGAATCTGCTGCACTGAGACAGCTCAAACTGAGTTGTTCTCTTTGATGAGGCAAGCCATCTGGAGGATATCGATTCTCCTGTCCTCTGGAAGGAAGGCCCTTGCCCTGGAGGTGTCCAGGAGGGCTGCTATGATGAGGAGTTGCTGGGAGGGCTGCAGCTGTGATTTTTCCAGATTCAACAGAACTCCATGGATGTGAGGAATTCGGAAGCCGTGGCCACCGTTTTCTGAATCCCTTGTCTGGACAAGCATGCTCCTAGCCAATCATCCAGATATGGGAATACCTGAATTCTGAGTTTCCTGAGATGCGCTGTGAGTACAGCAAAGCATTTTGTAAGGAGTCGAGGCACCAAGCACAACCTAAAGGGCGGGACTCTGAATTGGTAGTGCTGACCCAGAGCCACAAATCGGAGATACTTATGATGGTCTGGGTGCACAGGAACATGTTGGTAGGCGTCCTGCATGTCCAGAGAGGCCAGCCAATTATTCTGATGAATCAGGGGTAGAAGTGTACAAGGAATTTGTTTAACTTCCATAGGTCTAGAATAGGGTGCATACCGCCTGTTTTCTTTGAGACCAGGAAGTAATGGGAGTAGAAACCTGTGTTCCTTTGATCCTGCAGAACTATTTCTACTGTCCTGTTGTTCAGAAGGCCTTGAATCATGGAAGCAAGGAGGTATAGCTGAGTGATAGACAGTCTGGGCTGTCATTTGGGTGGATGATCTGGAGGGGTTTCCGACAAATTTAGAGAGTAACCCTGGCAAATTATTCTGTGAACCCATTTGTCCGATGTGACTGACTTCCACTGGTTGTAAAACTCAGTCAGATGCCCCCCAACTGCCAAAGAAAAGTCCCTCTCGGAAAGCTGAGGTGGGACTTGGGCTAGAATCTCAGAGGGTGGTACTAGTCGCCTTTGGGCCCTGTGCCTTCTGCTGCTTTTTCTTTTACGGCTGGGGGGCTTGATTCCACCCCTTCTGCCTTTGCCATGAAAGGAATGGCGGTTATGAAACTGTTAGCAGTTTCCGCCCCATTGAGGGGCAGTAGGGGCCAGTCTGGCAGTCTTAATGGCAGTCCTAGTTTTCTGTGTGGCCTTCAGTGCCTGCTCCACCTGCAGGCCAAACAGATAAGCTCTGTCAAATGGTAAATTCATGACTCTTTGTTGAGCATCATTTGTAAACCCCAAGGTCTGTAATCATGAGTGGCGGATGCAAATTCCTGCTGTTGCTGCCCTAGAGACAGTGTCAAAGGCATCTATGGCAGCCTTAAGCTGCTGATTATTGGACTCGATGCCTCTAGTAATGGTCTGAAGAAACTCTGAAGTAGCATCCTACTCTGGAAGAGCTCTGACCGAGGTTTTTTGGGAATGCCAGAGGGTACACTCATATTGTGAGAAGTAGCCCTGGTAGTTAGCAATACGCATTCCTAGGGTAGCAGCGCCAAAGACTAGCTTTCCTAAAGTGTCAGTCTTATGGAATTCTTTATTTACTGGATGAGTGGTAGATTCCTGGGGGAGTACAGCTTTGTCATTTTCTGCCAGGACCACAATGGCATCTGTAAAGGCTTGAGAGGCCAGAATTGTTCGATCCTTCAGGGAAGCATACTTCCTATCCATGGACTTGGCCACAGAAGGAATGAGCACCGGATGATCCCACACCCTATGTGAGAGAGTCTCAAAAGAGGGCTGTACCGAAAGAGTCAATTCCACAGGGATTTCCAGAACATTCAGATACGGAAGGCGCAGTAGCTTCCCTGGATCAATCTCCGAAGTCTCGAGAGAGAGGGTGAAATTCATGTTCTTCAGTAGAGATTTTAAAGATAGGTCCTCGAACAAAGGTTCTGCTGAAGTAGAGAAATACAGGTTACTCACCTGTAACAGGAGTTCTAGGAATGGTATATGTTGTTCATCCACACTTATTGGCAGGTTCCTTGCCGCTTTAAATCTTGCTGGAAGGTCTTCAAGCTGGCTCCTCCCACCCACCGGGGTGGTAAAACTCACGGCTCCGCCCCATGATGCTAGATCTAGCCCGCTGGAAGCCAGGTTGTGCGTCAAAGCCGGGGAGATCGGGTGGGTTAAGTGGATGAACAACATATACCATTCCTAGAACTCCTGTTTCAGGTGAGTAACCTGTATTTCTAGGGACATGGATATGTTGTTCATCCACACTGTCTGGCAGACTCCTAGCAGTTCTCTGGGAGGAGGGAGGCAAGGCGCACACCCCCTACTTAGGGAATAAAGACTGGAGAACCAAGGCCCCAAACCAGCATCCCGGCGTGACCCAAGGTCGATGTGGTAGGGGTAATATTGTATGTGCCGACTTCCAAGTAGGAGCCCTGCAGATATCCTGGATAGGGACATCCCCAGAAGCAGCCGCCGATGTAGCGGTATGGTGGGTAAAATTAGCTCTTATCCCTTGGGAGGCTCCATGCCGGCCCACTTATAGCGGAGATCTATGCAGGAGGTGACCCACCCGCTCATCATCCACTTGGCTGCAGGTCTGCCAGGTGCGGCTTCAGCACAGATGACAAACAGCTGGCGAACCTCTCCCAAACTTCAGCCATACGCTCCCTGAGAAGGCAAGCACTCAACTAGGGTCCAAATGGAGCCTATATTCGGTCGCCGAGGTATGAATGGATTAGAACACCGGCAGAGTCAACACTCGGTTAAGGTGAAGCTCCGACACCACCTTCGGAAGGAACTTCGAGAGGGGGGCAGGACAACCTTGTCCCTGTGGAAGACCAGACAGGGACACTCGAAGGAAGCGCCTGGAGCTCTCCCATCCTTCTGGTTGATGTGTTATCCACCAAGAAGGTGTTCTTCCACAACAGGTGGGAGAATCGCACCTGTGCATTGTGTTTGAATGGCTTGCCCGTGAGCTTAGCCAGTACCAGCAGTAGATCCCACAGAGGTGGAGAATCTCACACCGGTGGGGGGAATGTGATCAAGGCCTTGGAAAGCGCCAGACCACCTTTCCTGCGCCACCGACTGCCTTCTGGCCTGCACCCGAAGGGCAGAGGTGGCTGCCAGGAGCACCTTAAGGGTCATTGACCGAAGCCCTTGCTGAAGAAGAAGAAAGGACCACAGGTAGTCCGGAATGCTCGCTGAGGAACAGAAGAAGGGACCAGGCCCTACCCTAACACCAAATGGAGAAACGGTTCCATTTGAAGGCATAGCATTATCCGGTCGACTCCTGACAGGACGCCTCAATGATGTTGAGGACCTCGCCGGAAGACCCAAGGCCTCTCAACTAGCCGCACAGGAACCAGGCCGTCAGGTGCAGGGATTGAAGGTCCGGATGGAATACCTTCCCCTGATAACCGAGATCAGGTTCGGGTGGGCTGGAAGCTGCCTCAGGAGCCTGGAGCTGAGACTGAGGAGAGCTGGATACCAGAGCTGGCGGAACCAGTCTGGGGCTACCAGAATCACCTGCACCTTGTCCCTCCTTGCCTTGAGAAGAACCTTGCGGATCAAGGGAAATGGGGGGAAGGCGTAGAAGAGGCCCGGGGTCCTCGGCCTCGAGAAGGCATCCCCCTGCAGCGAGCCCTGCTAAGAGGCGGGCATGGAAACAGTCTCAGCTTCGCATTCTCCCTGGAGGCAAACAGGTCCACCTGAGGCATGCCCCAGTGGGAGAAGAGATCTTGTATTACCTCCGGCAGGAGAGAGCACTCATGAGACGCAGCCCCTATCCGGCTTAGGGCATCGGCCAGAGTGCTGAAGGCTCCTGCCATGTGAATGGCAAGGGGATCTGCCTCCAGGCTGCGCATGAGTGACCAAATGCAGAGAGCTTCCCTGCATAGAGGCATGGAGCGCATCCCACCCTGGCAGTATAGATAGTACATGGTCGTGGTATTATCCGTCTGGACCTGAACCACTTGACCCCGTAGAAACGGAGCAAAGGCGGTGAGGGCTAGATGAACCACTCGAAAGCTCCAGCAGGTTGATGTGGCATTGGGACTCCCGAGGGGACCAGAGGCCATACATTCTGTGCTCCCCCAGATGGGCACCCCAACCCATTATAGATGCATCGGTCGATAGAGAGGCCGTCGGCTCAGGGCGGATGAACGGGATGCCCTCCTGTAGATGTGCCAGTCCACCACTGGAGAGCATTCCACATCTCCTGGGTCACTGTCATGGGCTGGTCCAACGGATCGCAGCGATGTGACCACTGGCCGGCCAGTCCCCATTGAACGGGATGCATGTACCAACGGGCCCAATGGACCACACTGGTGCAGGCCGCCACGAGGCCCAGGAGGCGCAGGAAGTCCTGGGCAGGGTGCAACTGCCCAATCAGGCATGATTGGGTAAAGGAGAAAGAACCTCGGCCCTGTCTGCCGGGAGCTGAGCTCTGGCTCGAAGAGTCGAGCTCTGCCCCGATGAAAAGAATCACCTGCTTTGGCACGAGTTCTGACTTGGCTCCGTTGAAGAGGAGGCCTATCTGAGAGCAACCTAGAGGGCCAAAACTCTGGACCACTCCAACTCCGCTCTGGAGGGGGCTGCAATCAGCCAGCCATCTGGATAGAGGTACACCCGGACCCTTCGGCACTGCAGAAATGCTATCACCACTGTTATGCACTGGAGAAGACCCTGGGAGCTAGGAAGAGGCCGAAGGGTATGGCTCGGAACTCGTAAACAGATCCCTCCACTCTGAAGTGGAGAAGTCTCTGAAGAAACGGATGGATCGGAACATGAGGAATGAGTCCTGGAGGTCCAGGGAACAGAGCCACATGCCTCATTCCAAGGATGGGATATCTGAGTCAGAGTGACCATCCAGAAGATCCGAGACCTTAGTAACTTGAACAGGTCGTGCAGGCCGAGAATGGGGCGCCAGGCCCCATCCGTTTAGGGACCAGGAAGTACCTGGACACAAACCCCGGGTCTGGAGGAGGATCCGCCACCTTCCTGATCACCTCTTTTCGACTCTAATAAATGCACAGTATGCCTACTTGGTGGGGGGGGTGGATGGAATGTCTTGCTGTCCTGCAGTATGGCGTGACCAACCACCATAGCAAGACTGCATGAAGCGTAAATTTGAAAGCATTCATTTGTGTTCATTTACCTAATTTTATCGGGATGGGGGGGCATTACTGGGGGATCTTGGTTCACCAAAAGCATGTATTTTATTTAAAAGGTTCAGGTTAATCGTTAGAAAGGGTTACAACTTGTAATGTGTTTGCTGAGGAAGATTGCTGATAATTATCTCCATAAATGAAACTTTCTATTTTTATGTTGCTCTTTGTGGGGAAGGGGATCTCCCAACTGAGAGGGGCTGCCCTATAGAAAAGTTTCACTGATGGGCTAAGCAATTTCCTGTACTGTTTCTGTCAATATGCTGGAAGTTTATCTGAGGAGGTACATTTCGATCAGTTCTCTCCGATCTAACATCAGGCACAACCCTTGGGGTGCACACAGCTGCTGACAGCATACTGGGTATATCATTTGGCAGTTGGGTGTGTCAGGCACCACAGATGCATGCCTTACCTCTAGGGAGAGGACCTCCAAGCTCGTATATAAATCAAGCAGTTTCTGGTTAAGCGGAGACGTTCATTCCTATTTCAATTTTCTGTTATTCATTTACTGTTTTTTATTGTTTGTACTTCTATGTTTGTTGCTTAAAGTGGTCTCATAACTTGTTGTGGTTCACAGTTAAATGTTTGGGGCTGATGGTTCAAGGGGCATCATATAAAGTACAGAGCTGGGCTCATAGGCTTAGCAGTAAATGAGAAGAGCGGTTCTGGGACATCAGGGTCAGGGCTGTGGTTGGCTCAACCAAGACATCCTTTGCTAAAATAAGCAGCTGGAATCATATGAGGGTGCCAGACTGGTGCTATGTGTCACTTAAAATAGTATCGGTCAATGTGAAGGCATTCATTCTGTAGTAAAGAGAACTAATATTCTGAGAGATCTTGCCATGGTCCACTGTGACATAGGGCTCCTTCAGGAGACCCACTTGTCTCTACTAGAACATAGCAAACGTCGTAGGAGTTGGATGGGGAAGGTAGTAGCTGCATCACATCAGTCTGTGATAAAGGCTGGGGTTTCCATCTTGGTAAGAAAGAGCCTTCCCTTTGAGAAAGTCTCCACCTTTACTGATACAGAAAGTAGGGGGGCCATTCTATCAGGTAAGGTTGCAGGCAGTCGAATGCGTTTTATTAATGTTTAAAGTCTGACCCCACCCGCTGAGGACTTCTTCAGGCAGGTATCTGGCAGGATAGCTGACTTGCCTGAAGGACAGGTAGTTTTAGGGGGAGAGTGGAACTGTGTTGAATACCCAGTCCTCGATAAATCCCAAGCAGCAAAGATAGGCCACAAGGCTGGATCGAAATTGTTCAGAGAAGAGGAAGGATTTATGAATACATGGAGAGACCAAAAACCCACATGTAGGAATTATACATTTTATTCCTATGCCCAGAGCAGCTATTCTCACAGAGACCATATATATATATATATACACACACACAAGGTCTGGGGCTATACAGTCAAAGAGGCGAAAATCTTCCCAATATACCTATTGGATCATGCAAAAATTAGTATTACCTTAGATTTCAGACCTTCTGACAAAAAGTCATTCATGATTCATGATGAGGCTTAAGTTAATAGGACAAAAGAAAAAATTACTCACCTTAGTAATGTTGTTTCTTCTAATGGAGTCTTGCTATATTATGACAAATGCAGTTTGTCCCACCATTAGAACTGCTCCGGAGGTGAAAGAGTTAACTTCCATGCAGAGCATGGAGCTTAGATCGCGAGCTCGGTTACAGAAGCTCTGTTAGGTTGGTTTCAAACCGAAACCGTCAGATCTTTACGAGCAAAACTCACTAAGGCTCTGTGTGGAAGCTGTAACCTACACTAGCCAACTGGCTACTAACATATTCACACATTTTCCTGGTCCCAACACCAAGACTCAAGTCAGTGGACCAGAAAAATAAGATAAAATAACTAAATAAAACACAACACCCAAACATAAAAGAGGGCATCAATAAATGCCAACAGTGGACCGTCCACCCCATACCCAAAGTAGAAGTTCTGAGAGGGGCAGGCTGGGGGGGAGGTCATAATATAGCAAGACTCCATTAGAAGAAACAACATTACTAAGGCGAGTAATTTTTTCTTCAAACAACATGAAGTCTTGCTATATTATGACAAATACAGAACTACACAGCAGTACCTCCATGGAGGAGGGACAGAACCCACTTAGGAATAATAGGTTTCAAAGCACGGTTGTTAAACCGAGCATCCCTCCTGGCCTGGATATCCAGGAGTAATGCTTGTGAAAGTGTGTACTGTTTTCCAAGTAGCTGCTTGACATATCTCCAAGATAGGGATGTCTCTAGCAGCAGCTAGAGATGCAGCTGTACCTCTGGTAGAGTGAGCCCTCAGGCCTGAGGGGGGAACCTTACCCAGCTTTTGATAGCAAAATTGGATACAAGAGACGATCCACCTGGCAATGGATCTCTTAGTGGCAGGTCTCCCTTTCCCAACCTCACCATAAGTGAGAAATAGTTGGAGGGAGTCAAACCTGTGACCCTTGTACGCTCTATGTAGTAACTTAGGGCCCTCTTAACATCTAAGCTGTGCAGCCTCTTCTCACAGAGGAGGAATGGTCAGTGAAGAACACTGGAAGTGAAATAGATTGGTTAAGGTGAAATCCAAAACCACCTTACGCAAAAAACTTCCTGTTAGTCCTGAGGACTACTTTATCCCTGTGAAAGGAAATAAAGTCAGTCTCCACTGATAAAGCCTGTAACTCACTTATGCACCTGGCAGAAGTGATGGCTACTAGAAATACAGTTTTCCAAGTCAATACTTAGCTCTGCCGAAGACAGAGGCTCAAAGGGGGTTGCATCAGCTGAGCAATGCAAACATTAAGATCCCAAGCAGGGCAGGGGCCCTGAATGGTGGATTGGTATGAAGCAATCCCTTAAAAATTTGGAAAATACAGGGTGAGCAGAAAGAGAAGAGGGCTTCCCTGCTGAAATGAAGGCAGAGACAGCTGCCAAGTGCACTTTCAGGGTAGCTGGTCTCAGTCCCAAAGAATTAAGATGGACCATATAGTCCAATACAGTGGGTAGATCAGCAGATTCCGGGGAAATATGCTTCCCAGAACACCATATGGAAAACCTTTTCCACTTGGAGTTATAGGTAACCCTGGTGGAAGGCTTCCTAGCAGCTTTCAGGATTTCGAGAACACTTTGAGAAAGTTGTAGATCAGCAAACTCTAACTGCTCAAGAGCCAAGCCTTGAGGTTGAGGGATTTGAGATTCGGATACCAAACTCTCCCCTGAGCACAGGTTAACAAATTGTGGTTCCTGGGGAGACACAGGGGAAGATGGACTGCTAAGGACAGAAGGAGTGGGTACCAGGGCTGCCTGGCCCAGTCTGGAGCAATCAGGATCATCTTGCAGGGCTGAGACCTGATTTTGACTAATACTTTGAACAGGAGAGGGAAGGGGAAAGGCATAAAGGAACTTCCTTCCCAATCGAGGAGAAAGGCATCCAGGGAACTGAGCCCAACACTGGGGCCTGCAACAAAAAAGTGGAAGTTGATGATTGTCTGGGGCTGCAAAAAGATCTATCTGAGGAGTGCCCCATCTGGCAAACACTATCCCCAGTACTAGGGGATCCAGTGACCATTCGTGATGGCCCTGGGAAATCCTGCTGAGGGCATCTGCCAGGACATTGTCCTTGCCTGGGAGGTGAACTGCTATGAGGGAAGTGTTCAGGGAATAAGCCAGAGACCACAACTTCATCACCTCGGTGCACAAGGCCGAAGACCGAGTGCCCCCTTGTTTGTTGATGTACCACATTGTAGTGGTGTTGTCTGTTCTGACCTGTACCACCTTGTTCTGAACAGATGCAGAAAAACCTGAAGTGCTAGAAAAACAGCTCTGAGTTCCAACAGATTGATGTGGAGCAGAGATTCCTGAGAGGACCATAACCCCTGGGTGGAGAGGTCGCCCATGTGGGCTCCCCATCCCAAGAGGGATGCATCTGTAGTAAGGGTCAAGGAGTGGGACAGAGGGATGAAAGGCACCCCTTGTCTCAGATTGCTCTGATCCTGCCACCACTGAAGGGCCTGGATCAGGGTTCGAGTCACTGGGATCAACTTGGAAAGGGGATCTCTTCTTTGAGACCAGAAAGCTCTCAAATGGAACTGAATGTCCCTCATCTGAAATCTTGCTCCTTGCACTACAGCTGTGGAAGCAGCCATGTGTCCTAGGAGCTGCAGGAAATGCCTTGCTGGTCGAGAGACCTGCAGAGTGAAGGACGAGGCCAGGGCCACTAAGGTCCTTACCCTTTCCAGGGAAGGAAGGCTCTGGCCTGCTTTGTGTCCAGCTCTGCGCCTATAAAGGTGAGTACCTGGACAGGTTCCAAAACTGACTTTGGAAGATTGAGAAGAAAGCCCAGAGAGGTAAGCAGCTGCTGGGTAACTGGCAGGTGTGATTTGACCTGGTCTGGAGACTGACCCACAATGAGCCAGTCGTCCAGGTAGGGAAAAATGGCAATCTTTTGCCTTCTTAGATGAGCAACTGCTACTGCCAGACATTTTGTGAACACCCTTGGGGCAGAAGTGAGGCCGAAGGGCATTGCTCTGAACTGATAATGGCCTGAGGGCAGTTCGAATCTGAGGTACTTTCGATGGGAGCTTCTGATAAGAACATGGAAGTAGGCATCCTTGAGGTCCAGGAAGCTAGCCAGTCCCTGGCCTAGGGAGGGTAAAATCATTCCCAGAGTCACCATTTTGAACTTTGGTTTTAAAAGGTGCTTGTTTAGATATCTTAGATCCAGGATAGGCCGCCACTCTCCTGTCTTTTTGGGGGTAAGGAAGTACCTGGAGTACAGATCCTTGCCCTGGTGTGGGGGAGAAACCCTTTCTACAGCTCTGAGAGCCAGGAGGGTTGAGACCTCTGTTTCCAAAGCAAGAGTCCTCTAAAGGGTTTGCAGGTGGAAAAGATCTGGCTCTCATCTTTGGAAATTTTTTGAAGCTGAGAACCAGACCCTGGCTCACTACTTCCAGGACCCACCTGTCTGATGTTAAAGACTCCCAGTCCTGGACGAAGTAAGCCAGCCTGCCCCCCACAGGTAACGGAGAGCCGACCCTGGGCATCCCATCAGGGTGCCTGTTTGGCAGGGGCTTTAGGCTGAGGGATGGGAGCAGGCCTGCTCATACCCTGTCTGCCTCTCCCTCTGAAGAACCCCCTCTGAGCATAGGCTGAAGAGGAGGAGGCCTGGGTCTGGTAAAAAGGCCTGTGAAAAGGCCTGCCCCTACCCCTGGGGGGCTGCCTCTGAGGAGTGGCTTGCCATTCCTTGGCTTGCACTCCTATAAGTGGTTCTATATTCATCCATTTTCTTCATATAATTCTCTGTCTGCTCCCAAACAGAGAATGTCCCTACCAAGGAAAATCCATAGCCTTAGACTGGGTATCCTGTGACAAAGTAGTACACCTGAGCCAGGCCAATCTACGAAAAGCCACAGATGTAGCCATGACTCTAGAGGATACATCATTAGAATCCACTGCAGCATGGAACTGCACCTTAGATGCCTCAATACCATCAAGAGCCACCTGCTCCAGCTCTCCTTGAAGCTGGCCAGGGACCTGTTTGGCTAAGGCCATGACAGTATCCCATCTAGATTTCTGGTATCTAGCAACATAAGCCATATAGTTTGCTTGTCTGAGTCCCAAAGATGCTGCCATGTATTGCTTTTGGCCATGGCATCAATCTTCCTGGAGTCCTTGTCAGGAGGATGTGAAGCCAGGGAATATTAGCTTTATCACAGGCTGCAGCCTGAACTATCCCAACACGACTGCATTGCTGTGAAAGAAAATCTGTATCAGGACCTGACAAAGTGTACCTCCTGTCCATCTTTTTATCTACAGGAGGCACAGAATTAGGAGCTTTTAAAATTTTTATTGTTTGTTTCCTAAAAGATTTATGTAAAGGGATGGACAATCTCCTGGACTCTGGGATATCCATCATCTCTACATAGTCAGGCTCCTCTTGCTCATCCAAAGCCTCCTCTAAGGGAAGCTGGAGGGTCTCAGCAACTTTTTTATAAAACAAAAAATGAGAAGGGGACTCAGAAAGCCTAGGGGGAGATTCACCTAAAGGTCTGTCTGGGGAGATGTCCGGTTCAATGGGCACATCCAGACTTTCAAAGTCACAATCACACTGATCATAATCATCCTCCCCCTCCTCTGGTTCATAAAACTCTTCTATATCATATTCTTGAACCGGTGGAACCGACCTTTTGCCAGATAGTGGCGGTTCGGAAGGAACCGGGGACAGTGACTGGACAATCTGTATTGCCCTGGCTATCTCTGCAGCAGTTGGAGAAGGAATTTTGGACTCCACACCTGCTGACTTTCTAGTTCTCTTTGCTGGAACTGGCTCCTCAGAGTCAGCTTTACATTTGCCCGAGGAAGTCTGGCCCTGGTCAGAGGGCACTCCCTCCGGTTCGGCTGGCACCGAACTGGGCTGGCCATCTGGGTCAGCGGACTTTTTGTCTCCCTGCCCTGAGCTCTCACAACTCTCTTATCTAGGGTGGCTGCAGGAAATTCTTGCAAATCTGGCAGTCTGCATCGAGGTGGTCAAACCTCAGACAGTAAACACAATGTGGTGTGTAAGCCTGGGCAAAGACTTCCCACAGACACTACAGTGTTGAAACCCAGTGGGCCCGGTTTTTCTTTGGGTTTCTCAGACATAATGCCAGCCTAACCAAAAACTTGCCCTTTTGATGGCAGTGCCAGGCAAGACACCCTTATCGGTTCCCAACCGTGTCGCAGGGTCGTGGAAAAACCGTAATGAAATCCGTTTTTTTAGAACCGATAAGACACGAACCCGCACTCTAAGAGCCTTAAAAGGCTTTAAAACCAAGTTTAAATACAATTCGATCGGTTCAAACCGAACCGATAAAAATTTACAAGTTCCACACAGAAAACCTATCTATTACTTACAATACCATAGACAGAGCTTGAACCGATCGGTTTGCGGTTAAAATAAATAATATTGTGGTTAAATTCAACCGAGAAAAGACGTTTTAAACCGAGGAAATGAACCGAGCAGCAGGAGGAATCTCCGGAGCGACTGTTCAGTGAGGCGGAGTAAAGAATCTGACGGTTTCGGTTTGTAACCGAGCTCGCGCTCTAAGCTCCATGCTCTGCATGGAAGTTAACTCTTTCACCTCCGGAGCAGTTCTAATGGTGGGACAAACTGCATTTGTCATAATATAGCAAGACTTCACGTTGTTTGAAGAAGTTATTAAAAACTATGTTCAAGAAAATTCTGGGAAAACTTCTAAGTAGAAGTTCTTCTGGGACAGTCTAAAAGCTGTCCTGAGGGGTGAGGCCATCTCTTATGCTAGCTATAACAAACAAAAAAATTGCTTGGACAGAGAAGAAAAAGTTAGGGGACCAGATAAGGGAACTAGAGGCCAAGCTCAAAAGGGATGGAAACCCAGCATACCTAGATGACCTGGAAAAATTAAAGAAATACTTAGAGCAGCTTCTCTCTATAAACACAGAAAATAAACGTAGATTTACATCGCAAAAATATTACGAAAGGGGAAATAGGGCAAGGAGACTCCTCACATATAGATTGCGTAAGCAAGCTGCAGACAGGTTTATCTCAAAAATTAAGAGAGATTCCGGAGACCCCAACTCCGGAAACACAGCCAAGTGAAATAGCCGAAACCTTAAAGAATTTTTATGTTAACCTCTATAAGCAAGAGGACAAGAGTGACATGCCAGATAAAATAAGAGGTTTCCTGGATAAAATTACTTTGCCAAAATTAACTCCACAGCAGGCCCAAGACCTGGAAAGACCCCTCTCTCAAACAGAGGTGGAGAAGGTGATTAAAGATTTTAAACAAAACAAGTTGGCTGTCCCAGGCGGCTTCATTGCTGAATTTTATCAGAAATTCCAAACTGAGTTGGCACCTTTGCTGGTCCAGGTTTGCAATGAATGCCAAGAATAAGAGGAAGTGCAGGACAGATGGGCTGGGGCCCTGATTACAGTACTATGCAAGTACTTGTGGAGGGTTCTGCCCTATATCATTACTAAACCAGGATGTTGAGATTTTTGCCAAAGTAATAGCCAGTCGCCTTCAGCAAATGATACCAAAGTGAATCCATGTGGATCAATCCGGTTTTATACCGGGTATACATCTTAATGATCACTTGCAAAATTGCAAGAAAACATTTAGAAATCTCACTGGCCAAGAGAGATCTGCTGACCGTACAATAAATCTCTATATACGCACAGTCATCCTGGTCCTAAACCACATCACACAATGAGCAAATCAGTCCTCCTACAACCAGAACTGATCTTCCACCACAAACATGGCTGCTACCCTTACACTGTAGAAACCTTCAACTGGGCCCTAAAAATAAAACTACCTTGAATATAAAATAAAACAAATTCATTAAATGTTGTTTACCAGATCATCACATTCTCCTTATACACATAAACAAATTATAAACATTACGCATTGTTTACAGTTTTCATTATAACTGTTTCTTTGCTAACAGTGAAAAATCCTCCTTCTATCTTTACCTGCTCATCAGGGAAATCTCTTCTGCTTGCCCTGACAGTTAGAAAATTGAGTCTCTGGCTTTAAAACAGGCATTTGTTGTGTGTGTACAGTATGTTAGTAGAGGAACATTCTGCTTGTAGAACCGAGCAGAATTTTGAATCCCTGTATTACATGGTAAACATTCCATGATAAACATTCCATTTCTTGAATGTGGGGAAACACAGAGAAAAAAATTACAGAACGAAGAAAGTAAGCAATAATACTATATAAACAAAGAGAAAAGGTGGTAAATGACTCACCCTGCTGTTTATCTTTTAGGACACAGTGAGCAGTTCATGATGCTGTCAGTGAGTGTGGCAGTTTTGAACCACGCTCATGCTTGCAACATCGGGGAACTGAGAAGCCGCTGTTATGGCTTCCTTTTAGTTTTATCTACAGAGTGAGGATAATGAAATAAAATAAGGGGGGTTATGTGTCATACTTATAATGAGGAAAACAGCATTTGTGAATTGTTGTGGCTGGCAGGGGAATATGAAGCTTAAGTGGGCAGGAAGGCACATACTGTATAACACTAATTTAATCTAGCACCAATAGGCGGAAGGACTATTTTATGTTAAAAGCACAGATTCACTTACATTTTTACTTATTTAAAAAATGTGTTTCAAAACAAAAAAACTGCTTCTAAAAATAAAGGGCCATTTTATAAGCGCAATAAGACACTCCAGGGCTGTGCATTACGGTGTGATAACCGCACTCCTAGGGACAACCAGCACTCAGCCTTCGGCCTCGTGCCTAACTATGCCCCTAGGAGTGCGGTTATCACACCGTAATGCACACCCCATCATGGCTTATTGCTTAAATAAGGCAGCTTCTCACCACCATGGCTTGTAACCACAGCAGTCCCCCTGGGAAACCAGAAGGTTGTGGTGGTATTATTTATTAATTTATTTATTTCACATTCGGATTAATATCTTTGAGCACAGAAAGGCTCTTTTACAAAGGTTCCCAAGTTGAGGTATCACATACAAATACAACACAATAGTAACGGATATGACAAAACACATTAACAGTGATTTCTAGGATAACTAGGTTAAACATAACATTACATAGTTTCAGGAGTGCATTCCTTAACATAATAACAACATCAAAATCTGATACATTGTGATTCAGCTCTGAGAAGACCACTAAGAAAAAATTACTTACCACAATAATCTTGTTTCTTCCAAGGGAGTCTTACTGTATTCTCAGTTATGCAGTTAGCTCTTCCAGTTGAATTGTCCTGGAGAGGACAGAGTTAAAAGCATATATGCTAATAGTGGAACGTTTAATAGGCTCGAGCTTGGTTTTCAACCCACTGTCCCTGGTACGTTCTATGTAACTGCCAGATTCTTACGAGTAACTATAATAATAACATCTAAACTATTCTAAACAACTACATAGAACAAAGTCATAAATTACTAGCCACCCCAAGAAGCGCACAGAAAAAGACTTAAGTCACAGATGCCCAAGAATAACCAACCCAGTGACTCAACATTATAAAAAGAACAGCTGGTGTGCAGTGCCCCCAGGTTCTGGTAGGGGAGGCAGGGTGGGAGGTCAGAATACGGTAAAACTCCCTTGGAAGAAACAAGTGGTTAAGTAATTTTTTCTTCAAACTCCAGTAAGTCTTACTCTATTCTGACTTATGCAGACTACCAAGCAGTGCCCATTGGAGGTGGGCACAGAACCTTCTTGGGAAATAGGCTCTGCAGTACTCATATGCCAAACTTGGCATCACTCCTGGCCTGGGTGTCCAGGCAGTAGTGCTTAGTGAAAGTATAAACAGTTTTCCAGGTAGCTGCTTTGCAGATTTCAAGCAGAGGGATGTCTCTTGCAGCTGCTATGGAAGCAGCTGTCCCCCTAGTGGAGTGGGCCCTCAAGCCAACTGGTGGTTCCTTAACCAGTTTTCCATAGCAAAACTGAATGCAGGCCACAATCCACGGTACAGTGGTCCTCTCTGTGGCTGGCATGCCCTTTTCCACTTCTCCATAGGTGAGAAACAGCTGAGTACACTCATTCCTATGGATTTGAGGCTGGGGTACAGGACCCTCCCCTGGGAGAAGGTCAGCAAGTTGTGTCTCCTGGGGAGGCAAATTGGATTGGATGATGACAAGGCCAGTACCATTGAGTACCATGGTTGCCTGGCCTAATCTGGGGCTATCAGGATCATTGTCACTGGCTGACACCTGAGTTCAATCAGAACTCTGAGTCTCAGAGGAAATGGAGAGAATGCATGCAGGAATTTGCTTGTCCAGTCCAGTAGCAGTGTCTCCAGAGGCACTGAGCCCATTGCTGGGGGCCTGCAACAGAACTGAGGCAACTGATGCTTGTCCAGGGCTGCAAAGAGGTCTGTCTCTGGGTTGCCCCATCTCCTGAACACTGCCTGCAGAATGTGTCTGTTCAGAGACCATTTGTGATGGCTCTGGTTGATTCTGCTGAGAGCATCCACCAGGACAATATCCTTCCCTGACAAGCGTACTGCAGAGAGGGAAACCCTGAGGGAGTAAACCAGGTTCCAAATCTTCATGGCGTCCGTGCACAGGGCAGAGGACTTGTTCCTCCCTGTTTGTTTATGTAATACATAGTAGTGGTGACGTCTGTCCTGACTTGCACCACTTTCCCTTGTACCATTGTAGCAAATGACTGGAGTGCTAGGAGCACTGCTCTGAGCTCCAGCAAGTTTATGTGCAGGAGTGACTCCTGTTTGAGCCATGTGTCGTGTGCAATGTTCTCTCTATTAAGTGAGCTCCCCACCCTAGGAGGGAAGCATCTGTGGTCAACACCACAGTCAGAGACTGCTGCAGGAATGGGACACCCACTCGGAGATTGTTCCTGTCCTGCCACCATTGTAGGGCCTTCAACAGAGTGGCTTTCACTGATACCATCTTGGAAAGAAAATCCCTTCTCTAAGACCAGAAAGATCTGAGGTGAAACTGAATGTCTCTCATTTGAAACCTGGCCCCTGGGATGACTGCTGTTGAACTAGTCATATAGCCCAGCAACTGAAGAAAGTACCTTGCTGGTTGAGGGACGTGCAGGTGAAAAGAACCTGACAACTGGACCAGGCTGTCCACCCTTCCTGGTGGCAGGATGGCCTTTGCTTGAACTGGGACCAGTTCTGCTCCTATGAAGTCCAGGAGCTGAACCAGTTTTAGGAGTGATTTCTTGTGGTTTACCAGAACCCTTAGAGACTTCAGGGTGTCCTCCTGTGTGAGCACCAAGGCTTCCTCTACCTGCTGAGGGGAGTGCTCCACGACTAGTCAGTCATCCAGGTAGGGAAAAACAGTGACTACTAGCCTTCGCAGATGTGCCATGACCACTGCCAGGCACTTTGTAAAGGCCCTTGGAGCTGAGGTCAGACCAAAGGGCAGGGCCCTGAACAGGTAATGGCCTGATGGCAACCCGAATCTGAGATACTTTCTGTGAAAGTGTCTGATGGGGATGTGAAAGTAGGCATCCTTGAGGTCTAGGGATGCTAACCAATCCCCTTGTCTGAGAGTGGGAAGGATCATAGCCAGAGTGACCATCTTGAATTTTGGTTTTGTCAGGTGCTTGTTGAGGTATCTTAGATCCAGAATGGGCTGTGACTCGACATTTTTCTTCAAGGTTAGAAAGTACTTTGAATACAGCCCTTTTCTCCTGTGAGGGTAAGGAACATGCTCCATGTTTTGTCCTGCAGCAAAGTGGATAACTGCTTCCAGTAGTGCTGTTTCCGAATTGGTGGCAGGTTTGAATTACCTTGCTCTTGTCTCTGGGAAGGACTTGAAGCTTAGAGCAAGACCCTGGTTTATTAATTCCAGGACCCACTTGTCTGTGGTAAAGGCTTGTCAAGCCTGGAAGTAATAAGCCAGCCTGCCCCCTACTGGAATTGGGGAGGTGGCCCTGACAATTACCTCAGGGGGTCTGCTTGACAGGGGTCTTGGGCTGGGGACTGGGGCCAGCACGGCTGGCACCCCTTCTGCTTCTACCCCTGAAGTAGCCTCGCTGCTGCTGATAAGCAGGGAAGGCTTGGGCCTGATAGAAATGTCTCTGGTAAGGCCTGCCCCTACCTCCCCTACCTTGTTGCTTCTGTGGCATGGCAGCCTTTTCCTTGGCTGCAGCACTCTTACAAGCAACCCTTATCCAGGGACCACCCAGTCCAATGCAACTGCCCCAAAGGATGCCAAGAACGAGGAGCACTTGGATGACAGTGGGCTCAGGGAGGGTTAGAGCAGTCAGGCAGAGGCACATCCCAGATCCTATTCTACTCAAGAACTCATATGCCACACTGGCAAACGAGGACAACCAAATACAGGTACCCAGAGAAGTGGAAGCAAAGGATGTGGAGGTTAGCCAAGGAGGTGACCTCAGCGGGGAAAGCAGTGGACCCCAGAGGAGGAGGAAGCGAATCCTGGTGGGGGACTCCATCACAAGAGGGCTCCAGCTAGGAACACAGGAGGGGAGGACAGGGAGGTGAGGTGCCTCACCAGGTGCCACGGCATGGAGGGATGGAAGGAAGATCCTGGGATCACTGGGAAGGCAAGACGGAGGGTGAGCTGGATGTCATTATCCACCTAGGTACTAATGACCTGGCAAATGGGGAGCCAAAGGAAGTTCAGGAAGGTTTAGGAAACTGGGAGGGGTCTCAAGCAAGTAGCTACTTCTGTCACTTTCTCAGAGTACTACCTGTGAGAGGCAAGGGAGAGCATAGGAGTGCATGCACCAGGAACTTCAACTCATGGTTGAAGAACTGGTGCTGGAGGAAGGGTTTGATTCATTGGTCACTGGGGACCCACCTGGAGGGATGGACGTTTGTTCAAGCCTGACGGACTGCATCCATCCTGGAAGGAATCAAGCACTCAATGATAAGTTTAAATGCTACATTGACAAGCATTTAAACTAGCAAAGGGGTGGCAGGCCAGCAAGGAGGTACCTGCTTGCTCACCCCCAGCTAGCAGTGGAACCAGTGAACCAGAGGAGTGGCTATCTCTGCAAAGCAGTGTGCAAAAGATGGAGATTAGTGCCCAAGAGGTGGATAAGCAGAAAAGGGCAAAATTCAGCAGGCAGCAGACAGCAAGGAGAACCAGGGATAAATGACAAAAAGGAAGGGGCTGGAGTAGAACAGTGAGACAGTCTAGGGAGGTCAAATCATGGAAAGCCATGTGTGCAAATGCCAGAGCCTTAGCAACAAGATGGAAGATCTGGAGGTTGTCATGGTGCAGTCAGACCTGGACATTGTGGCCATCACTGAAACCTGGTGTAATGATAACCCCGACTGGGAGATGGCCATGCCTGGCTACAACATATTCAGAAGAGACAGAGCAGGCAGGAAGGGAGGAGGTGGCACTCTATGTGAAAAATGACATAGGGCCACAGAGATCCAGGAGGAACAAAATGGGGAGAGATACTGTGGGTTAAGCTGGAAAGGAAAATGGGGACAGCCATCCAGCACAGGTGTGGTCTATAGACCACCAGCCCAGGAGGAAGAAACAGATAGGGAGCTGATGCTAGCCATCCAAAGGATGGCAGACAAGGGTTAGGTAGTACTGGTTGGAGACTTCAATATTCCAGACGTGGACTGGAGCATTCCAGCAGCAGCATCAACTAGGAGCAGATTTATCCTGGACTCCCTTCAGGGTGCCTTCCTCAAGCAACTGGTCATGGAACCAACTCGGCAGAAGGCAATACTGGACCTTGTGCTCACAAACAGGGACAGTGTGATGGGGGTAACAGTGGGGGAGCACCTGGGAAACAGTGACCACCAGTCATTGTGGTTTGAAATCACAGAAAGAGCAGAACCAAACCACACAAAACACGTATCCTGGATTTTAGGGGGCAGACTTTGGGAAAATGGGGAGATACTTGAAAGAGGCATTAAGGGAATGGGACAGGAATCAGGGTTGAGGAACAGTGGCAGTATTTAAAATGGGGATTACAAGAACAACAGAATTATGTATTAAGCAGGTTAGCAAGAGGAAAAGGAAGAGGAGACCATTATGGTTTTCCAAAGAGGTAGCAAAGAAAGTGAAAGCCAAAAAGATTGCATTCGGGCAATACAAAAAGACACAGGCAGAAGGGTATAGGGAGAAGTACCAGGAGAAGCAAAGGGAGGCAGGGAGGTCAGTAAGGGAAGCCAAAGCTCAGACAGAAGAACACATTGCAAAATCAGTGGGTAGAGGGGACAAAACCTTTTACAGGTACATAAGTGAAAAAAGAAAGACAAAGGGAGGGATAGTGAGACTGAAGGGGGAGGATGGGGGCCGTGTGGAGGATGACAACAGTAAAGCTGACATACTGAACAGGTATTTCTGCTCAGTCTTTACTGAGGAAGAGGAGGGTAATGGGTCTGAAGGGAGCACAAGGGTGAGAATGGTGCAGAAATGGACACAAGTCCCTTTACACGAGAAAGGGTCCTGAAGGAACTGGAAGTAATAAGAGTTGATAAAGCAATGGGGCCAGATGGGGTGCACCCCAGGGTCCTTAAAGAACTAAGAGAAGTGGTGGCTGAACCTCTGGCTATCCTGTTTAGCCGATCACTGGAAACAGGAGGTACCCAAAGACTGGGGACAGCAGATGTAGTCCCCTTATACAAAAGTGGGAACAAAGAGGAAGCAGGGAACTACAGACCAGTCAGCCTCACCTCGGTAGTGGGAAGATCATGGAAGCACTACTGAAGGAGATTGGTGGAACATCTGGTTGTCAATGGACTACAGGACCCAAGGCAGCATGGTTTCACCAGGGGAGGTCATGTCAGACCAACCTCATTGAATTTTGACTGGGTGACTAGGGAGGTGGATCAGGGAGGGCAGTGGACATGGCCTATCTGGACTTCAGCAAGGCCTTTGACACTATGCCACATAGAAGACTATTACACAAACTGGGAATATGGGTGTGGGCAGGACAGTAGTGTGGTGGGTAGGTAACTGGCTGGGTGGCAGGACACAGAGGGTGGTGGTAAATGGCTGTCACTCCACAGAGGGAAGAGTGACCAGTGGGGTACCACAGGGGTCAGTGCTGGGCATGATCCTATTCAACATCTTCATCAGTGACATGGCGCAGGACCTAGAAGGCAGAATTTCACTGTTCGCTGATGACACAAAGCTCTGTAACAGAGTAGACACACCAGAGGGTGTAGACAGAATGAGAAGCGACCTGAAGAAACTTGAAGAATGGTCAGGGTTTGGCAGTTGAAATTCAATGCAAAGAAGTGCAAGATAATGCATATAGGGGCACAAAACCCTGGCACAATATATCAGTTGGGGGTGAGGATAGCATGCACCAAGCAGGAAAGGGATCTTGGGGTTATCATCTCTGATGACCTCAAGGTAGGGAAACAGTGTGACAAGGCAGCAGGTGAAGCAAATAGGATGCTGGGATGTATAAGCGGGGCATTACCAGCAGGAAGGGAGGTCATAATTCCGCTATACAAGACACTGAGGCCCCACCTGAGTACAGTGTACAGTTCTGGAGACCATACCTCACGTAAGGACATAGACAGGGTAGAGAAGGTTCAGAGGAGGGCAACAAAGATGGTGCATGGATTGCATCACAAGTCCTATGAAGACAGGTTGAAGGAACTGAACATGTACTCCTGAAGGAGAGGAGGAGAGGGGATATGATAGAGACATACAAGTATCTTACAGGGAGGAACAGGGTGCAGGAAAACACTATTTTTAAGCGAAAAGATGTTCCAGGACTAGAGGGCATGGGATGAAGTTGGAGGGAGGACGATTCAGAGGAAACATGAGAAAGAATTTCTTCACAGAACGGGTGGTGGACAAGTGGAACACCCTGCCAGAGGAAGTGGTGGGGCTGAAACAATCACGGGATTTAAGAATGCATGGGATAGACATAAAGGAATTCTGGAGGTCAGGGGTAAGGTACAACAGACTTCTAGGAAAACAAACTGAACTTACAAGCTCAAATGGGCAGACTGGGTGGGCCATAGGCCCTTATCTGCTGACACTGTCTATGTATCTATGTAACCCTGTACTCATTCATTTTTTTCATGTAAGCCTCTGTCTGTTCCCCAGAGAGTTCTGTACCAGGGGAAAATCCAGAGCTTTTGTTTGGTTATCCTGGGAAAGGTCTGTGCATCTAAGCCAGGCAAACCTCCTCAGGGAAACTGTAGTGGCCATAACTCTTAAGGCACTGTCATTTGCATCCACAGCCATGTGAAATTGGTTTTTGAACACTTCTATGCCATTCTTGGCAGTCTCCTCCAAGTCTGCTGCCAGCTGAGGAGGAGCAGTCTTGGCCAATTCCATTACTGACTCCCATAAGGACTTCTGGTACCTTGACACATAGGCCATATAGGAGGCCTGCCTTGATGGCCAGGGAAGCCCCCCACATACTTTTTTTGGCCATGGAGTCAATCTTCCTCGAATCCTTGTCAGGAGGATGAGAGGACAGAGGAATGTCTGCTTTCTCACAGGCTGCAGCTTGGACCACCCCCTCATGACTAGGATGGTTAGAAAGGAAATCAGTACCATTCCCAGCAAGCAAATACCTCCTGTCCATCTTTTTATCAACTGGAGAGATGGAGGTAGGAGTTTGCAAAATGTTCATGGTGTGTCTCTTCAGAGACTTGTCGATGGATATTATGAGTCTCTTGGTAGCAGGCACATCCATCATTTCCTCATAGTTGGGTTTCTCTTCTTCTTCAGAGGTCTCCTTGGCAGGCAGCTCCAGGGCCTCTGCCACCCTTTTCATAAAGGCATAGTGAGAGGAGGGATCCCCAGAGAGGCGAGGAGCAGATTCAAACTCCTGGTGGTCAGGGAAACGTCTGGCTCAACGGGATCATCAAAGTCTTCCTCTTCATCATCATCAAACTCCTGCTCATATTATGCCTCTGGGTCATATGAACTGGAGTGAACTGAGGAACCAGGCGTTTGAACCAAGGTATGAGGTAACGTATGCTGAACAGGGTTCACCCGAACCAGGTTTCAGCAACTGAATGATGCGAATTGCATTCGCTATTTCCTCAGCAGTTGGAACTGCAACCGTTTGTTGCTGTGGTTCCGAACTGGCACTCTTTCTCTTTTTCTTTGCAGAAGCCTTTCAAGGGCTGTCTCTACACTTCTTTTGGTCATGAAGGTCTCACCCTGGTCAGAGGGAACCCTCTCCGGTTCTACCTGTTTATCTTTCAGTGCAGAACTGGACTGGCCATCTGTGTCAGCAGATTTTTCGGCCATCCTTTCTCTCAGTCTATTTAGTCACCTATCAAGCGTAGACTAGGGAAAGTTTTTACAGATCTCACAATCTGCTTGAAGGTGGTCAAACTCCAAGCAAAACACGCAAACACGCAACTTAGGTGTGGATCAACCTTAGCAAATGGCTCTCCACACTCAGTACAATGCTTAAACCCAGTGGGACCGGTTCTTTTCTTGGGTTTCTGTGACATAACCCCACAACACACAAATTAATACTTACCCACAAATGGCGATTAAGCCTAGATAGCAAATTCAAAGGCAAAA
Source organism: Neoceratodus forsteri (assembly GCA_016271365.2). Lineage (NCBI taxonomy): Eukaryota > Metazoa > Chordata > Ceratodontiformes > Ceratodontidae > Neoceratodus > Neoceratodus forsteri. The sequence goes on from CM028134.1 coordinate 983,921,822, forward strand.
CTTTTGGTTTACGGTTGGGTCAGCAACTGGGATAAAACCCAAGTAAAATACCCATTTTTTTTTAAACCAAAACTAGAACTAGACCCAATTACTCAAACTAAAACATTTTAAAATAAAACTTTACCTCAAAAGAGTAAATAACTGTCTCTGGTTTCCTCCCGGTTATGAGTAACCATTCTGAAACCGAAAAATTTACCGCAATGAAGTAAACTTAGACTAGTGTAACCTGTAACCAAAGGCCAGAGGTTTGAAAAATAAACAGTAATCTGAAAAAACGACAAATTTTACTTCAACCGACAGAAGCTGAGGAGAAATCTCCAAGGTGACTTCTTAGGCAGGTGGAGTAAAGAACCTGGCAGTTACACAGAACGTGCTGGGGACAGTGGTTTGAAAACCAAGCTCAAGCCTATTGAACGTTCCACTATTAGCATATAGGCTTTTAACTCTCTCTTCTCTGAGGCAGTTCAACTGGAAGGACTAACTGCATAAGTCAGAATACAGTAAGATTTCTTGGGGTTTGAAATCTCAGCTAAAGTGCTAACCTGCAGGTAGATTGCAGCCTGTATAGGCTTTGTCAGGAAATTGAGGGAGATAGTGTAGAAACAAAGTAAGGGGGGTTAGGAGGGAGGGACCTGTTTATGGGTTGCGGCCTGAGCAGGTCTTTCCAGGGCAAGCAAATTCCAAAATTGAGGCTGCACCACGAGTAGCCCAGGTTGTGAGGGGTACAGGCAAAGGCAGCAAGCCTTAGTAACTAGAAAGTCCCAAAGAGTCTGCATTCCAATCAAGAAACTAGCAGCAGACAAAGCACTCTCAAACAGAATTCAGTTTAAAGCTTTAATAAGCTATAGTGTATGGTGGAATGAGGTTTTGTATGGAAATCCATACGCTGCAAAAAGTTGTTCTGTTGCAGTAGTGATGTCCTCACTAATGCAGAACGACTTTTCATTCTGCATTAGTGAGGACGTCATAATACAAGGGACTTCAGCAGGCATTGTGATTCATCCCCAGCTGTGTGAGAGTGTCGCGCGAGTGTGCTGGGCAGTGGCAACTATGAATTGAGGGCGTTGGCAGAACTGATTAAAAATATGGAAAACTAAGTGTGTTTTTTTTTTCTTTTTTTCAGTCACCATACACTATATAGAACAGTGTATGGTTACCCATACACTACTCGGCTATTCTTTCACCTCATAGACACAATGCCAACTTGGAGACCTCTCGAGCTTCGCTCTTGAGGTCATCAGTTGGCATTGCCTCCACTTGGTGGAAGAACAGCCTTGTAGCGTATGGTTACCCACAAACTATCCTGTATATAATACCAGTGAGAGTGTGACATACAAAAAACACTGCCACTCGCACTGAAGCTTTGAGTCCAAACAACCCTTTGTCAGGGTGTGTTCCCTGATTGGAGTGCAGCTTCATTTCAGAGAAAGGGAAGAGGAAAAGGGTGGAAACATGGGGGAAGGGCTTAGTGTGGGGTGGAGACAGTAAAAAGTAAGGAATAGGCAGCGAGTAGGGAAAGGGAAGAGGTGGGTGGTTGGGAAGCAAGGTGACTTTGAGAGCTAATCAGTGTTATACCAAGTAGAGTATTAGATGCGGAGAAGGCATCTGATTGCCTCAGCTGTGCCTTTCTAGATGCCACCATAGACCAATTTAATTTTGGGGACACATTCTGGTCCTGGATAAAGGCACTATATGCGAACCCTACAGCACAGGTCCAACTCAATGACACTGTATCTTGCCCCTTTCAAATTCAATGGGATATGCAACAGGGCTGCCCCCTGTCACCCCTCTTTTTCACCCTCAGGAAGGAACCACTGGCTGAAGGTTTTCAGTCAAACGGGAATATAGAGGGCATCCAAGTCGGTGATGTAAAAAAACCACGTCTTTATATGCGGATGATACACTTCTCTACCTGCAGAAAACCCTGTAGAAATTCTGTCCAAGACGATGACTAGTCTACAGGAATATAGAGAGGCATCTGGCTTTAAAATAAATAAATCTAACCTGAAGTAGTGTTGATAGGAGGCAGTGTAACCCCAGACCTTAAAAACTGTACAAAGCTTCAGTGGACTTCCAGGGGCTTTAGATACCTTGGAGTGCACATTGCCTCAGACCTAAGTAAACTTTTTCAAGCAAATTATCGTAAGTTGCTAGAAGAAATTCATCAGGACTGCGACAGATGGGCAGCCCTATCACTATCCCTGATGAATATCCTCCCACACCCGCTCTTTTTATTTGGAGCACTGCCTATACGCCTGCCCATATTGCTTTGGTGAGCCATGCAAAAGCTGCTTTCCAAGTTTGTCTGGGGTGGTAAGAGGCCCTGGTTGAAATGCAGCGCATTGGCTTTAAATAAGGGAAAGGAAGGACTAGGGGTACCAGACCTTAAAACATATTACCATGCTGCTCAGCTTCAGCATACACTGTAGTTACCCATCTGAGACAGAGATGGGAATTGTCAAAGCATAAAATAAGTGGGTTCGCATTGCAATTTGCGACCCAAGATCGGGCAGGTCCAGTCGTGTGGAATGATTAGCAGTCATTGCTAATCATTCTGAACTGACCTGGGTCCTTTATAAAGGCCCTTCTTGGCATTTTGGGCCATGTTTCTTTAAATGATTTTTTCTGTTTTTTCGGACTCCTCCAGTGCCCCTCCTGACTGGCCAGCAAACCCCCCAAGTCTCTGCACAGAGAAACGCTACAGAGTCCTCTTGCAGTGTGACCCCAGGAGAAGAGCAAGCAGGATCAGAAGCTCCAGCCAGAGCAAAACTTAAGCAAGGTTAAGTTCCAGTTTCCTTTTTTTTTTTAATTGTATTTATTTAGCTCATTGGTGGTGTCCAGTAATGAATTTCTTTCTGTGTTTGCAGGGAGGAGCAGCACTGAGAACAGGGGAGCCAAGGAGGCCGAGATGGCGCGAGGGGGACTGGGACCAGAGGAGAGCCGTGTGAAGAATTGTGGTGGGGCGAACAAGCAGCGCGATGCAGATTTGGCCGAGCAACTCGTGGAGGAGCAGTGTGCAGCTGAGCAGACAACTAGGAGTCTCTACAAAAAAAACAAGTACAAACTTTTCAATTTATTGTCTGTGGAGCCTGAAGGAGTGAACTCAACAGGAGGGCACGCAGCAGGGCAGTGGCATGATTGGGGGGGAGCAGTCAGGGCAAGGCGGGCACCTCATGGGATCGGCCTGAACTGTGGGCAAAACGGAGAGGAATCGGGGAGAGGAAACAACAAGAAAGTAAACGTGAACTAAGTAAATTACCCTGCTTGGCAGAGATGAATAGAGTAGTGTAAACAGTCTTTATTTTGTGCCCAGCCCAATCAGATGCCACTGACTGATCTGATAGGGGAAAAACTTTACTGTGCTCTTGCAAACTGTTTGGGAACAGAAAACAATTAAGAATTGTGCCCTGGTTTTTCCGGAGAGTTTCGAGGGGAGATGAAACAAAGGGAAAAGTAACTTGTATGACTAAATGTGCCCTGCTTTGGGCAGAGATGAAGGGACAACAGTGGTTAAACAGTCATGCCCAGCTTTAAAATGTGCCTAGCCCTTATTGCAGTAATGAAGAGCAATGAAGTAACGAAATGCATCGTTCCCCTAAAATCTGGAATTCCCTTCCCCCTGAAATACAACACTCCTCCTCCAACTACTCCCTTACCTCTGCCCTACACAATTACCTTTCCCTCAGCTGTTCCTGCTTTAACCCACCTTAATACCTATCCCCAGTTTCTACATTCCTATCTTGACACCCCGGCAGAATTCTCAACATCCTGAAGGAAATCGGGAAATAGCTTCCTTCTCCTCATATTCAGTTCTTGCCTCTCCCCTTCTCTTCTCTACCTGCCCTTCTGGGTCACCAGTGTGAACAACCTAACCCCCTCCTTTTTGCTCCAACAGCACTTGCGTACTACCTCGAGCCTGCTCCTGGTACACTCATGCACTATAAATGGTTCAATTGCATTATTACTGTTTTGTACATTTACATGTTCTTTAGTTATGATTTTGGACATGAATTGTAATTCATCCAATGCTCCACTACTGTTTATCGTACAATACCTTGTGTTCCAACTGTTGCACAATCTTACAATGTTGTACTGTTTGTACTACCAACATACTACTGTAACTGATCATCCTTCACAACCCTATGTAACCCTTCCCCCCAGGTCGCACCGTGAGACGAGCAACTTGTTGTTCAGTGTGCCCTCCTGGTGAAACATTTCAATAAATAAATAAATATAAGAGGGGGGATTAAGCAAACAAACTGTGTTGACTTGCAAGTAGCAGAACATTTTTGGGAACAGAACAGACTAAGAATTCTGCCCTGGTTTACTCCAGAGAGTTCTATGAAGGGAAGGAAACAAAAGAAAAACTTCTGTGACATTTAAGTAAATGTACCCTGCTTTTGGTAGAGATAAAGGGGACAATGAGTGGTCATGCCCGCCCTGCCTACTTTATTTTGTGTCAAGCCAGCCCTTTTTTGCAGCAGTGATGATAAGAATTGTGCCCTGGTTTTTTCACAGTTCTTAGGGGAGAGGAAACAAAGAAGTAAAAAAATTGTATCAGTGCCCTGCTTTGGCAGAAATGAAGGGGACAAAAACAAAAATATACCTGCTTGCTCTGTTGCACTGGGGAAGTTTTAACTCTTGAGTGCCCTGCCCATCGGACCTGAGGGGACAAGTAACAAATTAAGACATTAGCCCTGTTGCCAGCTAGAGCTTTGCTGCAGCAGTGAACTTTGGGGAACTTGGTGTTCTGGAAACTTTAAAGTGTATGCCCTGCCTATGGCAGAGATTGGGGACAAGTAAGACTATGCCCTGCTGCCAGTGCCAGCTTTGCTGCAGCAGTGAACTTTGGGGAAGTTTGTTCTGTTCACTACTCTGAAACTTTCAAGTATGTGCCATGCCTATGGCAGAGATCGGGGACAAGTTATCATAAAACTATGCCCTGCTGCCAGCTTTGCTGCAGTAGTGAACTTTGGGGAAGTGTTCTGTTCTCAACTCTGAAACTTTAAGTGTGTGCCCTGCCTATGGCAGAGATGGGAATAAGTGTAGCAATTAATGTGTCGGGGGGTGCTCAGGGGGGTCACAGGCAAATCTGCAGCTGCCATTATCTTTTTTTTTTTTCAGTGCAGAGAGTTAGCCAGATTACAGTAACTTGATGTGTTAATTTAACAGAGTCTTGTTTTGCTAACTGCAAACTTTTATTAATTGCAGTCCAACATGGCTGGTGGAGTAAAATTAGCAACTGCAGAAGGATGGCGCAAAAAACATGATCCAGACAAAAACTGGCTACAGATAAGCAGTGAGGGAGACTGTGCAGTGCGTGCTAGTTGCAAAACGTGCTGTCAGTATAAAGATGAGCTAGCCGGCCCAGTGCCGTGGAGGGTTGAGGCATCATGCCTTAGCTCCTGCAATGCCGGTGACCCATGTTCGTGGTGCGAGCGGGTCGCTGGGGAGGGAGAGGATCGAGCGTCCAGAGGACAGCTCTCCTCTCCGGGAGGGTGGGGAATGGAGTCTGCTGCTTGACTGGCCTCTAGCGGTGGCTAGGGGCTGGCTGTGGACCCACATAAGAGGCGAAGCCGAGCAAGACACCTGGCCACATCACGGGCGTGTGCAGCCGGCCACCAAGCGTCATTACAATATGGCTCTGCACTCAGGGGCGGGACAAAAATCGAAGAAGACCGTAAGCCGACCGGCGGATGAAGCCAGACTCCCGACCGGACGAGCCAGTTGACGCAAAACTGCCCGTGGCAGTGATGGCAGGGCAATGGAAGGTGCCGTCAGTGGGGGACAAATATAATAAGAAAAAAAAAGTATAAAGATGAGCTACGTGGGTTGAGGAACTTCAGTGAGGCATTAATTCCAGGGATAACAGGCCCCCAGCTAAAAGTTGACACCATCCGGAAACATCTTCAGACAGAGCAGCACAAGAAAGCTCTTAACATTTTGAAATTTGGTAAGACATGTTCACCACTTGAAATATATCACCATATCACAAATGGTAAGTTTAAAGTAATCGGGGGGGGGAGGTAGGACACCAGAGCTAAATAATTTTTATTTATTTGCAGGGAGAGCATCCAGTAATGCAGAGGAACAGCATAGAACGGTTCTAGGCAGGCTGATGGAGATCCTGTATATGATGACCAAAGAGGACATCCTATTAAAATGTTTGAAGCAACAGCAGAACAAGAGAAGCGCCATGGAGTTCATCTGGGCAATAAATACATTAACGCTGTTAATGGGAAAGAATTGACAATGTATATTGGCAAGAACCTAGAGGAAAACCTGCTGGCAACTGTAAAAAATGCTAATTATATTTCAGTTCTTATGGATGGTAGTACTGATAGTGGTGTAATTGAAAAGGAACTGGTTTACGTAATTTATGTTAATCCCAGCAATGGTCATATGGAGACTAAATTTTTACGAATTAAAGCAGTATCAGATGGCACAAGTGAGGGACTCAAAAATCTCCCCTTAGACATTCTTGCAGAGAGTGGCCTTAATGTAAAAAAAAAAAATGGTTCGGTTTGGGGCTGATGGGGTAGCTGTCAACATGGGTGTAAGACGGGGTCTTGCTGCACTTTTAAGGGAAGACCCACAGTGGTTGGTTGCTGTTCATTGTTTCTCACATAGATTAGAAATGGCCATGAAAGATGCTTTGGCTAATACCTACTTCAATGAAGTTTCAAACTTTCTAACCCAGTTGTTTTCTCTCTTATCAGAAAAGTCCTACGCGAGTTAGAGAGTTGCTGTCCAGTGCCCAGGCCATGGAGATGTCAGTTGAAAAGCCCAAGAAGGCCCATGGCACTCGTTGGGTGCAGCATAAACTTACTTAGCTCTGTTGAAACTTTGAGAAACACTCCTGACCATGCTAAGCAAAGTGACCCAACAGGTGGCAGTGAACTTGACATTGTCGTAAAAAACAGGTCTGACGTTCTCTCAGGAGCATGTCCTGAAATCACTTACAAGGGTGTAAAATTAACACACCTAAGTGCTCAATCTATTAAAACTTTTAAACAGCAGCGTAAGAAATACATTACAAATACTGAGAACTGTTGTGAACAAAGGTTCGGTTGGAATGATAAAAGTAGTATCTATAACTGTGCAAAAGTGTTAGATACCAGACTTTGGCCAACAGACCGAAAGGAACTGGAGCTGTATGGTAACAGTGACATCACTGAAGTAGCTGACCATTTTTCAGCTCTTTTGCAGCCTGACTGCGACACCAATCAAGTATTTGCAGAATGGCAAGAGTTTAAGATTTTTGCTCAAACCAGTTTCATCAATTATATGTCTGCCTCTGCTATCTGGTCAAAGCTGGCATGTGATTTCCAAAATTCTTATCCAAATCTGTTGAAGCTTGTCGAGGTGTTGAGAGTATTTCCTATGTCCAGTGCAATTGTAGAAAGTTGGTTTTCAACTATGAACAAGGTAAAAACTGACTGGATGGACAGCAAGTCTGGCAGAGGATACTGTAGAAACATTGATTCGCATTAAAAAGCAGGGCCCCCCTCCAAATGAACTCAACTTAGACAGGGCTGCAGACATATTTTTTAGTGCTAAACCAAGACATCCTGGTGATATGGCAGCTGCAGATGGTGAACCATCCTCTGCTCCCTCCCCCCCAAAACAGGCCAGAATAACTGGCTACATGCCTGGTGGAGGAGAGTAGCAAAACGGTCCTATGTTGGAGTTTATGGTCAATTACTGTCCCAGGTGGAGTAGTTTTTATGGGGCAGGAGGGCAGTTCCTTTTAACTGTCACAACTCACAATCACATCATGATTATAATTCACAAATTCACGGTCTGCTCTGGCAGACATCATCCTTCACAGCTCTTAAAATGTATCTGCTGCTGCACAATTGCTGTATTCTGACTCTGATGGCTAAATAAAACAGTATCAGTCATAGAACCGTGTGTACATGTGTATTTTATCAATATAGAGCAAGATAAGTAGATTTTATGGGGCTTTGAGCAAAAATATAAATTTTTGGTGATTTCTTATCAACTTCGGTCAATTGCTAATCATTTTTTACTTTGATTAGTGAAGACCGCTAATCAAGTCTCCAACACCAATTTGTGCCTTAGAATTGGCATGGGTGGCAATGGAGCAAGCCAGTCTGGGGTGAGAGAAGTTAAAGGATTATTTGTTCGCTGAATTACAGGGAAAGATAATAAACTCCCAGCAAAGTCCCTGTATAAAAACTCTCCTTCCTACTTGGAAGGAAATGCTGAAAAAAGCTGGGGATTCAAAATGAAATTAGTGCATTAACGAGTGTATGAGCTTGCAGAGATTTTCCACTGGGCCGAACTAATATAGTCTTAGCTAGGTGGGAGCAATATGGGATGGCAAAGGTGGGACAATTTCTGATGGGTGACACAGTGAAAAGTTACCAACAAGAACAAGGTGAACTTGGTTTACCCCAGAGAGATTTTTATTGTTACCTTCAAGTGAGGCATTATTTAACAACAGAACCAAGTAAAACACTATTAAGAGATGTTAGAGAGCATCTGTTACTAACATTTTGTGTGGGGATAGCAGGGTAGGAGAGTGAGGGAAAACTAATCATCAGAATCCACCGGATTTGTAAAGACAGTAACTTTCAATCCAGACTGAATATTCAATTTAAATGGGAAGCAGAACTGGGAGTCATCCTAAAAAGTCTGGAACCAGCTCTAGGAACAAGTGAAGAAGACAACAGCCTCTCCGATGTGGCGCGAATTCTAGTGGCAAGTGGTCACATGGTTTTTCAAAACATTGGTGATAACCCAGCACTATGGCAGCCATCCTACAGATGCCTGTTGGAGAGGGTGTGGTCAGACAGGCACACACAAACACATGTTTTGGAGCTGTTCAAAAATTCGGGGCTTCTGGAATGCCGTTCTCCAGGCAATGAACACTATCTCCAGGGGACTCACCTCCAGGAGAGAGGAAGTCATTCTGCCCTTGTACAGGTAATTGGCTAGAAAGGCACAGGTCAGGAAGCATAGCAAAACCAGGAGCAGTTTCAAAATTTGCAAATAGCATTTTCTTTTTCTCAATAACAGAAAAATAAAAAATAAAAATTATTCAGTATAACTATTTACAAAGGCAGTACAAACAGAGAAAACTAAGTCCTTCTTCTGAGGGTATCTCTTAATTCTAAGTTTCAGTCTCTCACTTTCCTTGTCTAAAGCATTGCTGCTCTTTTTATAACAAGTCTTTGCCGCGTTTACATCCTGCTTCTCACAGAATGTTCTTGTCAGTTTACAGAATGTTCTTGTAGTTTAGTTCCTTGCAGGTGCAGCAAAACAGTACATGGTGTCCCAGAACTGACCTCACGTTGACAACTCTGCAAAGGGCTTAAAAACTGCATCTCAGGTTAACTCCTTGGGTTCAAAATAGCTTTCTGCAATTATTTTAACAGTATAACTATATACAGTTTTAAACAAAGAGATCCCAGTATCAGTGATATTTCCACATAAAGATTCACATATATTTTATACACGCAGATATGCAAGGGGGAAGAAAAGACAGGAATAACAAGTGAAGGCAGACAGATAGCGAGAGGTGGAGAATTGCAAAACCATCAGAATGATCAGTTCCTAGGTCTCACAAAAAAATTTGGTTGCACAACCAGACAGAGAAGAGGCTGAAAAGGAGAGGATAGAACAGACCCTTGCGTTTAAACAAGGCCCTTGTTAGTCAACCGGTGCCCACGTTTCATCACCAACTGACCATTAAAATATAAAAAAAAGATTGGAAAGGTGCCCTCCGTAGACTGTAATGGTGCTCATCCCAGTGCTCTACCTAGCATCATGTCACAACTTTAGTGAGCGTGAGGTTGGAGCATGGGAGGCCCCAGAAACCGGGAAGTCCAAGAGATCTGGTGCGGCTAATTTTACGAAGGTCGACATTTTTTAAGGACTGCATTATTTTCAATATGTACTGCATCAATAGTGGCTCAAAGGGGAAGGCACAGATCCAGCCAGAGCAACAGCTGAGACTGTTAAGTCTCTTTATTATGTATTCTTTGGAGGACAGAAGGGAAAAGGGGGGATATGATAGAAACCTTCAGGTATCTAAAGAGTATAAAAAGAGTTGGAGTGGACGGCATTTTCAATTTAAAATGGGAGGGGACCACTAGGCGCCACAGTCTGAAACTTGTGAGAGGTAGATTTAAAAAAGAAATGAGGAGGCGCTTTTTCACGGAAAGGGTGATGTCAAAGTGGAATGAACTGCCCGAGGACGCAGTATCTTTGGAAACAATGGGAAGTTTTAAGGGGGGATGGGACAGGGAAAAATTAGAGTGGCAATGGGAGTGGGGACAGGGAAGAGGGGGAGGATCACTCTTGGGGGCGAGAAGAGGGTGGGGCAACTTCAGTAAAAGAGACTGAGCTGCAAAATCAAACAGACTTGATAGACCACTAAGGCCTTTTTCTGCTGGCCATTTTCGTATATTCATATGTTCTTATACTACACACTCAGATCCACAGGATCTGTGATACCTTGGTGTTGGGAAGACTCCCAACAGGAGTCTGTAGCCCTGGAGGGAAATATTTCTTCATGATACTCATAGTAGAGGCAGCCAAAACTATTACTAGTAAATGGCTCTCAGACCAGAAACCAGACGAGTCAAAATGTTTAGCCTGCTGCCTACAGGTTAAAGAAATGGAGAGACTAACAGCCCACCTTTGCCTGCAGAAAGAAAAATTCATGTCACGGGTGTTACCCTTTAATGAGTTCTTAAGTGACAGAGAAGGTAAATCGATCTTAGAATTCTGGCAAGAGATGCTTTAACCTAAATTCTAGACAGCTGAGCCAACCCTAGCCTGGTGGAACAAAAATCTAAGTAAGGTTATCACTTAAGCAAGCAATGATGCCCAACAGGGTGGGCGGTATTGGGCAATACTGGCAGCCAGGGGCGTAATGAAGCCCAACGCCACAGGCAGAGGGTCTTATAGACCCTGGAAGGTCCAGCATTGCCCAATACTGCCCACCCTGGAGGGTATTACTGAGTTTAGAAAATGGACTACCTGTGGCATTTTATATGGGTTTTAAAAATAGAGTGAGAATAAATGTTAAGACATTTTATTGTAAAGTAGTCCTTCCGTTTCTGTGCGGTCCATCCCCCGAGTCATTCTCTTCTACATATCCCCCCTGCACCACCACCTCCAGAACAAGGCATGGAGTTTCTTGTAAATTTCTCCCACAGCAGTCTCTTGGCATCATTGTTGTACTAAAAATAACAGTTTTCTGCTCTTCCTGCAACTCTTTTTTTTTTTCCTGCTCGGAAGTTGCAGCTGTTAGGCGCATGACTTGCATGATCCTGCCACGTAAAAGCAGTGTTCAGGTCACCCATGTAAGCGGGTCTTTGACCCATGGACTTTTCCAGATTTTAAATAAACAAAACAAAAAAAACGAAACAAGTGTAGATCGAGAATTACAATGTCGCATGGCACAGCTCTGAATGTTTTTTATCTTTAAATTTAACACAGTGCACTGTTACATTTTCAAATTTGCGGCGATAAGAACATAAGACAGGAGAACAGCCCATTTGCAATAATTCGTTTAGCGCTTCTATGTCTTGAGGTGGATTGGCATCGGGGATGTGTGTGATCGAGAAGGAGTTGCTGTATTAAACAAATGCAAGGAAAATATAAAGTGGATGTACCGTTCTTGAACAGTAGGCAGTTTTTAATGTTATTTTTTTTAATTTATTAAACCAAACTGAGACCGACTCAGGGGTGTGGGGGCTTGGCCAGCTGCCAACTCACCCACTAAGCAAAAAAAAAGAAATTGCGACATTTTTAAGATGAAAGTTCTGTAACACCAGGATACCTGTGTTGGGGCTGCCACAACTGGTACTTTTTCTATACAGGGCTCTATCTGGTAGTTAATGCACCCCCCTGGCATGACTGGCACCAATCAGAATCCTTACATTTTTAAGTCCATTTTCTAAACATCAGGTAATGGTAGTGAACCACCTGTATCCTAGATATGCACAAGCTTGGCAGCGTTTTGGCTAGGTTAATATTGAACCATATGATGCCTCCTTTGAGGGGGGGGGAGAGGGGTTCTTATGTGCCAAGTCATTTAGTGTTGTGTAGTCATTTTAATCACATATAAATGTGTGTATTATTTATAGTGCTGTTCTTTCTCTTAGGCTAGGTCTAATATTTTTAGGCTATTTGTTGTGCGATGTGTTTTGTCTATGATACAACTGTCTCAGTAATGGTCTATATTGTATAATATTTGTACTTGTTTCTATATGATGAAGTAATCACTTACTAAAAATTGCAATTTCAAAAAAAAAAAAAAAAAAAAAGGAACCCCAAATCCTCCAAGGTTGACTGGGTGAGCCAGAAGGAAGCCTTAGCCTCCTGGTACGACTCCTACCCCGTGACTAATCAGTCATCCAGGTAAGGGAAGACCACCACACCTTGCCTTCACAAAAGAGTTAGAACCACTGCCAGGCACTTTGTGAAGACCCTTGGTGCTGGGAATAGGCAGAAGTGTAGGGCCACAAACTAACAGTGGCAGTTCCCTACCCTGAACCTGAGTTACTTTCTGTGGGAAGGTCTTACTGGGATATGAAGTTAAGGCATTCTTCAAATCCAGAAACCCCAACCAAGGCCCCTGCTACAGAGACTGGATCGCTGAGGACAGTGTCAGCATCTTAAACTTGTCTTTTTTCAAGCATTTGTTCAGAAATCTTAGGTCTAAAATGGGTCACGACTCTTCATTTTTCTTGTGGATGATGAAATAACCTGGTGTAGAGGCCCTTGCCGCACTGGGTGGAGGGAACCTGTCCTGTTGCTTTGGCCTGCAGCAGCTTTTTTACCAACTCCAGCAGTTTTTTCTTCTGGAGTATGAGGTGGGAAGGCCCTGTGTGCCTGCAGTTTTGGAAACTTTCTGAACTGCAGAGAGAGACCCTGACTATTTCCAGGACCCACCTGTCTATGGTAATGTTTTTCCAGGTCTGAAAAGAGTGAGCTAACCTTCCTCCCATTGAAAATAGCTGGATGACCTGTTCAGACCTGTCAGGGGTTCTGCTCTGCTTGCACCTTGGGAGCTGGGGTGGCTGCAGCCTGCGTCACACTCTGCTCACCTCTGCCCCTGAAGAAACCTCTCTGAAGAGGGTAGTCATAAGTCACATAAGTGAGGGGACATAACCCCTGCTCCTATCTCCCATTCATAGGGTCTATGAGAAATGGAAGCCTTATCTTTCTCAGTGTTGCTTTTAAAGGTGGTCTTATATTTATCCACCTTTTTATGTCACCTTTTATTTTGTCACCAAACAGAATTTCCCTCAAAGGGGAATTCCATGGCCTTAGTTTGAGTGTCCTGAGAGAGGTTCACAGTCCTGAGTCAGGCAAACCTCCTGAGGAACACTGCATGAGCCATGACCCTTGGGGCGGTGTCACTGGCATCTACAGCCCTGTGAAACTGGTACTTGGTGGCATCCAAAGCAGCCTTTGCTGTGTCAGCCAGGTCCTGGGCCAGATCACCTGCAGCCTTTTTGGTCATGTTCACTACAGAAGTCCAGAAGGCTTTCTGGTTCTGAGCTGCACAGGCCATATAGACTGCCTGTCTCAGTAAAAGGGAGGCTATCATGTAAACTTTTTTGCTCATGCTTTCCAGTTTCCTGGAATCCCTCTCTGGGAGTTGAGAGGAAAGTGGGACCTTGGCCTCGTCACAGACAGTGGTCTGAACCACTCTTTCATGACCAAGATGAATGTAAAGATACTCATCGCCCTGCCTATCCAACTGGTATTTCTTTTCTGTCCTCTTGTCTATACCAGCTGCTGAAGTGAGGTCCACTAGGATTTTTGATGTGGCCTTCTTCACAGAATTATGTATGGGAAGAAACACCCTCTTTGTGGGAGTTAGGCCCATCATGTCCAAAATTCTACCTCATCCTTGTCCTCTGCTGTTTCCTGAGAAGATAGATTGAGGGTGCTTGCCATGTGCCTCACAAAGGAATAGTGTGAGGAAAACTCCTCTGAGGACCTAGAAGGGGAACCAAATTCCCCAAGTGGGGAGCCATCAGGCTCTGGGCTCATCCTCCTCCACCTCTTCATATCAGCCTCCTCCTCCACCACAGGCTTTGCTACAGGTTGTGGAACGGGGAAGGGGGGCTTGCATGGCCATAAAGGCTCCCATAGTTTGGAAAGCCTGAAAGAACTGCCAAATCATAGCCATGTCTTCAGCCGAGGGCATTCTGTTTCTGTCCACTGGCCATCTCCTTTGCTTCTTCAGCTGGAGGGGCAGCCTTGTGCTTCTTTGAAGGAACCGGACTCTCCCCAGAGCCATGCTGTGTAGAGGAGGCAGACTGTGAGGCCATGATTTCCTCAAGCTTTTTGGCCCACTTTTTTAATGTTTTGGGGAAAAACCTGATGCAAAGGTCACAACTGGAAAAGTCGTGATCCGGAATCAAACAGGAAAAACACAACTTGTGGCAGTCTGCCTTAGCCAGGAGTTTAAAGCACTGCGTACAATTTTTAAAACCTGTGGATCCGGTCCTCTTCTTGGGTTTGTCAAACATGCCAATCACTGACAGCTCAGAAGAAAAAAATGGAGGTGTGGTTCCCAGGGCAAGCGGTTCGGTTCCCACCGCAGATGGGAACCGTGATTAAATATCCTTTTTTTTTATTTAAAAATGCCCAATGTCAGAATCAAAATAGGCAAAAGTTACCGGTTCAGTTCCCACATGGAACTGGAAAAAAAAACCAAAAAACTGTCAAGTAGTGACTAACAAAATCAGTACTGCTGTAAAATAAAAGGCAAAATACTAAAGAAAAAAAGTTTAAAATTGTGGTTTCGCAAAGCAGGAACCACGTTTAAATAAATGATTCTCGGCTCACTGAAAATGCAAGGGAACCAAGAAAAGCACACACCAACTAAATAAAATACCGTAAACTAATGCAGAGTATCAAACACTAACAAAAAGAAATACAGCACTAAGATAAACAAAGGAAATAGCTCAAAAATGCCGGCACTTGGAAGAGCGACTTTGGGGTGATGTTTCCCATCAAGTGGAGAAATAAAGCTACTGTTAGAGGGCAGGGGAGACCATGACCACAACAGAGTTTCGAATTTCATTCTAAAGTTCTCTAATTAGCATACAATTCTAGGCTCCAGGACAGCTCAGTCCAAGAGACTGACTGCTCTTGTCAAGCATAGTGAGGGATTCCTGGGATTGAAACATGGAATCACGATGTCATTTGTATACAAGCAGCTAAAACTAATAATAAAGTCCAAGAGGCAATAATCTTGTTTTTATGTCACTTCCCTCAGTAATAAAGAAAAAGGGGGGGAAAAAAACCCTGCAGCAATATGGTTCTAGCTGAAAGGTACAGGGAGTAAATACACAGAACTGTAAAACAGTGGACTGCAGGTTCACCCCCCTCCTCATGGGCCACAAACAATATGTCTAAGAAAATCTGAGCTACAGTAAACTTGTAGCCATGCCAGTGGCATGGAGGACTACTGAGGCACTGGATGCCTCACTTCCTGCCACACTGGCGAGCTGGGTTTGGAAATGGACCAAGATTACTTGGGGGGCTGGCATGGAAAAGGAGGGTTAAGCGTCCTTTGACGTATCTCCTCCTTCGGGGTGAGGGGGGACATGAATGCTAATGCTTGGTTGCCACATAGTGCATAGTAGAAGGCACAGCTGCAGTCATCAGAATTAAAATTTGGGTGTAGGCACTGAAATTGTGCATCATCTTCATAGTCTACATGTACGCCATTGCAAGCCATCAGCTCTAACTCAAGGGGAGTAGTGGGCGGAAAAGAACTGCTGTCTACAGGATGATGCTGCAACCCTGAAGGCACCACACCACCACCATCATCCATGGCACCCACTCACACAATGACGTAAGAAGTAGATGGGATTAAGTCCTGGAGATGGGGTGAAGGAGCTGGGATTCAACAGCAGAAGGGGGCCAATGGGGAGGGGCAGGAGGATAGGAATATACAACAAGAAAATGATTGCAAAAATATGTATTTATTTGCTTTTGGTAACTGGGTAGGTGCTCTAGGCATAGAGATGCCTATTTTCAGGCATGACCCAGGAGGATATAAGTTGAATACATGACAACAAATAATGTGAAACAGTACATCAAATGGGTGAAACAGTGGGTTGGAGGTCAAATATACAATCGACTTAGTGGTTGGGAAAATAGAGTATAAGACAAAGTCAAAAAAACATAAACAAGTGCAAAATCAACGATAAAGAAAGTACAAGACTGGTGGAACAGCGTGCACAGTATACATTAAGGTGCCATTAAGATTTGAGAGAGTAGGAACACCGTAAGTCAACTTGTGAGTAAACCGGAACTGGGGGTCCACAGAGATGAAGTAATTAGAGTAGTGGAGAAGAGGTATGAGCTACTTCAGTGGATTAGTCAGGGAGGGAGAAAAGGGACTAAGAGGGAGGAAGAGGAGGAGGAAGGGGTATTCAATAGGAAAGGGTGAGGGATGTAAACGTACAAGGATGAGAGCATGAAGGAGAGGTGAGGGAAAGTTCTGGGAGAGAAGCATATAGGAACGATAAGTTGAACTGTGTGTAACTCTCACATTTTTCAAAGTTATCAGACTGGTATCAGGGGCCCAGTAATGGGAACGTAACTAATATGCAATTTAAATCAACTATTGCTGGTGTTTTTTATTCATTATTGACATCCTGTTGACATATTTGAAGCTATTATATTTACATTCTGCATGCTGTTTTTTCCCCAACTCTGCTTACTGCTCTTAGGTCTCTGCCCCTGGATACCACTCCTACAGGAAAGATAGGACCAACAAAAGAAGGGGAGGGGTACTCATATATGTAAAAGGTACCGTGAGTTCAGCAGAGGTTTTCCTGCAACACAAAGTCAGATCTGACAGTGATTCAGTCTTCGTACGTATCACCCTGGGCTACGGTAAGCACCTCACCATAGGATGCGTATACAACCCCCCTAAGAATGCCCCTCAATCTCTGAAGGCATTCCTTCAGGACACTGTCAAACATGTCGCCACTGAACACCTCATACTGGGAGACTTCAACCTGAACTGGGCCCAGGACTCCACCCAGTCCCTCTCGGGCCTGATATAGGAGGCAAACCTTGTACAGGTAATCTCCGAACCCACCAGACTGAACCACAAAACAGGGAATCACTCTACCCTCGACTGGGATCTTGTCAATAACCCCTGCAATATACAGTCTGCAGGAATCATGGCCGACACACTGAGCGGCCATTCTCCTATCTTCTATATCTGGAAGAATAGGGTGCCCAAAGGGCCACCTCATATTCTGGCCATGCGGGATTACACCCACTACACACCCAAACAATTCTCCGATCATCTAACCAACCTAGACTGGAGCCCGATCAAGAGACTCCCTACCCTGGATGAGGCCGTGGCCTTCTTCCAGAGGACGCTTATTACGGCAGCTAACCTCCTTGCCCCGATGAAAAAACTTAGTGCTAAGGGCAGCTGCTACAAATGGATTACCCCGCCTCTAAAGGCCCTTATGAAGCACTGTGACAAGTCTTGGCTAAGGTTCAAACACTCCTCCCTACAGGGCGACCTTGTGACATAAAAAACCCTCAGGAATCAATGCAAATTGGCCATAAAAAGGCAAAAAGAGAGTACGTCATGCGCCTTCAGAAAAACAACCTAGGGAACCCCAGACTTTTCTGGGCTCACATCAACAAACTGGTAAAGGGGAATGGCAAGCACGAACCAGGCCCTATCGAGGTCAATGGGCAATTAACTCAAGATGACCTTTTAAATGCCACCTCCTTAAACAACCACTTTACTAACCTAGACTTGTACAAGGCTGGCTTACCCACCCTCATCAGTGACCCAAACACATGGGTTCCCCCTGACCTCAATCCCCCATCCTTTCATCTAAGACTGGTCAAACCGAAGGAGGTACTATCACAACTTAAAACCCTAAAAATCTCTGGCTCGGGGAGACCCGATGGGATTCATTCCAAGTTGCTAAAGGACGGGGCCCTAGCCAGACCCCTATCCTGGCTCATCAACCGCTCCGTTGAAGAGGGTGCCATCCCCACACAGTGGAAACAGGCCCACATGGTCCCGATCCACAAGGGCGGCCGCCAAGAGTCTATTGGCAACTACAGACCAATCTCCCTACTCTGCATCCTGTCAACAATCCAGGAAAAGCTGATCTATGGGCAACTCCATGACTATCTGGAGGTCCATAAAATCCTGTCACCCTCCCAACACGGCTTCAGAACCGGACATGGGACAGACACGGCACTGACCAAACTTGCAACAGACGTACTCTGAGACATGGACAAGGGTACTCGTTGACCTCTCCAAGGCCTTCGATCTGGTCCACCACAATCTCCTACTCACTAAGCTGTGCAACATAGGCCTTGACTGCCACGCTCTTAAGTGATTCGAGAGTTACTTGATCGACCGCACGCAGAGGGTAAAGTGGAAGGATGCCATTTCTGGGCCACTCCCACTAAAAGAGGGGGTACCTCAAGGGTCGATACTCGGCTCCTTCCTCTTCTCCCTGTTCACTACTGAACTTCAGGACCATTGTGGCGGGAGCGCTGTCGTCCAGTAAGCGGATGATACAGTCATCTACCGGTCCTCCGCCAATCTGGGAGACCTTAGCCACGAACTCCAAGATGACCTCCAGGTACTGGAGCACTGGTTCACTGAGAACAGAATGGTCCTCAACATGGCCAGAACTAAGGCAATGCTGTTTGGCCCCAGATCCCTTGGACAGGACAGAACACACCACCTACAACTCACCACTGTGTCTGGCAACAGCCTAGAAGTAGTGCCCTCTCTGAAATACCTCGGCCTAATCCTGGACCAGGGTCTCACCCTGAAGAACCACATGGACTCAGTCACCAAAACCTTACATGGGAAACTAGGCATTCTATACCGACTGAAAGACCAGCTCGTACTCAAAGCTAGACTCTCAATCGCCACCAGCGTCCTCCTCCCGACAATCACATACGCCGCCCCAGTCATGCAAGGGTTGGGAAAGCTGGAGATGCACAGACTACAGGCGGTCTACAACAAGGTGTCTATGTCTATGTCTATGTCTAACACGTGTCTATGTCTTCTGTTAGCACCCTTTGCAAACTGTGTGAGAGGCCTTTCAGCACCATGCATTTCTGCTTAAAGCTGGACCGGCATAACATTCTGTGGTGATTTGCATATGCAGCCCATGATGCTTTGCATTGTGTGGGCATGTGTGAGTTTGTATTTTCTTGAAACTTGGCTTCCCAGCCAAATGCCCTTTGGGGTAACCCTTGCCTCAGTGTTTGTGCACAGAGGTTCTTTGTCTTTTAAATAGTTTTTTATTTTAATGGGTTCACCACAACATATCCAAGACACACTGTCTTAAGGGTAGCTGGTCCATTCCACTGGGGTGTCAAACAGACGAGGCATACTGATGAGTCCTGGTAGGACGAAACACGTGTCTATGTCTTCTGTTAGCACCCTTTGCAAACTGTGTGAGAGGCCTTTCAGCACCATGCATTTCTGCTTAAAGTTGGACCAGCATAACATTCTGTGGTGATTTGCATATGCAGCCCATGATGCTTTGCATTGTGTGGGCATGTGTGATTTTGTATTTTCTACAACAAGGTGGCTCACTTCGCATCCCAGGCCAACCCTAGGGATCACCACTGTGACTCCCTATCTCTCCTAAACTGGCCCTCACTGGATGCGTGCCTCCAGTAGCCCCTGCTCTGCCTAGCGTACAAGTTAGTCGGCCTCACACCCCCAGCCCCTCTGGCCTCGTCGCTCTTAAGGCCAATCACCGACACCTCCGTACATCGGGCCGAACTCTCCTAGATGTCCCCAGGACCAGAACCAAAGTAGGCGGTAGGTTATTTGCCCTCACCGTGCCCACTCTGTGGAACCAGCTTCCGCCTGGGGTGCAGGAAGCCCCTACAATCAAACACCTCGACACTAGGCTTAAGGCCCACCTTGTGGTCGCCAGTTCCTGCTGCTGCACCGGCTCCTGACATGACCCCTGAGATAAATGACTAACCCGACTCCTATCCTCCAACACTGTCCCAACAATATGTCAATCTGCTAATTAATCGCTCAAGGTTATTACTGCTGTACAACCTACTCATCACTTTTTTTGTACTGCTATTCTTCAGCTCTGATTTCCTAACTGCATTGTTGTGACTCCTGTAACTGGCACTAAAGCTGTATTTACTTCTTGTTTTATGTTATTCCCGGGTTGCCCCTGAAAAAGGGACCTCCGGGGTTCAGTGGGACAAGCTGGTCACCAAAATTTAATAAATAAATAAATAAATAGGCATTTCCTGTCTGTAACTGGGGGGAAACACACACCCACAGTGTGAGGATTGATGTTTATCTTCAAAGCCTTATGATGTCTGCTAGCCGGCTAAAGGGCAGAAGTACCAGTTTGATGGGGCTTTATCCTTTGAACTACAAGAAGTTTATGTCCATCAATGACTTGAAAACTCTCAGTTTTCTCACCATTGACTTTGGCGACACAAGCCTCTTGCATTTCTACATCCATTGGCTTATACAGTACACACCTATACAGCTCCCTACACTACCGTAACAATATGTCCTCTGTGTGCATACACGCAAGCAGACATAAAATGGAATGATGAGGACAGTGAGATTGAGTATGCACTGTTGGGTGGTTTACAAGCACAAGGGGACAGGAAGTAATGATCAGTATCCTTTTACTGTAGCAGGAAGCACAGCAACCTGTAAACACCATGGAGAAACTTGAGTTTAGGCCCCCCAATGGCTGGCTCACAAGATGAAAGCAGCTGCATAACACTGAGTTCAAGAAAATTCATGGTGAACAACTTAATGCCAACACTGAGAGTGCAGACACATGGCTGCATGATGTGCTGTCAGGGGCTCTTAGTGGCTATGCCCCACATGATATTTTTAACATAGATGAAACTGATCTGTTTTATCAACGTATGGGCCATGGCTCACTAACATTTAAAGCTGAGACTCTAAAGAGGTAAGGGTGAATTCTGGTGTTGTACACTTCTGACAATATCAGGGACCAAGAAGAAACAATTACTAACTGTAGTAATGTTGTTTCAACTCAGGGATCCATTAATGAGCCTTACAAATGTATCAGTCCACAAGAGAGTGCTGTTTCAGAGACAGAATTTTATGCTAATGATAGAATTTAGAATACAAGTTCAAACTCAGCATAGTGGTCACACTTCCCCTGCTGTTCTAATGTCCTATTTGTTCCTACAGCCAGGGGAACAGTGAGTGGTCGACCTTCACCTTTTTTGTTTTTACCCTAACCAGCAGGACAAGTTGATTCAAAACTGCACAAGTCAGCAGATGGTTGCACTAATCCACAGTTATAATGGAGACTTTTGCTAATTTATACAGGAAAAGAATACAAGGCAATACTCTAATTATTTCACATGTATCCTGCTCATACATTTCTTCCTACCCAAGCAAAAAAAAAAAGATATGCCATGCAATCACACACATTCTGCACCACCCCTCCCCGATCTGTACCATGGCCCCTTTTGTCTCTTTCTGCACCCCAAACCCAAGCAGTGGGTATTCAGTCAAGCAGTCCTAGTCCTGCACACACAACAGCCAATATCATCATGCACTTCACCACACTCGCACTCCCACCCACAAGGCAATGAACAGGGTCAGGCAGAGAATTAAAAATTACTCACCTTAGTAATTGTGTTTCTTCTAATGGAGTCTTGCTGTATTCTGACAATCTGCAGTTAGCTCCAGCCTTTAAACTGCCCCGGAGAGTATAGGGTTAATTTTCTATGCAGTGCATAGAACGTTGAGCTCGAGCTCGGTTGAGGTCTCTGTCTGCAGCCCTTTGAAACCCAACCGACAGATTAAATGCGAGCAAAAACTCACCAACTAAACTATGTGGAAATTGTAAAATTTTTAACTAGCCAACTGGCAACAGAAAGTTTTGGATTCCCAAAGGAAGACTCAAGTCAGAAACCCAAAACCAAAACCAATCTAAAATAAGGATAATAATGCAAAACACCCCAAATAAAAGGAAGGTGTGCAAGAAGCACCCCTGGTGCAGCACTGCACCTGCCCACCACTTCCCAAAAGCCAGGTTCTGAGAGGGAGGCGGGGAGGTCAGAATACAGCAAGACTCCATTAGAAGAAACACAGTTACTAAGGTGAGTAATTTTTTCTTCAAACAACATGAAGTCTTGCTGTATTCTGACAATCTACAGACTACCAAGCAGTACCTCCATGGAGGAGGAGAGAACCTACTTTGGGAATAGGCTCTGAAGTACTGCTGTGCCAAACCGAGCATCACTCCTAGCCTGGATATCCAGAGAGTAATGCTTGGTAAAGGTATGGACTGTTTTCCAGGTGGCTGCTTGACAAATTTCTAACAGAGGGATATCCCTGGCAGCAGCCAGGGAAGCAGCTGTACCTCTTGTAAAGTGAGCCCTCAGGCCTGAGGGTGGAATCTTTCCCAGTTTCTCATAGCAGAATTGTATACAAGACACAATCCACCTGGCAATAGTTCTCTTGGTGGCAGGTTTGCCCTTTTCCACTTCCCCATAAGTGAGAAACAACTGGAGGGAGTCAAACCTGTGACCCTTGGTGCGCTCTATGTAGTAGCAAAGGGCTCTTTTAGCATCTAAACTCTGTAGCCTCCTCTCTCCTGAAGAAGAATGATCAGTGAAGAAGACAGGAAGAGACACAGACTGATTCAAGTGGAAGTCTGAAACCACTTTGGGCAAGAACCTCCTATTGGTTCTAAGGACCACTTTATCTCTATGAAAGGAGATAAAATCAGGTTCCACTGACAGGGCTTGCAATTCACTGATACGTCTGGCAGAGGTAATGGCTACCAAAAACACAGTTTTCTAAGTCAAGTACTTAAGCTCTGCTGAGGACATAGGCTCAAAAGGAGGTTGCATAAGTTGAGCAATGCAAACATTTAAGTCCCAGGCAGGGGCAGGATCCCTAAAGGGGGGATTGGTATGCAGCAATCCCTTGAAAAATTTACAGAACACAGGATGAGATGATAGTGAGGAAGACTTCCCCACTGACAGAAAAGCAGAAACAGCTGACAAGTGTACCTTGAGAGTAGCTGGTCTGAGGCCTAGGCCAAGAAGATGGACCATATAATCCAGAACTGTAGACAATTCAGCAGTGTCTGGGGAAATATGCTTCTTGGAACACCAAATGCTGAATCTTTTCCATTTGGAGTTATAAGTCTTTCTGGTGGAGGGCTTTCGAGAAGCTTTGAGAATATCCAGAACCCCCTGAGACAGATGCAAATCTGCATACTCTTTAATTCTTCAAGAGCCATGCCTTGAGATTGAGAGACCGAAGACTAGGGTACCAAATCCTCCCCCGAGAGAAGGTTAATAGGTTGTAATTCCTGGGAAGAGACAGGGGAAGATTGACTGCTAGAGACAGCAACAGGGGGTACCACGGTTGTCTGGCCCAGTCTGGAGCAATCAGAATCACTTTGCAAGGTTGTGACCTTATCTTGACTAAAACTTTGAACAGTAGAGGAAAGGAAGGGAAGGCATACAGAAATTTCTCTTCCCAGTTCAAAATCAGAGCATCCAGAGGGACTGAACCCAAGACTGGGGGTCTGCAACAAAACAGAGGAAGTTGGTGATTGTCTGGGACTGCAAAGAGATCTATCTCTGGATTGCCCCACCTTGAAAAAATCACTTTCAACGCTAGGGGGTCCAGGGACCATTTGTGATAGCCGTGGGAGATCCTGCTCAGTGCATCTGTTAGCACATTGTCCTTTCCTGGAAGGTGGACTGCTATCAGAGAGGTCTGCATGGAATAAGCCAGGGACCACAATTTCATGGCCTCCGTGCACAAGGCCGTAGACTGAGTGCCTTCCTGCTTGTTGATGTACCACATGGTGGTGGTGTTGTCTGTTCTGACCTGAACTACCTTGTTCTGCACAGACTGAGAGAAAGCTTGCAGGGCCAGAAAAACAGCCCTGAGTTCCAGGAGATTGATATGAAGAAGGGACTCCTGAGGGGACCACAGTCCCTGGGCTGTGAGAGCCCCCAGATGAGCTCCCCACCCCAAAAGGGAAGCATCCGTGGTAAGGACCACCGAATGAGACTGAGTGACAAATGGGACCCCTTGCCTTAAATTGTCCTTATCCTACCACCATTGAAGAGCTTGGATCAGTGTCCGAGTCACTGGAATCAGCTTGGTAAGAGGGTCCTTCTTTTGGGACCAAAAGGCCCTCAGATGGAACTGAATGTCCCTCATCTGGAATCTTGCCCCTTGGACCACGGCTATAGAATTTGCCATGTGGCCTAAGAGCTGAAGGAAGTGCCTTGCTGGTCAGGACACCTGAAGGTTGAAAGAAGAAGCCAGTTCTATAAGAACTCTTGCCCTTTCCGGGGGAAGAAAGGCTCTTGCTTTGACAGTATCTAGCTCTGCCCCTATAAAGGTAAGAAGCTGCACTGGTTCGAGGACTGACTTGGGGAAGTTAAGAAGAAACCCCAGGGAAGAGAGCACTTGCTGGGTCACTTGCAGATCTGACTTGACTTGGCCTGGAGACTGACCCACTATGAGCCAGTCGTCCAGATATGGAAAAATGGAAATCTTCTGCCTTCTTAAAAAGGCCACTACTACTGCCAGGCACTTTGTAAAAACCCTTGTAGCTGATGTTAGGCCAAAGGGCATTGCTTTGAACTGATAATGGCCTGAGGGCAACTTGAACCTGAGGTACTTTCTATGGGAGCACCTGATGGATGTGAAAGTAGGCATCTTTGAGGTCCAGAGAGGCTAGCCAGTCCCCTGGCCTTAGAGAGGGAAGAATTATTCCCAGTCACTATCTTGAACCTTGGTTTTAAAAGATGTTTGTTCAGGTATCTTAGATCTAGGATGGGTCGCCACTCCACTGTCTTTTCTGGGGTAAGGAAATACCTGGAGTACAGACCTTTGCCCCAGTGTAGGGTAGGAACTCTCTCTATGGCTTCTAAGGCCAGAAGAGATGAAACCTCTGCCTCTAGGGCAACGGTTTCAGAGAAACTTGCAGGTGGAAAAGATCTGGCTCTCATCTTGGGAAATTTTTTGAAGCTGAGAACCAGTCCCTGGCTTACTACTTCCAGTACCCACTTGTCTGAAGTAAAAGACACCCAGTCCTGGACGAAGTAAGCCAGACTGCCCCCTACAGGGATAGAAGAGTCGACCCGGGCAGTCCCATCAGGGTGTCTGCTTGGCAGAGGCCTTAGGCTGAGGAGTGGATGCAGCCCTCTCATCCCTCTTCTGCCTCTCCCTCTGAAGAACCCCCTCTGTGAAAAGGGAGAAGATGCCTGTGCTTGGTAGAAAGGCCTATAAAAAGGCCTGCCCCTGCCCCTAGAATGCTGCCTTTGAGGAGTTGCCTGCCTCTCCTTGGCCTGTGCACTCCTATAAGTGGTCCTATATTCTTCCATCTTCTTCATGTAATTCTCTGTCTGCTCCCCAAACAGAGAATTACCTTCCACAGGGAAATCCATGGCCTTAGCCTGGGTGTCCTGTGAGAGGCTAGTACATCTGAGCCAAGCCATTCTCCGAAGAGCCACAGATGTAGCCATGACTCTTGATGACACATCATTGGAATCCACAGCAGCATGGAAATGTACCTTAGGTGCCTCAATCCCATCTGCAGCCACCTCCTCCAGCTCCTTGGCCAGCTGGGGGAGGCCTGTTTAGCCAGTGCCAGTACAGTGTCCCACCTGGACTTCTGGTACCTGGCTGTATAAGCCATATAATTAGCCTGCCTGAGTCCCAAAGAGGATGCCATGTATTGCTTCTTTGCCAAGGCATCCATCCTCCTGGAGTCTTTATCTGGGGTGTGTGAAGCCAAGGGAACATTAGCCCTGTCACAGGCTGCAGCCTGCACGACTCCAACATGACTGCATTGCTGGTAGAAAAACTCTGTGTCTGAGCCTGATAAAGTGTACCTCTTATCCATTCTTCTATCAACAGGAGGTACAGAATTAGGAGACTTCAAAATTTTTTGTGTCTGTTTCCCAAATGATTTGTGCAAGGGAATAGACAGTCTCCTGGACTCTGGGATGTCCATCATCTCTACAAAATCAGACTCCTCTTGATCCTCTGTAGCTTCCTCCATAGGGGGTTGAAGAGTTTCAGCCACTTTCCTGTAAAACATATAGTGGGAAGGGGACTCAGAAAGCCTAGGAGGGGAAACACCAGAAGGTCTGTCTGGGGAGATGTCCGGTTCAATGTGCACATCCAGACTTTCTGCTCCATCATAGTCGTCATCTTCATAATCCCCCTCCTCCTCAAATTCTGGTTCATAAAAATCTTCAGGGGCATATTCCTGAACCGGTGGAACCGACCGAACCGAGCACCTAGCCAACGGAGACGGATCAGACGGAACCGGGCGAAGCGATTCAACAATCCGAATCACTCGGGCAATCTCATCAACATGAACCTCTGGATCCGAACCGGCTGATTTGTCTTTCCTTTTCCTTTCCATAGGAACCGATCCCTCAGGATCAGCTCTCCTCTTGCCCGAAGAAGTATCACCCTGGTCAGAGGGCACTCCTTCTGGTTCGGTCGGAACCGAACCGGGCTGGCCATCCGGGTCAGCAGACTTCTCGGCCTCCTTTTCCTCAAGTCTACCTAATCTTTTTCCAGGGTAGACTTGGAAAATTTTACAAATTTGGCAGTCTGTATCGAGGTGTTCAAACCCCAGACAATAAACACAGATGGTGTGGGGATCGGCCTTAGCAAAGACTTCTCCACACTCACTGCAGTGTTGAAACCCAGTGGGCCCGTTTTTTTTCTTGGGTTTCTCAGACATGGCCAACCTAACCAAACTTACCCTTTTTTCGGCAACCACCAGGCAAGACTCCCTTATTGGTTCCTAATCGTGTCACGGGTATTGGAAAAAAACATTTAAAAACACTTTTTTTTTTAGAACCGATAAGGACCGGTAATCACACACTAAAGCAAAGTAAGAAAATTCAATATATAGGATCGGTTCAGCCGAACTGATCGAAAAAGCTTACAATTTCCACAAAGTAAATCAGAAAACTATCTAGTACTCACGGTACCGCAGACAGAGCCTGAACTGATAGTGCGGAATAATTTTGGCTTAAAACCGACACTTAAACCGACACTTTGACTTTTGAACCGAGCTGAAGGAGAAATCTCCGGAGCGACTGTTCAGTGAGGCGGAGTAAAGAATCTGACGGTTGGGTTTCAAAGGGCTGCAGACAGAGACCTCAACCGAGCTCGAGCTCAACGTTCTATGCACTGCATAGAAAATTAACCCTATACTCTCCAGGGCAGTTTAAAGGCTGGAGCTAACTGCAGATTGTCAGAATACAGCAAGACTTCATGTTGTTTGCAAAACACGCTCAGCTCCCACCCTGTTACCAGCCAGAGACCTGCACATCCAGAAGTGTCTGAGCAGCCTCAAGTTTTAGTTTAGTTTTTATTTCACGTAAAACTCTTTAGGCTTGTGCCCGCTTTCAAATAGTTTAGAGTCAGCTACACACAAGAAATATACAAATATACAGTAATGGATACAGGTAACAATTATGTACATGTAGCGTTGGATTTTGTAAACATTACATGACAAGCTGTATAGTGAGCAGTACACAAATGATACATTTTCAGTTTACAACAGATGTTCAATGGAAGCAAATACATGTTCCGGGGGAGTGAGTATGGAAAACAGCTGGGCTTTAAATGATTCAGGAGAGTGGCAATCTCTAAATGTGTCCGTCAGTTCATTCCAATGTTTTGCAAAATGACAGGAGAAGCAGTTTTGACCCAGCGCAATTCTCCTGCTAGGTATCAGTAGAGAACAACATGCCATGCTCCTAGTGCCATATATGTCCACATAATTGAACACAGACTGTAGACCTGGGGATCGTGGGCCTCGAAGCACTTTATAGCCTAAGCCCAAAGCATAATAAAGCACCCTCGAGCTGGGGTTTAACTAGTTTAGCCAAGTACACAGGACACAGGTATGGGTATAATTTTTAATGTCTCGCGCAAGGTGGCAGGCCCCTGACCTGGGACAGTGCACTATCATTCGCTGAGCCATAAATTACACCACCATAGTCAATAATGCTTGTGATAAAGCTCTGTACCAGTAGTTTCTTAATCTCAGGTAGGAAGTTGCCCCTGTGCCTATAAAGGAATCCAAGTCTTGCGTTTACTGCCTTAACAAGGTAGTCTACATGATTTGCAAATGGCAGGGCACTGTGCAGGATAATGCTTAAGTATTAGGTACTGAGAGGGTGGTGGAGCCATGGAATGCGCTGCCTAGGGGGCTGGTGGAGGTAGAGACGGTGGAGGGTTTCAAGAGGGGGTGGGACAGGTACAGGGGAAGGTTTCTGAAAGCAAAATCCAATGCAGCAAGAATATCCGGAACTGGGAAGGGAGAAGCCAGAGAAGGCGAGGGGGCACCAAGGTCAGCTCCCAGGGTGGGGGCTGACCAAACGAGCAGACACGAAAGACCATTTAGGCCTAGTCTGCTGGCATTTTAGTATGTTAGTATTTAAAGGTTTTCACTTGCTCAAGTGTGACCTCAAATGAAGAAGAAATGCCTAAGTCAGCAGAGATGTTAGGCTTGTTGCGATCACAAAACAGCATGCATTCAGTCTTCCTCTCTTTCATTACAAAGAGGTTTGAAGTAAACCATTCCTGGACAGAGGAAAAGTCAAATGAGCCACGTGCAGATCTAGAAGATTTTAAGGGTTGGGGCCAACTACAGCTAGGGGGCTTGAGAACAGAAAACTGCAACCTTTTATTCATATACACCAGGCACAAAAAAATAAGCTACTCACCTGTAACCACAGTTCTAAGAGGTAGCATGTTATAATGGCGACTGAAATTGAGCAACTCAGTTTTGAGTGACTCAGTTTCAGCGCCTGTGATGTGAGCTACCCTGAAAGGGTAACGAGGTGCGGTTATAGCGCCAAGGTAGAGGACAAATGAGCAAGATACTAGAGGGCAAAGGACCGGAAGAGGAGGGTTCAGAAAAGGGAAGGTATGTGGGGTGTAGTTTGGCAGTGTGCTACCGAGCTGCCATTCTGGTATGGTGGCAATGGTAGCGGCTATAGTAAAGAAGGCCCAGGGTTCGGGGCTGAGTAGGGATTCTATTTTGTTTTGAACCTGTGCAGCACTTAAATTTTTTTTCTGTCCGAGTTTCTCCCCTTCCCTGACATACAATCCCTGAAGTTGAGCATCCTAATTTAGGTGGGTTAGGAGACACATCCCCATAGATACACTGTTTTCCGTCGCTGTTGTTGGGTTCACTGGGGTGCACATTGCTGTTTTGATTTTCAGTGATGTACACTCGCTGTAACAGCAATCGCTGTTATGACATGGAACCATTCTAGGAGAGGTAGATGGTTCACATCTGCACATTGCCAGTCTCCTTTAACAGCTAATTTGCCCAACTGTCTTTAAGAGAAGCTCCTCCTACCAGTTAGGTGATATATTCCTGTGCTCCATCCCATGATTTCAGATGTTGAATGCTGGAAGCAGGGATCTATGTGCCACTTGCCACGGGAGGTTGGTTGGGTGGTGTAGTTGTGAACCATATACCACTCCTAGAACTACAGTTACAGGTGAGTAACCCATTTTCCTAGGGACGTGGATATAGTTCACTTATCCACAGACTAGCAGACTTCTAGCAGTTCTCTGGGAGGAAGGGGAAAGGCGCGCACTCCTATTTGATGAAAAGAGGTTGGAGACCCGTGGTCCTAAAAGCAGCATCCCAGTGTGGCTCAGGTTCAATGCTGTAATAAGAGATGAAGGTGCGTGCTAACTTGCAGGTAGCCATCCTACAAAACTCCTTTATGGAGACATCCCTGAAAGCATCCACTGAGACAGTGGTATGTCTGGTGGAATGAGCCCCTAAACCATCGGGAGTCTCCCAACCAACCAACCTATAGCAGAGGTCAATGCAGGAAACAATCCACCTGCCAGTCATCCGCTTAGCTGCAAGTCTGCCAGGCGCGGCTTCAGAGTATGTTACAAAGAGGTGGTGAGTTTCACCCCGAACTCCACCCAAATGCTCCTTACAAGAGAATGCCCGCTAGAGCGCCAATGTATTGAGTCTACGGTGAGCCTCCAAAGAAGGGATGGTAAAGTATACAGGAAGGTTAAGCACTTGGTAAAGGTGAAACTCCAATACCGCCTTCGGGAGGCACTTCAGGTGGGGGCGAAGGACTACCTTGTCCTTGTGGAAGACCAGGTATGGAAACTCCACTGAGAGCACCTGAAGCTCACTGATCCTTCTGGTGGAGGTGATGACCACAAAGAAGGCAGTTTTCCATGACACGTGTGACATCTTACACCTGTGCACAGGCTCGAAAGGCTTGCCCATGAGCACTGCCAGAACTAGCAACAGATCCCAAGGTGGTTGTGGTTCATGTGCCGGCAGATTCAAGTGGTCAAGACATCTGAATAAGTGCCCAACCACCTTCTCCTGCACCACTGTCGGCATACCAGCCTCTGCCCAGTATGCAGAGATGGCTGCCAGGTGCTCCTTGAGGGCTGTCAATCTCAGTCCAAGCTGGGAGAGGGAACACAGGTAATTCAGAATGCTAGCCAAGGAGCAGGCAAGGGGATCAAGCTCCTTGCCCTGGCACCAAATGGAAAATATTTTCCATTTAAAGGTGTAGCACTGACGAGTCAACTCCATTCGGGATGTCTCCACAATGAGGAGCACATCTTCAGAAAGTCCAAGAGCCCGGAACTCTAGTCACTCAGGAACCAGGCTGTGAGGTGCAGGGATTGAAGATCCAGGTGCAGGATCTTCCTCCAGTGACAAGACAGCAGATCCAGGCACAGAGGCAACCACCATAGAGGGCTGCTGCTGAGGTTGAGGAGATCTGGGTACCAGAACTGGCAAGGCAAGTCGGGGGCTGTCAAGATCATCCACGCCCTGTTCCTCCATACCTTGACCACTACCTTATGGATCAATGGAAAGGGAAGGAAGACATACAGGAAGCCTGGGCAAGGACCTCAAGAAGGCATCCCCCAACAGTGTTTCAGATTCAGGGAGGCTAGCACAAAACAGCCTCAGCCTCAGCTTTGCATTTTCCCTGGAGGCAAAAAGCTCCACCAGAGGAGAACAAGTGGTTCACCACCTCCTGATGCAGAGACCACTCATGCAACATCTCACCCAACTGACTGAGGGTGTCCCCCAGCCAGTTATTGGCTCCTGCGACATGAATCGCCAGAGATCTGTACCCAAGCTGTGCATGAGGGTGCAGGTGCAGAGGGCCTCCTGACACAAAGGAAGGGAATGCATGTTGCCCTGCTTGTTCAGGTAGAACATGGTCATTGTGTTGTCCATCTGGATTTGCATGACCTGACTCTGGACAAAAGGAATTAATTCTGTCAGCGTACTGCAAGATCTTGCAGGTTGATATGGTGACAGGACTCCCTGAGCCCGTGGGCTCTGTGGTCCCCCAGATGCCCTCCTCATCCCACCAGAGAGACATCTGTTGTCAGAATGACTGCTGACTCCAAGCAGACAAATGGGACTCCTTCCTCCAAATGTTCTGGGACAAGTCACCACTGGATGGTGTCCACATTGGCTGGATCACCGCAAATGACTGGTCCAAGTAGCCTAGACACGGGGACCACTGAAGGTCCATATCCCACTAAAGATGCAGCATCTGCCAGCAGGCCAACTGGACCATGCTGATGCAGGACACCATGTACCTCAGCAGCCACAGGAAGTCCCAGGCAGGGTGTGAGCGCCTAACCTGAAACGATCGGGCAAAGGAGGTAAGATCCAGTGCCTGGTCTGCATGGAGTTGGGCCTTGACCTGGAGGCAGTCTAGGTCTGCCTGAGTGAAGTGAATCACCTGCAAGGGGTTCAGTTCAGACTTGGCCGGATTGATCAAAATGCCCAAGTATTTGCAGATCTGAAGGGCCAGATCCCTGGACTGTTCCACTGCCCCCCCGAATGACCTATCAGTCAGTCATCAAGGTAGGGGTATGCCCTGACCCGCTGGCACTGCAGGAATGCTGCCGACACTGCCAAGCACTTGGTGAAGACCCTGGGTGCCAAGGACAGCCTGAATGGTATGACGCAGAACTGAAAGAGAACCTCTGCTGCATGAAATCAAAGGTACCACCAGTGGGATGGATGCACAGAAATGTGGAAGAACGCGTCCTGGAAGTTCAGGTATCAGAACCACATGCCTTGCTCCAGAGATGGTATTATCAGATTCAGCATGACTATCCTGAACTTGCGCTTCCTGATATACTGATTCAGATCGTGAAGATCCAGTATGGGGCACCAACCTTGTCCATTTCAGGACCAGGAAGTACCTGGACACAAAGCCCTAACCTGCCATGGAGTCTGGGACATGGGCTATGGCTCCTTTTTGTAGGAGTCAAGAAACATCCTCCCTGTGGGCAGACAGCGTATCCTGCAACACCGTGGACCCTCTTGGCCTTTAAACCAAGAGGCAACCCTCCACCCACCACCTCTAGGACCCACTTGTCCAAGGTAATTATGGACCAAGCATGCCAGAAGTGGTGCAGCCAACCCTCACGGGGAGCTGGGGAAGGGACTGGATGGGTGGGAAGTAGACACCCCCAACCTGTCAGTAGAAAGCTTTGGAGGGGGCACCAGCACCTGCTGCCGTAGGGGCACCAGAACCCCTACTCCTGCCTTCTTTGGCAACCTGACCGGGGAACTTGGTCTTGGGATGTCAAGCCTGCGAAGGCCCCTGCTAGAGCTGTTGCTGCCAAAGCTGCTGTAACAGAAAGGGCTGAAACTGAAAAGGCTTTTTACATAGAAACATAAATGTTGTCAACAGAAAAGGGGCCCATCCAGTCTGCCCTAAAAATATCCTACCTATTGTGTCACCGCAGACCCTACATGATCTGTGCCCCAGCCCTGTTACTAAGGTCCCCTGAGTCTATCCCAAGGATGCTTGAATCCTGATACCATTTTAGCACCCACTACCTCTGTCGACAGTCTGTTCCAGGTGTCCACCACTCTAAAGAAGTACTTCCTCACATCCCCCCTGAGCCTCCCCCTTACAGCTTCATGTCATGCCCCATTGTCCTTGAGCATCCCTTTCTAAGAAATATGCCACTCTCCTGTACCTTATTTATACCTTTGAGGTATCTGAAGGTTTCTATCACGGTTCCCCTGTCCCTTCTATCCTCTAGAGAGTACATATTTAATTCTTTGAGTCTTTCCTCGTAGGGCTTCTGATACAAGCCATGCACCATTTTGGTTGCCCTCCTCTGTACTGCCTCCACCCGATCAATATCCATCCTAAGATGGGGCCTCCAGAACTGGCCACGGTACTCCATTTAGGGCCTCACCATCGCTCTACACAGTGGTAACACCACCTCCCTCTTTCTGTTTGTGATACCCCTCCCTATGCACCCAAGAATTCTACTAGCTTTTCCTCCTGCTTTCTCACACTGCCTTGTCCCCTTCAGGTCATCATATATGATGACCCCTATGTCTTTCTCCTGTTTTGCTCTTGTAACCCCCAAACTAGTACACTGCCCTTGGATTCCAGTGCCCTATGTGCATAACTTTGCACTTTTTGGCATTGAAGCCTAGTTGCCATACCCTTGACCATTCTTCCAGTTTTTTCAGGTCATTCCTCATTCTTTCTACCTTCCCCCTCCCCCCAGGTGTATCCACTCTGTTGCAGATTTTTGTGTCATCTGTGAACAGGCATGCTTTCCCTTTCAGCCCTTCTGCGATGTCACTAATGAAGACATTGAAGAGGTCTGGTCCTTGAAGTGATCCCTGTGGCACCCCACTGATTAGTTTTCCTTCCTCTGAGTGTACCCCATTTACCACCACCCTCTGGCTTCTGTCACTTAGCCAACTTTGTACCAATTTTACTACCCTTGGGCTCACTCCCAGGTTGCCTAGCTTGTTTACCAGTCTTCTTGGGCTGAATGATGTTAAAGGCCTTACTGAAATCTAAGTAGGCCACATCCACCATCCCTCTCTGTTTCTGAGATACTGATTCGGATCATGAAGATCCAATATGGGGCATCAACCCATGTCTGTTTCGGGATCAGAAAGTACCTGGACACAAAGCCCTGACCTGCCATGGAGTTTGGGACATGGACTATGGCTCCTTTTTCTTCAGCTTCTGCCCTTTAGAGTCCTTCTGAAAAGAGGCCACAGAATCCAGTGTGGCACTGGAATTTTCAATCCTGGTGAAGTGGCCTTCCACCCCAGGGCCAAAGAGGTTGCTGCCCAGGAAGGGGACATCAGCTAGCTTGTGCTGGGTGTTCGCCATAGAAATCCTCAGCCAGGCCCTATGATGCATCACCATGGCTGCTGCCATGGCATGGACACAAAAATCACCTACACCCAAGGCCATCTGAAATTGGTGTTTAGTCATTGCTTGACCCTGGTTTCGGACCACTTCAACCATCAGCTGCTGGCTGCCAGGGAAGTATGTGAGGATGTGATCTAGGATTCCCATCAGAGAATGACAAACATGGGCCACCATCAGGGCATAGCTCCCATGACAGAGACCAAGGGAAGACATAACATAGGCCTGTGTGGTCAAGCTTTTCGGACTCCTTATCAGAGGGCTTGTCCATGTCTCCAGTATTTCTGGCTTTATGGAAGACAGAGTCAGCAACAAGGCCAAGGGGTGGTCCAAAAATCCAGAAAGGTGCTGGTAGTGACTGCATACTTGCAGACCATATGGGCAGAGGATGCTGGGCAGGAAGCTGAGTGATGCCAAAGCTCCAGTGCCAGTCCCAAGTTGGCCTTGGCCATTGGGGAGGCAATGCCAGGGGATTCGTCCCTGCTCAGGATCTCAGTAAAGGGGTATTTAGCCCTTTTCTGGACTGGCTCCAAAGAAACCTACGTGGACTCAGACATGAGCCTCAGAAAAGCCCCAAAAGACACCAGCCCATGGTCAGTGGTCAACTATGCAGCCAAATCACAGTCGAAAGCATGAGCCCTCGAACGCTGCATTGAGGACCCATTGGAGTTATCAGAAGAATCCTCAAACACAGCCCTTTGGCTGTTTGCCACCATGCACCACTCAGGACTCATCTGAGTCCATAATCTATGACAACCAACCTGGTAAGCTGGTAGCTGGATGGGAGTCCTTAGAGGGGGGCTTCCTGCAAGAGTTGTTGTGGAGGTGGCTCCATCTGAATCAGTGGTGAGACTCGTGTCAGGGACAGTTGTCTTTGCAGGATCAGTATGGACTGAACTGGTGTTGACCAGGAGACCGCAGGGATCGAGGGTAGAGCCCTACCCTGCCCAACTAAGGCCCACTGCTGCCAAAGGAGCTCTTCACAGTGCTGCTGTATATAGCAACAAAGCCTCTCATCATCTGAGGATGAAAAAGAAGAAGAGTGCCGATGGTGGCACCTCCCAGTTGAGTGAGACTAAGAGCACAAGGAATCCCTCAATCCCAACCTGGACCTCAGGCATTGACAGGGTCCATGACACCAAGAAGATACGGCCGGAGGGGCAGTACAGGCTACCCGCACAGGGCTTGACCGTTCAACCCTGAAGGGAGGCAACTCCTGAGAGGAGACAGCCAGGTTTTTGACTGCTTCTGGTTCTCTTGACTAAGTCTGGACAGGATGGCCTTTGAAAAAGGTAGGTTCGGATGAAGCTGAACACTCAACAGCCATTAAGCAGTTGGGAGAGTCAAGGGAGTGGGAAGAGCATGCCCCTTCCATTTCCCACGACCGATGGTGGGACTTCTTCCCCTTACCATGGCAGGCAGGTCTCTCCCCCAAGGTCTGGAGGGTCCTACACATCTTGTGGAATTTTCCCCCTGAAAACCAAACCAATGTTGGCCCCTAATGGGAGCAGCGGGGAGACTATCGAGGTGCCTGCTGCAGCTTTGGCCACCACCTCTTCCATTGCTACCAGCTGGGCCGTGGACCCTGCAGCCATGGGAACCGCTTTATGTGCTTGCTTGGACTTCACTGGAGGGCACCGTTTGGCTGGCTGACCGAAGACAAGACAGGCGTAGAGTCTGCAAGGTAAATTGGGACCTTCAGTCAGGGTAAAAACAAAAACACAGTAGTTAACAGTGTGCTAGTTTGAGCTGGGGGAAGGCAGCCAATAAGCATACTTGCAGTTAGCTGGGTCAGGAGAATATCTGTGAATTAGGAGGGTGTGGGTTAGGCTCTGCCCCAATAATAACAGGTTTTTTTTAATTGCCTGTTCATCAGCCCAGGGCGACAGTATGCATGTCTCAATTTCTATTTAGGAAGAACTAGGTACCCCAGGAAAACCTGTTTTAACCTTTCAAATTATCTATTTCATTAAGGCTTATTTTTATACCATTAACACACCAAAGCATTGT
Source organism: Neoceratodus forsteri (assembly GCA_016271365.2). NCBI lineage: Eukaryota > Metazoa > Chordata > Ceratodontiformes > Ceratodontidae > Neoceratodus > Neoceratodus forsteri. The sequence goes on from CM028134.1 coordinate 983,958,122, forward strand.
TTTTAGGATGAAAGAACATGCTGGGTGGGATAAGGGTGGGAGTGAATAGATGACATTGGCTGGTATGGCCCATTGAGAAGATTTATGGACCCCTACATCTGCCATTAATGACAGCTATGGGCCTATGATTGGTCATTTCAGATTCTGGTCTGCAGTGGTGTCCAGGAAAATACAGAGTTGGGAGATTGGGAAGAGAGCTTTTGTTCACAGAGCAATCTTGCTATCAGAGCAAGGAGGCAGCTGACTGAGGCAGCTAAAACATTTCTGCTAGAACATTTCTAACTAGGGGATATGTAGACAGATACTTTATTAGAAGTGTAGTCTGCAAGGTAAATTGGGACCTTCAGTCAGGGTAAAAACAAAAAACACAGTAGTTAACAGTGTGCTAGTCTAAGCTGGGGGAACGCAGCCGATAATCACACTTGCAATTAGCTGAGTCAGGAGAATATCTGTGAATTAGGTGGTGCGGTTTAGGAAGAGGTGAAGCAGTTGTCTGCATTTACACATCCCTAGTCTTCTTACAAGAGCACTACAAAAAGATTCCCTCCCAACGTGTCCAGCATCTTCGTGTCCCAGTGAGTAAATGGAACAACAAAGGAGTGGAACAGGAGTAAGACTGGCTTCTTAGGCATTGGCAGGTGACAGTAGGCATGGAAAGAACTCTGCCGGTCAGTAAGCAAGCAATAATACCCGACAGGGTGAGCGGGATTGGGCAATACCGGACCGCCAAGGGGTGTAATGAGGCCCGATGCCACAGGCGGAGGGCCTTATAGCCCCTGGAAGGTCCGGTATTGACCATACCGCCCACCCTGGAGGGTATTATTGCGCTTAGAAAATGGACACAGAGTCATTTTGTATAGGATTACAAAAAAAGTTAAGTAATTCTATAAAAAAATGACTACAATTTAATTCTTTGTTCTTTATTGGAAAAGTAGTCCCTCTATTACTGGCAGTAGAGGGTGCTGTTGTGTTTGCTAATGTGCTTCAGGCCCCTTCCCTACCTAATTAGTGTGCTTCCTTTTTTCTTTTGTTTTTGGACCCCAACCCGATTGATGGAATTAATTTATTTATTCAAAGTTCTTTTAGTGGAAACGAGGGGTAATGATGATGAATAGATAAAAGAAAGCCATTAGTGGAGTGCCTGATCGGCGACTGGTAAAATGTAAGTGCAACGTTTTTGGGTGCTGGCAGCTGAGAACATCGAGGCATTTTACGGTGTTGGCAGTTGAGCACATCGAGGCATTTTAGATATGTTTTGGTAGTTGTGATGTGCTTCTCAGTGGCAGGGTGTGTATGAAATCAAGGCGAGACAAGCAGCATTTCTTAGTTTAGCTGCTGTGTGGAGTCTCGCGCTGCACATTCAAAAACACAGTGGCAGGAGGTAGTTCCATGAGCTGATCGGTGTTACGGCTTTGTTTTTGTAATTTGAGTTGTCTTTTTCTATTGATGGCTAAGTTTTTTATTATTTTACAAAAAAAATAAGGCAGGCTTTTGGGGGGGGGGCGTTTACCTCGCTGGTGGTGGCTGTCATCTGGTTGCCATGAAGACCAGGAAGTGGGCAGGTGGCCAACTGGAGAGCGAAGGAGGGAGAGTGTGTTCAACTGTGAAATTCTAGAGGTACTCTTGTAATAATAAAAAAAACAAAACCTGCAAAGAAATAATACTACAAACGAGCACAGTTGCCCACAGTGTGGTAGTGTGGCTGGGGAGTGCTATGTCTCGCTCAGCGAGACAAAAACATGGTGGCAATTTTGAATTGAGTTGCCGGGTATGGCCCAATTAGCAAACAGGGTTGACACTATGATATTAGTTATGTTGGTGATGGAGTCAGGTGACTGGCACTTTTTATTTGCTGGGCGTCTATTGAAAGTTAATGTACCCCCCCCCCGGCAGGGGAGCTAGCCAATCAGAACCCAGCAAATAAAAAGCCCATTTTCTAAGGTAAGGTAGACTGCACCTCTGTACTGGTTGCTGCCTGTTTAAAAGGGTGTACTGTTAGTGGAATAGGAGCAAACAATGGTGTAGGGTATGGTGGGTAAGAGCTACAAGGGTCAAACTAAGGGCAACTGAAACACATGGTAGGGTTGGATAAGAGGAAACACCCTTTCTAGGGCAGAGGGGGAGAAAGCGAACATAGAAAGGCAACTATCCTAAATTACCAACGGATCAAAAAATTGAAGAAAAATACTATCTAGGGTAAGGAGTCAAACACAAACTCCGAAAGGGAAAGGGAAGCCAAGGGGGTGTTAGTGATAAGGGAAGCCCAAAGGCAAAGAAAAGGCAGGGAAGCAAAATGTCAGGAGGACAAACAAATCATCGGGCATGGGAGTGGAGCAGTGTAATGGGCACGGGGCCACAATCTTCACAGACACATTCTTGAGACTGAGGTATTGTCCCATATGGAAGCACCTCTCTGGGCTGAGAGCAGAGGTCACTGGACTCTGAGTCAAACTGGCACAAGTACAGGGCAGCATCTGCCTCACCCAGGGGCCACCTGGTTTGCCGTCCCTCCCTCACTGGATGTCAGCTGGACCTTGGTGGGAGGAAGGAGGAAGAGCACCTGTCAGACCTTATCACTGTGCAATTCCCTCTCCATTCTGGCAGGACAGGAAAGCCAAGAGGAGGCACCCAAGGCAGGAATCTGAGGAGAGGTGTGGGTCCTCAAGGGAGCAGGCCCCAAGGAGGGTGGGAGAGACCCCCAGCCAAGGAGAAGGCAGTTGTTGGTGGGGGACTCCATAGTCAGAGGGACTGAGTTGGGGGCAGAGGAAGCCGGGGAAAGGGAAGTACACTGCATTCTAGGCACTTTGGCATGGAGGGTGGATCTTGGAAATCACCAGGGAAGAGACGGTAGAGAGGGAGGTTGATGTTGCTGTCCCTCTGGAGATGAACAATCTGGCAAAGGAAGCTGCAGGGGTAATGTAGGATACATTTAGGAAGCTGGGGGGAGGTGTGAATCCAGCAGCTCACACAGCGGCCTTCACTGAGTTACTACCCATGCATGGCTGGGGGAAGGCTAGGGAACTCCACGTCAGGCCCTTGAATGAGTGGTTGAAGGCATGGTGCAGGGAGGAGGGCTTTGGCTAAACTGGGGACTGAGATCATAACTGGGGGAGGTGGAGACCTGTACAAGGGGAAAAGGAGGGGAACAGCAGTCCTGGTGGAAGGTTGAAGAGCACTGAAACTAGCCAAGGCAGGTGGCAGAAAGACTGGGCAGAGATTGCCCCCTGGGACTAGTGCAACAGGGAACGTTAACCCAGGAAGAAGAAATCCCTGGTGGCTGATGGAAGCAAAGAGAAGGGCAGGGCAGGCAAGTCTGGAGGAGGAACTTCAGTTGGAAGAGAGGGGAAGGAGGGAAGGTGAAGACAACAAAACAGGGGAAGGCAAGACTGGAGTAACAGAGGGGGCAGGGGAGGAAAACAGGAAAGGGGGACAGGTTAGAGGACAAGAGGGACAATGAGAATGGAGAGCCCCGTGTGCCAATGTAAGGAGTCTGGAAAGCAAAATTCCTGACCCTGAGGCAATCATTATGGAGGAAGACCTGGACCTAGTGGCCATAACTGAATCATGGTGCACAGGCAACCACAGCTCGGAAGTGGCCATACCAGGCTGCACCACATTCCAGATGGCCAAGTCAGGAAGGAAAGATGGAGGAGGTTGTTTTATATGTGAAGGAAGATATAAAGGCCACTGAGATACATGGGCAACAGGGGGACAGTGAAGGGCTGGAGGTACTATGGTTTCATAGGTTTCATAGGTTTATGCAGAGTGCAGAAGACTTATTCTGTCCACACCACTCGCCACTAAGTAACTACTGATACCGCAAAATGTTGTCTCCAATCATGGATAAACCTAGAGATGGGGTCGGGCTGTTTTTGTACAGGAATGGTGTGCAGGCCTCCAACACAGGGGGAGGATTTAGACAGAGCACTAGGGGAAGCCATTAGCAAAATGGCCAGCATGAGGCAGGTTTTGATTATGGGGGATTTTAATCTGCCAGATGTAGGTTGCAGCATTCTTGCCATAGCTACATCAAAATGCAGGGCCATCCTCAACTCCATAAAAGGGGCATTTCTCAGGCAGCTGGTTTTGGAACCCACTAGGGATGGGGTAGTGCTGCACCTGGTACTTAAAGAGACAGCACTGATGATGTACAAGTGATCACTGTACTATGTGATTTGACATACGAACAGGCCAGGAAAAAAAAAACACACACCAAGATGAGGGCTGTGGAAATCAGGAAGGCAGATTTTAAAGATATGGGAAAATGCCTCAGACAATGCCTTGAAGAGGGGGAATGCTGTTTGAAGGACGTGAATAAGGGGAAAGAGGAAAATGCCACTATGACTCTCTAAGGATGTGGCAAAGGCAGTGAAGGAGAAGAAAACTGCATTTAGAAAGTACAGGGAGACACAGAAAGATGAAGACAGGGAGTTATATCAGGCAAAACAAAGGGAGGCTGGTCTTCTTGAGACTATTTCATAGTTAACAGTGAGTGGTAAAGAGAAGCCCCCTGAGAATGTCGGTATCAATGTCAATATGTGGTATAATTTATGGGACTGCCGGGCGTCACTCTGCACATGGGGGCGGGGTGATTGGGGGATGTCAGAGGGATATAGGGGTTTTCTTTTTATAAATGTTGTTTTTATACAGTTACTGTAACTCTTAGATGTTCTTGTTTATTATTTGATATGTTCATTGTTCTTATAGCGGCACAAACTGTAATAGAATATAATACATAAAAAAACAAAGGGAGGCAGGAAGGAGGGCGAGGGTAGCTAAAGCACTAATGGAGAAGAGGATAGCTAAGGTCAAAAAAGGGGACAAGACCTTCTTCAGCTATGTGAGGGAAAAGAAAGACAAGGGGAGGGGCAGTGCAGATTGGGGGGGGGGTGGGACTGCACAGAGGAAGATCAAGAGAAAGTGGAAATACTAAACAATTACTTGTACTCGGTCTTCATGGTAGAGGGTGGGGAGACCCTGCAGCAAGCTGCTGTAAGCACCAGGGAGAGGGGGGAGTGGACACAAGTCCATTCTCGATGGAGAGGGTCTGGAAGGGACTGAAAGCCTTAAAGGAGAATAAGGCGATATGGCCGGACAGGATTCATCCAAGGATTCTAAAGGAACTGAGCACGGTGCTGGCCACCCCTCTGGCAGTATTCATTAGCACCTCAGTGGAGATGGAGGAAGCTCCAAAGGACTAAGGGAGGGCCAATGTCCTCCCTCTGCACAAAAGCAACAGTAGGGAGGGTGCTAGCATCTACAGGCCAGTTAGTCTCACATCAGTGAGGCAGCATGGTTTCACAGGGGAGAGGTCATGTCAAACTAATCTCATACATTTCTTTGACTGGGTTACCAGGGAGGTGGCTCAAGGAAGAGCAGTGGATGTGGCCTATCTGTACTTCACTGTTGACACCATGCCACACACGAGGCTAGTTAAGAAACTAAGCAGCATGGGAGTGGGGCAGAAAGTGACAAGCTGGGTATCAAATTGATTAAGGGAAACAAGGCAAAGGGGGGTGACCAACGGCTGCCACTCAGGAGATAGGAGAGTAACTAGTGGGGTGCCACAGGATTCTGTGCTGGGACAGGTCCTCTTCAATGTCTTCGTAAGTGATACTGCAGATTAGCTTGAGGGTAAGGTGTGTCTCTTTCCAGGTGATACGAAAATGTGCAACAGAGTTGACACTCAGTAAGGGGTGGAGACAATCCAAAGCAATATGAGGAAACTAGAGGACTGGTATGGGGGTGGCAGCTAGGTTTCAATGCCCAAAAGTGCAAGGTTATGCACTTAAAGGCTACGGAACCCAGGGGTTGTGTATAAGATGGGGGGAGTGGAGTTAACAACCACCAAGCAAGAAAGAGATGTAGGTGTTCTCATACCTGATGACCTCAAGGCAGCTGGACAATGTGACAAAGCAGTGGGGAAACACTAGCAGGATGCTGGGATGCATTGGGAGAGGGATTTCTAGCAGGAGGAGGAGGAGGTGGTGCTGCCACTGCATCGCTCATTGGTGATGCTCCATTTGGAGTACTGCATCTAGCTCTGGAGGTTTCACTTCCACAAGGACACTGAAAGGGTTGAGGTGGTACAGAGGAGGGCAGCCAAAATGGTGAGGGGGACTGCATGAGAAGCCACATGAGGAAAGGTTGCAGGAACTTAACATGTACTCCCTGGAAGACAGCGAGAGGGGACATGATTGAAACCTGCAAGTACCTCACAGACATGAAGAAGGTGCAAGTGGATGGTCTATTTCAGTGAAAGGAAGGCACTAGGGATAAGGAGGCATGCAATGAAACTAACAGGAGAGTTTACAACAGATGAGCGGAACTAATTCTTCACAGAAACAGTGGTGGATGACTGGAACAGCCTGCCAAAGGAGGTAGTGGGGGCAAAGACTGTGGGGAGCTTCAAGCATGCATAGAATAGGCACGGGGCATACTGGGTACAGTAACAGGGGAAGGGGTGACACCTATGACCCACTAGGGTCAGTGGTGACAGAAGAGACAGAGACAAGGGGCAGACTGGATGGGCCTAAACGCACTTTTCTGCCAACAAATCTATGTTTCTATGAGAGGGAGCAGGTATGGGGAGGCTGGAATCAAACCGTGTGGACTTTTGTTTTGTTGGTGGACATAAGGAGCTGCTGTCCCACGGTGGCTGAGGGGGGTACTTTTCCTGCCCTTAGTGGAAATCAATGGAGCTGAGACAAAGAAGCTTTGGGCACCAATTTCAAATATCTGCTGTTGCGCCTGATTGGCTCCCCAGTCTGCTATGACGTCTTCCCTGCTGCGTCTCTGGGCTGCTTCCCGAGCCACGCGGCTCATTCCTACATACTGTGAGCGACAGAGGGAGGTGAAGGAGACCCATTTGCAGTGGGTCCCCCCTCCTTCACCAGGACTGCCAGGCTTTCTTATTCAGAACTCGGGGTCAGAGGCACCGGCTGGTTGCCGCGGTCGGTCGGACCTCCCCTGGCGGACTTCACACTCGTAAGTGTGCACCGTGTGGACATTTTTGTTTTGTTGGTGGACTTAAAGAGCTGCTGTCCCACGGCAGCTGGGGGGAGGTACTTTTTCGGCCCGCCACCCACCCCGTTCCCTCCTCCCCTTACATGCTCTCCAGCCCCTCCCTCTAGCTTGGGGGAGCCTATCACCTTCTCCCTCGAGTGGCCCAGCGCCAGGATTACTGGTCAATTGAACATACCTGTTAGCTGTCCACTTAAATACTTCTCCTTATTTGTTGGTGATTGTATTACTAAGTACTACCTAGGTATATGCTGCAACCCTGAGCCAGGAACAGCATTCTCTGGTGAAAATATAACCAGGGCAAGTTAATCCACCTGTGCACGTGTGCAGCATCCTTTCAATCAATACATATTAGAGCGTGGCTAATCTACCAGAGCTTCCTTGACTAGTGAGACGCTACCTGGTTCCCACCCTTCTCTCCCCTGAGTCACTCGGCCCTATTCAGGAGCCCGGGGGTAGACTGAGCTTGGGCACATCACCTAAGCTCCCCACATCTTCTGCAGGGGCACTGACTCAGAACAAGTCTGATTCAGAGGGCTCCCCCTCCCCGTGGCCTTCAGGATGCCGCCTCTGACCAGCTGCTCTGGTCCTCACGGGCTGGCCGTGAACTCAGCCCAAAACCCTGGCTCTCAGGCCTCCAGGCCTTCTCTGAAGTCCCCCCCCCAACCTGGCTATCTGCCAAAGGCATGAAACTGGTGCACCTGAACGTTCGCAGCTTGCTATCTAACCTAGCAGAGCTAACAGCTTGGGTGGCACATTATAACCCTGATATATTGGGGGTCTCAGAAACCTGGCTGAAGCCCCACATCCCTGACTCTGCTTGTGCTCTCCCGGATTACAACTTTGTTAGGCAAGACAGAGAAGGGAACGGGGTGCTCCTATACTACAGGGTACACTTAAACGTATCTGCCATAGGACACAACCCCCACCCATTCCATACCTGTGAGTTCTTGCATGCCCTCCTCCTGCTGGGCAACATCAAAAAGGTCCACCTGGTATGTGCCTACAATCCACCTAAGGATGGTGTGCTAGGGCTCTCCTCCCTTCTCTACAGTCGCAGTCCTATGGTTGGCTCGAATGAGCTCTTAGTCCTAGGAGACTTCAACCTTAACTGGGTGGGCCGCAATGTCCAGCAATATGAGCCCCTACTGGCAGGTCTTGCACTCAGTCAGCTTGTTACTGAACCCATAAGGCTCTCTCCTTGCAGAGACAAGGGCTCCCTCATTGACTGGGTGCTGAGCAACCGTACAGATAGAGTTGACTCCTGTGGGACACTCCCTGATGTAATCTCGGATCACTCTCCTACCTACTGTATCTAGGGCATCTCCTCTCCCAAAATTCACCACAAAGTGATCCAGATGAGGGACTACTCCAAATTTAACATTGGAGATCACCTCTTGGATCTGCGACAAACAGACTGGTCCCAGGTCACTGTAACAAATGACCCGGCGGGGGTCCTTGACAACTTCCTCTCTGTCTTCACTCCTCTGCAAAACAGGCATGCTCCCCTCACAAAAAGGAGGGTGAGGGGCACCGTCACTAAGTGGCTGCACAGTGGCCTCTTCTCCCTCATGAAACAGACAGACAAGTGCTGGGCTAGATACAAGGCCTCTCTCTCCAGCTCTGACCTCCTTGACTACGTACACCTGAGGAACTCCTGCAAAAGAGCCATCTGCTCTGCAAAAAGTGAGTTCTGTCAGTCTGCCCTACTCTCATCAGCCAGAAACTCAAGGAGTTTCTGGCAGAACATCAAAAACACGGTGGGAGGCTCAGCCAGAGCCCAGGTCACTGACTTGCACATTGGTGGGATTAAATGCAACAATCCCCTCACAATTGCCAATGCCTTTAACTCCCTGTTCACTGACCTGCCACCTCTCACCTCTCAGTCCCATGGTCGCGAGGACCAGGACCTCCTCCCAGATGGGCATACCTCCCGACCTCCCTTCTACCTCAGAGCAGTCTCAGTCATGGAGACCCACAGGTACCTCGCGGGGCTCTCCGCTTACTCTGGGGCAGGGAACGATGGCCTTGAGCCCAAGCTACTCAGCCTAGGTGCTTCCTTCCTTGCCCAGCCTATCACCCACATCTTCAATAGATCGCTAACGACTGGTACCATCCCTGACATCTGGAAAGTGGCCAATGTCGTCCCTTTTCTCAAGACAAGGTGACCCCAAGGATATCAGGAACTACTGCCCTATAGCGATACTGTCTGCGATCAGCAAGCTCCTTGAAAGGGTGGTAGCCTCTCAGCTCACCCACTACCTGCAGACCCATGACCTACCCTCCCCAGCACAACACGGCTTCAGAAAAGGGCATAGTACCTCCACCGCCCTAGCCGTTGTCACCTCGGAGATTAGGTCTGCAGCTGACCAAGGCAAGCCGATGGGAGCCATCTTTGTGGACCTCTCAAAAGCCTTCGACTGGGTTAACCACTTACTTCTGTGCTCCTCCCCCGCCCTTGTTTGGATTAAGAACTACCTCTCAGGAAGACAGCAGTACACGAAGTTCAACAAGGTCCTGTCTGAGCCCTCTATGGTTACCTGTGGGGTTCCCCAGGGCTCTGTCCTTGGACCTCTCCTGTTTTCCATATTCATAAATGAACTGCCCTCGGCCCCAGCCCATAGGTGAGCTACCCTGTACGCAGATGACCTGGTCATCCTGACCAGCTCCCAGGACATCTCTGTGATCAATGCCAAGCTCAACGCTGACTTTGAACAAATTCAATCCTGGCTAAGGGATCACAAGCTTAGAATCAACCTGCAGAAGACTCAGACTATGCTCTTTGGCTCTGCAGCCAAAACAAAAGTTGGCCCAACCCCTCTAATGATCTCATGTGCCGATGGGTCCCTCCTTCATGTTGCAGCTACGGTCAAGTACCTAGGGGTGACACTTGACCCTCAACTGGATCTCACTCCGCACATTCACAACGCTTGCAAGGCTACTAATCGTAAGTTGGGCCTTGCATACAGAGCTAAAAGCTGCCTCACCCCGGCTGCCCAACTCGCACTAGCCAGGGGGGTCCTTCTACCCACACTCAGCTATGGACTTGTCACCTTCGCCCTCAACTCGAAAACCAGTCTCTCTAAATGGGACATGGCTTACAACAGTGTCTGTCACTTTGCACTCTCAGCTCCCCGCCTCACCCATCACTGTGAGCTCTACTCCCGTCTTGACTGGCTCCCACCAGAAAAGCACCACTCCTTTGTGTTAGGCAATTTCATTGACAATGTGGTCAGAAATGCCACCCCATCTGCCCTCGCTGCATCCCTCTCACCTGCTACCTCTTCCTACCAACTTAGATCCAGAGACTCTCATGTCCTACTGGTTCCAAAAACCCGCACCCAGATGGGTGACAAGGCCTTCGCTACATATGCGCCCAAGGTATGGAACTCCCTACCAGCAGGAACTCGCTCCTCCTCCTCCTCCCATCTCTGTTTTAAAGCCTCCCTCTAGAGTTTCCTCAAATCAGCCTGCTCCTGCCACTGCACTTAATTGAACCCTCTCAACCATTCCACTTGATCTGGCTCTGAAGCTACCCTCTCCTGTGCCAGGTTGGCGGGTTCCTGCACTTTATCAGTGTATGAAGCGTTCTGCTACCAGCTGCATTATCTGTGATGGGTCCTCTCTGGCCTGACTGCACACCAATCATGTTTACTATATTGTTCTTGCTTTGTTCCTGGCCTCCCTACTGTATTAGCCTTTAGGACGATGCCATCCTAGTATTGTTGTCTACTGCCTTACCATGCTGTTGTTGTCCCCCCTCACTTGCAATGTATATCCCTTTGATGTTCTTGTATTGACCTTGCCTTGTCTGCTGCCCCTGATTGTACCATGTACTTGTTCTTGCCTGTTTGTTCTTGAATGTACCTTTGTAATCTCCTGGGTCGCACCTGAAAATAGGCACTTGGTGTCTAGCGTGCTCACCTGGTAAACAAAAGCAAATAAATAAAATAAATAAATAAACCCACCATCTGTAGGGCAGACCCTCTATACCTCTTAACATTTTGTCACTGGCATTTTGGATACAGACACTCAAGATGCAGGAAAATGGGAGGCACTTGTCTTATTACTTTGGGACAAATCACCAGACACATAAAGACAAGTTCAGAATACTGGAAGCTAGTGACTGACAGCACTCTGCTTCTGATCACTTCCTGGAAACTTCCTGAAAGCCCTAACAATGGAGTGGTAATAACTTGCATTGAGTCTTTTGTGGAATCCCAATTTTGTACTGCCAGATAACTGCAGCTCTTAAATAACTGTTAATCACAACAGGCCATCTGGATCACTGATGGAGATAAGAACAAGGATCACAGCATGGTAACATAAGGACTTTTTAAACTTCATTGACAGAAAAGAAAAACATGTACTAGTCAAGATGGACAAGTAGAGGGTCAGCTGCACTAGCCCTGGTCAGTTTGCACTATGCACCAGCTAAGTGAACACTGTTTAAACTGACCCTTAGTAGTGACCACTAAAACCAGCTAAATGGTTACTAAAATATTTCTAAAATGTTCTTTAAAATTTTGAAAACTCTAACCATATTGAAGACATGCAAAATTAAAATGACCACATTTTAACAGTTGTTGAGGAACTGCAATAAGAACAGATTCTTGTGTGAACCTAGTTTCAGGTTCTAGAAGGGAAGGCTGAGTCAGGGTTTGAAAGGCTCACAGGGGTCGAAATTGGTACTGGCCCGCTAGCCAAATCCTGGTAGATTTTGTATCGGGCTAGTAAGATTTTTCATTAACTAGTCCTGTAGGTTTGTGCTGGAGAAGGAAACATTTCAGCAAGTACACCAGTTGGGCCAGTGGAAAAGTCTATGGGGCTACTTGATTTTCCGAATCGCTAGTCCTGCTGGCTAGCAGCTACAAAACTTAGCTTCAAGCCGTGGGCTCATTCATGGATCTCTGAGATGAAACAACATGACTATGGTGAGTAATTTTTTCTTCAAACAGGAACCCATCAATGATATACCTTACAAATTGCAGACTCAGTAGCAGTACCTTGGAAAAATGGGTCTAGAACTTATTTAGGAAAAAGGTTCTGCAAGACAACAGTTCCAAAGCTGGCATCTCTTGTGGACTGCATGTCCAAACAGTAGTGCTTTGTGAAGGTGTGTACTGTTTTCAGGTGTCTGCCTTACAGATTTCTTGAAGGGGATGCCCCTCATAGCTACCACTGATGCAGAGGTGCCCCTTGTAGAATGTGCTCGTAGGCCTCTGAGGGGTACCTTGCCAGCTTTTTCATAACAGAACTATATGTGTAACCCCCCTGCAAATGGGGGTTCCCAAAAGACTTCCAGGAGCTTGCTTGAATGCTCCAAGCCTGAATGGTGTTTGGCATTTAAGCCATTTATCAGTGAGTGTTTTTAGAGCCTCTGGTACTGTCTCTTTAAGAGCTGTCTGCTTGCAGACATAATTAGTTTGTATGGGGGGACTGTGTGCCTCTGAGTACCACTCAAGCTGCTGCCAATTCACCCCATTTTTGCAGTCACTAGGAGTGCAAAGGAACCTGTCTGAAAGATGTAACTGATTGCCAGAAATCATTTACAGTAATAATAAAATTACAGTTTGTCTAACCTGCTTTCTTTGCAGTCAGAACTGTCTGCCTAGTTCCCCATTCTGGTTTTGAACTGCTGAACTGGACCAATCAGTGTGGAGTAAACTAGCTCTAAAATGATGCCTTAGACGAATCAGAACTTGGGACTCATAATCTGAGCCAGCCACAAGAGGATTGTATGGGCAGTGACTCTGGGAGATGTAGTTTAGACTTGGTGCCTTTTGGACCAACAGCAGCAGTCTATTGTGAGTGACAGCCAATCCAGTCAAGAACTGGGAGGAACTCAAAGGAAGTGCCAGTTTTTGTCTGTTGGGAGTTTCAGTTTGAGATCTGAAAGTGAAGGGGAAAGAAACCCTGTGCTCCTTCAGTGCACAGTTTCAGTCAAAAAAAGCGTGTGCAAAGAGGCCCAGAGTTCCGGTCTACAACTTGTGTAACTGCTTGTTAGGACTGAATCCGTCCTGTGAGAAAGAATCAAAGGATCTCTGAAGAGTAGAAACCAGGCTCACCCTGTAGAAGACTGAAGAAATTGTTGAATTACACTCGGTCTGTCAGGAACTGAATCTGCTGTGTGTTCTCCTGGTTATTGTGCAGTAATTGCGATTGGGATACAGATGCAGCCTGCCTGGTATAGTGCTTTCTTTTTTTTACCATATAAATGTGTAGAGTCTCTTGGAGATCAAAAGTAGCCCTGCTGACATTGAAGGACCATATCTTCTTTGGAGGTCGTGAGTACTAATTCGGGAGTTCGCTCCTGTTGAATTGCCACATTAAATCCAAATGGAATTACTGTACTGCTGACTGTTTAATTCTCCTTTTCTCTGTGTGAAAGGGCCCCTACCAGCTGCCAGGTTTGGACTAGCCACTAGGGCTTGGGTACCCAGGGACAGTAACTGATAGGGATAGGCCTGTGCACAGAGCCATAGGTAGATTATTAGAGTGATAAGCTAATTAACCTGATTTCCCCCCTGTCCTTGTTATATCCCTAAATAAATCAGAGCTGCTTGTTTCCCAGCAAGTTATACTGCCTGAGGTATTTGTCTATGTTGAAGTACTGTACTGTGATTGTTGCACTGTATCTCATTTACAGGATGTCCCGGTGCCTGAACCAGCCTTGGGGGTAAGTGTATACTGTAAAGGTAATTCTGCTATATTGTGTGGGCCACTAGTGGGAAGAAAGGGGTTGCAGTGTCCCAGAGGGCTGTGACCAAGTAGTTTAACTATTGCAAACCCTGAACCTCTGGGTGGAGGCACCAGCCATTGGATCCAGGCCCCTCAACCTGTTGGTGGCAAATCAGGCAGGGGTAGTAGCCCCTGGGATAGCGCCATCTAGGGGTTACATTTTGGAGGCTCACCGCTGGGATTGTGTGTCCTCTAGTGCCATATTTACAAACCACTGTTAAGGGAAAAAAATAAATAAATAAATAAATGGGTACCCGACAGAAGTGGCTGTGCACCCGGCTGGTGAGTGGTGTACTAGGGAGAGATCGACCCCAAAATGCTATGCTTATCCTGGACATCCCCCTAGGTATCAATCACGGACACTGTGCAGGGAGTACTTTCCAAGGTGGAAGGTTTACAAAATCCTGTGGTGGTGGGTCGGCCGCTAATCTGCTCACCACACTTTCCTGGCCTAGTAGAGTTTAAGGATCCATAGATGGCTCCAAAGTACCAAGACCATTACCCCAGAGGAGCCCTCACTGCTTGAGAGTGATAACTAAGGACAGTAAAGACCGAGAATGAGCCCCACCACTATCTGAAACTTTGAGAGAGAAATTTGCTAAATAGTTTGCTGGGAGAAGGAAAACTGTGGAGGACTTGAAGAAACTATTCTTGCCACCTGGGGGTGTTCCTCCCCAACACCCTCTCCTGCTCCAGTACCCGTAATGGTGGCTGAACCAATGCAGACTCCTATTTCTGCACCTGCCATTAGTCACGACTCTTACCGAAGGTTGAGGATCTTCTCTGGCACCCTCCACCCCCAAGGGAGGATGACTGGAGAACCTGGATAGACTATGTTTGCCCCCAAGTGCTAGAATGGCAATGCTCGGGAAGCCAGCGAAAGAGGTTAGTGAGAGCCTCCGAGGTCCTGCCCTGGCTACCATCCGTGCTAAGCGGGCCCAGTAACCCTGAGCGACTGCACAAGCTATCTTGAGGCCTTGGAGAATGTGTATGGGAGCCCAGATTCTGATGAGGACCTATGGTAGAAGTAAGAAATGCACAACAGTACCAAGGAGTTGTTGTCTGTATGTATCTCGGCTGGAAAAATTGTTGCAAGAAATGCCTCAGAAAGGGTGGTTTGCCAGCGATTGAACTGGACCGAACCAGACTGGACAGAATCCTTAAGTCTGCCCCTTCTCAGAACTGCTGTTGCTTCAGATTCGCCTGGCAAATCGTCTGGAATCCCACCCTCCTATGATGAGTTAATGAGAGAAATTAGGAGTTGAGAAAAGGCGACCTCGGGAGGGACCTGCAATAGCTGTGGCTATGACCCAGTGACTGAGGTGGCCCATCAAGAAGTGAAGTTCAGGGCAGAGGTTGGCAAGTCAGATGGTGCTCTGATAAGAAAAGATATGCCACAATGGGAGGCGAACTGTTGAGAGAGATCCGGGGAATTCAAAAACAGTCCCTTTATGAAGGCCACGCCTGCAAATACAGGCCCTGACTTATCAGACCTGCATCTCGCATGGGGGTGGGGATACCCAACCATGTATCTCCTGCTGATAACAGCTCGAACTCGATTCACCTTGACCATGGAAAGTGGAGAAACTGACGAGATGTCTCCAAATGCTTATCACGCGCAGACAGAGATGGCACAAGGTTTCAGGTAAGTAATACCCCGCCCTGGCTCCCAGTGTGGCACCTCGGCCAGCTCAAACTCCAAAAGTATGTTTTGCTATAATTGTGGGAAGGATGGGCACATGAAAGGGAATGCCAATCCCCAAAGACACTGACAAAGTTGCATATAGGCTACAAGGAGGCTTGGAGAACAAATCAGTGGTTAAGAGGTGCGAAATGATCCCAGTGAGGGCACCAAAAATGCTAATTCACGTCCTTTTGTGGCAAGGTCAGTTGCCCAGGCCCCCTACCGCCTCTCAGACTGGTCCAGAATAGTGGGTCCCTCCATGGAGACCACTGTAAAGGTAAATGGAGTGTCTACAAGAGCTGTATTAGACAGTGGCTCCCAAGTGACAATTATGTTTCAAGATTGGTATCAGAAGCATTTGTCAGGCGTACCCATTACAACCATTAGAAGGACTGCATGTATGGGGGTTAAGTGAGAAGGCCTACCCTATTCTGGGTATATCCGAATTTGGCTGTCTTTCCCCACCTCCGTGGCTGGAGTGGCCAGCAACAAGTAGAGACCCTAGCCTTAGTGTGTCCCCCACTGGACTGTATGATGGTGTCCCTTTGTTGATTGGAACAAATGCTCATATGTTCAGAAGGCTGGCACATTTGTGTTATGAAAACAGGGGTCAAAGACTAGTAGAGCTTTAAGAGTTCAGCTTTAATTAAGAAGGCCTATGAGGCACAGAGAGATGCTGAAAATATAGAACCAGAGAACCGGTCGGAATTGTATGGAAGAAGGATCCTGGTCTCTGATCCTGGCACCAAATGCCCAGTGTACCTTACAGGGAGAGGTCCGTATCAGAAAGGATGTTAAGAATAAAATATTAATGTTGGATGCACCAGGCGATGGAAAATTGCCAGAGGGACTGCTGGTCAAGCCTAGTATTTTGCCCGCTAGAGCCCATGCTTATGCCAGAAGGTAATGGTCCAAGTTCATAATTGTCTGAAGAGACATTCGAGTAAATAGGGTTGCATCCTGGCTAATGTGCATTGTGCAGACACTGCAGTGCTACCCAGCAACAAGAGTTCAAGGAAGAATGACAGAGTAACGCCCTGACTTGTTTGATTTCGGCAACTCCCGCTGCCAGCTGGAATGGAAAGTGAGGATCGGTGAGAAGCTTGCCCAGAGAGACCAGGTGTTTTTCTTTAAAGGAATGGGACGTAGGATGCGTGCAGGGAGCTGAGCACAATATCCGGCTGCATGACGAAGAGACCATTTCGTGAGAGGTCTCGCGACTGGCACCTGCTGATATAGATGATGTGAGACGGCATCTGCAAGAGATGTTAGCGGCTGGTGTAATACAAGAATCCAGAAGCCCTTATGCTTCCCCATTGTGGTAGTGAGGAAAAGAATGGGACAGTAAGGATGTGCGTGGATTCTCGCACCTTAAACCCGTGGACTATCCTGATCAGTACTCAATGCCCCGCATTCAGGATGCTGGACTGCCTAAGCAGGAGCAAGTGGTTCTCTGTGCTGGATCTCCGCGGTGGGTACTACAGATCCGATGGCTAAGAGGACCGTAGAGAAGACAGCCTTTATCTGTCCGTTGGCTCTATGAATTCATGAGGGATGCCTCAAAGGGATTTCAGGTGCCCCAGCCACTTTCAACGATTGATGGAGCGTGCAGTGGGGGACATGAACTTACTAGAGTGCCTGGTATACCTAGATGATGTTATTGTGTTTGGCAGCTCACTGGAGAGAACATGAGAGCAGATTATTTAAGGTATTGGATCGACTGGAGGACTTTGGCCTTAAACTGTCCATTGATAAGTGTCAATTCTTTCAAACATCAGTAAAGTATGTGGGACACATAGTATCCACCGAGGAATAGAAGACCGACCAAGTAAAGTTGAGGCCTTGACCACCTGGCCACAGCCCAAAAATCTAAAGAACTGCAAAGATTCCTGGGATTCTGTGGTTATTATCGGCGTTTCATCAAGGACTATTCAAGAGTGATCCGCCCTTTACTTAACCTTACTCAAGGGTATCCCCAACCCAAAAAATACCAAAGTCAGCGTCCCTCAAGACTGAAAGAGTGTATTTTCATCAGTGAAGTATTTGGAGGCCCGCTGGACTCCTGATTGTGAGACTGCTTTTCATGAGATCATATATCAACTTACCCATGCTCCAGTGCTGGCCTATGCCGATCCAAGAAAACCTTACGTCCTGCACACTGATGCTAGCTTGCAGGGTTGGGGGCTGTGTTGTACCAAGAGCACGAGAATGGCCTGAGACCAGTGGCCTTTGCCAGTAGAAGCCTGACCCCATCCGAAAGAACTATCCTGTACATAAGTTAGAGTTCCTAGCTTTGAAGTGGGCTATTGTTGACCAATTCCATGAGTACTTGTATGGGGCTAAAATACTAGTAAAACTGACAATAATCCTTTGACCTATGTGCAGACCTCAGCTAAGTTGGATGCCACTGGCCATAGGTGGCTTTCTGCATTATCTACATATGACTATGCTCCGAATACCGAGCAGGTCTGAACCACATAGATGCTGATGCTCTCTCCGGAGGCCTGTTCCCCAGAATGATTGGGTCCGACTGGCAGAACCTGACATTCGGGCACTCTGCCGGAAGTTTGACAGGGAGGAACAAATGTCCACGGACGCAGTGGACTGCATGGTGGATTGCATGGGAGCCTCTGAGAATTGCATACCTGCTGCTTATTGCCACTTTTCTGCAATAGACATTGGTGCACTGCCTCAGCTGGACAATGACAGTATTCGGCGGGCTCAATCCCGCGATCCCATGATCAAAGCAGCTTTAGAAGCCCTCTATGCAGGAAAAGATGTGTCCAAATTACGCTCCACTGATTTGAGAACTGCACTGTTATACAAAGAAGGTCCTAAGTTGAAACTGATCAATAAACTGTTATACAGAGAAACAGTAGACAGAGGGGACAAGTAGACAAACAACAACTAGTGCTGCCCTGCCTTTGAGGACTCAGTATTGAGGTCCTTGCACAACCA
The DNA here is from genome assembly GCA_016271365.2 of Neoceratodus forsteri. Taxonomy (NCBI): domain Eukaryota; kingdom Metazoa; phylum Chordata; order Ceratodontiformes; family Ceratodontidae; genus Neoceratodus; species Neoceratodus forsteri. Next base: position 983,976,528 of record CM028134.1, read on the forward strand.
CATGGGGCACCTTGGTATAGACAGAACACTTGACTTGGTGAGATCCAGATTCTATTGGCCTAAGATGGGGGCTGATGTGGAGCAACACATTCGAACTTGTAGTCGCTGCTTACAGAGAAAGCTTTGCCCCAGAGGCTGCCCCTTGTTAACATAACCACCAGTGCACCCATGGAGCTGGTCTGTATTGATTTTTCTAAGTTTGGAGTCAGATCAAAGAAATATCAGTAATGTGCTGGTGGTCACTGACCATTTCACGAGATATGCCCAAGCTTTCCCCACCAAAGACCAGAAAGCATCCACTGTAGCCAAAGTACTTGTAGAAAACTTTTTGTTCACTATGGGGCTCCACAAAGAATCCATTCTGATCAAGGGAGAGACTTTGAGAGTCGTCTGATCAAAGATGCTTTCTCTGTGGGGGTCACGAAAGTCAGAACCACTCCTTACCACCCCAGAGACCCACAGCCTGAACGTTTCAACGCACTTTGCTAGATATGCTGGGCACCCTGCACCCAAAGGACAAGCCTAGATGGAGCCAACAAATTAGCACCCTGGTACATGCTTATAACTGCACCAAAAGTGATGCCACTGGATTCTCCCCTACCGCCTGATGTTTGGAAGAAGCTCGACTACCAGTAGATGTGTGTTTTGGGGTCTCTCTGATGGGTTCAAGCTGACAACTATTTACAGTATGTGCAAAAGTTAAAGGCCCAGCTAACTCATGCGTACCAACTGGCTCAAACCATGGCTGCCAAAAGAAATCTGGCCAACAAAGAAAGGTATGATAAAAAGGTGAAAGCACAGGAACTCCAGGAGGGAGATCGGGTATTGCTAAGAAATCTGGGACTGCATGGCAAACACAAGATTGCTGACAGATGGCACCATCTCCCTCACATTGTAGTGGGCAAACTAGATGATCTGCCAGTGTACAAAGTAAGGCCTGAGAACAATTCAAAGATGTAAAAACAATGCATAGAAATCATTTACTACCCATTGGACAAATCCTGATTGAGTCTGAGCCCCAGAAGATGCCCCCTCTGGACCAGTGACTAGAGCTGCTGCTAAGAAAAGATCAAGGAAGTCTGCACCTACAGAAGCAGAGTTAAAGTGTTCCCCTGCACAAGTCCCAGTTGAGCATGACTGTCAGTCCCATATCAGAAGAAAGTGAGTGACTTTGAATACTATCCTTCTTACGAACTGAGTCAATTGTTTGGGGCAATCCCTAGTCAATACTGGAGACAAAGCTGGGCCTTCTGGACTGTCTATGCCCCCAGCTTCATCCCTGGAGCCAATGCTCCCAGAAAGTGAAGTGCAAAGCATCAGATCAGATGAAATGGAATCATTGTGCATGGTTGAACTGTTTGAGCTTTCAGGGAGGAAAATGATAGATTGAGGGCAGACTGGTGATACACCTGAACAAGAAGAGTATTTTGAGTGCCCTGACAGTCCACTGCCAGTGTCTGAAAGCTCTCCATGCGAGCCAAATGTTGTGGACTCAGAAACTGTAACTCCTGGAGCTGAAAGTGCCCCAAGTTCTAGCCTCTCTACCCCATGGAGACTCCTGACAAGTGAGAACAATGCTGAAAATGAGGCTCAGAGTGCAGAGACTGTAACAGCTCCCCCTAGAAAGACTGGTCGAGCTGTAAAGCCTGTGGTGCACCTCAGTTATGATTCCCTGGGCCTGCCAGTGGACCTGCCTCTCAATGTTGTCCATAAAGGAGTGTATGTGTCCCCGAGCTCATTGCCCAAACTGAGCGTTAGTGCTAACTCCAAGTTACTTGTGTTGCCCTCTAAGTATGGTGCCCTTGCCCAGTCCAGCCCCAAGGTAACTGATAGGGAAGGGTCCCTCCTTCAGGTTTCATGTACAAGAGGTAATAACTTGAGTTATGGTACAATGTGTGTGTTATACTGTGTAAAGGTGACGTACTGCAATGTTTCAGAAATGGTTCTTGGTAAAATGATGTATTGACTGATGATTACATGTGTGAACTAATGCAAATGTATATGGTTGCAGTTGGAAACTTTGGGTACATTGCTTGACGGACGTCAAGCTTTCCCAGGCCAGGAAGGTGTAACCCCTGCAAATGGGGGTTCCCAAAAGACTTCCAGGAGCTTGCTTGAATGCTCCAAGCCTGAATGGTGTTTGGCATTTAAGCCATTTATCAGTGAGTGTTTTAGAGCCTCTGGTACTGTCTCTTTAAGAGCTGTCTGCTTGCAGACATAATTAGTTGTATGGGGGACTGTGTGCTTCTCTGAGTACCACTCAAGCTGCTGCCAATTCACCCCATTTTGCAGTCACTAGAGTGCCAAGGAACCTGTCTGAAAGATGTAACTGATTGCCAGAAATCATTTACAGTAATAATAAAATTACAGTTTGTCTAACCTGCTTTCTTTGCAGTCAGAACTGTCTGCCTAGTTCCCCATTCTGGTTTTGAACTGCTGAACTGGACCAATCAGTGTGGGGTAAACTAGCTCTAAAATGATGCCTTGGACGAATCAGAACTTGGGACTCATAATCTGAGCCAGCCACAAGAGGATTGTATGGGCAGTGACTCTGGGAGATGTAGTTTAGACTTGGTGCCTTTTGGACCAACAGCAGCAGTCTATTGTGAGTGACAGCCAATCCAGTCAAGAACTGGGAGGAACTCAAAGGAAGTGCCGTTTTTGTCTGTTGGGAGTTTCAGTTTGAGATCTGAAAGTGAAGGGAAAGAACCCTGTGCTCCTTCAGTGCACAGTTTCAGTCAAAACGTGTGCAAGGCCCAGAGTTCGGTCTACAACTGTGTAACTGCTTGTTAGGACTGAATCCGTCCTGTGAAAAGAATCAAAGGATCTCTGAAGAGTAGAAACCAGGCTCACCCTGTAGAAGACTGAAGAAATTGTTGAATTACACTCGGTCTGTCAGGAACTGAATCTGCTGTGTGTTCTCCTGGTTATTGTGCAGTAATTGCGATTGGGATACAGATGCAGCCTGCCTGGTATAGTGCTTTCTTTTTTTACCATATAAATGTGAGAGTCTCTTGGAGATCAAAAGTAGCCCTGCTGACATTGAAGGACCTATATCTTCTTTGGAGGTCGTGAGTACTAATTGGGGTCGCTCCTGTTGAATGCCACATTAAATCCAAATGGAATTACTGTACTGCTGACTGTTTAATTCTCCTTTTCTCTGTGTGAAAGGGCCCCTACCAGCTGCCACAGTTTGGACTAGCCACTAGGGCTTGGGTACCCAGGGACAGTAACTGATAAGGATAGGCCTGTGCACAGAGCCATAAATAGATATTAGAGTGATAAGCTAATTAACCTGATTTCCCCTGTCCTTGTTATATCCCCTAAATAAATCAGAGCTGCTTGTTTCAGCAAAGTTATACTACCTGAGGTATTTGTCTATGTTAAAGTACTGTACTGTGATTGTTGCACTGTATCTCATTTCACAGGAGGTCCCAGTGCGGAACCAGACCTGGGGTAAGTGTATACTGTGAAGGTAATTCTGATATATTGTGTGGGCCACTAGTGGGAAGAAAGGGGGGTTGCAGTGTCCCAGAGGGCTGTGACCAAGTTAGTTTAACTATTGCAAACCCTGACCTCTGGGTGGAGGCACCCGCCATTGGATCCAGGCCCCTCAACCTGTTAGTGGCAAATCAGGCAGGGGTAGTAGCCCCTGGGATAGCGCCATCTAGGGGTTACATATGCATGAGACTATCAAACAAGAGAGAATTTTCCTAGCTGCTGGCTTACCTTTGCCAACCTTTCCATGGTAACAAAAAACCTGTGTGCTCTGGGACCTAACATCCCTTGTCCAGTCCATATTGTGACCTAGTGTCCTTTTTACATCTAGACTGTGCAATTTACGCTCATCTGTACTGGAATGTTAAGGATACAGGTGACTGAGGACCTTTAAGAAGCATTTAAAAACAGGTTTTGAAGTCAAGGACTTGTCTTTTTCTGCTGGTGTGTAGGCTGACACAGCTGCCAGTTGTACCCTGTCTAGTCTCAGACTTAAAAGGCTGTAAGTTCACCAGATAGTTTAGAACTTTACTCAGCCCTGCCTACATTGGTGTTATCTTTGGACACAAGAGTATGAGAATCTCTTCCACTTACAGGAGTATGCTTTTCGTCTTGTCGTTTATTTTTTTTGGGGGGGAGACAACCTTCAGCACCCTCAGCATCTCCCTCAACAGATTCAAACTAAAAAATTCTTGCTCTTTAAAAACCATGCCCTCAGTCGAATTGTTCTTAGGTCTGGGAATGTGATTCTGCCACGAGACAGTCAACAGGCTTTATCTCAGTGGCAGGTTAACTGGAATCCTGCTGGACAGGGTCAGAAACATTCAGTACCAAGCCTGTCTGGTCCAGTATGGGACTACCAGGATCATTGTTGCTGGCTCTCTCCTGAGCTTTATGAGTACTCTTTATAAGAGGTAATAGTTAACTTGCTCCAACAAAATCGCTTTCATCTGAAATTGTTGCTTCATATGAAAAAGTCAAAGGTCATGCTTCTTTCCGCTCATGCCCAAGTTGCAAACGTGATTACCCCGGTCCTCTACATCAGATAACGACCCTTACTGGTGAGTCGCTTGAGGTAGTCGACAAATTTATGTAACCCCCCTGCAAATGGGGGTTCCCAAAAGACTTCCAGGAGCTTGCTTGAATGCTCCAAGCCTGAATGGTGTTTGGCGTTTAAGCCATTTATCAGTGAGTGTTTTTAGAACCTCTGGTACTGTCTCTTTAAGAGCTGTCTGCTTGCAGACATAATTAGTTTGTATGGGGGACTGTGTGTTTCTTTGATTGAGTACCACTCAAGCTGCTGCCAATTCACTCCATTTTTGCAGTCACTAGGAGTGCAAAGGGAACCTAACTGAAAGATGTAACTGTTTGCCAGAAACCATTTAGAGTAATAATGAAATTACAGTTTGTCTAACCTGCTTTCTTTGCAGTCAGAACTGTGTCTGCCTAGTTCCCCATTCTGGTTTTGAACTGCTGAACTGGACCAATCAGTGTGGGGTAAGCTAGCTCTAAAATGGTGCCTTGGACGAATCAGAACTTGGACTCATAATCTGAGCCAGCCACAAGAGGATTGTATGGGCAGTGACTCTGGGAGATGTAGTTTAGACTTGAGCCTTTTTGGACCAACAGGAGCAGTCTATTGTGGTGACAGCCAATCCAGTCAAGAACTGGGAGGAACTCAAAGGAAGTGCCAGTTTTGTCGGTTGGAGTTTCAGTTGAGCTCTGGCAGTGAAGAAGGAAGGAGCTCTGTGCTTTTTCGGTGTGCAGTTTTAGTCGGGAAACGTGTGTAAGGCCCTGAGTTCCGGTCTGCAGCTTGTGTAACTGCTTGTTAGGACTGAATCCGTCCTGTGAAAAGAATCAAAGGATATCTGAAGAGTAGAAACCAGGCTCACCCTGTAGAAGACTGGAGAAATTGTCAAATTGCACTCGGTCTGTCAGGACTTGAATCTGCTGTGTGTTCTCCCGGGTATTGTGCAGTAATTGCGATCGGGATAGAGAAGCAGCCTGCCTGTTTGCCATATAAATGTGTGAGGAGTCTTGTGGAGCTCAAGAGTAGCCCTGCTGACACTGAAGGACCCTATCTTGTTTGGAGGTCGTGAGTACTAATTCAGGGTCGCTCCCTGTTGAATTGCCACATTAAATCCAAATGGAATCACTGTACTGCTGACTGTTTAAACTAATTTTTCTTTTCTCGGTGTGAAAGGGCCCCTACCAGCTGCCACGGTTTGGACTAGCCACTAGGGCTTGGGTACCCAGGGACAGTAACTGGTAGGGATAGGCCTGTGCACAGAGCCATAGGAAGATGAGTAAAGTGATAAGCTAATTAACCTGATTTCCCCCTGTCCTTGTTATATTCCCTAAATAAATCAGAGCTGCTTGTTTCAGCAAAGTTATACTGCCTGAGGTATTTGTCTATGTTAAAGTATTGTACTGTGATTGTTGCACTGTATCTTATTTTACAGGAGGTCCCAGTGCCTGAACCAGCCCTGGGGGTAAGTGTATACTGTGAAGGTAATTCTGATATATTGTGTGGGCCACTAGTGGGAAGATAGGGGTTGCAGTGTCCCAGAGGGCTGTGACCAAGTAAGTTTAACTACTGCAAACCCTGACCTCTGGGTGGAGGCACCCGCCATTGGATCAGGCCCCTCAACCTGTTGGTGGCAAATCAGGCAGGGTAGTAGCCCCTGGGATAGCGCCATCTGGGGTTACATCTTGGAGGCTCACCGCTGGGATTGTGTGTCCTCTAGTGGCCATATTCTGAACCACTGTTGAAAAAAAAATGGGTACCCGACAGAAGTGGCTGTGCACTGGCTGGTGGAGTGGTGTACTGGGGAGGAGATTGACCCCAAATGCTATGCTTATCCTGGACATCCCCTTGGGTATCAATACGGACACTGTACAGGAGTACTTTCCAAGGTGGAAGGTTTACAAAACCCTGTGGTGGTGGGTCGGCATGCTAATCTGCTCACCCACACTTTCCTGGCCCTAGTAGAGTTTAAGGATCCCATAGATAGCTCCAAAGTGCCACAGACCATTACCCCAGAGGGAGCCCTCACTGCCTGGAGAGTGATAACTAAGTACAGTAAAGACCCGGGGGGGAATGAGCCCCCACCACTATCTGAAACATTTGAGGAGAAATTTGCTAAATGGTTGCTGGGGGAAGGGAAAACTGTGGATGACTTGAAGAAACTATTCTTGCCACCTGGGGGTGTTCCTCTCCCAACACCCTCTCCCGCTCCAGTACCCGTAATGGTGGCTGAACCAATGCAGACTCCTACTTCTGCACCTGCCATTAGTCACGACTCTTACCGAAGGTTGAGGATCTTCTCTGGCACCCTCCCAACCCCCCAAGGGAGGATGACTGGGAGACCTGGATAGACTATGTTGCCCCCCAAGTGCTAGAATGGCAATGATCAGAAGCCGAAAAGCGAAAGAGGGTTAGTGAGAGCCTCCGAGTCCTGCCTGGCTACCATCCGTGCTAAACGGGCCAGTAACCCTGAAGTGACTGCACAGACCTATCTTGAGGCCTTGGAGAATGTGTATGGAGCCCAGATTCTGATGAGGATCTTTGGTGGAGAGTAAGAAATGCACAACAGTACCAAGGGGAGTTGTTGTCTGTGTATGTATCTCGGCTGGAAAAATTGTTGCAAGAATGCCTCAGAAAGGGTAGTTTGCCAGCGATTGAACTGGACCGAACCAGGCTGGACAGGATCTTTAAGTCTGCCCCTTCTCAGAACTGCTGTTGCTTCAGTTCGCCTGGCAAATCGACTGAATCCCCACCCTCTATGATGAGTTAATGAGAGAAATTGAGGAGTTGAGAAAGGCGACCTCGGGAGGCACCTGCACCAATAGCTGCGGCTACGACCCGGTGACTGAGGTGACCCATCAAGTGAAGTTCAGGGGCAGAGGTTGACAGTCAATGAGTGCTCTGACAAGGAAAAGATATGCCACAATGGGAAAACTGTTGAGAGAGATCCGGAATTCACAAAACAGTCCCTTATGAAGGCCACGCCTGCAAGCAATGGGCCCTGACCTATATCCGACTGCATCTGCTAAGGGGTGGGGTACCACCCATGTATCTCCTGCTGATAACAGCTCCAAACTCAATTCCTTGACCATGGAAGTGGAGCAACTGAAGAGATGTCTCCAAATGCTTATCACGCCGCAGACAGAGATGGCACCAAGGTTTCCAGTTAGTAGTACCCCCGCCCTGGCTCCCAGCGTGGCGCCTCGGCCAGCTCTAACTCCAGAAAGTATGTTTTGCTATAATTGCGGGAAGGATGGGCACATGAAGAGGGAATGCCGGTCCCCAAAAGACACTGACAAAGTTGCATATAGGCTACAAGGAGAGCTTGGAGAACAAATCAGTGGTTAAGAGGTGCACAAAATGATCCCAGTGAGGGCACCAAAATGCTAACTCACGTCTTTTGTGGCAAGGTCAGTTGCCCAGGCCCCCACTACCGCCTCTCCAGACTGGTCCAGAATAGTGGGTCCCTCCATGGAGACCACTGTAAAGGTGAATGGAGTGTCTACAAGAGCTGTATTAGACAGTGGCTCCCAAGTGACAATTATGTTCCAGGATTGGTTTCAGAAGCATTTGTCAGACGTACCCTTACAACCATTAGAAGGACTGCATGTATGGGGGTTAAGTGAGAAGGCCTACCCCTATTCCGGGTATATCCGAATTTGGCTGTCTTTCCCCACCTCCGTGGCTGGAGTGGCCGAACAAGTAGAGACCCTAGCCTTAGTGTGTCCCCCCACTGGACTGTATGATGGTGTCCCTTTGTTGACTGGAACAAATGCTCATATGTTTGGAAGGCTGGCACAGTTGTGTTATGAAAAACAGGGGTCAAAGACTAGTAGAGCTTTAAGAGTTCCGGCTTTAATTAAGAAGGCCTATGAGGCACAGAGAGATGCTGAAAAAATAGAACCAGAGGAACCGGTCGGAATTGTATGGAAGAAGGATCCTGAGTCTCTGATCCTGGCGCCAAATGCCCAGTGTACCTTACAGGGAGAGGTCCGTATCAGAAAGGATGTTAAGAATAAAATATTAATGTTGGATGCACCAGGCGATGGAAAATTGCCAGAGGGACTGCTGGTCAAGCCTAGTATTTTGCCCGCTAGAGCCCATGCTTATGCCAGAAGGGTAATGGTCCAAGTTCATAATGTGTCTGAAAGAGACATTCGAGTAAATAGAGGTTGCATCCTGGCTAATGTGCATTGTGCAGACACTGCAGTACTACCCAGCAGCAAGAGTTCGAGGAAGAATGATAGAGTAACGCCTGACTTGTTTGATTTCGGCGACTCCCCGTTGCCAGCTGAATGGAAAGTGAGGATCAGTGAGAAGCTTGCCCAGAAAGACCAGGTGTTTTCTTTAAAGGAATGGGACGTAGGATGCGTGCAAGGAGCTGAGCACAATATCCGGCTGCATGACGAAAGACCATTTCGTGAGAGGTCTCGACGCCCGGCACCTGCTGATATAGATGATGTGAGACGGCATCTGCAAGAGATGTTAGCTGCTGGTGTAATACAAGAATCCAAAGCCCTTATGCTTCCCCATTGTGGTAGTGAGGAAAAGAATGGGACAGTAAGGATGTCGTGGATTATCGCACCTTAAACCGGCGGACTATCCTGATCAGTACACAATGCCCGCATTCAGGATGCTTTGGACTGCCTAAATGGGAGCAAGTGGTTCTCTGTGCTGGATCTCCATGATGGGGTACTACCAGATCCCGATGGCCCCAGAGGACCGTGAGAAGACAGCCTTTATCTGTCCGCTTGGCTTCTATGAATTCATGAGGATGCCTCAAGGGATTTCAGGTGCCCCAGCCACTTTTCAACGATTGATGGAGCGTGCAGTGGGGACATGAACTTACTAGAGTGCCTGGTATACCTAGATGATGTTATTGTGTTTGGCAGCTCACTGGAGGAACATGAGAGCAGATTATTTAAGGTATTGGACCGACTGGAGGACTTTGGCCTTAAACTGTCCATTGATAAGTGTCAATTCTTTCAAACATCAGTAAAGTATGTGGGACACATAGTATCCACCGAGGGAATAGAGACCGACCCAAGTAAAGTTGAGGCCTTGACCACCTGGCCACAGCCCAAAAATCTAAAAGAACTGCAAAGATTCCTGGGATTCTGTGGTTAGTATCGGCGTTTCATCAAGGACTATTCAAGAGTGATCCGCCCTTTACTTAACCTTACTCAAGGGTATCCCCAAACCCACAAAAAATACCAAAAGTCAGCGTCCCTCAAGACTGAAAGAGTGTATTTTCATCCGAGTGAAGTATTTGGGGCCCGCTGGACTCCTGATTGTGAGACTGCTTTTCATGAGATCATATATCAACTTACCCATGCTCCAGTGCTGGCCTATGCCGATCCAAGAAAACCTTACGTCCTGCACACTGATGCTAGCTTGCAAGGGTTGGGGCTGTGTTCTACCAAGAGCATGAGAATGGCCTGAGACCAGTGGCCTTTGCCAGTAGAAGCCTGACCCCATCCGAAAAGAACTATCCTGTACATAAGTTAGAGTTCCTAGCTTTGAAGTGGGCTATGTTGACCAATTCCATGAGTACTTGTATGGGGCTAAAATACTAGTAAAAACTGACAATAATCCTTTGACCTATGTGCAGACCTCAGCTAAGTTGGATGCCACTGGCCATAGGTGGCTTTCTGCATTATCTACATATGACTATGCTCTCGAATACCGAGCAGATCTGAACCACATAGATGCTGATGCTCTCTCCCGGAGGCCTGTTCCCCAGAATGATTGGGTCCGATTGGCAGAACCTGACATTCGGGCACTCTGCCGGAAGTTTGACAGGGAGGAGCAAATGTCCACGAGACGCAAGTGGACTGCATGGTGGATTGCTTGGGACCCTCTGAGAATTGCATACCTGCTGCTTATTGCCACTTTTCTGCAATAGACATTGGTGCACTGCCTCAGCTGGACAATGACAGTATTCAGCGGGCTCAATCCCTGATCCCATGATCAAAGCAGCTTTAGAAGCCCTCTATGCAGGAAAAGATGTGTCCAAATTACGCTCCACTGATTTGAGAACTGCACTGTTATACAAAGAAGGTCCTAAGTTGAAACTGATCAATAAACTGTTATACAAGAAACAGTAGACAGAGGGGACAAGTAGACAAACAACAACTAGTGCTGCCCACTGCCTTTCGAGACTCAGTATTGAGGTCCTTGCACAACCACATGGGGCACCTTGGTATAGACAGAACACTTGACTTGGTGAGATCCAGATTCTATTGGCCTAAGATGGGGGCTGACGTGGAGCAACACATTCGAACTTGTAGTCGCTGCTTACAGAGGAAAGCTTTGCCCCAGAGGGCTGCCCCCCTTGTTAACATAACCACCAGTGCACCCATGGAGCTGGTCTGTATTGATTTTCTGAGTTTGGAGTCAGATCAAAGAAATATCAGTAATGTGCTGGTGGTCACTGACCATTTCACGAGATATGCCCAAGCTTTCCCCACCAAAGACCAGAAAGCATCACTGTAGCCAAAGTACTTGTAGAAAACTTTTTGTTCACTATGGGGCTCCACAAAGAATCCATTCTGATCAAGGGAGAACTTTGAGAGTCGTCTGATCAAAGAGATGCTTTCTCTGTGGGAGTCTGAAAGTCCAGAACCACTCCTTACCATCCCCAGGGGGACCCAGCCTGAACGTTTCAACCGCACTTTGCTAGATATGCTAGGCACCCTGCACCCAAAGGACAAGCCTAGATGGAGCCAACAAATTAGCACCCTGGTACATGCTTATAACTGCACCAAAAGTGATGCCACTGGGTTCTCCCCCTACCGCCTGATGTTTGGAAGAGAGCTCGACTACCGGTAGATGTGTGTTTGGGGTCTCTCTGATGGGGTTCAAGCTGACAACTATTTACAGTATGTGCAAAGTTAAAGGCCCAGCTAACTCATGCGTACCAACTGGCTCAAACCATGGCTGCCAAGAAATCTGGCCAACAAAGAAAGGTATGATAAAAGGTGAAAGCACAGGAACTCCAGGAGGGAGATCGGGTATTGCTAAGAAATCTGGGACTGCATGGCAAACACAAGATTGCTGACAGATGGCACCATCTCCCTCACATTGTAGTGGGCAAACTAGATGATCTGCCAGTGTACAAAGTAAGGCCTGAGAATAATTCAAAGATGTAAAACAATGCATAGAAATCATTTACTGCCCATTGGACAAATCTTGATTGAGTCTGAGCCCTAGAAGATGCCCCCTCTGGACCAGTGACTAGAGCTGCTGCTAGAAAAGATCAAGAAAGTCTGCACCTACAGGAGCAGAGTTAAATTGTTCCCTCCACAAGTCCCAGTTGAGCATGACTGTCAGTCCATATCAGAAGAAAGTGAGAGTGACTTTGAATACTATCCTTCTTACGAACTGAGTCAATTGTTTCGGGCAATCCCTAGTCAATACTGAGCAAGCTGGGCCTTCTGGACTGTCTAAGCCCCCAGTTTCGTCCCTGGAGCCAATGCTCCCAGAAAGTGAAGTGCAAAGCATCAGATCAGATGAAATGGAATCATTGTGCATGGTTGAACTGTTTGAGCTTTCAGGGGAGGAAAATGATGGATTGGGTCAGACTGGTGATACACCAGAACAAGAAGAGTATTTTGAGTGCCCTGACAGTCCACTGCCGGTGTCCGAAAGCTCTCCATGCGAGCCGAATGTTGTGGACTCAGAAACTGTAACTCCTGGAGCTGAAAGTGCCCCAAGTTCTAGCCTCTCTACCCCCATGGAGACTCCCCTGACAAGTGAGGACAATGCTGAAAATGAGGCTCAGAGTGCAGAGACTGTAACAGTTCCCCCTAGAAAGACTGGTCGAGCTGTAAAGCCTGTGGTGCACCTCAGTTATGATTCCCTGGGCGGCCAGTGGATCTGCCTCTCAATGTTGTCCATAAAGGAGTGTATGTGTCCCGAGCTCATTGCCCAAACTGGCGTCAGTGCTAACTCAAGTTACTTGTGTTGCCCTCTAAGTATGGTGCCTTCCCCATCCAACCCCAAAGGTAACTGATAGGGAAGGGCCCCTCTCTTCAGGTTTCATGTACAAGAGGTAATAACTTGAGTTATGGTACAATGTGTATGTAATACTGTGTAAAGTGACGTACTGCAATGTTTCAGAAATGTGTTCTTGGTAAAATGATATATTGACTGATGATTACATGCGAGCCTAATGCAAATGTATATGGTTGCAGTTGAAACTATAGGTATTGCTTGATGCGGACGTCAAGCTTTCCCAGGCCAGGAAGGTGTAACCCCTGCAAATGGGGGTTCCCAAAAGACTTCCAGGAGCTTGCTTGAATGCTCCAAGCCTGAATGGTGTTTGGCGTTTAAGCCATTTATCAGTGAGTGTTTTAGAGCCTCTGGTACTGTCTCTTTAAGAGCTGTCTGCTTGCAGACATAATTAGTTGTATGGGGGACTGTGTGTTTTTGATTGAGTACCACTCGAGCTGCTGCCAATTCACTCCATTTTGCAGTCACTAGGAGTGCAAAGGGAACCTATCTGAAAGATGTAACTGTTTGCCAGAAACCATTTAGAGTAATAATGAAATTACAGTTTGTCTAACCTGCTTTCTTTGCAGTCAGAACTGTGTCTGCCTAGTTCCCCATTCTGGTTTTGAACTGCTGAACTGGACCAATCAGTGTGGGGTAAGCCAGCTCTAAAATGGTGCCTTGACGAATCAGAACTTGGACTCATAATCTGAGCCAGCCACAAGAGGATTGTATGGGCAGTGACTCTGGGAGATGTAGTTTAGACTTGGCGCCTTTTGGACCAACAGGAGCAGTCTATTGTGAGTGACAGCCAATCCAGTCAAGAACTGGGAGGAACTCAAAGGAAGTGCCCGGTTTTGTCTGTTGGAGTTTCAGTTGAGCTCTGGCAGTGAAGAAGGAAGGAGCTTTGTGCTTTTTCGGTGTGCAGTTTTAGTCGGGAAGCGTGTGTAAGGCCCTGAGTTCGGTCTGCAGCTTGTGTAACTGCTTGTTAGGACTGAATCCGTCCTGTGAAAAGAATCAAAGGATATCTGAAGAGTAGAAACCAGGCTCACCCTGTAGAAGACTGGAGAAATTGCCAAATTGCTTTCGGTCTGTCAGGACTTGAATCTGCTGTGTGTTCTCCCGGGTATTGTGCAGTAATTGCGATCGGGATAGAGAAGCAGCCTGCCTGTTGCCATATAAATGTGTGAGGAGTCTTGTGGAGCTCAAGAGTAGTCCTGCTGACACTGAAGGACCCTATCTTGTTTGGAGGTCGTGAGTACTAATTCAGGGTTGCTCCCTGTTGAATGCCACATTAAATCCAAATGGAATCACTGTACTGTGACTGTTTAAACTAATTTTCTTTTCTCGGTGTGAAAGGGCCCCTACCAGCTGCCACGGTTTGGACTAGCCACTGGGCTTGGGTACCCAGGGACAGTAACTGGTAGGGATAGGCCCTAATGCAGAGCCATGGGAAGATGAGTAAAGTGACAAGCTAATTAACCTGATTTCCCGTCCTTGTTATATTCCCCTAAATAAATCAGAGCTGCTTGTTTCAGCAAGTTATACTGCCTGAGGTATTTGTCTATGTTAAAGTATTGTACTGTGATTGTTGCACTGTGTCTTATTTTACAGGAGGTCCCAGTGCCTGAACCAGCCCTGGGGGTAAGTGTATACTGTGAAGGTAATTCTGATATATTGTGTGGGCCACTAGTGGGAAGAAAGGGGGGTTGCAGTGTCCCAGAGGGCTGTGACCAAGTAAGTTTAACTATTGCAAACCCTGACCTCTGGGTGGAGGCACCCGCCATTGGATCCAGGCCCCTCAACCTGTTAGTGGCAAATCAGGCAGGGGTAGTAGCCCCTGGGATAGCACCATCTAGGGGTTACATTTAAATATCTGGAGTTCTGGCTTGACTGTCGGTTATCCATCGTAACCCATGTTGAGGAACTGTCCAAAAAAATAAGACCGAGGCTAGGCCTTTTTTTAAAGTTAAGCACTTACTTAACCACAAAGCAAAAATAGGGCTGGTCCAGACCACTTTCCTTCCCCTCGCTGATTACTCCGACTTTCTTTATAGTCGTTCCAAAGCAGCCCTTGTTAAACTGGACACACTATACCATAGAGCACTAAACTTTATCACCAATGCCCACTTTAGAACTCACCACTGTTCTCTTTATACTCAACTTGGCTGGTCCTTGCTTCACACCAGAAAACTAAAAAAATTCACATTATGGGCCTACAGAGCTATCACAAACTCCTTCCCTATATCACAGAGCTCTTTATGTGTACACCAGCCTCTTACTTGCTGAGGAGATATTCCTACATACTGCTAGACACACCTAGGGTAAGATCCTGTTACGCTGAATCAACAGTCAGCCACGCTCTTCCCAACTTTATGGAATACCCTCCAAAGATCATTGAAACTTACTAAAATGATCTATCTACAGACCTTTAAATCCCTGCTGGACTGCTCCTTGCAAGAGAAATGTAACTGTTACTCATAACCTGTACTCAAATCTCCCTGAAGGATGCCTGCTTTGTGTTTCATTTATAGCACTTGATGATCTGTATCCAGTCCTGTTGTAGTGTGTATTTTTTATTCCTTCTATTTTCCCTTGCTTCAAACAGTTATGTCATACAGAATGTTATTGTACATACCTTACTGTATTGTTTTTGTTGGGTACCAAGACCTTTCCTGTTAGAAATGTTTATGGTTATCGCACTCAATCAATATATGTATGTATTGAAATGCCGTTTCCTCTGTTGTGTCTATCTAGGACCACCTTGTAAATGAGCCTGCTCAATGATTGATTGAGAGTGGAAAGGCATACTTGAACCTCCCTGTCTAGTCCAGATCTAGGGTATACCCTGGGACTGTGCTCCTTGCTGGTGACATGCAATAAAAGTCTGAGAGCTGATTATTTCCCCAGGAGTCAAACAGATCTATTTCTGGAGTACCGCATCTTCTGAAGATTGAAGCCAGCACTTGCTGGTTCAAGGTCCCCTCATGAGTTCCGTGGCTGATTCTGCTTAGGGAGTCTGCCAGCACATTGTCCTTGCCTGGCAGATGTACTGCAGAACTTACTGTGTTCAGGGAATAATCCAGATCTCAGATCCTCATAGCTTCTGTTCACAGTTCTGAGGATTCCCCCCCACCTGCTTGTTTATGTAGTACACTGCTGTAGTATTGTATGTGTGAATCTGGATAGACCAGCCCTGTAGCTGGGAGGAAAAGAACTGTATTGCCAGCAGTACTGCCCTGAGCTCCAGCTCGAGAAGAGTTATGTGCTTCTAAATCTCCTAAGGGCTCCAGATGCCACTTACCACAAGATCCTCCAGGTGGGTGTTACACCACTGGACAGAAGCATCTGTAGTGGGAACTCCTGTAGGGGATTGCTGGAGGAAGGGAATGCCCTCTCTGAGGTTGCTTTCCTCCTTCCACCACTCTTGTGCATGCACAAAGCCATTTGTGACTGGCACCAGCTTGGACAGTGAGTCTGACCTTTGGGACCAGTGATCTCTTAGATGGTGCCAAAATGTCCCTCATCATAAATCTGGCTCATGGCACTACAGCTCTGGATGAGACCATGTGGTCCACTAGCTGTACAAAATCCCATGCAGACTTTGGGTGACCCAGTGAGAAGCATTCTGCACTGGCAATCAGGTTGAAATGCTTTCCTGTGGAAGGAGGGCCTTCCCCTGCAGTGTATCCAGCTCTGAATCAATGAAGTCCAGCAGGTGCACTGGTACTGTCTGAGACTTCTGCAGATTTATTAGGAATATATGGATTACTAGGGTGTTTCCTTACTTGCTGTATGAAGCACCTTGCCTCTTGTTCTGTTTTCCATGAGAATAGCCAGTCATCTAGGTATGGAAATATCCCCTCTTTATAGTGTATGGTTGAATGTGATTCTGTATGGAGATCCATACACTGTAAAAAGTCATTCTGCTACAGTAGTGATATTCATACTAACGCAGAATGACTTTGTTCTGCGTTAGTATGGATGTCACAATGTTAGCGACCCCATCAGTGCTGTTGATAGAGCTAGCAGTGGTTGAAGCATCGCATGCATGAGCTGGAAGGCAGGCTGATGGCACAAAAGTGCAGTTAACGGACGGCAGAGGCTGATGCTTGGAAAACAAAAAGTAAATGACTTTCTTTTATTGGGGGGGATCATACACTATATAGAATAGTGTATGGTAGCCTAAATACACAACATCACTCTACTCACATCTTGTGGTTACTATGATGTCAAAGGGACTTTTCCAGCTTCGCCCTCCTAGGCTATCCTAGATCTAGTACCGACTAATGGGGAACAGATCACAGAGCTCCAGGTAGAAGGTCACCTGGGGGACAGTGACCATCACATTGTATGGTTCAATTTAAACATAGCAGTTGACAGCAGATAAGGACCACAAGGCCCATCCAGTCTGCCCATTTCTTTTTCATTGCTATTTTACTTATATTGAAACATGTTAGACTCTTTCGCCTTGTTGATGCCCTTAAGGTGTTTGAATGTTTCGATCATATCACCTCTCTCCCTCCTTCGCTCTGCATGCATGGACCGGCCTACCTCAGGAAGTGGTGGATATGAATACAGTGCAGGGCTTCAAACAGGCTTGGGATACGCACAAGGGAGCAATACAGATGAGTATGAATAGATTGGCCATCGACAGAGCAAAGGCCAATGGCATATTTATAAGGTAGAAAAAATGAGCAGACTGGATGGGCCTTGCGGTCCTTATCTGCCGTCAACTTCTATGTTTCAAGGTTCTTGATGTCACAGTAACCACTCAGTGTAAGAACAGCACTGTTGTGTATGGGCTACCATACTCTATCCTATATGTCTTCTCAGGTCTGTTGCCACCACAGTCAGGTACTTTGTGAATACCCTTTGTGCTGAGGTGAGACTGAAGGGAAGGACTACAAACTGATACTGGCAGTTTCCCAGCCTGAACCCGTGGTATTTCTTTTGGCTGGGTCTGAGTAAAATGTGAAAACAGGCATCCTTCAGATCCAGTGATCCCAGCAAGTCCCCTGACTGTACGGATGGTATCACTGTGCTCAGTGTGACCATCTTGAACGTTTCTTTTTCAATATACCTGTTCAGATATCTTAGGTTTAAAATGGGTCACCACTTCCCATTTTTCTTTTGGGTCAGGAAGTACATTGAAAACAGGTCCTTGCCCCATTGTGGGGTAGGGACCTTAGCTACTGCTTTTGCCTGCTGTAGTTTCTTTACTTCCTGTTCCAGCATCTGTGGTGAACGTGCTTTGAAATGTGTGTGTTGCTGCAGTTTTGGAAACCTTCGGAACTGCAGGGACAATCCCTGACCCATTACATGCAGAGCCTACTGGTCTGTGGCATATTTTACCCATCCTCAAAGCAGTGGATTAGCCTTCCCCCTACTGGCAATGGCTGGCTGGTGACCTTGGCAGAACTGTCATGGGGTTTTGTTTCAGCTGTGGCTTGGGGCTGGGGCTAGTGTTGCAGCATGCCTGGAGCCCCTCCTTCCTCTGCCTCTGTAGAAATCTGTGTTACCATTTGAATCACTGTATATTGCAAGTGCTTGACTGTATAATTCAAGGAAATTACAGCTCAGTTTAGAATAATTTTAAGTTAACCTGAAAAGAATATTTTGTTTTTCCCTCTGCCTTTTCCATCTCTTTCTCCTTACTTCTCTCTCCCAGGCTGGCTCTTAGTGATTACTAAGTGCCAGACTGGTTAAACTAGAAATTACAGCTCAGTTTGGTATAAGCTAATCTTGAAAGAATGTTTTTTCCGCTATTCTTTTACTCCCTCTCTCTCAGGCTAATTCATAGGTCCCCCGGCCATCCCTTTGCTATTTTATTACTCCCTTTGTCACTCAATTTGCTGCTGCTGTTTTCTTGTCTACACTTACTGTCTGCCCCAACCCTCCGATTGCCTATAAAAGTTCACCTCTGTTTCTCCCCTCTCTCTTCTCGTCCTAGGAGCAGATCCCTGACCAGGGCACTTCAGCCTGCCAAGGAGCTACACTGGGAGGTGGCTTGCTCTTCCGCAGTCCCTGCATCTTCATTCCGCCTTCCAGCTGTGCAGGTACAGCCTTCCTGGCAGCTTTGCTTTGCTCTCTCCCCAGCACTTAGTCCGGCTCCTGTGTCCATTTTTCCGTTAGCAAGTTATACTGTACTGCCACTAGAGGGACACAGTCTTTATCTAAAGTGATCCCTGACTGTTGTTCATACAGATACCTTCCTAAACTACAGCTCCCCCCTCCGTCTGACCAGCCCCCTCCTCTACGCTCCCTGCTTACAAATTTTTCCTGTTCCTAAATCAATTATTCACTATTTTTTCTGCCTTTATGAACAATGCATCCCCTACTCTCCTCTCTCCCCCTTGTTCTGCTCATATCCCTCTTTTTACCACCTCCACTTGCTCACTACTCATCTATCCCTAATAACTCTCCCAACCCCATCAGTTACTATCTACAATCCCCTACCTACATCCATGCTATCACTCCCTCTCCGCCATTTGAAATAGGGTCTCACTCTACCACTATTCCTCATATGGCTTTGATAACGGTGTCCACTTTCACTGCGGTTCTCCACCTTCTTCTTCCTCACTCATCCACTCCCTTCTCCTCAGAACTCCCAACTTCCTCACCAGCCCCTTCAAAATCCCCTAAGCTTCACTTTCTCATACTCACCCTCCTCTTGCTCTCCGCCGGGGATATCCACTCCAACCCAGGCCGTACTGCCCCTACCTCCTCTGGTGCTTCCTCCTCTACTACCTCCCCCTGCTCTCTTCTCTCAGCCCTCCCAAAGGGCTTAAAGATCCTACATCTAAACAACCGCAGCTTTTTGCAAAAAACAGACCAGATTCAGACCATGGCGTGCACTCTAAAACCAGACATTCTAATCATCTCATAAACTTGGCTAAAGAGTACTATCCCTGACCATTCGGTCTCCATTCCTGGCTACTCACTGCTAAGGCAAGACTGTGTTGGCAGGGGTGGTGGTGTGGCCATTTATGTCCTAGCCTCCATCCAATATTCTATCATCTACTCATCCTCCAATCCTGAGACCCATGATGCCCTAGCTATCCATGTGACCCTCCCCTTCACTCTCTCAATCTTCACAGCTGGCATATACTGCCTCCCAAATGTCCATCCTCTGATCGCGCTTGACCTCCTAACCTCCATCACTTCCCTTGCTCACTCTGGGGAATTATTCATCCTAGGCGACTTCAATATAAACTGGTTGTCACCTAAAACTACCAAAACTAAAAATGAAATCGGAGCTCTAAATCTCTCCCAACTGATCTCTGAACCCACCCGCCCACACCACAAGACACAACACTCCCTACTCGACTGGGCCCTTGCCTCCCACCCCCGTGTCTTCACCTATGGCATCCTCCCCGATGCTCTCAGTGCCCATAACCCAATATTCATAGTTAGGAAAGTCCACAGAACTAAATCACCACATAAAACCATACAACTACGCTCTTTCAAGTCTCTTAACCTTGAACCTCTCCTGAGTAACCTTGCCACTTCTGACTGGTCCCCCCCAATCTCCTTCCCCTCAGTTGATAAGGCCCTTGCCTACTTCAAAGAAATCTTTCTTGTAAACTGAACACTGTTGCCCAACTTAAACAAACCAGAGTCTGAGGTAACAGCTTACTTTGGAAAACCCCTGAACTTCTGGCCTGCCTCAGGGCTAGAGATCGAGCCTGGAAGCGTCCTAAAGCTACCCAGCATCCTAGTGATCTCGCGAACTACCGCATGCTCCAAAACGCTTGCACCTGGGCCACAAGGTTAGCCAAGT
The DNA here is from genome assembly GCA_016271365.2 of Neoceratodus forsteri. Taxonomy (NCBI): domain Eukaryota; kingdom Metazoa; phylum Chordata; order Ceratodontiformes; family Ceratodontidae; genus Neoceratodus; species Neoceratodus forsteri. The sequence goes on from CM028134.1 coordinate 983,996,828, forward strand.
CCAAATATTTCAAATTTGCCTTCATCACCGACATAAATTCCCCTTCAAAGTTCTGGAAGGTGGTACACGCCCCATTTAGCCCCTCATCTTGCCCTCCCCCAGTACTTAAAGTAAACAGCTCACTAGTGTTCGACCCACCAGCTGTAGCTCTGGAATTTAACTCCTAATACACATCCTGCGCCACTGAGCTACTGAAATCCCTCCCCCCACCGGTGTGCCCCCTCCACCACCCTCCCACATTCTCTTCTCTTTCACTACTGTAACCCCAAATGATGCCCTAAGTGCCCTCCTCAGCATTAACCCCTCTAAAGGTGCCTCCCATGATGGCCTTGGCCCCAAACTCCTCTCCCTCTCCACTTCAGCCATTGCCTATCCCCTCTCAATAATCCTAAGTCTCTCATTCTCTACTGCCTCACTCCCCTCTTCATGGAAACATGCTGTGGCCCTCCCTCTACCCAAAGGGGGTGACCCTCAACCACTGGCAACTATCGCCCCATTTCTCTCCTCCCTACCCTTGCCAAGCTTCAAGAACACATTGTCCTGTCCCAACTCACCTCTTTTCTATCTGCCACCACTTCTCTCCTATGGCTCACAGACTCCATCCTAACCGGGATGGACAATGGACAAATTACTTCTGCCATTTTTCTCAACCTGGCCAATACCTTCGACATCGTCTCTCTCTCTCTCGCTTCTCCTCAACTCACTCCAGCAGCTGGCCTATCTCCCTCTGCCACAAACTGGTTCAAGGCCTACCTTATTGGCAGAACCGAATCACTTAAGATCTTGGACGCCACTTCCCTTCCCCTCCCAATTAGCACTGGAATACCCCAGGGCTCTGTATTAGGGGCTCCTCTTATTTTCCATCTTCTTAAATGACCTGCTCTGTTTGCTCCCCATCCTCCACTATACGAGCAAGCCAGCAAATGAAGGCCATTTGGTCTATCAAGTCTGCTCGTATTGTAGGGTGCACAGCTTGAGCTAATGTCCCTGCCCTCCCTCCCCACTCCTCCCATCCTCCCTACCCATAATTCTTATCTTCCCCCTATGCCTATCCCAGCCTCTCTTAAAGGTGTTCACTGTCTTTAATGAAATTACCTCTTCCGGCAGCGCATTCCAAGTGTCCACCACCCTTTCTGTGAAGAAGTTTTTCCTGACATCCCTCCTAAACCTCTCACCCTCCAGCTTAAGACTTTGCCCCCTTGTGATATGGTTGCCACTCAGCTTAAAGAGACTTTCCTTATCAACATTATTTATCCCTTTCAAGTACTTGAATATCCCAATCATGTCCCCCCTCTCTCTCTCTCTCCTGTCTTCCAGGGAGTACATGTTTAGTGTGCATGTAGATGATACAATCCTATATGCATCTGGCTCCTGTCCTGATGAGGTTACAACCAGCTTACAGGAAGACTTTGACAAGGTTCCGCTCTAGTTTGCTAACCATCAACTTTTTCTCAGCGGCAAGAAGACTGTCTCCATGACCTTCAGCACAAGGCAGAGACTCTCTAGGCTTCCCTCACTACCCACTTTCCACACCCTTGATGGGACTTTACTTGAGGACACATCCTCCTTCAGGTACTTAGGTGTTTGGTTGGACCAACACTTAAACTTCTCTGGACATACAGATGCCATCCAGAAAAAACTGCACTCCAAGCTGGGTGCCCTGTTCAGGAACTGTAGTTGCATCCCTCCTATGGCTAGGCGGGAACTTGTTCAGAAGATGATACTGTCCATTTTCGACTACTGTGACAGAGTCTATGGTGCTGCCACTAAGTCCTCCCTGGCCAGACTGGACACCCTCTTCAGTTCCTTCTGCCACTTTGCCCTGGATGCTCCCCCCCCCGCACCCATCACTGTGATCTTTATCGTGCCCTATCCTTCCCCTCTCTTACAAATAGGCGATTATCCCACTGTACTAACTTCACCTCGAAGTACTGGTTGGATGAGCTCCCTTCCTACCTCACTGCCTCCTTTATAACACCCCCCACACCCTCCCATTCCCTCAGATCAACTGACTCCCATACCCTGATTGTCCCCTGCAGATGTACCCATATCGGCCAATCCAGTTACTCTCGCCGCCTCCCAAAAATTTGGAATTCCATCCCCCTCAAATCCGGCACTCATTCTCCACCTACTCCATTAGCTCTGCCCTCAATAACTACCTTGCACCTAGCTGCTCCTGCCATGTTCCTCCTGAATTCAATCCTCCAAGCCCTGGACAAACCCTACCCTTCTACCATCACCTTCATTTTACCCTGTACATACCCACCCCCAAAATTTCTATCTCTCCTCCCCTTCCCCCAAATTGCTCCCCCTTACTGGACACCCTTGATCAGTCACAGAATGTAAAGGACTCCGAATGCTCTCCATGGGTCCCTCTCCTACCCCCCCCAAGGGGCTTGTATCTCTCATCTACTTCCTTCCCCCACCACCCTAATGGGGCCTCTCTCAGACACTGCCTTATCCCCTTTTCTCTGGCCCCCCCAGTCCCCTTGCAGGGTTCCTCGCATACTGAGGGGGTCTCCAGGGGCAAGACTCTTCCCCCTCCCTCTCCTTTCTTCCTTTTCTTTCATGTAAGCACTTGTTTACTTATTAACCCAGCACTTATTATTGTCCACACTTTCTACATATTATACGCAACACTGTTGTAATACTGTTTGTAACACCTGCCTTACAACTATATGTTAATGTTGATCTTGTAACTTGAATGTTTAATGTCTCATTCCTATTGTACCCCTTCCCCCCAGGTCGCACTGGGAGATGACCGACATGTTGCTCAGTGTGCCCTTCCTAGTGAAACATTTCAAGGGGAAGGGGAAAAGAATGTCTTCAGATGCACTGGCGAAAGAAGAAGAAATAAAGACCAGACTGTGAAGATTAAGAAAGATGGGGGGTGGGTGGAGAAAGAGGAGAACCAGGCAGAGGCACTTAATGAGTACTTCTGCTCTGTGTTCACGAAGGAAACGGGGGGCAGATACCCCATGGGAAGGGTGGAGTGGGCAGGGGGGATGAGGCGACTGATATCAGAATCACAGAGGACAGGGTGCTGGAGGGACTAAGGGCACTGAGGGTGGACAAGGTACCAGGGCCAGATGGCATTCACCCTAGGGTACTTAGGGAGCTAGCGGAGATCCTAGTGGGACCACTGACAGATCTGTTCAGTACATCACTGGACACATGATGTGTGCCACAGGACTGGAGGATGGTCCATATGGTGCCCATTCATAAAAGTGGCCCGAAGGATGATCCAGGCAACTACAGACCAGTGAGACTCACTTCAATTGTGAGGAAATTTATGGAGTCAATCCTAAAAGAGAGGCTGGTGACATTTCTGGAAGACAATGGGCTCCAAGATGGCCATCAGCACGGTTCTGTATTGGGCAGATCCTGAGAGATAAACCTAGTCAAGTATTATGACTGGGTTACCAGGGAACTGGACAGGGGACATGCAGTGGATGTCCTATATCTGGACTTCAGCAAAGCATTTAGGATTCATAGGAATGATACTGAGCTAATGGACTTGCGTCCTATATGCTCGCCATCTGAATTTTTAAACTCTAATTTTATTTATGTATGCACCCCATCTAAGTTTAAAAACTGCAGTTGTTGGACTAGCCACAACCTCCAATGGTAGCCTATTCCAGTCATATACAACTCTTTGATTGAACCACCATGTGCTACACACTTTCTTTCTGTGTGGTGCTGTTAACTGCATGGGGTGGGACCTAGTGCTGTATGTACTTGTATTAATTATGAGACCGGTAATATCCCAGAGATCCTCATTATTCCATGCCCTGTGTACCAAGCACATGTCACCCCTTTTCCTCCTTGCCTCCAAGGAATATATATTCAACTCAGACAGACGAGTCTCGTAGTTTTTACCAGCCATATTCTGTATTGCCCTGGTAGCTCTCTTCTGTACTCTCTCCAATAAGGCAATATCTTGCTTTTTGTATGGTGTCCAAACCTGGGCTCCATATTCCATAATCGGTCTAACCAGGGATGTATACAATGGCAACATGACATCCCTGATTCTTGCCGCTATATGTCTGAACATACAGTTGAAAATCCTATTGTCTTTTGGAAGTATGGCATAAAAGACATATCACTGGACACTATAATACCTAGATCCCATTCCTCATCTATTGTTTTCAGAACAGTATTTCCTAGTTTATAAGGTATTCTAGGGTTTCTTTTTCCCAGATGCATAATAAAGCATTTGTCTTGGTTTAGTGTTAGTTTAGATTGCATTTGACTCGGTGCCGCATGGGAAGCTGGGGGGAAACTGGAATACACTGGGGTGGGGACAAAAATGGTCAACTGGATCACCAACTGGCTGAGGGGTAGACAGCAAAGGTTGGTGGTGGTGGGGACACTCATCACCAAGGGACATTACGAGTGGGGTGCCCCAGGGTTCTGTACTGGGACCTGTGCTGTTCAGGATATTCATAGCCGATATCTCAAACGAGATCCGAAGTAGGATCAGTCTATTCGCAGACAATACTAAGATCGGTGCAGTGGTAGATGACATAGAGGGGTGGAGGGGCTGCAGGAAGACCTAACCAAACTACAGGAATGGTTGGAAACATGGCAGTTGGGGTTCAACGCCAAGAAGTGCAAGGTACTGCACTTCAGAGTAAGGAACCAGGGGAGGAAATATCAGTTGGGAGGGGTACAGCTGGAAAGCACAGTGGAGAAAAAGGATCTAGGGGTACTAATAACAGGGAGTATGAACCACTAAGCTCAGTGCAGGAAGGCGGCTGCAAAGGCAAACAAGATGCTAGGGTGCATAACGAGGGGAATCTCCTCCAGGCACAGAGAAATGATTTTACCCCATACAGGCCACTGGTCAGACCACACCTGGAACACTGCCTGCAGTACTGGCATCCATTCCTGAAGAGGGACACCAGACTACTGGAAGGGGTGCAGCGTAGGGCAATGAAGATGATACAGGGACTTGAGGGAAAATCCTATGAGGAGAGGCTGGAAGAACTTCAAATGTATTCCCTGAAAGAGATGAGGGACAGGGGTGATATGATCAAAGCCTTTAAGTACCTAAAGAGTAATAACAGGAGTAATACAGAAGGGATTCTTCAGATCAGAAGGGGGAGGGACACCAGAGGCCTTCGGCTGCGATTGGAGGGGGGAGATTCAGTAGGGAAATCAGGAGACACTTTTTCATGGAAAGGGTGGTGGATAAATGGAACACTCTGCTCGAGGAGGTGGTATCGTGTAGAACGGTGGGAGGGTTTAAGAGAGCGTGGGACAGAATGCGGGGGTGGTTATGAGAAGGGGGAGGGTGGGGCAGCTGCAAGCTGAGGGGCTAGCTGCACAATCGAGCAGACTTGATAGACCATATGGCCTGTTTCTGCTGGCATTTTGTATGTTCGTATGTAAATAAAAAATAAATAACTCTCTCTGAGGTCAGCACTCACAGGCAACGCAGAGTCTTGGATAGTAACCCCTGCCCTACCTGCTCTTCCACAAGGCCTGTAGGAAGTGGAGGCCTTTTCTTCTCAGTGCAGGTTTTAAAAGTTGACTTGTATTCGTCCACATTTTTTTTCATGTATGCCTCTGTTTTACCACCAAATAGGGAACTTCCCTCACAGCGAAAATCAATTACTTTAGCCTGAGTTTCCTGGGTAGGGATGGTGGCGCTTAGCCAGGCAAACCTCCTCAATGCCATCGCATGAGCCAAGACTTATGAAGCAGAGTCATTAGAGTCTACAGCCATGTGGAATGGATATTAAGTGGTATTCAGGGCTGACTCTGCAGTGGCAGCCAGATCCTGTGCCACCTCACTGTCCACCTGATCACTCAGCGCCAGCCCTGCATGTAACAGTGCTTTCTGGTATTGGGCTACATATGCCTAATAAGCTGCCAGCCTCAGGAGGAGAGATGCTGCTGCATACACTTTTTTGGGGACAGTATCCAGTATCCTGGAATCCTTTTCAGTAAGCTGTGTGGAGAGAGGCACCTTGGCCTTCTCACAAGCAGCTGCCTGTATAACTCCTTTATGATCAGGGTGGGCATACAGGTATTCCACCCACTGTCTGTCCCTCTGATACTTTTTTCCACTTTTCTATCAATGCCAGCAGTTCAGTTAGAAACACAGAAATATAGAATTTGACAGCAGATGAGCATTGCTTGGCCCACCCAGTCTGCCCACTTCTCCGTACCTACACTATTACTGCAGACCATGCCCAATCTACAGCTCCTTCTCCCTCCCCAACTTCCTGTCCACTATGATTCCTTTGTGCTTAAGCCATGCATTCTTGAACCCCACCACTGTTTTCATCCCCCCCACCTCTGCTGGAAGGCCGTTATAGGACTCCACCAGTGTTTCTGTGAAGTTCTTCTTCACATCTCTCCTGGGTCTACCCCCTCCAGCTTCATAGCATGTCCCCTTGTTCTTGAGTACCTTTTCTTCTGAAAAATACTTCCCTCCTGTACCTTATTAACCTCAGTGGGGTATTTAAAGGTCTGTATCATACCCTCCCTCTCCCTCCTCTGTTACAGTCTGTACGTACTGAGGTCCTTTAGTCTTTCCTCACAGGGCTTTGGATACAGACCCTGCACCCTTTTAGTTGTATTTCTCTGGACCGCCTCCACTATGTCTATGTCCTTCCAGATATATGGTCTCCACAATTGGACACCGTACTCTGGGTGGGGTCTTACCAGCAATCTATACAGAGGCCACACTACCTCCCTCTTTCTGCTGGCGATATCCCTCCCTATGCACCCCAGCCTCCCACTAGCCCTCCCTATTGCCTTGTCACACTGCCTGGCCACCTTTAGGTCATCCAATATGATTAGCCCCATATCTCTTTCCTGCTTGGTAGTTGTCAGTACCACTCCACCCATTTTGTACTGTGCCCCTGGGTTTCTGCCCCCAAGTGCATTATTTTGCACTTTTTACACTGAAACCCAGTTGCCATACCCTTGATCACTCCTCTAGTTTTCTCAGGTCTCCGCTCATCCTCCCCCACCCCTCGGAGTGTCCATCCTATTGCAAATTTTGGTGTCATCCCCAAAGAGGCAGACCTTCCCTTCCAGCTCCTCTGCAATGTCACTTATAAAAACATTAAAGAGGACCGGTCCCAGCACTGATCCCTGAGGCACCCCCCGGTTACCCTCCCTTCCTCGGAGTAAACTCCGTTTACCATCATCCTTTTCACCTATCCCTTAACCAATTTCTTATCCAGTTTATCACCTTTGGACCCACTCCTAAGCCACCCAGATTGCTTACTAGCCTCCTCTGTGTAACAATGTCGGATGCCTTACTGAAATCGAGATAGGCCATGTCCACTGCTCCACCGTGATCTTAATCCTTTGTCACCCACTCAAAGAAATCGATCAGATTAGTTTGACATGACCTCCCCCTGTGAAACCATGCTACCTTGGGTCTTGTATCCCACTGGATTCAAGATATTCCATAATCCTTTCCTTCAGCAGTGATTCCATTAACTTTCACACCACTGATTTCAGGCTGACAGGCCTATAATTGCCAGCCTCCTTCCTGCTACTTCTGTGTAGTGAGATTACTTCCGCCCTCCTCCAGTCCTTCAGAACCACTTCTGTTTCCAGTGAGCTCAACAGAACTATCAGGGGTGTAGCCAGTATTTACCTGAGCTCCCTCAATACCCTTGGATGCACCCCGTCTGGCCCCACTGCTTTGTCCACCTTCAGATTTAGCAAGTTCCTTCAGTACTCTTGCCTCCAAAAAGAACTAGTGTCTGCATCCATCCCTCCAAAACTTTTGTTACTTTTTTGTGGCCCCTCTGGGTGCTGACATGATTTTCAAAGTAGACCTTTTAGAGCAATTCGTGGATGGGATTAGTAGTCTCCTTGTAGGGGCTAGCCCCTTCATATCTATGAACTCCATTTCCTCCTCATCCTCCTCTGTTTCATGAGCGGGAATGTTGAAGATGTTCACCATCTGTCTGATGAACGTGGAGCAAGTGGTGCAGTCCACTGTGGGCCTAGGAGGAGAACCAAACTCTTGGGCAGGTGAGCCATTAGTTACTATTGGCTCACCTTCATCTTCACCATTAAATCACACCAATGGGTTCTGAGATGAGGCATTAGGACCCTGTGGGAGCCAGAACTTTTCAGGAGTGGGAGCCAGAACTTTTCAGGAGCCTGGCGCTGAGGTAGGCTACATGCATGCACAGCACCATGAGACTAGCTTGCATTGCATGGCTTACCTCAACACCGGCCCTCAACCACCTCAGTTACTTTTTTCCTGTCATCAAGTGCACATCAGTTATGATGTTGCTGGCCAGCCGGGAGTCAGAACTTCATGTCTATATGACAACAGTGTTCAGTTCTTCTCAGTCTTAGTGGTTAAAGCTAGTGTTTGTTATTTTTGTGTAATTTTAGTAACTCTTTTTTTAAAAATTTTCTCTCAACGCTACCAATCAACAGTGGATGCCATGGACAGCGATGGTGATGGAAAAGAGCCTCTTCAGGCATGTTGCTCCAGCAGCAGGGCCGTGTCCTGTCCACCTCCCTTGGCTGGAGAGGGTTCTAATGACGGAAGGTCCCGTGTTTAGGTGAGAGGATAGCCCTCCCATAAACACAACAAGAAGTGGGCCCAGTCTAAATCCCAGCCAGGGACCCAGAGCTACTTGACCTTGAGTTCTTCCTCTTGCCGTTGGAAGAGGAAGAAATGGTACAGCTCGAGGTCATCCTCTGGTAAGTCTGCCGTAAGAGCCTCAGTGTCTCAGAGCAGGAGGCCTTCCCCAGTGCTGTCAGGTGTCCCTGAAGGTTTCTGCTCGTGGGCCTTCAAGGTCTTGGTGTTGGAGCCACTCCCTGTCTTTCTGCGGGGACTCTGGTGGGCAGTTTCATCACTAGGCAGCTCTTATGAAGCAGCGAGTACAGTGTCTGGCTTGTTTGCTGCTTCTCACAAAGCCAGCCTCAGGCCCTTTGAGTCTAGGGGCTTTGGACCCGCAGTTAGGACACTCCAGCAAGGTAGAGCGTTTTGCTCCGTCAATAGCCTCCGTGTCCTTGCTGGAGCACATACTGCCAACACCTGTTCCACTGGCCGCACCCTCTTGCAGTGTCACTGTCTGGGACCACCCCAGGTACCCTCACTGGTCACTTCTGTGCCGACTGGACATTCAACACGACGGGCGGCACGAGGATCGGCACCAGAATCAGTACCTGGTCTGGAGCCATGCTTGGTGCCACATCCAGCACCATCTCCAGTGCTAAGAGAGCCCTTGACACCGGGCCCAATCTATTTGGCGACACCACCTCCAGTGCCCGCTACTCTTTGGCCGGCACTGGCTTCCTCTCTGCTGGTGCTGGTCTCACCTGTCTTGCCAACCCCAAAAGCTGGGTTAGGGAAACTTAGGTCCACCCCTCTCCCAACCCATCTTTCCGGAGAGGAGCTGGAGGGGGAAAACTCTGACCCCAAACTCATTACTCCTGAGGGCAACAATGATGACTCTCTTTACAGCCCAGACAATTCAACCCCAGGCCCATCTCCTCTACTTTCTCAACATGTACACATCTCTTGCTTTTGAGCCTTCTGCCACTGACCCGGGGAAACGTCTCCATCTGGAGTGGCTGAACATTTCCACCATGCCGGTCAACTTCCGCCTGCATTTGAGACTCTCTCAGACGCAGTGTGTGCTAGGCCTGTGTCTATCCCCTCTATCTGTACACAGACAGACTGTAACAATACTGCCCCCAAGGACAGGCCTAGCCTTGATTCCCAGCCTCTAGCGGACAAAATTGTCATTTTGGCTGAGAATGACGATGCCATTCTCCCTCAGGAAATCACTTCACATCCCAACAATAAGGAGTCACAAAAGATAGACACAATGGTAAAAAGGGCATTCGCTGCTGCTACCCTTAGCATGAGGATAGCAAGCTACAAAGGACCTTTCTCCAAGTATAAGTATGCCCTTTGCACCTCTCTCAAGTCTCTTGCGGAATCCTTGCCTAAGTTGGACACTAAGCATAATATTCTTCAGACTGTCACTCATGGGATTGAGTTGAACAGTCATCAGTTGAAGGCAGCTATGGATGCCTTTGACACTGCCTTTCGTTCTGTTGCTGCAGGAACTTACATCAGGAGACATTCCTGGCTTCAAACCTCTGGTTTCTCCAGCGACGTTCAGTAGCAGGATATGAATGTTCCCTTTAATGGTTCCTATCTGTTTGGCCAACAGCTAGAATAGTCTCTTGAGGCCTCACAGAAGACTAGCACAGCCATCAAGACTTTTCGGCCTGCCCCCATCTCACCCCCAGAGGAAGAAGGGGCAAAGCTTTTATCACAGTGAACAGTGCTTTTGAGATAAAGACAAGGGAGCTCAAGACCTACCCTCCCCACACGCAGGACAAAGTGCAACTGAAGGCACAGGCCCCAAAACCGCCAAGTGCCACTCTCTGAAATTCTGGCCCCAGTCCTGCCTCAGTTGCCTGAGGCAGACCTCTCCTCTTTGGTAGCTGTGGTGGTGGTGGGGGGAGGGGGCATCTGATTCAGTTTTACTGGCAGTGGGAATCCATCACTATGGATAAGTGGGTCTTCAGGATCATCCAGGAGGGATACTCGCAGAACTTTTCAGAACTTCCTCCAGATTATCTACCCAGGAAGCAATCCCATCTTTTAGCTCACATGTTAGAGATTTCTGTAAAGGACACTTCGGGCCTCTTAAGCAACAGGCCAGTAGAAGCAGTGCCAGAGGTGGAGTGCAACACAGGCTTCTATTCCCATTATTTCCTCATTCCCAAAAAATCAGGAGGGTTGGCATGAACCCCATTCTCGATCTCAGGAAACTGAACAAGTTCATACAGAGGGACCGTGCTGCTGCTCATCAAGCCGCAGGACTAGTTGGCTTCCCTGGATATACAGGATGCCTACCAGCATGTCCTGGTCCACCCTAGCCAAAACAAATTGTTCCGCATCGTGGCTTTGGATCATCATTACCAATTCCAGGTCCTGCCCTTTGTGCTATCATTGGCACATCGAGTCTTTACGAACTGCTTTGATGTTCTCATGGCACACCTAAAAACTCAGACTCCAAGTTTTTCCCTATCTGGACAACTGGCTGCTAGCCAGTCCATCCAAGCAGGACATGGAATGAGCAGTGGCCACAGCCTCTCAGTTTCTAACCTCCATGGGAGTCCTGTTAAACCTAGAGAAGTTGCAACTTCAGCCCTCTCAGCAGTTCCTCCACAAGAGTGGTAGCAGGGAGGAGGCAGAGAACTACAGACCAGTCAGTCTTACCTCAGTAGTGGGCAAGATTATGGAGGCACTCCTTAAGGAAAGGGTAGTGCAACACCTGGAATCCATAGGGGATCAGGATCCAAGACAGCATGGGTTTACAAAAGGAAGGTCCTGTCAAACTAATCTCATAGATTTCTTTGACTGGGTAACCAGAGTGGTGGACCAAGGGGGAGCAGTTGATGTCGCTTACCTTGACTTCAGCAAAGCTTTGACACTGTTCCACATAGAAGATTGATAAATAAGCTGGGTAGGCTCGGGGTGGGTCAGAAGTTGGTCAACTGGGTGGCAAACTGGTTGACGGGCAGAAAACAGAGAGTGGTGGTAAATGGTATACAGTCAAAAGAAATGCAAGTCACAAGTGGGGTACCTCAGGGATCAGTCCTGGGGCCAGTCCTCTTCAACATCTTCATTAGTGACCTTGCAGATGGACTAGAGGGTAAGGCTTGTCTGTTTGCAGATGACACCAAGATCTGCAACAGAGTAGATGATCTAGATGGGGTAGGCAGAATGAGTAGAGATCTGGATAAACTAGCAAAGTGGTCAGAAGAGTGGCAACTGGGATTTAATGCAAAGAAGTGCAAGATCATGCACATAGGGAAGAGAAACCCTGAAGCCACCTACAGGCTGGGAGGGGATTTGCTAGCAGTCACAAAGGAAGAAACAGACTTGGGCATCATCATCACTGATGACCTGAAATCATCCAAGCAGACCTCTAAAGCAGTAGGTAAGGCTAGGGGGGTGTTAGGGTGTATTGGTAGGGGTATCACAAGTCGTAAGAGGGAGGTAATAGTCCCTCTTTACAAGACACTGGTTAGGCCCCATCTGGAGTACTGCATGCAGTATTGGAGGCCACACCTTCACAAGGACATTAACCAAATTGAGGCAGTCCAGAGAAGGGCAACCAAAGTGGTGCAGGGACTGCATCAGAAGAATACGAGGACAGATTAACAGAGCTCAATATGTGTACCCTTGAGCAAAGGAGGGAGAGAGGTGATATGATCGAGGCATTCAAACACCTTAAGGGCATTAACAAGGTGGTGAAAGAGTCTAACATGTTTAAATGTAAGAAAAATAGCAGGACAAGAGGACACAGCATGAGATTAGAGGGGGGCTGATTAAGGGGGAATGTGAGGAAATTATTTTTCACAGAAAGGGTGGTGGATGCATGGAATGGCCTACCTCAAGAAATGGTGGCTATGAATACAGTGCAGGGCTTCAAACAGGCATGGGATAGGCATAAGGGAGCAATACAAATGAGTATGAATAGATAGGCCACCGGCAGAGCAAAGGCCGATGGCACATTTATAAGGTAGAAAAAGAAATGGGCAGACTGGATGGGCCTTGCGGTCCTTATCTGCCATCAATTTCTATGTTTCTATGTTTCCTCTTCATAGGAGCCACCCGGACACCACCAGAGTGAGGGCCTTTCTTTCTGATGACAGATGGAAGGCCATCCTTCAGATGGCTCAATTCATGAGGGAGCACAAGTCCATTCGAGCTCACTCCATGAAGTGAATGTTAGATCTCATAGCCTCTTCTGTTTTCACAGTACCTCTGGCTCAGCTGCACACGAGGACAAACCAGTGGATGCTCAGCAAGAAGTGGTCTCCAGCGATGTAACCTCAGTCTTATCCCATCAAGGCGATGAAGCCTCTGCTTCGGTCTCTACCATGGTGGACACAGGAGGACAATCTCCTCCAAAGTCTCCCCTTTTCTCAACTGGAACCTCAGGTAGCCTTTACCACAGACACGTGGGCTGGAGAGCCCACTGTAAGGGCCACCACACTCAGGGAGTCTGAAGCCTTACACAGTCCCACCACTGCATCAATGTGTTGGAGACAAGAGCAGTCCTTTATAACCTCCGTGCCCTGGTGGACTTCAAAAGCCACAAGATAGTCCTTCTCCAGATGGACAACAAGTCTGTCAAGTACTATATCAACAAATGGGGGTGGCGAAGAGAACACTTTAATCCTCACTGCAGGGAGGTGATGAAAGTGTGAGAATGTTGTCTGGAACGGCACATTCTGATCCAGGCAGTTTATCTGCCAGGGACTCAGAACAATCTAGCAGACGAGCTCAGCTGAACAGAAGCAGATCCTCACGAGTGGTGGTTGGCACCAGATGTTGTGCAATCTCTGTATGACAAGTGAGGAACCCCAAATGTGGAACTTTTTGCATCCCCACTCAACACCAAACAGCCTCAATTCTGCTTCAAAAATCCAGAATGTGGCATTTTCTGTAAGGATCATTCAGACTGCTGTGGACAAATCGCTCTCTGTACACACTTCCTCCTGTTCCTGTAGTTCATAGGGTACTTCTCAAGTTGGAGGCACACAGGGGCAAGATAATTCTGGTCACCCCATGCTGGCCTCTCCAGATATGGTTTCCCCTGCTCAACAAATGATCAGTCAGCCTTCCAATAACCCTTCCTCTACGGACAGATCTTCTGATGCAAGGGTCCCTGGTTCATTCCAGCTTACGCTCCCTTTATCTCCACACCTGACTCCTGAAGAGACAGAAGTGGGCAGGTATAAAGTGCCTCAGAGGGTCTCTGCGATTCTTCTGGCTGCCTGTAAGCCCTCCACCAGGAAAACCTACACAGCCTAATGAAAACGTTTTCCCGTGTGGTGATCCAAATCCTGCATAGACCCATTCTGATGCCTGACAGACAGGGTTTTGGAATACTTGTTGGACCTCTCTGATGCAGGCTTGCAATACTCTACAATTAAGGTCCATTTGTGCACTGTTCCAGCGTAGCACGAACCTGTACAGAACCTCTCTCTAGCCCACCTGCTTCTATTTAACAGGTTTCTCAAAGGCATTTTGCACACGAGGCCCCCAGTCAGGAAACCTGATGCTGCCTAGGACCTCAACCTTGTGTTGTACATGCTCACTCATAAGCCTTTTGAACCCTTGGCTATGTGTCACTTGAAATTTCTTACTTGAAAGACTGCATTTCTAGAGCCTATCACCTCTGCCCGCAGAGTCTCCGAGATACATGCATTAGTCACAGATCCTCCATATACTGTTTTCTATAGAGACAAGGTACTTCTCTGCACAGACCCCAAGTTCTTGCCAAAAGAGTGTCGGAGTTTCACTTGAATCAGCCTTTAATGCTGCCTTCACACCAATCCCAACTCCAGAATGAAGGGGAGTGCACCCGCTACTCCCTGGACGTCAAGAGAGCCCTTATATTCTACCTCGATAAAACTAAGGACTTCCGACAGTCTAAACAGCTCTTCGTTTCCTTTCTTCCTAACCAGCTTGGTTTGCCTGTTACAGTCAAATACATTTCTGCATGGATTGTCAGTTGCCTCAGTCACTGCTGTTCTATAGCACAGGTCAAACTGGAAGGCCAGGTTCGTGCCCACTCTAACAGAGCAGTTGTTACATTCTTGGCAGAGATTTGCTCTGTTCCTATCGCTGACATTTGCAGAGCTGCCACTTGGAACACAGTGCACACTTTCATCAAGCACTGCACCCTAGATGTCCATGTCAGGCAGCATATCTCATCTGGCAGGACAATCTTTAATGGACTCCTGTCCTGAGGGAGGTCCGACACCTGCCATCCTGCCTGCAGGACTTCTGCCTCAGCTTGATACTGTAACACATTTTTTTTTTTAATTTAGTTGTTTAATCAGGTATAGCACACTAAGCTGAAAGCTTTTTTACAGGAGTGACCTGGGAGCACAAGGAGGTTAAGTGACTTGCTCAGGGTCACACAGTATGCAAGTATGCAAGTGGAAGTTGTGGGATTCAAACCCAGGTCTGGTGTGAATCAGTGGTGAAGTAGTTCACCTGAGGTCACGAGGTGCTCGTTGCGCTGCCCTCCTGCCACGGAGAACACACGTCATCCACCCCCCCAATGGAGCAACGGAGGTCGCGAGGGACTAACTGAAAAAACCTTCCCCCAAACTGAGCACCCATCCCCTCACCTGCACGAAGCCCCTGTAAAGCCGGAAAATTGAAGGTCCTAAGCTGTCACCTGAGGTCGTGAGGCGCTGGCCGCACTGCCCTCCCACCACGGAGACCACAATCAACTGACCCCCCCAACGGACCAATGGAGTAGTCATAAGGGACTAACTGAAAAAAACCCTCCCCCAAGCTGAGCACCCATCCCCTCACCTGCAAGGAGCCCCTGTAAAGCCGGAAAATTGAAGGTATTGGCAAGAAAGATCCTACCGGCTGCACTCCATGTCCTCTCACTGCTTCTACGGTGGAGGAGCCATTTTGTATATTACCTGCCTGAGGTGGACTAACAATAGGGACTACCACTTTTTTGGCGCCATTTGCAAGATTTAAAAAATCGGCGTAGCAGTGGAGATAGTCTCTGGGCACTCCATTTTCTCTCTACAGCCTGCTATTTTATGCTTTTATGCCTGCCTGTTACCTTAATGAAACTAGCTACTACCTGCTGCCTAATGTTATACTTATGTACCAGCTAGTCGTGCACTACCTGTTAATTTATGTCTGCTACCGCAGTTGCCTTAAATCATTACTACTGCTATTGCTGCCTACTAAACGAATTTCTCTAGTTCCACCGAAACCGACCTTGCTAAAACTTGTAACCTGTGGCTTGCACTACCTGGAAAACGACTACCCCCAGTTAATCACTGCAGTTGCCTTAAAAAATAAATAAATAAAAACGAGAAAAAAATATATACATTGCACAGATATCACAGTAATCTTAGGTTTTGCACTACCAGGTAAGCGTTTGACCCAGTTAATCACTACTGCTGCCTATGAGAATTCTACTTATATTTGCAGCCAGCTTTAAGGAGTTTCTTGTCTAGCTTTACCGCAATCTGCTCTGCTGCAGCCTACCGTGTCTTGGTGCATACGCAGGAACTAATGTAACCTGAGCAGCGAACTGAGCAGCTAACCACTGTTTTTTCCTCCCCCCATTGTTTTTTATCCTCCACTTGCCTACTTAAAGCCCCCTCTCTCTCCCCTCTCTCTCCTTAGGTCCTGCTGTTCACCTGAGGTCATGAGGCGCTCGTCGCGCTGCCCTCCCGCCACAGAGAACACACCAGATCCACACCCCCTAACTGAGCAATGGAGGTCGCGAGGGACTAACTGAAAAAAACCCTCCCCCAAGCTGATCACCCATCCCCTCACCTGCACGGAGCCCCTGTAAAGCTGGAAAATTGAAGGTATTGGCAAGAAAGATCCTACTGGCTGCACTCCATGTCCTCTCACTGCTTCTATGGCGCCGGCTCCCCACCACCCCCAACACTGCCCTTGGTGAGCGTCTGCCTACATAGCAGTGGTCACGTGAGCTGTATAACCTATTAGCTCACTTTTCCATCTGCAGGTTATCAGACCTCTCCACTAGAGATCGCATCAAAAACATTAATGCCAACCTCCTACCCCTTAAAATGGACAAAATCCCTGCTGCCTGCTGTCAGCGATGGGAAACAATATCCCTCTCACCCCCTGAGCCAAATATCTGTGTAATTAATGCAAAACACTGTCCTATACATGAGAGGCGTTTCAAGCCCTTCACAACCACACTGCAACTCCCCCCATTTCACCTCCACTCTTAACACCCCCCACGCTGGAGTCTCGCTGACCCACTCACCCCCCCACCCCACGGGCCCCTTGTCCAGGCTCAGGCTAATACTAGGGGGGGACATTGAAACCAACACCAGTTCTTTCTCTCCTAACCTCATGCTTAGTGACCATACTAACCCCCTCTGGGCGAACACCGGTGTGCTCAAACTGGTGCACATGAACATTGGGAGTCTAAGGCATAAAATGCCTGACCTTGAGGCTTGGACCCTGCTCTACAAACCTGACATACTAGCAGTGATGGAGACATAGCTAAAGCCCCACATTCTCCCTCATGAAGTCGAACTGGCCGGGTATCAGGCCATAAGAAAGGATAGAACAGGAAAGAAAGGGGGGGTTCTTATCTACCTGAACTCCTCCCTAAATGCTACCCCGATTGATCTTCCCACTCCTAACGGATCCCTGGGTGAGGTATTACTTGTCAAGCTACTCCTCGGAGACACCAAACCTCTCATTATTGGGTGTGCCTATCTCCCACCACAAACCGCCGCCGCCTCCCTAGAATCCCTCACAAGTGCCATCCACAATCTCCCCCTGGGGGAGACCATCCTCCTTGGGGATTTCAACCTAAACTGGCTTTCCCCAAGTACCTTCAAAATCAAGAACCTAATACTGGATGTAGCACTTACTCAATGATCGATTTGCCCACCAGGCTCAACACCAAGTCAGGCAACCACTCCCTACTTGACCGGGTGCTCGCCTCCTGCACTGATCAGATACTGACTGCACGGCACCGACACCACCCTCATCCGGCTAACATCGGACATACTTCATGTCATGGACCTAGGCACCACAACGGGTGCCCTATTCATTGACCTATCCAAGGCCTTTGACTTGGTCAACCATGAGCTTCTCCTTGCCAAACTACACTGTCTTGGCCTGGATCAGCTCTCACTCTCCTGGATCACTAGCTACCTGACAAATAGATCCCAAAGAGTCCACTGGCAGGGAGCACACTCCAACCCCAGACCTGTGACCTCTGGGGTACCCCAGAGCTCCATCCTGGCCCCCTACTATTCTCCCTATTCCTAAACGACCTTGAAGAGGATTGTGCACCTTGCAACCTTATCCTCTATGCGGATGACACTGTAATCTACTACAGTGACCCCCAACCCTCGGTTATCTCCGCCACACTTCAGACCAGCCTCATATTGCGTCAAGTTGGTTCACTGCTAACCACCTAAACTTAACGAAGAAAAAGATGTGCTAGTGTCTTCTGGGACCCGACGGCTGGGCACATGACCGCATTGCTAATATTTCCAACTCTTGTCAGTCTCTTGGAAGGCCAGTAGAAGTCTCTGACCAGTTCAGGTACCTTTGGGGTACTCCTTGACCAGGAGTTAACCTACAAACTTCATTTTGATGCCTTAACCAGATACATGCATCAGAGGTTTGGCCTCTTATACCACCTGGGTAACGCACTCTACGGAGAAGCAAGACACGCCATAGCAAATTGCAACCTCCTTCCCACACTGCTATACGGCTCCCCCCTATTTCTGTCTCTCAGAGAGTCAGAGCTAAGCAAACTCACTACCCTCTACCACCGCACTGCCTGCTTTGGAACCAACTCCTCCCCTAGGAGGCATCACTGTGAGGTTCTCTAAGACCTACTCTGGCCAACCCTAAAGCATAAATTATCCTACGCCACCGCCTGCCTCACCTATAAATTCACCTCCCTTGGCCACCCACCTCACCTGAGTGATCTGCTCACCCCCAAAGTCTCCCTCTGTAACCCCTGGTCCACCACAAGTCGACTCCTGAACATCCCTCGCATTCGGACCAACCAAGGTAAACACTCATTTCAGTACGTGGCCCCTCACCTCTGGAACTTGCTTCCTGCAAGCTTACTAGACAAGCCCTCCCTCTCCTCGTTCAAAGCAGGTCTTAAAGTGTACCTCATTGAGCTGAGCCTCTGCGGCTGCAACCACTAGATCATGTCCTCACCCCAATCCCCTCCTAATGACTAATGACTAAAATCTCTCTCTCCTTGGACTGCCTATAAGCAAAATCCAATTGATACTGTAGCCCTGATGCAATGAAACTGAAACTGTCTAAATGTACCCTACTGACTATGAATGTACTCTTATACTGTGTTACTGTATCCATACCTAATGTAAAGTGGTTGGTATTCTCAACCCCGGGTCGCCCTTGAAAAAGGGATCTCTGGTCTCAATTAGCTTACCTTGGTCAACAAAATCTAAATAAATAAATAAGTAGTGAATAGGCACCTTGCTATCCTAGTTGTTTGCCAACCTGCATAGTTTGTATAGCTGCACAGTTTGTACACTCTTTGCAAACTCCCACTCACCAACTAATTTAGCCTGCTACCCACTATTTCAACAAGTAAGCATCTTTACATGACTCTGAACACTGACACTTGTGCTTGCAAAATTGTACTGATTACATTACATGATAGTTACCCCATCTTGAGGCATGTTACCAAATTCTGTATTATATGTGCTACTCTGTACTATTGCTGTTTTGTACATTGTCACTTTAAATTATGTAATTTTTGTAGCCACATCTGTGGCCCGGGTCATGACTGAAAATGGTCCTTTGGATCAGTGCACTTACCTAGTTACCAAAAACATAAATAAGTAAATAAGATTGATTCCTGGAAGATATAAAAATTACATACTCAACATATTTCTTGATCTTCTAGGAATATCTTCACTATTAATTCACACATCCACCCTAAATCCTCTGGCCTCACTCTTTCTGTTCAATCAATCAATCTTTATCTGTAAACTGTAAGGTATGTGAGCAAAAATGCCCATTTTCACAAACGTACAGTGTAGAGTTCAAGAATGCACAAAATAACTGAATACAAAAAACAAAAGTAACAGAATACAGCATATACAAAAATGGTCTTCACCCTTGTTTTTGGTTAGGGCTGTGATGACACTGTTTTCTTTGTTCTTGACCTTGTAAGAATATCTTCACCATTTAGTCACACTAATGGGTTCTGAGCCAGAGGCACTAGGACCCTACTGGAGACAGAACTTTTCAGGACAGCCTGTGCTGAGGTAGGAACCGTGCATGCACGGCATTTTAAGATTAGCTTGCAAAGCATGGCTTACCTTGGCACTAGTTCTCAACCGCCTCAGTACCTTTTTTACCTAGGATGTGCAGCATAACCTAACTAACAATAATACACGTAACTTAAGGGCGTAAGATTGTCCTTTTGACCTGTTTAAGAAGGGTGAACAATTACAGTGAGTATATAATTTTTTTTCCTGTGACTTTGTCCTCAAAACCGCACCCCTGAGGACGCCGGCATGAAGGAAGTAAATACAGGCTGTAGACGTGCTGTTGAACATCTCAGCCAAGCACCTAACGGCATCCTCAACTCCCCACACTGTTTATCCAAAATGCAATCAGTTCCCTCAGGTAGGAATTTTGTTATAAAGCAGCCTCCTCCGGTTCCTTGGAACTTATCAGAAACCGGAGAAACTGCCAAAATTAAAAAAATTTTAAAGTAAACACCCTAACCAGCAAAGTGTAATTAAAAAACTGATTAATTAAAACAAACTCTGGCCAGAGCCGATAGGACTGCAGGAGAGGAATGTGGGTCATCCTTAGAATATGAGGAGGCTCATAAAGTTACAACTGGCAATAAAGGTAATTGAAAGTATAACATCAGAGATGGTATTAACTACCCACAAGGCATATTTTCAAAAGTTGGTTAGTAGAGAAAGGTATTAAAAAAAACTATACACATAAACCACAGTAACAGTAAAGATAAATTTATATCGAAGTCCATTTTGCACATGTTGGGGTGAAGCACTGAGGATATAAAATGTTTAGGTGTTCATCCGTATTCCTACTCTTGAGAGACATTTTCGCTTGCACTGTGGATCCAATGAACTCTGCGATACAAAATACAAATGTCAGGCATATATTCTAAAAAAACAATAAAAAGCAGGACATTATTATATCAGATACTCATTTAGTCAATCATACAGTGGCAGCCATAGAAAAGTGTCTCAATACTGAGGTATACCTAGACGTTTCTCAATACTGAGGTAAACCTAGGTATACTGAGGCAGAATAAGGCAAAATCACATTACAGTCAATGCAAATTGCAACTTTAGTGCCTCAGTGGTACCTCAGCGGTACTTGGAGATAGGCAACTTTTATAATACCACTATAATACAATAAAAAACACACTTCTGTTGCAAAGTATGCCTGCCATCTTTATATACAGGAAATAAAGATTGTCTATAGAAATCAATCACACCTGGGCTATAGCGAGCCCCCAAGTTATATAGATCCATTATGGCTCAGCTATTGATTTAATAATGCCCTACTTTTTATCTAATGTTTTAGAATAGATTCCTGATATTTGGAATCATTGTACTGAAGAGTTCATTGGTTCCACATTTCTAAAGAAAATGTCTCTCAAGAGAAGTGATATATAAATGAATACCTGTCAATTTTATATCCTCATTGCTTCACTCCAACATCCACAAAATGTATTTCTATAGGGTTTATATTTCCTGATATTGTAGTTTATATGTAAAGCTTTTTCTATAACTACATGCACTAACCAGCTGTGAAAATATGCCTTTTGGATAGTTTAAACCAGTCTTGATATACTTTTCATTATCTTAATTGCCGATTGTAATTTTATAAGTGCCTCCTCGTAGCCTGATGATGCATCATATTCATTGTTTCAGCTTTTTTATTTGTACACATCAGTGGTGGTGGATAATATAATAACTGGTCACAATTGTGCTACAAATATAGCATAAGGAAGAAACAGCAATGTCTGAATGGCGTACCACAGACAGAGACGGAGATTAGGCAGTGCTGTGCAGTAAGCACTACCCAGGTCGCTGTCCATAGTACTAGGAAGAAGACAAGGGCTGGGAAATCGAAAATGGTAGATGAGCTGCTCCCGTGGCAGAGAGGACTGAGACATGGAGCTGCTTGGCCACAATGGTGGTGGAGATCAGGGTGCTAATCCTGGCAGTTAAAATTTTGTTTTTCTCCCGTAATCCAACTCCAACTCAGAGTTAGACTATTTTAGTTAAGGGGTGGGGGTTGGGGGGGGAAGTCCCCACTAAAATAAGTGTTTGGACTGGTAGCAGTCGTCAGTGTGCTTTGTGACTGCTACCAGTGGCATTGCCATTACCTGCCGCATTTATTCCTGCCGCTGTTCTGCATAGTGCTGTATGGAAGGTTCTGTTATTGACAGCACTGTTCATACATGTGCTATTCAGACCTAGTGACAGATAAAATAAGGGCATTTCTGCATTAAGTTACTAACTCTGATAAAACTCTGCTTCTGGAGTGAAATGTTAGTTGGGAAAGGATGTGGAGGTTAGCCAAGGAGGTGACCTCAGTTGGGAGAGCAGTGGACCCCGGAGGAGGAAGCGAATCATGGTGAGGGACTCCATCATAAGAGGGATCCAGCTAGGAACACAGGAGGAGGAGGACAGGGAGGTGCTTACCAGTTGCCATGGCATTGAGGGATGGAAGGAAGATCCTGGGGATCACTGGGAAGGCAAGACGGGAGGGTGAGCTGGATGTCATTATCCACCTAGGTACTAATGACCTGGCAAATGGGGAGCCAAAGGAAGTTCAGGAAGAGTTTAGGAAATTGGGGAGGGGTCCCAAGCAAGTAGCTACCTCTGTCACCTTCTTGGAAGTACTACCTGCGAGAGGCATGGGAGAGCATAGGATTGCATGCACCAGGAACTTTAACTCATGGTTGAAGAGCTGATGTTGTGAGGAAGGGTTTGGATTCATTGGTGACTGGGGACCCACCTGAAGGGATGGAGGCTTGTTCAAGCCTGACAGCCTGCATCCATCCTGGATGGGAATCCAAGCACTCAATGATAAGTTTAAATGCTACATTGACAAGCATTTAAACCAGCCAAGGAGGGTGGCAAGCCAGCAAGGAGGGTACCTAATTTCCCACCCCCACAGCTAGCAGTGGAACCAGTGATCCGAAGGAGTGGATATTGCTACAAAGCAGTGTGCAAAAGATGGAGATAAGTGCCCAAGAGGTGGACAGGCAGAAAAGGGGCAACATTTAACAGAATGGCAGACAGCAAGGAGAACCAGGGATAAAGGACAACCAAGGAAGGGGCTGGATTAGAACAGCTAAAAAGTCTAGGGAGGTCAAATTATGGAAAGCCATGTGTGCCAATGCCAGGAGCCTTAGCAACAAGATGGAGGATCTGGAGGCTGTCATGGTGCAGCCAGACCTGGACATTGTAGCCATCACAGAAATCTGGTGTAATGATAACTATGACTGGGAAATGGCCATACCTGGCTACAACATATTCAGAAGAGACAGGGCAGGTAGGAAGAGAGGAGGAGTGCCACTGTATGTGAAACATGACATAAGGGCCACAGAGATCCGGGAGGAACAAAATGGGGGAGAGACACTGTGGGTTAAGATGGAAAGGAAAATGGGGCCAGCCATCTGCACAGGTGTGGTCTATAGACCACCAGATAGGAGGAAGAAACAGAAAGAGAGCTGATGCTAGCCATCCAAAGGATGGCAGACAAGGGTGAGGTAGTGCTGGTTGGAGACCTCAATATTCCAGACGTGGACTGGAGCATCCCAGCAGCAGCATCAACTAGGAGCAGAGTTATCCTGGACTCCCTTCAGGGTGCCTTCCTCAAGCAACTGGTCATGGAACCAACTCAGCAGAAGGCAATACTGGACCTTGTGCTCACAAACAGGGACAGTGTGATGGGGGTAACAGTGGGGGAGCATGTGGGGAACAGTGACCACCAGTCATTGTGGTTTGAAATCACAGAAGGAGCAGAACCAAACCACACAAAAACACGTATCCTGGATTTTAGGGGGACAGACTTTGGGAAAATGGGGAGATGCTTGAAAGAGGCATGAAGGGGAATGAGGCAGGAATTGGGGGTTGAGGAACAGTGGGCAGTATTTAAAATGGGGATTAAAAGAACAACAGAATTATGCATTAAGCAGGTTAGCAAGGGGAAAAGGAAGAGGAGGCCATTATGGTTTTCCAAGGAGGTAGCGGAAAAAGTGAAAGCCAAAAAGATTGCATTCAGGCAATACAAAAAGACACAGGCAGAAGGGAATAGAGAGAAGTACCAGGAGAAGCAAAGGGAGGTAGGGAGGTCAGTAAGGGAAGCCAAAGCTCAGACAGAAGAACACATTGCAAAATCAGTGGGTAGAGGGGAAAAAACCTTTTACAGGTACATAAGTGAAAAAAGAAAGGAAAAGGAAGGGATAGTGAGACTGAAGGGGGAGGATGGGGGCCGTGAGGAGAATGACAACAGTGAAGCTGACATATTGAACAGGTATTTCTGCTCAGTCTTTACTGAGGAAGAGGAGGGTAATGGGTCTAAAGGGAGTACAAGGGGTGGGAATGGTGCAGAAATGGACACAAGTCCCTTTACACGAGAAAGGGTCCTGAAGGAACTGGGAGTAATAAGAGTTGATAAAGCAATGGGGCCAGATAGGGTGCACCCCAGGGTCCTTAAAGAACTAAGAGAAGTGGTGGCTGAACCTCTGGCAATCCTGTTTAGCCAATCACTGGAAACAGGGGAGGTACCCAAAGACTGGAGGACAGCAGATGTAGTCCCCTTTTACAAAAGTGGGAACAAAGAGGAAGTGGGGAACTACAGACCAGTCAGCTTCACACCTCGGTAGTGGGGAAGATCATGGAAGCACTACTGAAGGAGAGATTGGTGGAACATCTGGTTTTCAATGGACTACAGGACCCAAGGCAGCATGGTTTCACCAGGGGAGGTCATGCAGACCAACCTCATTGAATTTTTGACTGGGTGACTGGGAGGTGGATCAGGGAGGGCAGTGGACATGCCTATTTGGACTTCAGCAAGGCCTCTGACACTGTGCCACATACAAGACTATTACACAAACTGGGGAATATGGGTGTGGGCAGGACAGCAGTGCAGTGGGTAGGTAACTGGCTGGGCAGCAGGACACAGAGGGTGGCGGTAAATGGCTGTCACTCCACAGAGGGAAGAGTGACCAGTGGGGTACCACAGGGATCAGTGCTGGGATCAGTCCTATTCAACATCTTCATCAGTGACATTGCGCAGGACCTAGAAGGCAGAATTTCCCTGTTTGCTGACGACACAAAGCTCTGTAACAGAGCAGACACACCAGAGGGTGTAGACAGAATGAGAAGGGACCTGCAGAAACTTGAAGAATGGTCAGGGGTTTTGGCAGTTGAAATTCAATGCAAAGAAGTGCAAGATAATACATATGGGGCACAAAAACTCTGGCACAATATATCATTTGGGGGGTGGGTGAGGCTATAGCCTGCACCAAGTAGGAAAGGGTTCTTGGGGTTATCATCTCTGACGACCTCAAGGTATGGAAACAGTGTGACAAGGCAGTAGGTAAAGCAAACAGGATGCTGGGATGCATAGGCAAGGGTATCACCAGCAGGAAAAGGGAGGTCATAATTCCACTATACAAGACACTAGTGAGGCCCCACCTGGTGTACAGTGTACAGTTCTGGAGATCTTACCTACGTAAGGACATAGACAGGGTAGAGAAGGTTCAGAGGAGGGCAACAAAGATGGTACATGGATTGCATCACCAGCTCTATGAGGACACTTTGAAGGAACGGAATATGTACTCCCTGGAGGAGAGGAGGGAGAGAGGAAATTTGATAGAGACATACAAGTATCTTATAGGGAGGAAAAGGGTGCAGGAGTACACTATTTTTAAGCAAAAAAGATGTTCCAGGACTAGAGTATATGGGATGGAGTTGGAGGGAGGATGATTCAGAGGAAACGTGAGGAAGAATTTCTTCACAGAAGGGGTGGTGGCCAAGTGGAACACCCTGACAGAGGAAGTGGTGGGGACTGAAACAATCACAGGATTTAAGAATACGTGGGATAGACATAAAGGAATTCTGTAGATCAGGGTTAAGGGGCAACAGACTTCTAGGAAAACATAAAGTTAACTTACAAGCTCAAACAGGCAGACTGGGTGGGCCATAGCCCCTTATCTGCCAACACTGTCTATGTAACTATGTTGTTTCTGTACCAATATAGCACAGCACTGTTGTTGTTTTTAATATTCATCTTATGAATTCCCATATACTTTTCTATTAAGTGGGTTAAAGTTTTACTGCTGACTATGGAATAACACTGCTTTTTATTTGATGTACAAGTGGCAAGTACATAAATGTGCAATAGTACAATGAATAATAGGGAGCAATGCTACAATAGATTAATGCAGAAAACAACTAACGTTTCTTTCTAAAACATCACTGTAGCTGGGTTTCCATTGTCTGCTTACTTCTTTTCATTGACTGTTGGACCAGGGACTGGGCACCTAGTGTTAGAATGGAGGGCTGGCAACACTGGGGATTGACTGTCATTGTTTGCTTACTCTTTTTTTCATTTGCTGTCTAAATCTAGGTTTAGGGACTTGGTGTCAGAATTGGGGAAGTCTGGTGGCAACAGGGCTGATCAGCAAGTGGCTACTTGCTTTCATTTTAGTTTACTACCCTACCCCATAATTGGGCACCCAGTGTTGGGGGGCAGTGAGTGGCACTGTGGCTCGGCTCCTGGTGACTGCCTAACTGCCTGAATCAGGAGTCACCCAGCCTACCATGCCCACCAAACCAGAACTGCATTGCCAATGCTTGCAAGCTGCAGTACATAAGCCACCCCCAACAACCCAGATGGGGAAGGCTTTACTTCTCCTGCCCCGGGGCCGGGGGGGAATAGTTTTGCTTTTCCTGGTTGGGGGGGCCTGATTCTCCCGGCTTGGGGGATGAGGATGGCCCTGCTTGTTTGGGCTTGGGGGGGGAGGGTATCTCCCTGTTTCTCCTGGCTTGGGGGTGGCCCTGCTTTTCCTGGCTTGGGGGGTGGCCCTATCTTCTGGGTCATGAGGCCCAGCTTCTCCTACTAGAGAAAGCAGGGGGCAAGGCCATTCCCCCCTCCCCAAGCCAGGAGAAGCAGAGCCATCCATCCCAAGCCAAGAGAAACCGGGCCATCCATACCCCCATCCCCAAGACAGGAGAAGCAGGGCCATCCCCTGTAAAAAAAATAAAACGGAATTTGCATTTTAATTTTTAGAAACATAACATTCATCATTAGTTCAAATACTCCAAGAAGTAAGCATGAATATGCACATATGCTTTTCATTCCAGTTTCAACAGGTGCCCTGGTTTCCAACTGTAGTTCTTAGCCAGTGCCCTGGTAACCAACGGAAACAGGAGGTGCCACTGTTGCTAGATTTACATGCTGTGAAACTTGATCAAAGAGAAATAAAAAATGTAAATTTGGAGAGGGACATTGCACAGAAAAATTAAATGAAGGAGGCAAGGAATTTGCAAACAACTCTGCAAAAACACAATGGCCTGGATATTCAAATCAGCTACGCATGGCACAACTGAGCTGCGCCGGCACAGTGCGTACTTGTGCCAAGGAGCGATATTCAGCAGGAGCCAGTGCGCAGCACAAATCTCATCGTGCCAATGCGCAACTATAATGAATGCAGGTGCAAGTGCAGAGGCATGCCTACGAATATCCAGCGCAGTGCGATATTCAATCATGGAACCGTGGCGCAAGTGCAGAGCAAATCAGAGATGCACTGGACAGACCTGTTCCTATAAATACAGGGCGCAAGCACACAGAAAGCACTTGCACCAGGCGAGAGGGAGGAGAGAGAGAGAGAGAGAGAGAGAGAGACAGACAGACAGACAGTGAGAGACAGACAGGCAGACAAACAGACCAAGGCAGACACAGAGAGAGAGGGAAACAGGTGGCAGTGGAGAGGGAGACAAGGGCAGAGAGAGTGTGACAGACAGGCAGACACACTGCCAGGCAGTGCACCAGGGTGGCACACAGCCCGCAGCAGCCAACCACCCAGGGGGATAGAGGACAGCAAGGGCCATGGATAGTGCACCCTTCATGATGGAGGCCGTAATGAGGGGTGTGAGGAGGCAGTAGGAACAGCGACGTGAACGTGGAAGGGCCCGTCGGTGGTATGCCTGACACAGGTGGTACCGCACCCGCATCACCTTCGAGCAGTACAGTGACACAAAGATCGGGGGCCGGTACTGCCTGAACAGGGCCATTCTGAGGCAGCTCTGTGAGCTGTGCAGTGAGGAGATGCAGGCACCCACCAGGTGGATCCACGCCATGTCCGTGGAGATGAAGGTGACAGCCGTCATGTGCCTGCTCACCACAGGCACCTTCCAGAGACCAACAGGGGATACCACAGGCATAACCCAGTTGGCCACATCCCACCTCCTCACACAGTTCCTCCACGCTCTGCTGCCACGTGCGTCGGAATACATCCGTTTTCCCAGCACACAGGTGGTGCATGCAGCAACCATGCAGGACTTCCATTTGGCAGCACGTATGCCTGGCATAATTGGGCCACTGACTGCACCCACGTGGGCATCCGCATGCCACCTGGCCCCGAGAGTGTGGCGTACATCAATAGGAAGGGGAACCTGAGTGTCAACTGCCAGGTGGTGTGCGATGCCACAGGGTGCATAACCAATGTCTGGGCCACACACCCTGGGAGTGCACATGATGCGTTCATCTGGCACAGCTCTGTACTGTGCCACAGGTTCGAATGTGGGGATATCCCCATGGGCCACCTAGTGGGTGAGTATGGCACGGGGAGATGGGCAGAGCATACCATGGGATGGGGAAGGGCAGGGTGTGCATGTTGGCATGGGCTGCAGGGACAGGCAAGGGGTGAAGCCTAGCAGAGCAGAGGGATAACCATGTCAATATCCTCACAGGAAATGCCACCTATCCATTGCGGCCCTGGCTGCTCACCCCCAACCAGCGCCCGTCGTCCCCAGCAGAGGAACGCTATAACGAGGCACACGCCTGCACGTGCAACATCATCAAGAGAGTTTTTGGCATGCTGAAGGCATGGTTCCATTGCCTAGACAGGTCAGGCGGTGCCCTACAGTACAGCCCCTCGAAAGCCTGTGGCCTATTCCTAGCCTGCTGCATACTGCACAACATGGCTATTGACCGTGGGATAGCTGTCGAGGCTGATGAGGGTGACAGTAGTGGGGACGATGGAGGCAGTGGGCCGGAGGGAGGTAGACAGCCAACCCCTGGACGGAGGGATCCCTGGCTGATGCAGCAGGCAAACCGGCACAGAGACACCATAGCACGGGAGCACTTTGGTGCACACAGGTAGGTGGTACAGAAGAAAAAATTACTCACCTTAGTAATGTTGTTTTTTCTAATGGAGTCTTGCTGTATTCTGACATATGCAGTGATGTCCAACCTTTGAACTGCCCCGGAGAGGAAAGAGTTAACTTTCCATGCAAGGCATGGAACGCTGAGCTCGAGCTCGGTTGAGACTCTGTCTGTTGTTGTTTGAACTCAAACCGCCAGATCTTTACGAGCTATACTCACTAGGTGTCCTGTGTGGAAACTGTAAACTTACACTAGCCAACTGGCTACTAAATATAATAAAACGATTTTTTGGTTCCAAGGCAAAGACTCAAGTCAGGAAACCCAAAAAATAAAACAAAACACAACACACACACCCAAATTAAAAGGGTGAGAAAAAGGGGGCACCTCCAGAGTGCCAACACTGTTGCTGCCCACCCACATCCCAAAACCCAGGTTCTGAGAGGGGAGGCGGGGGGTCAGAATACAGCAAGACTCCATTAGAAGAAACAACATTACTAAGGTGAGTAATTTTTTCTTCAAACAACATGAAGTCTTGCTATATTATGACAATTGCAGACTACTGCCAGTACTCCATGGAGGAGGGACAGAACCACTTCGGAATAGGCTCTGAAGCACTGTTGTTAAAACCGAGCATCACTCCTAGCCTGGATATCCAGAGAGTAATGCTTGGTAAAAGTATGTACTGTTTTCCAGGTGGCTGCTTGACAAATCTCTAAGACAGGAATATCCCTGGCAGCAGCCAGGGATGCAGCTGTACCTCTGGTAGAGTGAGCCCTCAGGCCTGAGGGTGGGATCCTACCTAGTTTGGATCTCTTAGTTGCAGGTTTTCCTTTACCAACCTCACCATAAGTGAGGAAGAGTTGGAGGGAGTCAAACCTGTGACCATTGGTGCACTCTATTTAGTAGCTAAGGGCCCTTTTCACATCCAAGCTGTGCAGCCTCCTCTCCCCAGAGGAGGAATGGTCAGTGAAGAAAACAGAAAGAGACATAGACTGGGTAAGGTGGAAATCTGAAACCACCTTAGGCAAAAACTTCCTATTAGTCCTGAGGACCACCTTATCTCTATGGAAAGAGATAAACTCAGGCTCCACTGACAGGGCCTGTAACTCACTTATGCGTCTGGCAGAAGTAATAGCTATCAAAAACACAGTTTTCCTAGTCAAGTACTTAAGCTCTGCTAAGGACAAAGGCTCAAAAGGGGGTTGCATAAGCTGAGCAATGCAAACATTAAGGTCCCAAGCAGGGGCAGGGTCCCTGAAGAGAGGATTGGTATGCAGCAATCCCTTGAAGAACTTACAGAATACAGGATGGGCTGAAAGGGAAGAGTGCTTGCCTGCTGACAAGAAAGCAGAGACAGCTGCCAGATGCACTCTAAGTGTAGCTGGTTTGAGTCCCAAGCCATTGAGATGAACCATATAGTCAAGGACTGCAGGCAACCCAGCAGACTTTGAAGAAATATGCTTCCCAGAGCACCAAATAGTAAACCTTTTCCATTTCGAGTTGTAATTCTTTCTGGTGGAAGGCTTTCGAGAAGCCTTTAAAATATCCAGAACACCTTGAGAGAAATGCAAATCCGCAAATTCTAACTCTTCAAGAGCCAGGCCTTGAGATTGAGAGATTTGAGATTCGGATACCAGACCCCCCTCTGAGAACATGTTAACAGGTTGTAATTCCTGGGAAGAGGCAGGGGAAGGTGGACTGCTAAGGACAGCAAGAGAGGGTACCAGGGCTGTCTGGCCCAGTCTTGAGCAATCAGAATCACTTTGCAGGGTTGAGACCTGATTTTGACTAATACCTTGAACAGGAGAGGGAAGGGGGAAAAAGCATACAGGAACTTCCCTTCCCAATTGAGAACTAGGGCATCCAGGGGGACTGAGCCCAACACTGGGGGCCTGCAGCAAAAAAGGGGAAGTTGGTGATTGTCTGGGGCTGCAAAAAGATCTATCTGTGCAGTGCCCCATCTGGAGACGATCACCTTCAAAGTCAGGGGATCTAGGGACCATTCGTGATGGCCCTGAGATATCCTGCTGAGAGCATCTGCCAGGACATTGTCTTTCCCTGGGAGGTGCACTGCTGTGAGAGAGGTATTCAGGGAATAGGCCAGAGACCACAACTTCATTGCCTCTGTGCACAAGGCCGTAGACCAAGTGCCCCCTTGCTTGTAGATGTACCACACTGTGGTGCTATTGTCTGTCCTGATCTGAACTACTTTGTTCTGAACAGACTTGGAAAAAGTCTGAAGTGCTAGAAACACTGCTCTGAGATCTAAGAGACTGATGTGAAGCAGAGATTCTTGAGGTGACCACAACCCTTGGGTGGTCAGGTCCCCCAAGTGGGCTCCCCATTCCAAGAGGGAGGCATCTGTAGTAAGGATTAGAGAATAAGACTGAGTGACAAAGGGAACTCCTTGTCTTAGGTTGTCCTGATCCTGCCACCATTGCAAAGCCTGGATCAGGGTTCGAGCCACTGGGATTAGTTTGGTCAGAGGATCCTTTCTCTGAGACTAGAAGGCTCTTAAGTGGAACTGAATGTCCCTCATCTGAAATCTTGCTCCTTGAACCACTGCTGTACAGGCAGCCATGTGGCCCAGGAGCTGCAGAAAATGCCTTGCTGGTCGAGACACCTGGAGGGTGAATGAAGAGGCCAGTGTAACAAGGGTCCTTGCCCTGTCCAGGGGAAGGAAGGCTCTTGCCTTTAATGTATCCAGCTCTGCCCCTATGAAGGTTAGGAGCTGCACAGGCTCTAGAACTGACTTTGAAAGATTCAGAAGGAATCCTAGAGAAGTGAGCAGTTGCTAAGTTATCTGTAGGTGTGACTTGACTTGGTCTGGAGACTGACCTACTATGAGCCAGTCGTCCAGGTATGGAAAGATGGAGATCTGTTTTCTCCTTAGAAAAGCAACCACTACTGCCAGGCATTTTGTGAACACCCTTGGAGCTGAAGTTAGGCCAAAGGGCATTGCTCTGAATTGATAGTGGCCTGAGGGCAACTCGAACCTGAGGTACTTTCGGTGGGAGCTTCTAATGAGAATGTGGAAATAGGCATCCTTGAGGTCCAGGGAAACTAGCCAGTCTCCTGCTCTTAGAGAGGGTAGAATTATTCCCAGAGTCACCATTTTGAACTTTGGCTTTAAAAGGTGCTTGTTTAAATATCTGAGGTCCAGGATGGGCTGCCATTCTCCTGTCTTTTTGGGAGTTAGGAAGTACCTGGAGTACAATCCTTTTCCCTTGTGTAGGGGTGGAACCCTTTCTACGGCTCTCAGAGCCAAGAGGGAAGAGACCTCTGCTTCTAGGGCAAGTGCCTCTGAAGGATCTGCAGGTGGAAAGGATCTGGTTCTCATCTTGGGAACTTTTTTGAAGCTGAGAACCAGTCCCTGGCTCACTACTTCCAGGACCCATTTGTCTGATGTTAAAGACATCCAGTCCTGGAAAAAGTAAGCCAGCTTGCCCCCTACAGGTGGTGGAGAATCGGCCCTGGCAAACCCATCAGGGTGCCTGTTTGGCAGGGGCTTTAGGCTGAGGGGTGGTAGCAGGCCTGCTTGTACCCCGTCTGCCTCTCCCTCTGAAGAACCCCCTCTGGGCAAAGGCGGAAGAGGAGGCCTGGGCTTGGTAGAAAGGCCTATGAAAAGGCCTGCCCCTGCCCTGGAATGCTGCCTCTGAGGAGTGGCTTGCCTTTCCTTGACCTGAGCACTCCTATAGGTGGTCCTGTATTCATCCATTTTCTTCATGTAGTTCTCTGTTTGCTCCCCAAACAGAGAATTACCCACAACTGGAAAATCCATGGCCTTAGTCCGGGTATCCGGAGACAGGCTAGTACATCTCAGCCAAGCCATCCTACGAAGGGCCACAGATGTAGCCATGACTCTAGATGAAACATCATTGGAGTCCACTGCAGCATGAAACCGCACCTTGGATGCCTCAATACCATCTGCAGCCACCTGCTCCAGCTCCTTGGCAAGCTGGCCAGGGACCTGTTTAGCCACAGCCATTACAGTGTCCCATCTAGACTTCTGATATCTAGTTGTATAGGCCATATAATTAGCCTGCCTGAGT
This sequence comes from Neoceratodus forsteri, assembly GCA_016271365.2. Lineage (NCBI taxonomy): Eukaryota > Metazoa > Chordata > Ceratodontiformes > Ceratodontidae > Neoceratodus > Neoceratodus forsteri. The sequence continues at coordinate 984,029,843 of CM028134.1, forward strand.
CCCAAAGATGCTGCCATGTACTGTTTCTTTGCCATGGCATCAATCCTCCTGGAGTCCTTATCTGGGGGGTGTGAAGCCAAGGGTATATTTGCCTTATCACAGGCAGCAGCCTGCACTACCCCAACATGGCTGCATTGCTGGGTAAGGAACTCTGTATATGAGCCTGAGAGAGTATACCTCTTGTCCATTCTCTTGTCCACAGGAGGTATAGAATTAGGAGTCTTTAAAATTGTTATTGCCTGTTTCCCAAAAGACTTATGAAGGGGAATAGACAGCCTCCTGGACTCTGGGATATCCATCATCTCAACATAATCAGGCTCCTCCTGATCCTCTACAGCTTCTTCCATAGGAAGCTGAAGAGTTTCAGCCACTTTTTTGTAAAACATAAAATGGGAAGGGGACTTAGAAAGCCTAGGAGGAGAAACCCCTGAAGGTCTGTCTGGGGAGATGTCCGGGTCAATGGGCACTTCCAGACTTTCGTAATCACCATCACTATCCTCATACTCTCCTTCCTCCTCCTCCGGTTCATAAAAATCCTCTAAATTATAATCTGGAACTGGGGGAACTGACCGAACCGAGCCCCTAACCGATGGTTGCTGGTTCGGTCGGAACCGGGGTTAGCGACTGAACAATCCTTAACGCTTTGGCTATTTCATCAGTGTTCGGAGAAAGAACTTGTGGATCCGCACCGGCTGATTTATCCCTTCTTTTTCTTTTAACCGGAACCGACTCCTCAGAGTCGGTTCTCCTTTTGCCCGAAGAAGTTTTACCCTGGTCAGAGAGCACCCCTTCTGGTTCGGTTGGAACCAAACCGGGCTGGCCATCCGGGTCGGCGGACTTTTTGGCCTCCCTTTCCCTGAGCCTACCAACTCTCTTTCCAGGGTAGCTGCAGGAAAATTCTTGCAAGTCTGGCAGTCTGAATCGAGGTGGTCAAACCCCAGACAATAAACACAGGTGGTGTGGGGGTCAGCCTAAGCAAAGGCTTCCCCACACACACAACAGTGTTGAAACCCAGTGGGCCCAGTTATTTTTGGGGTGGTTTCTCAGACATGGCCAGTCCTAACCAAACTTACCCTTTTTTCAGCAATCCGCCAGGCAAGACACCCTTATCAGTCCCTGACTGTGTTACGGGTCGCGGAAAAAAACCTAATGAAATCCGTTTTTTTTAGAACCGATAAGGACCGGTTACCACACTCTAAAAGCAGAACAACTTTTTTTGAACAAACCTGATCGGTTCAAACTGAACCGATCCAACGTTTACAAGTTCCACACAGAATAAACAATAATAACCTATCTAGTACACACGATACCACAGACAGAGACTGAACCGACAGGTTAAACAGATTAAATTCGGTTAAAACTGAGGAAAAATGACACTTTAACCGACTAAATTGAACTGAGCAAAGGAGAAATCTTCGGAGCGACTGTTCAGTGAGGCGGAGTAAAGAATCTGGTGGTTTGAGTTCAAACAACAACAGACAGAGTCTCAACCAAGCTCAAGCTCAATGTTCCATGCCTTGCATGGAAAGTTAACTCTTTCCTCTCCGGGGCAGTTCAAAGGTTGGACATCACTGCATATGTCAGAATACAGCAAGACTTCATGTTTGAACACCAGGCCACACAAACAGGTACGGCACACATGCAGGGGTGTGCATGGCAATGGGCATGCACACACTGAGGTGGGAAGCAGGGGTATGGGTGACAGGCACACACACACACACACACACACACACACATATATATATACAACCACACACAGCCCCGCTTTAGCCCCCACACCACCAGGGCACAGCAGGGCGCATCCATGGTTGCGCCATGGTGCATCTGTGCCATATTCAGTTGGGTTGCCCTGGCACAGTGCAGCCAGCTCAACCTCTGAATATGGCTCCTGTTGCCCCACAGCACATCGGATTTGCAGTGTGCCGGACTTATGCCGGCCTTTTGGCGCATTTCTGAATATCTGGGCCAATGTCTTTATGGTACTGAAGAAGAAAATTAAATGGTGTTTATGTATATAAAAGCACACAAGAAGGCTGAAGAGTAATGACCAGCATAATCAAAGGTTGACTCAAATGTACTGCAAGGAAATCTGAGAACAGGGGGAGTTTAAACCATTAAAATATAAGAAAAGGCACACAATGTATGTTTACTATCTAATTATTATAAATAGCTTAGTTTTAAGGACACATTTTGCAGGAAATCAACACATTTACTACAGAATCAGGTAAATGTGCTAGAGTGCATGAAAAAAGTGCCATTGAAAAGAAATAATCTTTTCATTGTTTATGGAAGTTAGCTGTTCCATTGCTATTTATGTTACATGCCCTTGAAATGGTGAACGTGTTTCAATAGAAATTACAGCCATTACTGCCTTAAGCTCTTTTAAGAGGCACGATTATTTAAGGGTCTCTAGAAACAGTGCTATATACTGCAGGAAGGGTAGGAGGATACAGCTGTTTATCAAGTTGGAGTCAAATGAAAACTTGTATCTTGTACACCCTGAAGCACTATAAGGTTGGGGAGGAGAGGTAATTCTCCAGAGCATTTGTTTCTTAATCCCTAGGCTGCCAAAATGACTAGAATGAATCTATTTGATTGAGCTCTGGAGAGATGTTCAGACTGCACTACTGCAAGGGTTAAATTGAAGGGCCGCAAAGAGGTGGACAGATCAACTGAAAACTTGAAAGGAAGTGTTCCAAGGTCTGAATCCTGTAGCTCATTTTTAGAGCTGATGCAATACGGCTGCAGGATCCGCCTATCTGCAGCCCTAAAAATGAGTAATTAAGAAATTATACCAATAAGAATAACAACAGGGAGGGCCAGAAGGCTTGAGACAACTTCGGGTTGACTACTAAATTCAGCAGGAAAAAAAAAAATCAGACATTAGAATAGCAATGGGAACATGATCACAGTGCAAAGTCTGACCTTGTATTCTATATTTTATAGTAAGCATACAATTCTAGCTCCAGGGCTGCATAATCCTGCAGACTGATGACATTTCTAAGGCATCGCATTGATGGATTCCTGTTGTTTGAAAAAAGAGCTGCTTATAAACAGGAAGTCAGCACAGAGCTGCTGCTTCAGGGGTGATAGAAACTTGCCAGGGCTATATTGCAGCAACAGAACAACCTGTGTGACCAGTGATATTTTCAGTTAGTGTCTCTGGGACTGAAAACTGAGATCCAAAGTACAGTGCTCATCTTAGTCAGCTTCAACAGTCATACACAGTTTAGTGGTCTCCGAAACATAAAATATATTTTTCTCCAACCAAACACCACCTGCATTGTGCAACCCTTGAACCAAGAAATAATATACAGCTTCACATGCGACTACATTAGGCACATGCGAACCTTGCGACTTGATACCCCTGACTCTCATGGTGGTGACCTGTATAACAAAATAAATAAATAAATAAAAATCAACCAATTGGATGCTGTGTGCTTAATGTGCCATGCTAGGAGTGAGTTTTGCAGGAGACAATAATAAGGTGCTTTCAGAAAGCCTGCTTCACATCTCTTTTAACTCCAGGAGTTTAACCCTGAGTTTTTCATTCTTTGTTTATGCCCCCTCTCTCCATTGCTCGGACTTTCTTGGGAACCCCAAGGTGCCTGGCTCTATTGGACCCTGTACCTTTATGACCCACTCACCTCCATCCTTCCTCGACTGTACCCCCCACCCCGGGATAGGGTAGTGGGACTATGGCATTCAGACTGCATTGCCTTCATCCGTGAGTGGACGTGGGTTTCAGGACCAGCCCTTTGGTCCACCGGGGTCCATCATCTTCTGTGAGACACAGCCATTTTCCAGCATGTTTCTCCCAGCCCCGTGGGCGCAGGCAGTCTTGGAAGGTTCTAGGCTTGGGCACAATGAGCATGCTATCATGCCAAACCTCCGACCTTCCTCCTGCTGGTGCCCTCGACTGCACTGCCACCTGTTGTCACCCAGCTGGCAGTATTGCTGCAATGATAGCAACCCTCCCTCCATGGAGGAGGACAGCGCCCTTTGGGATGCTTAATACTCATCCCCTTGGGTGGCCCTCTATGACCCATTCTAGTTGCTGGCATCAAGAGCAGTAGCGCTACCACTGTGCAGACAGGCCACCCTGATTTTGGAAAATGTAAACACATTTGCAGCCACTGGAAACCCATTCCTGGTGACATGCTTCACTTCCCTCTTCCTCACCTGTTTGGCATCAGGAGCCCAACCCTGCTGAGGACCCTCCTCCACCTCAAGATGGCAGAGAGTACAAACCCTCCACTCACCTCCTCGGCTAGCTGCCATCTGAATAAAATCTCAAGCACAATTTAAGAAATACATGCAGACATCACAAACTGGGATGTATGAAATGCATGCTGTGCGCATGCATTTCCTAAACTCTAGTTGTGATTCATTCTGATGGCAGCCGAGGAGGTGAGTAAAGGGTTTGAGCCAGCCACCGTCTGGAGGTGGGGGGTGACACCGGTGAAGGTGGGGATACCAGTGGGTGCCAGGGACACTGGAAATGGGGCAGTATGTGTGGTGATGGGGGTGGGCACTGGACACCAGACACACTTGGAATGTAGGTGGGCCGGGTTGCCACTGGATGCCAGTGATGCCTGGAATGGGAAAACGATGTGGGAAGGTGATGACACTGGATACCAGAGATGTCTGGTCTTCATGATGTGGGGGGAGGGACCACTGGATATCAGAACTTCTTGGCAGGCAAGTGGAGTTAAGGGAGGTATCAGTGGATATCAAGGACTGCTTGGTACAGTGGTGTGGTGAAGGAGGGTGTGCCATTGTACTACTGGAACTGTTTGGCACAGGGTGGGGTAATAGTAGGGACTTGCATTGTTGTTAACTGGGTTGGCTCACTGAGACCGAGGTCCCTTTTTCAGGAGTGATTCAGAGTTAGTTACATTCAAGAGGAAGTACAATTCACTTATATGGTGAATACAATATAATAATAATAACAATAACTTTATTTAACAATTTAAAATCAGAAAACAAATCTTAAAACAGTCATAAAATCGAACATCATATCATCATTATTCAATTAATCATTCACTGTATGTCTGGTGCCACAAAAAAGTCTTTAGGGCTAGCTTGAAACCCTCCACAGTTGTGCACTCCCGTAACTGAATATGCAATTCAGCAGAAATGAAGTAAGACACATGACATGACAATAATATTGCAGTTATTGAAATACATGTAGTTGTACAACACACTAAGTAAATTCCAATATGCCATATTATACGACTCTAAAGTATTAGATACAGTTGGACTCCTTAATTTGTGAAGGACGGAGGGCCAGCCCATTGGTGCAGGGGTAGAATTTCCACCTGTGATGCTGGTGACCTGGGTTCGAATCCAGACTTGGGCTATCAGAGGGCTGGGGATTGAGCATCATATGCTGCTCCTCTCCGTGGGGATGTGTGATTGAGTGTCTGGTAAAAGTGTGGGACCCCTGGGGAGGCTGGGGATCCGATGTGACCGCGATGATATGTAAGGAGACAGCATGGACAACGGGTTCATCCCACTGACATCACTGCATGTCCCACCTCCTCAGGGGATTAGCATCCAAAAAAATGCTGCCTGTCCCAGGAATAATGCTGCCTTCTGGTACCTCGACCCCCCAAAATACCCGACCCTGACTAAGACCACATTCCGCTGGAAGGCCCACCCCCGTGGCCCCACCTTGACCCTGCCGGTCACTGTGATGCAGCCGGTAACCTTAACCTGTCTCCATGGGGTGGGGTCATCAGAGCGGCCCGCCTGGGGGTAAGCCTGAGGGCAAATCAGGTATCCATGGGGGAGCTGTGGGTCCAGGAGGTAGGGCTGATATTATGGGACAGCCGGTGCCAAAAAAAATATTTGTGAAGGAGGGAGGCAAAGGTGGAGATAGCCACCACACAGTTGCTCAGCAGGCAGAGATGCATACAGCTGCAGGGGAGGGGCACTCTTCATTCAGACCACTGCAGGACATTAAGGAAAGAACAGTTACGTAAGAACTTACCGTAACAGTAGATCTTCGAGGGGATCTCAGTCATCAGGTCTCACTGCAGGAACTTCACCGTTGATAAAGCACGATCCACATGGAAGATTTTCAGCAGTGCAACTGGGGCCTCTCACGCCAACGCTATGTGACAATGTCACCCATCATATAAAGGCATGAACGGCCACTCTACCTCCTCAGTTCTTTCCTGTGGAGAAAAAGGGAGCATAGCTCTACCCATGGGGGACTGAGCAGAGAGAGAGGCGCCCAGGCCTATAAGAAGGCTGGATACAGCACATAGCCAGTTCCAGAAGGAAGCCCCCAAAAAAGGGGATGGAAGACAAACCCGATGACCGAGATCCCTTCAAAGATGTGCTGTTACGTTAAGTTCTTACATAACTGTTCTATCTTCTTCAGGGCTATTTTAGTCTTCAGGTCTCACCATTGGAACGAGTCCCAAGCAGTTAAAGGTGCAAAGAAACAGTCTGGAAGGAAGGCCAACCTTACATTTTAGACAGGAAGCCCTGCAGCACAGCCCTGCCAAATCCTGCATGGGCTCTACGGACAATGTCCATACTGTAGTGTTTGGTAAAAGTGTGGACAGTACTCCAGTTGGCAGCAGCACAAATGTCAGCGGCTGAGACCCCTCGGAAAGAAGCCACAGAGGTAGTCTTGCTATTTGTGGAATGAGCTTTGACAACTCCAGGCAGTTCTTTGCCGTACTTGTTGTAGCAGAACACAATGCAGTTAGCCAACCATTAAGACACTGTTTGGAAACCTGAAGCCCTGGTCTACCTGGGGCAAAAGAAACGAACAACTGCTCTGACTTTCTACATTCTTTGGTTCAGAGCAGGTAGTATTTCAAAGTTCTGCCCATATTTAACGTATGGAGCAGTGCTTCCCTTGGATTGTCATGCTCTGGAAAATAAACAGGAAGGTGGACAGATTGGTTTAGTGTAAACTCAGATACCACCTTAAGGAGAAGCTTAGAATTCATGCATAAAGACACCCTGTATTTGTGAAAAATCAAATAAGGCTCCTCACACCAGAGGGCCTGAAGCTCTGAAATTCTTTGAGCAGAAGTAACAGCAGCTAAAAATAATGTTCTCCAGGAAAGTAAGCATAGCTTGCAAGTTGTGGCTGGCTCAAAAGGAAACAGGGTCAACTTCTCCAAAATAAAATTCAGATCCCAAGCTGGGAAGGGAACAGATTGGAGATTTCAGATGCAGGATGCCCCTCAAGAAGTTATGGGAGACATCCAACTGAGATATGGTACAGTCACCCACGGGCTGATGAAAGGCTGAGATAACTGAAAGGTGCACCTTGAGGAAGGAGTACTGGAGACCTTGAGTCAGACAGCGAAATCAGGCAGTCCACAAACCGGACAGTGAAGGGGTCCAGATTATGCTTGGTAGCTCATATGGCAAACTGCTACCACTTCATAGCATAAGTGAATCAGGTGGAAGGCTTTCAGGTGGCCACTAGGATGTCCACCACTCTACTGGAAACCCCAAATTTGGTGATGGCAACATCCTGAGGAGTCAAGCGTGCAGATGGATGGAACTGAGGTTGGCATGGACCAGGGTCCCCTGATCCTGAGTTAGCAGATTCCTGCAGAGGGGAGAGGGACTGGAGGCTCCTCCACCGGTAGCTGTAGATGAGAGAGCCTGGGGCCAGAATGGAG